>CM029777.1:2714-1207555 GCA_017562165.1 Ectropis grisescens | reverse complement strand
TTGCTTATGTTGATAAAAATGCATGCAATGCAGTCTCCGAGTGCCACACTTCTTTTTTTTGTATAGGTTTGGGTAGGGCCCTGGATGGTTTAGATTCACAAATCACTGATGGCGCTGCAGTTGGTATCTAGGTTATTATCCGAGCGAAGCCGGAATGGGCCGCTAGTAAATTATTAGTGTCCGACCGAAACTGATTTTCCGGCCGAAACCGAAACCGAAACCGAATGTTCGGCCGTGGCTTCAGTTTCGGCCGAAACCGAAACCGAAACCGAAACTCACGTGGTCAAGTATATAATTTATTAAAATACTGAAATTTGGTGCATTTTACCTATTATTTTGCCTTAATTAGGGCATGAAATGGAAACACAATATATTAAGATTGTTGTAATCATTTATTGAATATCAAATAAAAACATATTAATAACATTTTTAATATGAAAACTAACGTGGTTATTACACATTTTACATAAATACACGGGTAACTCACGTATAATGTAGTCAGTCCAGTCCGACTCAAGTTTCGATCGCGTCCGGCGATCTTTTCAAGGAGAGTGCGCGGGTTCGCAGCTCGTTTAGCACAAAAAAAAACATTTTTAATAATTTTTCAAATTAAGTTCTCTGTCAAATCAGTCGTCTACCTAAATCAAGATCAGAAAGTAAGTAGAATGAAAGCGAAAAATGAAATGTTTTATTAGTCGGGGATTTCCTTGTTAACCGGATAGATAAGAAATCAGTAAGAAGTCTTGTAAGTCCTTACAAGTTCTGATAGATGGCTCTAGTTTTCACTATTTTATAATAGCAATATTATAATCTCGTACTTATTTGGTCAATATTATAATCTCGTACGAGGTTAATTAATAGTGTCCTCGTACCTCATACGAAAGACTACAAATCTCGTATTTGTACGAGGAACCTCGTACGGTTGGCATCGCTGGTTGCTACAGAACTATCCGAACGGCGCACGATAATTCCCGAAAAGCGCCGACAGCGTCCGTCAAAGCGTTGCCACGGAAAACAAAGTTAGGCGATCGCGAACGTGTTTGAACTTGTTAAGTTTCGGTTTCGGCAAAAGTTTCGGCCGATTTTGGCCGAAACCGAAACTGTGGCCGAAACTTGATTTTTGGCCCGAAACTCGGCCGAAACCGAAACCGAAACCGAACTTTCGGTCGGACACTATAAATTATATTAAATTGTAGGTACCTTTTATGTTAAAATCGGATTGCATTCGAACACAACTCGTGTCAATGGAGCCTATGTTTAATAAAAAAAAACACAGTCACACAATCTAATCTTGATGTATTCGCTCGTGTATGTGGCGTAGGTACTGATCGTAACTTTGCGATCATCATCCACAGCCTTCTCTATCCCACTGCTGGGTATAGGCTTATCTTTTCCCATGCCATCTTCCTCGGTCCTGTGCCAATCGAGTCCAGGTTCAATGTCCAACACTCCGCTTACCTTGCCTCGGCCACCACTCGGTCACTACTCTACTCCACCTGTTATCACCGCGTCTAGCAACGTAACTTTGGGATAGGGCGGCTAAATACCAGGATCAGCTATGGAGATTGTAGATTCGATTGAGAGAAAGAAAGGAAAAATCGATTGTGGCAAAAGCTCTTAGGCAACGACATCTCTGTGTGAAAAAGATTTCAATGTTTTGAATAAAGCCGCAAAGTTGCTAGCTTATCGGATGCTTTTCGGAAAATATGTAGCTGATCTGCCTGATCTAATACCACATTTTGTTCTGACTTCTATCGGATTGTACGTAGCTCGAAAAAGCGATATCTTTTCATGGTTGACGTTTCAAAAATTATTGAGCCTTCACTTTCACAACAAGAACGTCTGGAGTGTAGAACGCGTTGCCTGAGTGAGTTTTCTCAATGATTACAATCTTGGTATCTTCAAGTCAAAATTTGATAAGTTTTTTCTAGATATAAGTGCGTTTTCGTAGACTGCATTATCAATTAACATCAGTCGAGATGGCTATCATGTGTAAACTAATTTTGAATAAAAAATGAGACATGGATTTTATAGACACCGATAACCAACTCACCAATCATGTTTTTCCACTCGGGTAAGTTTGTATAATACATCGTGCCTCTCTTCAATTGTCCGCAATTCGATTACTCCAAATTCATCGTAAAAGTATTTTCAATTGAATTTCCCCAAGAATTTCAATTGTGCAGCTTTCGTTTTCAATTTAGATGATATTGATTCGCTGCCATTATTCTGATAGAGTGATGGTTCATGTCTCGGAATCGATTTGTTTTTTGTGCGAAATCGAGAGTGTCCTGTGTAAGTACTTATGATGCTGTAAAGATGGTGCCACACTGAAGCTGTTTTGTAGTCGTACAGCTCTTTGCAGATTGCATCTGGGGAAGTACCACAATTTTGTCAGTTATTCTTCCGCCAAACAGTAATGCATACATTACTATGTTCCGGTTGGAAGGGGAATATTTCCAGTGAAATTACAGGGCATAGAGATAAAACAACTTATATCTCTGGGTAACGAGCGCAGTGCAGTGGTAGGTAACGATTTGGCCTCTACGTGTTCCAATAGCTGCGTGTCACTGCATTGTTATGTGGCAGGCATGTTGCTTACCATCAGGCACATGTACTGCTCGTCTCGTCACTCTGTACAACAATAAGTTCAAATTTCTCAATATTTACTAATGATAAATTTGCACTTTACACATACATACTATTATATTATAACCATAACAAATTTTGTTGTCTTTTATCAAAACAACATAAGCATATACCCTCAAGATTTTTTCTAAGTGCATTTCTAAAAAATGGAAGGCCTGTGTAGACACTTCAGAAAAACCCTAGGATGTAGTGTGAATTTCATTTTTCATTTCACCTTGTTTTGCTGGGAAATAAGTCTCAAGTTATTATTTTTTATATAAAGAGTGACGAGACGAGCAGGATATGTGCCTGTCATAGTAAAAAACGAATATTTTAATTTTACAAACAAACATATTCAAATACTTATTATTTATTTGTATGGATACCGTTTTATGTGATACCAGTAAAACTTGGCTGTTACTTTAAACTATTTCCATCATAAAGAGCGTAAGTACACAAATTCTATGAAGACCAACTGGCAAGATGGAGATTAAGTGCAAACCTATCTATATTGGCAAAAAAAGTTAAATCTACACATTGGTGTTTGTGTGGCACCGGCCTAACTGCGCAGAACGTGCCTAATGTGCGAGAAAGTGAGGGATTCATTACATGTGTCAGTGCGCACAATCTGTTGCAAAACAACAAAAGCTTTTGTTGGCCGTCGAGGAGAGGAGAGGAGAGGAGAGGAGAGTGGCCGTCAGACATGTGTAGGTACACATTACGTTATGTTTTCACTCGCTGACCTGGTGAACTTCGTACCATCATTGTTTTTGATAGTGTTTTACATTTGTTTACATTACTAACATTACTTTAAATAATGATTTAATGTTGTTTTTGTTTGATCTCTATTTTTTCCTAAAATAAAAGTCATCATCATCATCAGCCGCATGACGTCCACTGCTGAACATAGGCCTCCCCCCTAGATTTCCAAAGCAAACGGTCCTGCGCAACCTGCAACCAGTGGTTTCCAACGGCATTTGTGATGTCATTGGTCCATCTAGTGGAAGGCCGGCCAACACTGCGTCTTCCGGTTCGTGGTCGCCACTCGGAAACCGTTCTTCCCCATCGGTTATGAGTTCTGCAAGCGATGTAGCCTGCCCATTGCCACTTCAGAATGCTTACTTTTTGAGCTATGTCGGCCACTTTCGTTCTTTTGCGAATATCGTCATTACGGATTCTGTCGCGCAAAGAGACTCCGAGCATAGGTCTCTCCATAGCTCGCTGTGCGACTTTGAGCTTCGTTATGAGGCCCACAGTTAAGGACCACGTTTCAGTTCCATAAGCCGTCAGTGGCAACACGCACTGGTTAAAGACTTTCGTCTTTAAGCATTGGGGTATTTTGCACTCAAAGATATATGAAAAATTATTGATAAATTAAAGTAAGTAGCTCAAATTACTCATTATAACATCAGTGATCTAACTACTAGATTGGACAGAACAAATAGACGGACAAAACATTATTTAAACATTAATTATGTGAAAATTATTGTGGACGCTTTCAAATGAATTTGGTGACAAGCTGTTCGTTTGGGATCACAAAGAGGTTATTCAATTTTTATTTATAAATCTGAGCAAAGTTGATGCGAGCGAAATAGCCGATACCTATGTTTTTGTAATACATACTTATGGTTAATATGGTGTCTCTATGTGTGAAACAAATATTTATATTCATCACACAAATATATGTCTTAGGTGAAATGTGAAACGGTCAGCAGGCATACTTACCACCAAGTAAGCCACGAACCCAGTCAATAAAATTTTACTATAATTAAAATAAAATGAGTACATTTCTATATTAAGTAATTCTATACAAATAAATCATACAAGTACGTAATTAAATTTTAGATTAGATTGGAGTTAAATTCTGACGTCCAGTTAACTGTATGGTATATTCGCGGACAGAGGCGAGATGTGGGGTTAACTGGATAGTCGAAACTTGATAGTCTGTGTGATGGAAATACACTACCTACAGTTAAATATTACTTGTGAAGAGTTATAAATTAACAGTAAGGGAAGTCGACTATTTTTGAACGTTATACTCAAAGTATTTTGTTCATAAATTGTTTAGGTTCACAAGATTTAAATAAATAAACAAACATCGAGTGGTTTCTGTATACGTACGTACGTATTTAATACAAATTAAAAAAATGTAGTTATTAGCAACTCCCGCGCTGTTACCCGCGTAGTTATTGTCGTTTGCCGTAATTTTCTCGGGTTACGAAAAAACTTTTGTATTTTCCAGACTGTAATCTAGACGTTACGACGGGATCGAGTCAAACATCCAAACATAAACGTTTATAATATTAGTAGCATATTGTTGTTAATATTCTCTCACACTCTACATGGTGACTATACAGTCAAGTGTGTCTTATCTGTCTCTATGCATGCCTTCCAGACATGGATATTTCATCCTCAAATGTGTTATCAACCAACTTCTACGTGGATAACGTGGTGCATGACCTTCACTCTCTCCTAGTAAGAGAAGGGAGTCCTGAGGGAATGAGGGACTGAGTGAGAGAAGGTGACAGCAGTGAGAACAGAAAATGTGATGCTTATGTTATAAGTACGTAAGATATTTCCTGCAACGCAGCTAGGCGTAAACTTCGGCGGAAAATATCTCATCAAACTGTGAAGAAGCCTGACGTAACCCAACTTAGAGTCCGACTCATGATTTACAGTTAACAAAGGGTGCCACTAACGCTTTTTATTTGAGCTATTCAAGTTTTATTAGTTCAAGTTCTTTGCCGCAGGAAGTGAGTATTGCAGACATTAAACAAAGAACGCGAGAAGGCTTTACGCCTGTTAGATACGTTATGTACAGGATATTACACTGATGCAACTTTTGATAAATCTAATAATTTGTAGGAACTTCGCGTCAGCGTTCATGTAAAGGCAACAGAAAACCACATCGGTATATCATGTCCGAAGATATATCTGAGGGTCTATACAAGTAGTAATCTGTCAATGTATCTCACATGATATAACCTTTTTTTATTAAAGTGTGACGAGACGAGCAGGATATGCGCCTGATGGTAAGCAACATCCCTGCCACATAACAGCACAGTGAAACGCAGCTATTGGAACATGAAGAGTCCAAATCATTACCTAGCACTGCACTGCGCTCATCACCCAGAGATCTTAAGATGTTATATCAATAAGCCCTGTAATTTCTCTGTAATTTAACTTCAAACTAAGCTAATGTTTTGTGAGACATGCCCTTATTTATTTATTTAACTACCGGTCCCCGGATTCGCCAGTTGTACATATAGCCTATAGCTCTAAAAAATCACGTACAAAAAATAATACAGTGAAATATTGAATCGGTCCAGTAGTACTTGTGATTAGCGCGTTCAAACAAATAAACTCTCCACCTTTGTAAAATTAGTATAGATACGAGCTAGATATACCGATTTATTGTGCTTCGTGAGTACGAAATTTAAAGATCAACTTTAGCTTCATTCATACTTTTTCCTCCGTGAGAAACCAAACGATAAATTTAAATATAAAACTAAACCCACATAAAATTTGTGTAGTCTTATAACATCGGTAGGCTTTTGTCAGTTAGCACAGCTGCGATGAGACGGCGAGGTTTGTAAAGTAATGGAAATATCATTATTTACGTTTTATGAGTTTCCATGATCATTTATATGATGAGTAAAATTCGATATTAACATGAGAAGTGAGAAGTACACCGTTTCAAACACAGTTTGAACTACTTTCCACAGTTTACTTCCCCAAACGGACTCTGTAAAGGGTCTTATTAATAACACCACATACTCTATAACTAGTACCTAACTTATTAATTTAAAACTATAAACTATTTTCGTATAAAAAATTAAACCGACATCACACCACAAATATGCACTCAAAAGCGAAAAATAAATTAATATCATTATTACAAGTGCTACTCACTCATCTATTTGAAATCAGTGCTGTTCAGCTCAAAAATACTATGTAGACACAGGTAGACTACCTGTTAGACTTGGCTAGCACCAACTTCAAAAAAGATGAGTGAGTAAGTAGCACTTGTTTATATTTAGCTATTAATTTATTTTTTGATGTTGAGTGCCTATTTGTGGTTTTGAAGTAGGCTTAATCTTTTGTACGAAAATAGTTTATTTTACCCTTTTTACTGCAAAACAAGTTTTTATTTACGCATTTACCCAATTACGTAGTAACTGGTTCGAGTTTCATAACTTTTGTGAAATCTACAATTAGGTAGTAGCCAGAAAATTGTATGCAAATTTTAGTTTTTGGTTCATATTTCAAAAATCACCAATTTCGATAAGATTTACATGGGACCATTCGGGAAGCATACTCATCCGAACATAAAAATAAATTTTAAAATCGGTAGAGGGGTTCTCGAGAAATCAGGTAACATACATTAAAAAAAAAAATAAGGAATAAATTGATAACCTCCTTCTTGGAAGTTGGTTAAAAACTAAAAGTTAATATAACTTATACATTTTACCGTAAATACTCAATCAAGTGATTTCGCCGCACGTGCTAATAGCCCCAAAACACGCGAGCCTCGTGATAAACCACTCGTATCTAACTGTAATAAAAACGTGCGTTAAATAAATACTAAAACACTATTTTCGTTTAAAACTGATTGCTTTTAAAGTTCAATGTGAAAATCATTCACGGAATCGTTACTGAGTTATTAAATAAGAATAAGCAGAAAAGATTTGCTTAACCGAATGTGATGATAAAGAAACTTTTGGTAGAAACAGGGTAGGATATCTATAGGTGACGGACCGACATGCAATTTAAAAGTTACATAAATAAAATGATGCATCTACCTGGAACCTTGTCGTTGAATTTGACGCAAATAATTTTGAACAAGAACAAAATTAAAAAAATTGATTAACCCCAGACTACCTCGGGTTTGTTATCTGTACAACAATCTTCTAGTGAAACCCTTGGATCCCAGATGGCCGCTACCACGAATGGCGAAATACATTTCTTTTTCACAACTCCCCCAATATACATAGGTATCAAATGAAAGGGCTGGAGTAGTAGAATGTTGTACAGATTACAAATCCGAAGTAATCGAGGGTAAATCAAAGTTTTTAATTTTGTTCTTGTTAAAACCGCTAAAAAAAGGATTTGTGTGTCCTTTCATCAAAGTTAGTTCTTTCTGTGTATCTTTACAAGAACACCCAAACGCTATAAACAATATAGCACGTATTAATTACATGCACCTGATGGAAGTTTTTTTTAGAAACACTAGTTTTTGCAACAAAGTTTTAGAACTAAAACAAAAGGTCGAGAAATTAATATGTTGTAACGTACGAGTATATACGTCGTGATTACTTCGTTATAAAATTAATTATTTGTTACTTATGAATTACTTCTTTTTGATACGATTAAAATATTTTATAAGATAGAGCGCGTAAGTTTTTTTTCAAGTAAAGAGTGAGGAGACGAGCTGTACATGTGCCTGATGGTAAGCAACATGCTTGTCACATAACAGCACAGTGACACGCAGCTATTGGAATATGAAGAGTCCAAATCATTACCTAGCACTGCAATGCGCTCGTCTCCCACAGATGTAAGATGTTATATCTCTAAGCCCAGTAATTTCTCTGGAAACATTGCCCTTCAAACTGGAACACAGTAATGTTTGCACATTACTGCTTGGCGGTAGAATAACTGACAAAGGTGTGGTACTTCCCCCAGGCGGACTCTGTCAAGAGTCCTACCACTAAAGTTGAGCTTAAGAGTTAAAGCTCAGCTTCCCGCGATACTCTATCTGATAAAACATCGAAGCTGATCAGCCGTCTGATGGTTAGCAACACGTCATCCAGTTGTAATAACAACAACTCACTAATTAGAACACGAAAAGTTTGATATTCTCCCTAGCACTGTACTAAACTTGTCAACCAGCGAAATTAGTTTATAAGAAATTTTACTGGTAGCGTGTTTCATATTTCGACTGCTTTTTTTTGGCGGTTTTTTATAACAAAGAGTGACATCACGAGTAAAACACGTACGTAATGGTAAGGAACACGCCTGCCTGCCTTCAACAGCACAGTTTTTAAGCAGCTATTGGAACACGAAGAGTCTAAATCTAAAGCATTACTAAGCACAGCTCTGCGCTCATTGGCTAGAGATCACATTATCTCTGTCTGTAATTTCCTTGGTAACATTGTCCTTCAAACCGGAATACAGCGGTGTTTGCAAATTAGATACTACTTGGGGGATAAGCGCGAGTCATTGTATGTTTTAAAACAAAACCATCAGACAACAAGTTACGTCATACATGTCAGTAAAAAAAATTAGCGTCATTAATTGAGACCACATTAAGCACCATATTTAACTTACCATTGTAACTAACTGCCTACGTGCACTACACTTACGGAGCACAAATTTATCTAGATCGGTGGTCAAACGTGGACTTATATAATACAAAATTCGCTTCAGCAAAAAAAAATATGATTGTATTCTTAGATAGAGAGTAAGTAAATATGTCCGGTTTTTTCCGCACGGTTTCTTTGTACTACTTTGTAATCTCTTCGTGGCCCAGAAAAAGTGTATCCGCATCCTGGCCAATGTAAAAAAATCCCGATATAAAAATAGAAAATTTTCACAAACCATACTTTATAAAATTTAAAATACTCACACTCTCACTTCATTATATATTTTAAAATGCTGTAAATTTGTTAGAAAATACAATGAGTTCTTTGTAAAAATTTCAGATAAACCTCGGAAGACTCCATGGAATATCAGATCTCAATATAGGCACAAAATAATAGAACCTAAATCCCGGTTAGAAATGCACAGCTCTGGCCCACACTCAATGGCTGTAAAAATATATAATAAGTTGCCAAATGACCTAAAGGACTTGGAACAAAACTACGATTTTATTGAATGTCTAAAGAATATATTAGAAAAATGTTACTATAAACTACACGACTTTTTTAACGACAAATTTGACGACTTAGAAATGGAACGTTCCGTTGCCACTGTTGCCATGCCCTTATAAGGCCATATGTAATAATCACAAATAGCTTTAACCACACATGCATGTATTGTACATATGACGCAATAAATATTTGAGTATTGAGTACTTTGTTTTTGTTTCTTTGTATCGTAAGCAGATGACGTGTACTTATATATTACCTATTGCAACAGAGTGATTTGCCGCGACAAAAGTTTGACACTTCCACAAGAGCGACAAGACAAGAACGATCAGACCCGTGGTTTCGGTGGAAAGCGTTTGTTCCCAGTAAATGTAAACTCTTTGATTGCACTGCGTTGTTTGTATATTGCGAATTGCTTTTTTCACGGCACAATTTGAATGTTTTGAATGAATTGTTTTGCTCAATTATAGACAGCGTTACTGTTATACGTCATAATTAATTGTAACTTGTCTCTCTTTCTACGCTTCAAGCGGTGAATCATGAACCTATCAATGCAAAAAAATGTCTTATTATAGAGAGTGGATAAATTCTTCTAGATAAGCGCATTTTAACTTAGATCCAATGTCGCTTTACATACCTACGCGACTTGGCATTTAAGCGCATGCTTATTTGTATTATAAAAAAAAACTTCGTACAGCATTATTTGGCTTACCTACTTACCTTTAGGACCTAGATTAAATTGTTTATACTTGTCGGAATTAAAATAATACACTTATTGCAAATCGCGATAGCAACGCCACTATTAACTACCGCCAATAAGTTTGTACTAAATACACAGTGTAACTTGTCAAGCTCTTCAAAGGAAAAGTGCGTGAGTTTTGTCTCTAAGTTACGTACGTTACGCTGCTTCCGTACTCGCTGTACTGACGGACTGACGAAGCTAATATCGTCCAGATTTATAATATACTCATAAAATAAGCAGCCCACTAAATGTATAAAAGCTAATTCAATATTTGCTGTATAATATATACTTAAGAATAATCCTGTAATAATTTGAATAATTAAACATAAAACTAGTAACGATCCAAAATTTCATCAAGATGAAATATTTGAAGGAGATGGAAGGTCAATAAGTGATCCATTAATAATTTTAATAATTGGATGTGTTTTTCGTAATCTACTGAGACACGGGGCCTTCTCTTGCTAGGAATGCAGGAACGATGCCCGTCCGAGTTAAAATTACGATCTGTCATGGAAATATTTAAGTAAACAACAATTTTATTGAAATAATGTATTATTGTAACATCAAATCAATCTGACGACGGGATGGAGATAAAAATTAAATTGCCAAATTTTACCCAAATATAGGGCGAGATAATAATTTGTTTCAAAAAGTAGATTGCCTCGCAAAAACAGTACATAAAGAGAAGTGGACTAAATATAGTCCCCCTTCCCTTGCAGGCCCCTCGCGGCTGCATGCACCACTTTCGATTTCTACCGAACGCGGTACCGTATCACATTACCATAACCGTACCCGTATCTACAGTTTGCTTACAGGGTTGCCAGATCAAGAAAACTGTCTCGAGACAACTTTGACGTCACACGCTGATATACGTTATAATCAGACATAGATAGATGTGGGGTTTTCCATGTACCATAAGTGCATAAGCATAGGAAACCCTTTAAATGTTTCCACTGCGGACACATAAACACATTATTGGTCATACTGGAAATAGCAAAAGTGGCCAACCCACTGCTGTGTTTTTTGTGGAACAACACATACGATTTATCACGAAAAATGGAGTTATAAGGGAATAGTTTTTTTCTAAAATTTATTTTGTATTTTCAGGATACAAATTGACCTGTCAATAATAGTCCTTAAGTTTCGCTAAGCCTGACGCTCATGATTCATTTTATTAAATTTCTCTAACATATATAATAAATATTGACGAAATATTGAAATATAGAGGAAACATTGACATCTCTTATGGTAGCATTCGGAACTATCTTTTACAAATTTATTTACGCTTCATTGTAATGTTTAGATAAATAAATATACTAGTCGGATATTTGTCAGGTGGTAACCCTACAAATCGGTGTGCGTTTCGGTACGAAAAGAGCGAGTGGGCGTCGATTGCGTAAGCCTTATCTTCTGCTGTTAGGGAATCGGTGCCTGTTAAGGTTTTAAAGCCAAAAAGTATTTCCTTATTTCTGCAATAGAATTAGCATACTCGCGGTTTTATGGGAGTTTATGGCTAATTTGAGCTGTTGAAACAAAAATTATTGCATAAAAATATGTATTTATTAGTCGAGTCATAAAACACACGTTTTGAATAATGTCTTTTTAGAGAAGTAACCAAAACCAAAGGAAGTAAAATAAAAACCAAATACTCTTTGTAATTGAGTATTTGGTTTTTATTAAGACTCATTCTCTACAGTACTATTAAACCAATTTTAAAAACATTTCTAGAATTTATTCGTTTAAAAATGAACTGAAAAATTTATTTTGTAGCACTTTAAAATTAACAGACTCCTGGATCCTAGCTTTTTATTAACGATTACAAAAAATATCAAGATTATACACTTGTTAGTTATTACAAATGTCACGAGTACCTACGAGTTTTTTTATAAATAAATAAATATTGGTGGACAATTCACACACAACACCATCTGACCCCAAACAAAGCTTGTAATATGGCGGCCAGATAGCTGATATAATACTAATATAGTTGTAAATACATACTTGTTAAACATAGAAACACCCAGACACAGTGCAAATATTTGAATTTATCACACGAATATTTGCACTGGGTGGGAATCGAACCCACGACCCTTGGCTTCGCAGGCAGAGTTACTACCCACTAAGCCACGGGGCCAGCCGCGAGTGGCTTACATAACATATAACTTGTGGCGAGTTTACTTTGAATGTATGGAGTATACAAATTGTGACGAATTTACTTTGTGGCGAATCGCTAATAACACCTTTCCAGAGTGCTTCAATAACTAGGGCAATGCAGCCTCGGGTATGAGGCCGTGGTTTCCCGAGGCCGGGAGGTTGCAAGGTCGCGAGGTCGCGAGGCCGGGAGGGCGCCACCGTCGCGCGGCAGTGACAGCGGGATGGGAACCGCGCAATCTCACTTTCATCGGACGAGTCGCGACCTCACGACCGGGACCTTACCCGAGTTCTTACACAACAGCTCCCATACACAATGGAAAGTAGCTGTTCTTTAGCACAAGCATAACTAGCACACATTGTTCCCACAGCTGGGACTCACTCATAAGGAGAGAGTCAAGGCCATAATCTATCACGCTGGACAGGTGCAGCTTTGCGGAAGACACATGAAAGACATCCACGTCGAAAGATGGCTTCCATGAAACGTGCTGGTTTTCGCACGATGTTTCTCCGTCATCATTAAAGCCGATGGCGATGACTTCGTACATCTACACTTATAAAAATACTCAGAGGTGCACACGGGATTTGAACTTACGACCTCATTGCTGTGAAAACGGACGTTATCACCATTGGGTCATCACGGTTTCAATTGAAGACATTAGAGACGTCGCTTCTTTGAGGACATGTGTCACTAGTGTTCGGAGACCTCGTCACATCTTCCGAGAATGTGACATATCCATGTGCTTACACTTACCCAGCGTTATGCCCTTGACTCTAACCATACTAAAGCCATGATAAAGCCTATATTCCCATTAGGACAAACATTTGACTGATTATGCTATGACAGACCCATATCTTTCACAGAACGAAGTCTGTCTGGGCAGATATTAAAAGTTGTTCGTAATTACAAGTACAAAGTAAACTTTTTTTAATAGTATGGAATAACAAGACATGCAGTGATGGTAAGCAACGTGCTTGCCCATAGCAGCAGCTACACGTAACTATTGGAACAAGAAGAGTCCAAATCATTACCTAGCACCGCACTGCGATCATCATCCAGAGATGTAAGGTGTTTTATCCTTAGCCCAGTAATATCTCTGAAAACACTGCCCTTCAAACCGGAACACCCTAATGTTTGCACATTTCTACTTGGCGGCAGAATTACTGGCAAAAATGTGGTTATTTGTTTTAGTATAATCATTCTGTTTAACCCTGGATCCTGGATTGCTACATGATCAGGCAAATATGGAAGTAAATGGAGCTCACCTTACGAAGCTCTTGAAATAAAATTAGCATTCATGACGTAATTCATAGCTGTATGTTACCTGTGAAAGAAAAATAAAGAAATTAACATGGTACAATACAGATAAGTTATTTAGCTAATGTAATGTGAATTATCGTTATTATGTTTCGTGTATGAATGCCATTCACAGTGAATCCTACGCAGAATGTGTCATGATGAATATCGGCTGTCGAACTAATGCGTACACTCGGGCACAGAAACTCTTCAGTACTATTGTGCCTGGCGGACGGCAGTCAAGACTCAACCTATCATTGTAAATAAAATAAATGAAAATAAAAATTGGCGGACAATTCACACACAACGCCATCTGACCCCAAACTAAGCAAAGCTTGTACTATGGCGGCCAGATAGCTGATATAATACATACATAGTTTTAAATACATACTTATTATGAATAGAAACACCCAGACACAGTGCAAACATTTGAATTCATCACACAAATATTTGCACTGGATGGGAATCGAACCCACGGTGGTTACTACCCACTAAGCCACGAGGCCAGTCAATAGCTATTTGTGTATAAGTTTACTTACCTACTAGTGACCCGTCCCGTTTTCGTTTTGGGTTAAACAAATGTAATTCATTAAGGCTGTTGAGGCTCCGTCTGTTTTCAACTTACGATCAATATCAACATTAGTATCAACATTATTATCATTGAACCAGTTTAATGTTAATTAGAAATCATTAACCACCATCCAATGTTTTTTAAGGATGTACTTAAATAGAATTCTTAAAAATTCGTAGAAGGCATGAATGACAGACGAACGATGTAGTTTCTAAGAAGTTAATTTAGTGACTTTAGGAGGGTTTTCCTTAAAATATTCTTATGTTTTTGATAGTTGTTGCATGCTTTAAGGTAATATTTTAAGTTTTGGTTGGTGAGGTTGATACTAAGTAGTACCAAAATATAAAGAAAGACTACGAGTACTAATAGTTTATCGCCTTTGGGCTTGGAACAAACGCCGATAATGTCTAGACACGGGTAGATACACCCGAAAACTGAACCGCGCTCACGAAATACTAACATTGTAATATTGGCAGTGACGGCGAATAAATAAATAATAAATATTCGGCGAATAAATAAATAAATAAAAAGTAAAGTATAATTTGAAAAAACATCTTATAGGTATAGCTTCAATAAGATACTACAAGCTTTCAATATTTCGGAAATAAGTTTTCATTAACTACATAGATTTACACTTGACCCGCCACTTCACCTGATGTTAAGCGACGATGCGGTCTACGATGGAGCGTGCTTACCTAGAAAAACTGATTAACTCTAGATTTGACTCAAACCAAGACACCAACATTGTAACCACAAGTAGTGTTATAAGAAAAAGTGCCAACAAAACTTCAAACAAGAGTTTGTGTTCGCCTGTACTGGGCATGAATGAACACCCGTCATGCCCGAAGCCGGCAGAAGGCCGCCGGCGAGGTCGGTGCGTTTAGCATAATTAATGTTATCTGTGACCGCGCGTTCCGATGTACGCGTACTTCACCGATCACTGCGTCGAGTACAGTTCTACCATAAACCAGTGTACAGACGTCAAACTATTATAATACTCGTATCACATCATATAATTGTAAAAATAATATCAGTTTGTAATAAAAAAAACATGAGATAATAAACCTACGGTAGGTAAGGTTTATAATAATAGTAAACTCCTTATCAAAATACCACACAAACACAAGAAAACAAGTTATAAACATAGACAATATCGCGTGAGGCTTAGGTAAGTTTATGAACTGACAATATCTACAATTTTTTTTTACTTTTTAGGTTTACACTTGACCGCCATCTCGCCTGATGTTAAACGACGATGCGGTCTACGATGGAGCGTGTTTACCTAGAAGAAACAGATTCACTCTCGATTTAAACACACAAAGATAACTATCGGGAAAAACCCTCTCAGGCAACGTATTCCACAGCCTTGACGTTCTTATCACAAAAGTAGAGTCAAATCTCTTCGTTCGTGTCTTTAGAACATCAACCATGAAACGACGTCGCTTTTTTGAGCTACGAGCATTGTGATAGAAAAAGGGCAAGGTGGTATTAGATCGTACAAATTAGTCGCACACTCTGCGAAGTGTATCAGATAAAAAACCGATAAGCTAGTAATTAATTTTCCGGCAAAAAAAATTACGATGATATACATATACAACGCGTACTCAGGTAACGCACACATATAATTAGTAAGTACATATTACATAACTCACGAATACAATATTTCGGAACGATGGGGTTCGAGCGCGATTTTCATTTGTGCTCCGACATGTGTCTCTGTTTTTGTTCTAATGTAGAGCAAAAAAAAGTTACTTGCTCGTACATATGTACTAAAAATAAGTAATTCTTTTGTATAACATTTAATATTTATATGGTAATATTTGATATTAGGTAAAGAGTTAGCTAAATAAAAAAATATAAAAAGTACGGAAACAGATTGCTCACGGTGACATTGAAAAAATCTTGGATTTTGATAAAAAGTCATGGAAGGCATAAAAAGAACGCGCGAATATAGGTTTTGATTTTATTCGCAAAATATGAAGTCTAAGTTATTTCTTAATTAGATTGTATACGCAAAAAAGGCTAATTCAAAATTTTAGTTTCATTTCCACACACAAAAAGAAAGGTAGGTAATCTTTTTACCACAACAAATGCAATACTTTTATGAAAAAAGTATAATCGTAAATGACCCAGAAAAATGTTGCAATGCAACCAACGACACTTCCGGGCATTTTACAAAACGTCCAGCCACGAGGAAGCAACGGGTCCCAGCTGTTATTAAATACTTAAACGTCATAATTCCCCTTGTATGGCCCGCGCTAATTGATTGTGACTGCCACTCCGACATGCTTGAGGACATAGGAATATACGAGTATCTAGGAAGTACAGAGGTGTCATCTTAGCAATATTTCCAGTGAAATCACAGAGCATAGAGATAAAACATCTTACGAGTATATTATCACGGTGACGAGCGCAGTGCAGTGCTAGTACCTACTGATTCGGACTCTTCATGATCCAACAGCTGCGTGTCACTAAGATGTTATGTTTCTTTTCATCAGGGCCGTGTCCTGTCCGTTTCGTCACTCTATACAAAAATATTAATCTGAAATAAAAATAAACATACCTAAAAATCTGAAATCGTGCTGTATAAACATAATGTGATCAAATCGCGAAATTTTAAAGACAATATCTCAAAATCTGATTATCAAGGACAAGAAAATATTTTTGTCAAATAATATGAATGTGTATGTTTGCAGCAACATTTAAGCATACACATTCAATATTTTTTATGTAATTTAGTCAGTTTGTATTTTCTAGGAAAACATTTTTTATTTCCCAACTTATCTTTAAAAATATATCTTCACTATGGTAACACCGTAGTTCCGAACTACGGTAATGCAGCTAAAATGGAGCTGGGCTAGCCACGTTGCTAGACGCGGTGATAACAGGTGGAGTAGAGTAGTGACCGAGTGGTGGCCGAGGCAAGGTAAGCGGAGTGTAGGACGTCCAGCCGCAAGATGGGTCGACGATATCGTTTCTATCGCGGGTCGAACCTGGACTCGATTGGCACAGAACCGAGGAAGATGGCATGGGAAAAGATAGGCCTATACCCAGCAGTGGGATAGAGAAGGCTGTGGATGATGATGGATGATGATGAAGACAATTTAATTCAGAGAGGTGAACTATGTAACATACTAGTACCATCAGCTACAGCTGGTACTCAGACATACTAACAGCTATGTGCATAGCAAAATTGAAACTAATCATTGAGTTAGTTGATGGATCTGGAAAATATTTTTTCAAAATGGTTTTTTTTAAAAGTGTAAGTTTTTTTAAATATATCAACTCTGCTGACTCCAGCCTCCATACCTTTTGTTATGTTATATGTACTATCTTATTATATAAATAAATAAATAATAAATATTGGTGGACAATTCACATATATAGTATTATTATTATCACAATATAAAGTGATTGTTAAATTTGTCAGGCTGGAATAATGACGAACTAATATATTTCGAATCTAGAGGTATACTGAATTCTTGTCTCTACGATTTCCACGCGGCTACACCACCGCATTGCTATATTTTATTGAGATCTGGAAATAGTTGTAAGCTTTTTTGTCTATAATAGGTTTGGACTTGCATTTTGAGTGGCGACGCAGCATACGATGCAACTCGTTTGCCAAGAAAATACGAATTAACTTATGAATTGAAGACGCCCACGTGATACCCACTCAGGCAATGTATTACGTAAATTTTATATCTTATACCTTTAAACGACCAATTCTTGTAGGTATATATAGAATCTGAATCTCGGAAACAGCTCGAACGATGTTCATAACATTATGTATACAGGAGGTTTCGGGGACGATAAATCGATCTAGTTAGGTTAAATTTTTTAAAAACATCATGTCATGCGCGTTATTAGACAATGAAAAACTCCTACAATGTCATTAGAATACGATAACTTATTTCGCCACTGTTCTTTAAGACTAAATGGCTCAGACGGAATATGCTCGCCGTCGGAGTCAACAGGCCCTGTTCGAACCCTGATGGTTACACTCGGGACTTTTCTTTTTGTTCTTTTTTTCTGAGAAAATCTTATACTTAGAGTCTTTTATAAACGCATTTAATTCGTATCTAAGTAGGTCTAAGTAACTCATCACTACGTAATTCGTACCTGCCTAAATATCACTTAAAAAACCGAGCAAAGCTCGGTCAACCAGGTACTTTTTTATTATGGAAGTGGTGTCACACCTCTTATTTCGAGTTTTTGAAATGTCACCTTTGAAATAAAGCTTTGCAGGATTTGTTTCCCTAGAAACATTGCAGTTGGCGCTTCTAAAATTTCTTTCTCGGTGGGAAAAGGATATCATTTCCCGTGATCATTAGTGTTAACAGTTAAGCTCGGGACAGCGTGTTTGTGAAGCGTAATTACTTGATTCTCGCGTTTTTGCTCAGCACAAAGAGAAAAGAATGCTCAAATGGGTAATAATAACACCCTTGTAAGGGATTCTTCCAATTCTGATAGCAGTAATGGGGAAATCCTGGAACAAATGCAGTCGTTGGTATTATTGACCAGTCCTTGGTCTGTGAGTCATACAGATTATGTGATATTAAACTGACGTCGGCGATAAGTTAATGTGATTAAACGAATTTAAGCTCTATCAACTTTAGATTTTTTGGATTTTTTGATTTTTTATTTAATACTCAGTCATTTTATTTCTGATATTATGGTACATTTGGTATCCAATAGTATTTCATATTGACCCTGATTAGGTATGGCAATATAATTAATTTCATGCGGAGCGGATCGACTTATTCGATAATTGATTTGTCAGCAAGGTATTCTTCTTTGTGTAGTAAGCTTTTACAAGTAATATATTTTTTAACGTATCGACAAACTTTTCATCAGAATGAATCTCTTTAATTTTATATAAGACAATTTGTAATAATAACTGACATTGAATTTGGACTCGAGCTATGCAATGTTAATTTTGAACACGACAAATTTATATTATCAATCCTAATTTTGTTTTCACTTAATTTAAACTTTAATGTGTTATATATTTAAGAATTGTTTTTGTATCAGTTCTCAACATTGGGCACACCTGCTCCGAACCGATTCGTATTACTTTTTGCTAAAGTTATACAACTTTAATAAACATATTAAAAATACCATTTGCCCATAAATACAGATAATGGATATAATCCGCAGTAACACCGTTAAAAGCGGAGGTTATTACATCATTCAATTAGCATGCCCGCTGCAGCCACAATTCGGTACTTTCTCAAACCGCCTAATTTCTCTTTTTACCGTGACGCTTAGTGCATCACTTTGAATGCAAGTTTCGACAATATGTATAAGAAGTGAAACTAGTGCACATAGAATTAAATTAGAAATTTTAAATATATTCCTTGCATTGTTTATTTTCAACGGCTCATATTTAATACTAGAGGTTTCTAAAGAAAGGGCATAACTATGAATATTTTTTTGTTGTTGTGAGCATTGTTGTCAAACAACACGATCAACAAATCCTTCGTCTGCTCAACAAGCCCGCAGATTTGTATTATATTTTAATTGCCCTATTATAGATTCCATACAGATCATAAGGTTATATTAAAGATATCGTTTTTAGCGAGACGATCGCCTTTGAATGTTTGAAATCAGTTTAAATAAAAAGCATAAATGTCCTACGGAAATAACGTCATCATTTAATGTCAGACGATGCTACAACTTTAAAAGCCTACTAAACGATAATATAGTGATCTCTGACTAAACGTAAAACATAATATTTATACAGTATCGTTGAGCGCAGCGTCGATACCAAGGCAAGAAAGTGGGTGCTGCGCCCACGCCGGTCAAAATGTTGCCGCGCTGAATGAATATGTAAGTAATGCAAATTCGCGTACGGTCACCATTCTGCTTGATCTATATTAGTAAGTAAAAAAAAAGTAGCCGCAAGCTCCGAACGGTGAAGGAAAACATAGAAGTAGAAAAAGAAACTAGGAAAAGAAGAGACAGAGATACTGGTTGCTATCTACGGCTTACCAGTTTTTCACGATGGTTTATTCTGTCGGGTTAAAAAGTAGCTTATATGCTATTCTAGAGTAGCATTGCATAATTTATAACCGCAGAATTGTAAACAGTAACAAATATCCAATCATTGACCTTTTTATAATGTTAATAGGAAGTAGGATGCTGAGATACTGAGGATATTGGGGCTCATTACAGAAGCGTCATGGCCTAGGATCACTCTTTTTAGGGTTCTGTAGCCAATGGGCAAAATACGGGACCCTTATAGATTCGTCATGTCTGTCTGTCTATCCATCCGTAGGTCACAGCCACTTTTCTCCGAAACTATAAGAGCTATATACTATTGAAACTTGGTAAGTATATGTAATCTGTGAACCGCATCAAGATTTTGATACAAAAATAGAAAAAAAAACAAAATTTTTAAGGGGTGTCCCACACGTAGAAACTTAGATTTTTTTTTATCAAACCCATACGTGTGGGTTATCTATGGATAGGTCATCAAAAATGATATTCAGGCGGACACGCGGGGATGGCTCATAATTTAAAACAGTAAAATGAAATTTAATCCAAACTAACAGTGACCCGCGGTTTTACCCACGCTCCCGTTCCCTTACCGTTCTCGTTTTTCTGGAATAAAAAAATTGGCAGTCAGGGACTGCAATGAAAACTTATAACACAGAACTATATCGCACACGATGGCCACTCCGCGGGTGATACCGGAGGTCGTTGCTGGTCTGGATTAAGTTTTATTGTAGTGGTAGGACTCTTGGCAGAGTCCGCCTGGGGTAGTACCACAGTTATTCTACCGCTAAGCAGTAATGTTATGAGATTCCGGTTTGAAGGGCAATATTTCCAGAGAAATTACAAATAAGGGAAAACAAAAATTCCAGGGAAATATTGCCCTTCAAACCGGAATCTCATAACATTACTGCTTAGCGGTGGAATAACTGTGGTACTTCCCCAGGCGGACTCTGCCAAGAGTCCTACCATTACTAAAACCTATAGAGCGCCATTTTGTACTTAGTATACACTATCTGTGTACTCAAAGTCAATTGCAAAAGTGACACACAGTTTGACTTGCCGGTTTTACTTATGAGATTCCATATAATGTTGCACACGCCGTTCAAGTGCTACCATTCTCGACTTCTGTATCGACTCGACGGATGAGTCATGTATGACGTCACATAACAATTGAACTAGAACTTTCCGCGTCGCTACAGTTCTCGACCAATGACTCAAATACAAATACAAATACAAAAATCTTTATTGCTGTTTGCAGGTAAGATAAGATGATACAAAACATTTAAATAATTGACCCATACAAACTGGCCTCTTCTTCTAGAGACATGCAATATGTCTGGCAACGCAGTTTCCATTGGTCTGAATTTATACAATGATAATAATAGTCAGCTGATAGTCTTCTTCTTCTTTTTTCATTTTTAACTTTTAATCGGTTGTATCATATATGTCATCTGATTCATCATGTATTAATTTCTGGCTTCTATCCCGGTGTGTTATGTTAGTGTGATATGTTTGATGAGTACAATTACGCCAACGTCTTGTGCTTCAGCAGGATGATGTTATGGACTTTGACAAGTGTGTGGTTTCATGTAGAATCCAAGGTCTTGCAGTAGTAGCTCTTGCAGTTTAGCCGTGTGAGCAATTTTAAAGAATGTCATTATGTATAGAAAAATCAAAAAATAATAAAAAAATGTGATGATTGCATACGTTTTCGAGCCATTAACTCACAGAAGAAAGTAATCTGAATGAATTATTTTGAATTAACAGAAAATACAGTGTAGGTACTTAGAAAATAAAAAGACAAGTTTTTACAAAATTTCGTAAAAAATTTTTGTTTATTTTTGTATGAGAAAAAAATTAGAAACATAAAGCTTAGTCATGTGAATTTTGTAGTAAAATTTATTTCCATAGGATTTGTTGTTTTGGCGGAAATCGTGATAAGCAAGCAGTTTTTACCTTTTCTTTTCTTTCTGTCGAGAAGTGAACCTCCCCAGGTTCACTTCTCGACATAAGATCGCCTATGAATTGTTTTTCCTCTCATGTTTGTCATAGTCTCTTTCTTTTACAATGGGTTTCATCCTACAATTTTTTTTACCTGCTTCAAAGGCTTTGGTTCTGGTCTCCGTGTATATACAAGAGTATTAACTTTAGCAAAACTTTTCATAAATTTGAAACAAAAAATAGTTTTGGATTCTACACACACTATAACAATGTAATAACTATCAGTTGCGTGTTATGCTTGTTACAATGATAAATACTTTTGTTGATAATGAAATAAGAACAATAGTATGAAAGTGTTATTGTATTTTATCGATACGAAAACCAATTAAATGAATAAGACATGATTATCATTCATCATATATTTTATATACATAAATTAAAGACCGAGACATGGTAAAAACCTTTCTACAACAAGACGAAAATGACGGTTACAAAGTGCACGCTATGAATTTAGAAATGCAAAGTGCACTCACTTTGCATTTCTAAATTCATAGCTAGTTATCCTCTCTAGTATATTATTATCCTATCCTATCTATGATCTAGTATATATATAGTTAACCATAGGTGAGTTCTGTATCCCATTAGCTCTAAAGTAGCGCACCTTGATCTATGACTGGTCTCCTGCCTTATTAAAATTTTATCTAAATGCATTCCAAATGACCCTCCCTGACCAGAGTAACTTGGTAAGGTGGGGAAAAGCCTCTGAAAAAATGTTGCTATACTTGTGGAGAGGCGATATGTACAGCAAGGCAAATATTGGTGGGATGCAAGGTGCTCCTTAATGGGGGTCATTACTCAGGGCGCCATGACAGAGTACTTGAAATCATACGTGAAGCCATGAGCCTTTCAGTAGCTAGAGCCCAAAAGGGATTGACGACAAACAAAAGACAAATTAACTTTGTAAAAGAAGGCTCAACTTCAAACTCTAGGAACAAGCCTTACTGAATCCTGGGTACAGCACCTGATTGGACTATTTTAATGGACACGTATGAAAAGCACTACAAAATCCCAGAGGATGTGGGTGTTTCGTCATCCAGACCGGACATTTTCCTTTTTTCTAGAGCTACGAAACGCATAGTCCTTGTAGAACTTACCGTACCGTGGGAAACTAATATACCTAAAGACCACGCGATGAAACAAACTAAGTATTACGACCTCCTAAACGAATTAACAAAAAACGGCTATGTAGTTAGTTTATACGCTATAGAAGTGGGAGCGAGAGGTATACCAGCAAAATCTCTCTATAACCTGCTGAAGACCTTGGCTTATCCAGAAGTGCAGTAAGATCTATACTAGAACGAGTATCTAAAGCTGCACTAGTAGGCTCATATCAGATTTGGCTGGGCAGGGAGAGAAAAATGAGTAGTGAAGGTGAGTGTTGATGTACGTTAGAAAAGGGCCCCTTAAACCTACGCCCGAGTCACAAGTCTCGGGATCTACTCGAGTTTTCTCTCTCTGCCACACGATGGACCCGGCACCCGCACGGCGAATCCATGGAATGCTGAGAAGATCGTCTCATAAAATAAAAACATATATATAAATTCATATTTCTCTGAAAAATATAACAACTGACTTCCTTTTCAAAATTTAACTGACACAGTCATTTTGAATAAACTAATTATGGAAAAAATAAATAATCGATGTAGGTACTTACTTTATTTGGTAAAATTCTGTTGATACTACAGAAATCGTTGCACTAATTTCGATATAATGTACAGGGACTACCTCTGAAATACAATCTAAGAAACGAAAAAAGAATTATCGACCCACAAGTGGCGTCGCTATCGTGTAATATACCTGCAAAAACATACAGCCGAATTGAGAACCTCTTCCTTTTTTAAGTATAATATTTTAGTCAATAGAATTTATATTGTTATCTTTTTTTTTTAATAGTTTATTTCCAAAATAAAATACAGAACGGTATAACATGTTGGTAGTTTAGCACGAATTAATACATGATATAAGTATCCGTGGGCTCCAAACTAGGCAAAGCCTGTGACTTGGACGCCCCTCAAGTATTCAAACATTTCAAGTTTAGAGAATGCTGCAGACAAGATCATGATGACACAATTTCCGGAAAAAAGGGAGTTCTGGAGTTTTCATCATATTTTTACTTAAATTACTTTGACTCAGAACACAATTTTATTGCTCAATTTTCTCCGGTTCATTCTATGTTAAGTCCTAGTTTCATTAGTGCAAGTTTTCATTTTTACTACTAATTGATGAAATAAATAAATATGCACAAAACCAACCGTACTTGGTTCTAAAAATGTAGGTACTTACTAATTTGGAAAAGTATCTATAAGCATCAAAGAACAAACATCAGTTAATATATACACTCTTTCAAAAGAAATGTACACAGGTAAAGTAAGAAAACCGCCTTAGTGAATCCGCCCCAAATCCTGCCCCTTATCTTTTCCACGCGACACCTATTAGTAAGTAGTTTTGCACTCCGCGTTGCGCACGATTTGCACACAGCACGCGCACTAACTGCCAGCTATTCTGTGGCCTGCGCCGGCGCACTCAACCGTTTATATATGACACACAGTTCGCTATCAGCTTCAGTATCCATTACACTGCGATCCCGTGAAAGTATTAATTTGATAATTGTAATTACGATTATTTTGATAACACTGTTATTGTTTGGTGATAGCGTGTTTGGAATTTGATAAGGTGAGTTTAGAGGATATTATGTAGTACTGGTACTAAGAGGTTTATCGGCGTAGAGGTCTAACTATGATTCAGCAATTTTCCGGAGAAAATAAATAAGCCTATGAGTTATTCTGGACTTTAATATAATTTTATCAAAAGCTAATCTTCTCAAGTCTTTTCATGCAAGTGTGACATTCATGTATACATATATGTATGTATGCATACAAACAAATGTTCGAAAGTATAATGTTAGGAGAATTATAAAGTTTCTATGTGTCTGAAGCTGATATACTCGTAGGCCTTCTGGTATTTTTGATGTTAAGAAGAAGTCACCACCTTATAGTTTTGTGTCACCACCGCCTATGGAAATCTGCTTCAACAAAAACATTCGTAGTTCTTAGTGAGTTGGCCTTATGATCGTTGAATCCAGGGGGAAAAAGGTAGAGATAGAAGTTTTTGTCCTCATTGTGACATTTTGGCTCAAAGTAATACTAATTCATCAACACGTATATTTGTCCAAACATAAATACAACCAATATGTTGTTATTTTTTTAACAATATAGGGAAACATGACGAGGAAATCGATAAATCAAAAACACCTTTCGAAGTCACGTGAAATACATCAACTCGTATTTGATAATATTTGAATTTTGGCATGAACTGTCTAAGTTGAGGAAGGAAAATGCAGTGGGAGCGTAAAAGGTTGCTCGAGTGTGGAATACTTAATTGTTAACTTTGCATGACTTGCAATAGTTTTACTAGTGGTAGATGAGCGAAAACATCAACAAACAACAGCACTTACAGTGGTAGTTCCTTAAGTATTCTGACAGAAATAATTAATATAAAACTTTGTAGTGGAATGTCGTGTTTTTAATAAAACTGAATTTTTTTAAAAGATTCTTTGATTTTAATAAATGCAATACTGAATTGTAATTATGCCAATATATTTCGAATGTAAATTTAAGTATTTATTTTAATCTTTTACAGCTATTGAAAATGCCGTGCACCAAAGTATCCATCAACAAAAATAACAAATGCGACAAGGCAGGTTGTATTTGCATCTCTGCTATCGGAAAAACTTGCATCTGCCTCTGTGAAAACGAACAAGGTGACATCATGCAATGCGATGACTGCAAGTGTGTCGACTCTGATGAATGTCAATGCAAGTGTGATGACTCTAAGTGCACTTGTATTGTCACTAAAGGAGCTAACTGCATTTGTATTTGTCGCGATGAGAGGGGAAACTTCAAGGCCTGTGAGGACTGTTCTTGCGTTGACATAAAAGATGCAAGATCCTGTAAAAAAAGAATCAACCACTGACTCATGTGAATGCTGTTCTAAGTTACCAAAAAAGAAACATGTGGTAGAAATTGCGAATGTAACGAGAATAAAAACTACAAGAGACAGCGTCGTGTTGTTACCACCAGCAAGAATTACAAGTGTGACAAGGATCAGTGTGTTTGTCTACTAACTGATGGAAAATCTTGCATCTGCGTTTGCGAGGATGATGACGGAGCTATTGTGCGATGTGATGACTGCAAGTGTAACAATACTGGTAAATGTCAATGCAAGTGTGATGACTCTAACTGCACTTGCATCGTCACCAAGGGAGCAGACTGTATTTGTATCTGTCGCGATGGGAGAGGTAACTTGAAGGCATGTGACGACTGTTCCTGCGTTGAAACAAAAAACTCGGGTTGCTGCAATAAAAGATCAACCTCAACAATTGAGTCGTCCGCATGTTCCTCTAAAGATCCGCTAAAAGAAACATGCGGTAGAAACTGCGCATCTGTACAGAAGAAAAACCACAGAGTACAGCGTCGTACTGTTACGTTCAACAAGAATTACAAGTGTGACAAGGCCGGTTGTGTTTGTCTACCAACTGATGGAAAAACTTGTATCTGCGTCTGCGAAGACGATGCTGGAGCTATTGTACAATGCGATGACTGCCAGTGTAACAATAATGGTAATTGTCAATGCAAGTGTGATGACTCTAACTGCACTTGCATTCTTACTGAGGGAGCAGACTGTATTTGTGTCTGTCGCGATGGGCGAGGTAATTTTAAGGCATGTAACGACTGTTCCTGCGTTGATAAAAACCCTGAATCAACTATCAAAACTTGTGGTTGTTGCTCGAAAGCTCCGAAAAAGGAAAAACGCAACAGGAGCACCGAATGTGGTGAAAAGAAAGGCGACACAGTACAGCGTTGTGTCGATACTACCAGAAAAAATTACAGGTGTGACAAGGCTGAGTGTATTTGTCTACCAACTGGTGGAAAATCTTGCATCTGCGTCTATGAAGATGATAATAATGGAGAGATCGTGCGTTGTGATGACTGTAAATGTTATGAGAATGGCAACTGTGAATGCAAGTGTGATGACTCTAAGTGCACTTGCATCGTCACTAAGGGAGCAGACTGTATTTGTGTCTGTCGTGATGTAAAAGGTAATTTGAAGACCTGTGACGACTGTTCATGCGCTGAAACTAAGAATACAAATTGCTGCAAGAAAATACCAATCATTGAATCTACAGGATGTCGCTCTAAAGCCCCGAAAAAAGACACATGCAGCAGAAACTGCGCATGTGTCGAAAAGGACGAGTACAAAGTACACCGTCGTCCTGTTTCCACCAACAATAATTACAAATGTGACAAGGCCGAGTGTGTTTGTCTAACAACTGATGGAAAATCTTGCATCTGCGTCTGCGAGGACGACGATGGAGCTATTGTACAATGCGATGACTGCAAGTGTAACAATAATGGTAATTGTCAATGCAAGTGTGATGTATCTAAGTGCACTTGCATTTTTACTGAAGAAGCAGACTGCATTTGTGTTTGTCGCGATGGGATAGGTAATTTGAATGCATGTAACGACTGTTTCTGCGTTGCTAAAAAGTCCAACTCGACCGTTAAAACTTGTGGATGTTGCTCAAAAGCACCGAACAAGGAAACACGCAATAGGAGCTCCGAATGTGGCGAGAAGAAAGACGACACAGTACAGCGTCGTGCCGCTACTATCAGAAAGAATTACAGGTGTGACAAGGCTGAGTGTATTTGTCTACCAACTGGCGGAAAATCTTGCGTCTGCGTCTGTGAAGATGATAATAATGGAGAGATCGTGCGTTGTGATGACTGCAAATGTTATAAAAATGGCAACTGTGAATGCAAGTGTCATGACACTAAGTGCACTTGCATTGTCACTAAGGGACCAGACTGTATTTATGTCTGTCGCGATGTAAAAGGTAATTTGAAGGCTTGTAACGACTGTTCATGCGCTGAAACTAAGAATACAAATTGCTGCAAGAAAGAATCAACCATCGAATCTAAAGGATGTCACTCTAAGGCACCAAAACAAGACACATGCGGTAGAAACTGCGCATGTGTAGAAAAAGAAAAGTACAAAGTACAGCGTCGTGGTGTTACCGCCAGCAATAATTACAAACGTGACAAGGCCGAGTGTGTTTGTCTATCAACTGATGGAAAATCTTGCATCTGTGTTTGTGAGAATGACAATGGAGACATCATGCGATGTGATGACTGCAAGTGTCATTATAATGGAAACTCTAACTGTACTTGCATCCTTACTAAGGGAGTTGACTGCATTTGTGTCTGCCGCGATGGGAGAGGTAATTTGAAGGCATGTGACGACTGTTCCTGCGTTGGAACAAAAACTAAGGGTTGCTTCCATAAAAAGATCGACCTCAACCGTTGAGTCTTGTAGATGTTGCTCAACGGCACCGAAAAAAGAAACATGTGGTAAAATATTTACGTGTGATGAGAAAAAAGACTACAGAGTACAACGTCGTCCTGTTGACTTTACCAAGAATTACAAGTGTGACAAGGCCGGGTGTGTTTGTCTACCAACTGATGGAAAATCTTGCATCTGCGTCTGCGAGAACGACGATGGAGCTATTGTACGATGCGATGACTGCAAGTGTAACAATACTGGCAAATGTCAATACAAGTGTGATGACTCTAACTGCACTTGCATCGTCACTAAGGGAGCAGACTGCGTTTGCATTTGCCGCGATGGGAAAAATAACTTAAAAGTATGTGATGATTGTTCCTGCGTTGCAACAAAAACCTCGGGTTGCTGCAATAAAAGATCACCCTCAACCTTCGAGTCGTACGCATGCTGTTTAGAAGCACCGAAAAAATACACATGTAGTAGAAACTACGAAAATAACGAAAAAAAAAATCTACAAAGTACAGCGTCGTGCTGTTACAACCAGTAAGAATTACAAGTGTAACAAGGCCGATTGTGTTTGTCTACCAACTGGAGGAAAATTATGTATCTGCGCTTGTGAAGATGATAATGGAGAGATCGTGCGTTGTGATGATTGCAAATGTTATGAGAATGGTGACTGTGATGACTCTAAGTGCACTTGCATCGTCACTAAGGGAGCAGACTGTATTTGTGTCTGTCGCGATGTTAAAGGTAATTTGAAGACCTGTGACGACTGTTCATGTGCTGAAACTAAGAACACAAATTGCTGCCAGAAAGGATCAACCATTGAATCCAAAGGATGTCGTTCTAAGGCCACGAAAATCAATCAATACAATACGATTGATTGCCACAACGCCAGAGCTACCGAGACGTCCCAGAGTTGCAATAATCCAAAACATACATCTAGTTGTTGCAAAATTGACAGAAAGCAAGAAATGATTTTGAAAACTAGATATTGTATTTGCACTTATAAGAAGACACGTTACCATCAAAGTGTTGGCGATGGTTCCACCAGTGTAACCAAAGAAGTAACCAAATCATGCGCTTGTTATTACTAAAATTAGAATAGTGTGACATCATTTATAAAAATATGTTTCGGCGTCCCAACACATCGAATCTTTTTAAATTGAGTCTTTTTGAGTTACCGAACGCGTATGATATAATCTTAAAAACATACTTGTGTCACGCAGTCACAACAAACCTATGTATTGAATAAATGTTAGATCTGGGTTGGAATTGAACACAGATTTACTACTCAGTGAGTAAACTCACTATCAAATGAGTCGCGTGGTTGGTCATCATATAGCACCAATAAAAATAAAATACGATCTAGCCTAAACTAACTTAGAACAAATAGTTTTTAGACTTGATGCTGATAAAGTTTATTTTCTAAGTGTTTGTATTAAACTGAATACAATTATTATTTATTACAAGCCTTGATGAGTTTACTCGTTGAATATGAAGAGCGTTCTGATATTTTGATAGAATATGATGTCACGTTTTCTGATACCTACTAGATATTACGATGAGATGTTTACTTATACTGTTTAACCTCTTGTATTAAATATCCAATGACTTCATGTTCAATGTTAAGGTGGAGGGTTTATCCATATAAATATATTTTAAGGTGGAGGGTTCAGCCTTATAAAGGGTTTGTATGTTGTTTTATTAGTATTTTTTTACTTTGTTTTAATCAATAAATATTGGGTTTGATTAAATGTTTTTTTTATTTCTACATCCTTAACATCCACCTATTGCAAATCGTTTGCCTATTTAAATTCGTTTTCGATTTCACTTTGATAATAATTATGGCAGGTTTTTCGCGTAACCTAAAATAACTCTTTGGAATACAGTGGCTGGAATAATTATTATTAGTGAAATTCCGCTAATTTACGTTTAATTATTTTACGCTAACTAATTGAATCCTCAATACTGGAAATAATTTAGGGGTTTTATCACAGATTACAGAAACAAAAGCAATTTGTGGGTTTTATAGATTTTAAAAATCGGAATTGAGGTCTAGGTGAGGTCAACTGTAATGGGCCCTTTAGTTATTTATCAGACTTCAAAAGGAGATGGTTCTCAATTCGTTTTTTAAGTGAACACTTCTTTTGGCGCGCCTCAGAAGACAGATTTTTCGTGGGCTGTGAATTGAATTCTAGCGTCACGTTCGGGAACGATAAGACGTCTTCAGGTAAACTCGGGAGCATGACCATTGGCCATTTATAAATGAGACAGCATCTCTAGATGGCCATGCTCATGGTCACGCCCTCCGGTTACACCCGCGTAGTTTTCAAAATGAGCTATCAAATTCTGAGTTATAAGTTCTCACTTCTGTCGGCAGTTCCTATGACAGCAAATTATTTTTTTATTGAATGTATGTTACGTGATAACTCCGGTAATCGTGCATCGATTTTTTTTTAATGGGTAGAAAATACTTCAGAAATATTCTAATAGATTTTATAGAAATCGGTGGTTTTTTAGATTTAAATAAAAAACTAAAATGTGCTTAGATATTTATCTGGACGACTTAATAAATTAAGTCGAGTTTCTGAATGTAGTTTACTTAAATAATAAATAATATAGCTAAAAGTCACGAGTGAATCCGTTTTTCTAGGTTAGCACGCTCCACCGTATCCCTACTTCTTCTTCATTACTAACATCAAGCGATATGGCATCAACGGCAAACCTATTAGAAAAAATATGTAAATAAAAAAAAACCCGTCTTTAAAAGCTTCTCAATGCACTTGTGTATTTTCTCTGTAGTATCTGTGGTACGCGATGGCGCCGCCTAATGTGAATTTATTCTAATGGTACTTTTATTTTTCGTAGATCATAGTTCAGAGATTGTCCCGTATAAGTTTTATCGAAATCGGAGAAGTAGTTTTTGAAACATTAACAATAAACTAAAATTTGCTCTCACGTATTTTTTAGAAAGATTCTTATGTAATTTGGTCTAGGTCTGAATTTAATTGTATTTTGTTTTTTCGGCGAAATTAAATTGTCTAACATAAATCCTATTCCACAAATAGTCCACGTGAAACGAGTCAGTCGCGCTGCCTAGATGGTAACATCCGATAGGCTACTATTACTCCTAAATGTCAAAACCTGTCAGTCCTGACATCTCCGCTTGAGTTGTCAAAGTGACGGCCGCCTGGGTGGTATTCTAAGAAATTAGTTACCCATTTTTTATCGCCATAATTATATTTTTAATTACTGTTGCGTGACTTTAGATTATCTTTTTTATTTGTCTGACGTGTGTTTATTTTGGGTATGGTGGAACTTTTTGGATCTCAATTCATCTGTAATTAAAATATTTTAAATAGTTTCTTCCCGTGGTTTACAGTAAAAGGAGTGTCGGCAACCTTTTTGGTCCTAATTCATTGGTAATTAAAACATTTATACAACTTTAATCGTCTGTCATGGATGTTTATGTCCATGTGTGGGGTACGATTACTGGCTTTAAAAGGGAAAGAAAATATCAGAACATAAGAAAACATATCATAAGAAAGACAATTTTTGTGGTCAACGCTGGATCGCCACGCCATCTAGTCTGATGTAAATCGATGACGCGGTCTAAGATTTTACTAAGAATGTTGAAGAACTATGATTGAGTTTACTAAGAAAAAAAAAACGATTCGTTTTGATTTTTGTACAGTAAAGACGAGCAAGATGACCTGACGGTAAGCAACATACCTGTCACATAACAGCACAGTGACACGCAGCTGTTGGAACATGTAAAATCCAAATCATTACACTGCACTGCATTGCGTTCGTCACCCAGAGATCTAAGATATTATTTCTCTACTGTAATTTCTCTGGAAACATTGGCCTCCAAACCGGAACACAGTAATGTTTGCACACTAAGTTTGAAGACATCCCGATTGTATCGATTGGGAAAGACCTACTCCGGCAGAACAATCCAATGGACTTACCTGTACGCTTAACTAGAGTGTAGTCAAGTTTTCGGAACACTGACTACATGACACAGAGCTGTTATGGGCAAACTTGGTGCTAATCATCAGGCATGTATCCTGTTCATCCCGCCACTTTATCTAAAAAAAACCTTGTCGATATACGGCGCATTTAGTAAACTTCCTTGGTGTTCGAGACTTGATGATCATAGGTTACATTATTAAATAAGGTTTATTTTTTAAAATAATCCAAACTAAGTATCCTGTTACGAAAAAATACATTATTAATTATTACACAGGCGGAATGCTGTTGTAATAAACCCAGCCTCAAAACACGCCTCCAGAAAACTGGTGCTAACTTATGGATGAAACACCCAATTATAAACAAGTAAGTATTTAATCAACAAATAATAATAATAAAATCTGAACAAATATTTGTAATTATCACACAGGTATTTGTCCTGATTGCATCGTATCAACGACTTCCACGACGACCACGACTCTACGTGCAGACTGACATATACACAGAAATCTAAATAATAAGATACCTGTGATCATATAGGTACAGGCAGCTTAAACCACGAGAGCAAGCATTTTTCGATTTGCTATTGCTTGTCTAATATTTTTTAGCAAAAATAAGGAGAGAAAAGAATAGAGAGCAGGACAATTTTATATAGACGGTAGTATCTCTGATATATGCCTTAAATGTGGCGCTGGGTTCATGCCTGGTTTAACATACGGGGCGCATCATCTATGTAAACTTTCAAAGTCCGCACGAGATACAATCTATTGTTCAAAGCATTTCGCTTTTGTTTACATGACTGCATGATCTACTTCTTTGTTTTCAATGAAAAGCAATAAAATAATTGGTTTATACCTACTCTAAGCAGAGTCCACCAGGAAAGTATCACTGTGCATCAAGCAAATTCACATCTTTGCCAGTTATTCTTTCACCGAGAAGTGGTGCGCAAGCGTCACTGTGTTCCGATTTGAAGAGTAGTGTTTTCAGAGAAATTACAGGGCATAGAGATAATGCATCTCATATCTCTGTGTGATGAACGTAGTACTGTAGGTACTAGGTGATGATTTAGACTCTTTATGTTCCAATAGCTGCGTGATACTAGTGTGCTGTTATGTAGGCGCATTGCTTACCATCAGGCATATGTCGTGCTTGTTTCGTCACTATTTTCTATAAAAACGGGCTCTATAAGAGTCCTACTACTACACGCTTACCACAAACAATCCGGCTCAAGCAAAGTTAACAGTAAGTCCATGGGAACCCAGTCACGGCCTTTTAACTGCGAGTTCAAGTTTAACTATTTCGGTTATCTCATGACTCAGTTGGCAACTGGGCCATGACTACAACTTGTCGTTCATTGTTGATTGTAATTAAAGTTATTCAAGTTATTTTCTCACTTGCTGATTGCAGGAAGGGATATGGCAGTTGCATTCAGATGGTCTCTTCTTTCTATCGAGCTTTGGTCTGGTGGAACGGCGTGGTAGATTATAATCAAACTTTTTTTAAAGTTTTATGGGTTTTACACTTGACAGACACCTCGCCTGATGTCAAATGACGATGCGATCGAAGATGGAACGTGTTTACCTAGACAAGACCGATTCACTATCGATTTGAAGACACAAAGATTGCAAACCTTCGGTAGGAACCCACTCGACGCATGTTGATGAGAAGGCTCCGGGGCCCAGCAGTGGCATAGGCGGTTGGGGGCGGGTTAAATCTTTTGAATTGGCGTTACCGACATACGTAATAGCAGTACATCTGTAGCTATAAATTTAATGCAGTTCTGTACACAGGACGCTGCGTATGCGCTAGTCTGGTATCGCAGCAGTACGTGCGATAGAAATAGATATATAATAGCAGCGCCCTACGGTTTTAGCCGCACAGTTCCCGTGCCTGTTATTTTGTTAAAATAATATCGCGGAAAATGGGTTCCTATGTGTTCTTCCAAACTAAAATCTAACTGTGTTCTAAATTTCAGCCAGATCCGATCACACGTTACGATGTGATTGAACAACAAACATCAAATCATGGACATTTATCACCTTTAAACGAGCAATTCTTGTAGGTATATATACATATTATATACCTATATAAAATCTGAATCTCGGAAACGGGTCGAACGATTTTCATGAAATTTTGTATACATGGGGCTTTGCCGACGACAAATCGATCTGGCTAGGTTTTATAAAAAAAAAATGTAATTTTATGCTAGTTTTTAGACATTGAAAAACTGTTACATAAACATTAGAATGCGACGGTAAATTTTGCGACGTCGCGCGACGTTATCAGTCGGAAAGTTGGGCGGTCATAATATGGTAGATCCGGGTTCGAATCCGCCTTTCTTTTTTCAAGTTCCTTTTCTTTTTTTTTTAGAAAATCTGTATGTATCTAAGTAACCCTATCTAAGGTACCTACTAACATTAATATCAATAAATTTTAACCCATAAAATTTTCCCTCGAAATTGCTAAACGTGCCTAAAGAACTGTTCCCTTCAATAACAAGCAGTAAATGATGATGATTTTGTTCTTTCTCTGTGGTGAAATACACTCATAGAATTGGCACAGCGCAGCGCGACACGCGGCTGTTTCCTCATTGTAACCAAGGAGACGGCGGAATCTGGACCAACCTCATTGTCTTCAGATAAATTCTAGAGTAAAACGAGCGATTTGCGGTAGGGCTGCCAGCTCTAACCGGAGGTGTGCTTAAATGAACCGGTTAAAATGCCTATTTTGTAAAAACTTGTTTGTTAAGTGCTTTTAATATAATATGTATGTATGAAACAGAATCATTCAATGTTAAAAAAAAGAAGGCTCTCAATTTGTTGAAATTCTTATTTTTGTATGTTCGGACCCCTATACGAAAGCTACCGATTTGAAAAAAATTTTGCTTTGCTTCAAAGGGTAAATCTATCTATATAATTAATTATATAGATAGATTTACTATTTTTTACAATTCATTTAAAATCAACAAAAGTTAATTGAAACAAAATAAAGCAGCAATGGCGACTTTATCACTAAAAGCGATCTCTTCCAGGCAAACGTAAGATGATCTGAGTGATTTGATAATAAGGTTTCAAAATTGTACAAAAATTAGCAGAGCGCTTTTTTTAAATTGTGAGAGTTTTAAAAATAAGTTTAAAAATTCGTATATATTCGGTTAAATGCCAGCGAAATGGCAACCCTCGCTGAATACAGCATATTGTATAGGTGCCATTCACACATAACTTTGCAAACTTTACTTTATGTTCGCTGTTTTATTTACCAATTAGTAGCTGGATTTTGTACGGTTTAAATATTTCTATTTCTAATTGTATTTATTTCCTTAGTGTATGTAGTTAGTTAGTCTTCCTATGTTCCGTAGTATAATAATCTTTGAAAAAGACACATTAGATCGAATATGCATAGGTACAGAAAAACGGCTCAGCAGTGGGAAATAAAAGGCTGAAAATTGTGAGATAAGTATGTGTAAAATTCATTGTGAGAGACTATTCAATAAGCATGTACAGTGATTACAAAATGTGTCCAGTCTGAACTAAAAAAATATATTTCGCATAGGTATTAGAAAGAAATCCTGAATTTGACAGGAATGGATTATAATATTAACTATGGAGTAGAGATTGTTTGATTGATTTATGTAGTATACAGCGCAGCATTTAATTTACTTATTTACAACGAAAGTATACACGTATGCAACTGAATACAAAATAATGTTTTAAAATTATATACCGAAATAATTTTATTTTTTAAATTAATTCGGTATTTCCGACCCGCTTAAAAATTTGTTTTTAATTATTTTTCGTGTCTAATATTAATAATCTAATCTGTCATAATACAGTACATAATTTAATCAATATTTAATGGTCCATTTTGGTGAATCCGTCTAACCGTTTATTTCAAATCTGTTTGTTTTTTTGCTATTGCAACACTAATCCTTTTTAAAATAAATTCGGCTAACGAGCTGTCTAAATTGCATTGAACTCTTAATTAATAAATCGATGCTAAATTGTATATATTTTGTTATAAAAAAAATATTTAATTATTGGGTCTAACAATCAGAGCTAGGTTCCCTGTAAAAATGAGTATATGGTTTCACCCAAGTCAGTAAAGTGTCACAGCTTGCTCTCGCCCGTTGGCGCCCCCTCTGCCCCTCATTCACACATTCCAGATCGCAGAGCAGTGCTAGTTCACCATTTGTATTACTAATTAATTGTCGAACGCGAACAGAACCTAGTTGTTGTATTAACGGGCGACAGACAAACACACGTGCTCGACTTATGTGGGCTATGGCTGTGGAAGCAAGCTTATGAAAAAAAGTAGTTCAGTCGGTTCGGGATCAGTTCTCTGGTGTTGGTTTTCGGAACGCTCATGTCTAGACGACAATGATACGACAATCATGTCCTTAGCGCTAACCAAAATCATACACGTCAGCCAACAAAAACACGCACTGTCAGCCAACGACATTAATGGACTGTCAGCCAACAATAATTATGCATTGTCAATAAACGAAAATCATTTTCTGTTAGCTGTTATCTAACAAAAATCCTCATGTACTGCCAACGAATCGGAACACAGCGATGTTTTCACATTACTGCTAAATACTAAGTTTTGTTATACATACTTTTGTTATACTTACTTTTGCTATACATACTTTTGTTTTACATACTTTTGTTATACATACTTTTGTTTTACATACTTTTGTTGTACATACTTTTGTTGTACATACTTTTGTTATACATACTTTTGTTGTACATACTTTTGTTATACATACTTTTGTTGTACATACTTTTGTTATACACACTTTTGTTATACATACTTTTGTTATAAGTACACACTTTTGTTATACATACTTTCGTGTGGTACTTCCCCAGTCGGACTTTAATTTAGGTTGACTTATTTTTAACCCCCGACCAAAAAAGGGGTGTTATAAGTTTGACGTCGATGTCTGTCTGTCTGTCTGTCTGTCAGTCATCTACTGCCAAAAAACTGTAGTGTGGAAGGCGCAAGAGACTGCTAACCTATACGTACTACCTACGTATACTTTTACATATTATACCCAGTGGTATAAAAGTGCCACTTGTTTACGTAATAGGTAGTACCACCTAGTAGCGAGCCGAGTGGCGTACATTGAGGGACGTAAACCCAGCAGTTGCTGATAACATTTGCTGATTATGATGATGGTTACTATTTCGCACAGACTGGAACTTTCATAGCGAGATACATGAAACGTTACGTTACATTTATGTTATCGGTCTGACCTGACAGTTGGACTGGCAGACTGGCGTCGGACATAGCCGTGATCCATCATACTACACAATAGTGACTATTAATTTATTTAATACTTTGGACTCGTTTTAATAAACCGCAAAAAATTCAATCTCATGATAAAAATCTTCTTATATTTTATTGCAAAATGAATTTATGTTTAAAACAAAGCATAGTATTCAATTATTAAATAATAGAAAATGTGATTTGTCATGAGCAGTTATCGCCCAGAACATTTATAAGCATTGAAGGTCAGTTTAGAGGATCATGATATTTTCCTTCACCGTTTTAAGTTAACGGCATTACGGACATGGCTTCGGATGTCCGTAATCCGTCCGTCCGGCACAGTGGTGCGCGTGGGATTCAAACTAGGGGTGCCGGATCGGCCGTTGCCGTCCTTCCTACTATACCAGCCCTAACTATTAAGACTAGTCGTAAGTTATCGTATCGTAGACTGGATTGCCGCTTAACTTCACCCAACATGGCGGTCAAGTGCATACGTATTATCGATAATATAAAAGTAAACACACATTTTCTGTCCAAGATAAACTCGAATAGCTACCTATATAGCAGAATCATTAATATTGGAAACCGGCGGAAATAGTTGTTTACTTTATCTGATGCATCATTAAACAAAACTTGTTGGATTGTTTTTGTGAGAAACCAAATATCCGGTGCATGACCCGTTTTCTAAAACGGACAGAATTTGTTGAAAACTAAGCGATTGATTACTAGAAGGCCGCGGAAAAGGTAACTCAGGTCGAGGAAGGTGTTCTTGGCTGATTAGCGAAACGCCAAGAAATTGGACGCAAAATACCAATAAGTTGAATATGTTGAAGTACTTTGGGCATACCTGTAGCCAAGAAGGAAGGCCGGAAGGCATCAGTCCAGATAAACTAGTGGTTACTGGGAAAGTAGATGGCAAAAGAACAGGATCCCGCCGAAGAACAGGAGGCCGCAGTCCGATGCGTTGGCCATATCAGATTCGCACCACTCTAGACACGTCAGTGTACGACGCACAAGTCGTCGGGGATAGAGGGAGATGGCGCAGTTTCATAATGGAGAATTTGTCGAGAGGGGATGGTCACGATCCCTAGACACGAGGAGTTCCGACTAGAGGAGGAGGAAGGTAGTATGTAGGTATGATTGATAGATTGACACTTTATTGCACTTAGGAAATCAAACAAAAAAAACAATCTTAAAATATAGTCGCAATGGGCGATTTTATCGCTGAATGCGAGCTCTTCCTACCGCTCTACCGTGGGATGGAAAAGGAGTTAGAGCATAGAAAGACAGGAGTAATCAAATAAAGATAATGTGATAGCTTAATAAAAAAAAGTTATATAGAATACTAACTTTTGACTAAAATAAAATAGACATACATTCTAATAAGAATGAATAAATAATACATGCTTATACGTACATGACCGTATTACATAAATATGTAGGTATTATACTAAAACATATATGCAATGAATCCAAAATACTATTTAATAAAGGGATATCAGCTTCAATCAGTTTTCAGCAGGCCATCGACAAGTTATGTTTTTGAATACGGAAAAAGACGGAAAAAGACGGAAAAGAAACCTTAAATACGGAAAAAGACAGAGCTTGGTTTATTTCCACGGGCAAGGCATTCCACAACTCACTGCTTGGAATGCAAAAGATTTGCCGTAGAAAGTTTCGCAACGTGCAGAGGGCATTTGCAGGGACAAATTATTATTTATTATAGGTATGTAGATCTAAGATGACATGAGTGTGAGCTACTCCAGAATGTAAAGCAGTGTTTCAGACATCGCGATGTAGCAGGGTTAAATAGCTCACTCAATAGTTCCTTACCACAAATTGCATATCTTGCTCACCCAATCCTTCACAATATTATTATGTATTCTATAGATATAACAAAGAAAAAAAATCTTATTATCTTTGCGACCTTTCCGTAAACTTAACACTTTCGTAGCACGTATTTTAATTTACAAGTTTCTTAATCAAAACAACCTAAAAAAGAACTTTAAAAGCTTTTACAGCTTACAGAAAGACGTGATAAACTGGAGGCAGCAATTATTTTTATCTGACATTTAGCTTTTAAGGGCACGCATCACACGGAGATGTAAAGGTCGCTCTCGTCAAATATGCGTGATTTCTTTAATTCACGCGAAATATTTTAATTTTTGCCACTTTAAAGGTTAAGTCAACAGAAGTATTTCTACAGCCCTGTTATGAGAGCTTACTACAGACATACTACAGAAACATCCCACTTAAGGTTCTCATTGCCAGAACAAGAGGTTTGGTCTCTTAAGGAGAGAGTCAAGGTCATAATCCACCACGATGTCCAAAAGTGGACTGGCAGATGATAATAAATAAATAAAAATAAAAAGCCTTTTATTTCTTGCTTCACTATAGAAGTTGACAATTTAAAACAATATGCACGCCGAATAAATTACACAATAAAAAAATGTTGATAATTTAGTAAATGTGATAGTTAATAGCTAGATCTAGTGTAACAAATAGTAGGTATTTTAATAGGTAATTTAGGTACTACTCTTAGCCGAATAATGCGAATAAAAATAAGCTTGTTAAATTAGCACCCATTTTATGAAATTTGGCTGAGTGTCTGAATTAAATTTTAAATAAATAAATATTGGCGGACAATTCATATACAACACCGTCTGACCCCAAACTAAGCAAAGCTTGTACTATGGCGGCCAGATAGCTGACATAATACTTATTTAGTTGTAAATATATACATACGTAATATATATACGTAAAACACCCGGAAACAGTACAAATATTTGAATTCATCACACAAATATTTTTACTGGGTAGGAATCGAACCCACGACCCTCGGCTTCGCAGGCAGAGTTAATACCCACTAAGCCACGATGCCAGTCATTCAAATTGAATTCGTTTTTTGTTTTAGGGAGGAAATACATTATATTTTAATGGGTTTGATCATTTTTATTATTTAAAGACCTAAATTGGTGTATGGATAATTCAGATGTGTAAGTAGTAAGTTATAGTTATGCATGACATGTAGTGTGTGGTGTTCATTGTATTTAGTTTAATTAATAAAGGCTCTACCTGTTAAATATTAACATGCCTACTTCAAGGTGCATAGCTTCATTGACATTCGCATCACAAGGCCAGCAGACGCATACCTACCACCCACGACAGGAACGTGCCTACGCGCGACAATATGGACATGTGTCGAAGGTTCCACTTATAAGGAGCGTTTGTTTCGTGAGGTATGTAATCTGTGGTTTCGTAGGATGACGTAAAAATGAGTTATGATTGTATTGATGAATGGCTCGCTGTGAAGTTTTGGTGTCAAGTTTAAACGATGAAGGCTGGAGTTTGTCGGTTTAGTTTTTATGTGTATGGAAACATGTGTGACAACACTGTCAAACAAGTGTTGTGTAGATTTGCTTTTCGGACAAAATATGTCAACTCCACTAAACTACAGACTCCAGAACAAAATGTATGGGTCATGTGAACCACTAGGCGAACTATGTAGAATGATAGAAGGGTATAAAATAATAGGACTGGAACTTATTCCACTCTATAACTGTACAGATATGAGTAGGTAGTGGAGAGTGGGGTAGTGGGTAGGGGGAGAGTAGAATAAGCTGCAGGCCTTCTAGTTCCCTGAGATATGTAATCTACATGAGATATAGTATGAGGAAAGTGGACTCAAACCGTTTTGTATGAATTCTGAGAATATCCACAAAGTATGAGTGCGTAAATCGGTTGTCGAGAAAATCTCTTACGTGCGAATAGTAATATCTTCCGGAGGATGTTGTTGCATCGTCAATTTCGCAAGACAGAACATCGTCGGTACATTATTCGTTCCTCGTTGACACGAGTTAAAAGAGCGGGACTCGTAAACGTCTTGGTCAGAAGCCAGAGCTGCTATGGAGTAAGACACTGGGTTACGCAAATGCTAATACATATATGTTTTTAAATTGTACATTAAATCATTAAAAAAATAAAGAGCATAGATTAATATTATTGCTTTATGGTCGAATTTAGATCACTAGTACCTGTATACAATTATTTACAATGCAATTTCTTTGAAAACATCGCCCTTCACACTAGGCACAGTACTCGTATGTTTGAACAAAGATAACAAGAACAAAATTAAAATTTTGAGTAATCCCCGACTACCCTAGATTTGTTATGTGTACAACATTCTACTAGTCAAGCCCTTTCATTTGATACCCATATTAAGGAATAAATAAATGTAATTCGCCATTTTGTGGTAGCGGCCATCTTGGATTTGAAATTTGTCATAGTGCAAAGTATTCTACTAGTCAAGCCCTTTCGTTTGATACCCATATTGCGGTAGTAGTGAAAAAAATTTTGTAATTCGCCATTTTGTGGTGGCGGCCATCTTGGATTTGAAATTTGTTATAACGTATAGTACTCTGCTAGTCAAGCCCTTTCATTTGATACCCATATTGAGGTAGGCTGTGAAGAAATATTTTGTCCGCCATTTTGTGGAAGCGGCCATTTTGAATCGATATTAACCAAACATAGCTAAGAACACGGATATTAACTTTCAAATAAAAAAAACCGCATCTAAATCGGCCCATCCGTTTTAGCTCTACGGTGCCACAGACAGACACACACACAGACAGACAGACAGAGAGACATCGACGTGAAACTTATAACACCCCTTTTTTGGTCGGGGGTTAAAAATATAACTCGAGCAGAAAAAAATGGCTGAAGCTGTGATAGGAGTGTTTACTTCTTAGCCGCAAGCGGATGTGTGCGGTACATTTACGATGCTGTGTCATCATTTTAACGGTTAATTTACAATAAACTATATTATAATAATTCGTATACAAGTCTAGCTATTAATAAATTAGCTGCCGTAAACATTTACTCAAAGCTTCAAGAACTGCTTAGCACTGCACTGCGTTTATTGATGCTTAGCTCTGACTGCTAGGTGCACTCAGGGATATAAAGAAAAGAATAATATTATTTGCTCTTTGATTTTTTTCTGAAATTAATAACTGTAGCATTATAATTTAGCGTTAGAATAATTGGCAAAGGAAAAATTGGCACATCCACAGGTTATAGGTTAATAGGCTCTGCAAAAAATCCTACAAACAAATAGCACTCAAACTATTTGTGAAAAATAAATTTATTTTAAGTTTATGACAGTCTAAATATTGGTGGACATTTCTCACATAACACCATCTATAATGCAGATGACAGACTTATTAAAATAGCTGTAGCTATTCAGACTGCGGGCTATGTAACTTTGTTTAAAAATATACTTTCTTACCTGCTCAGCTGAGGTCAGCTCAGCTAAAAGATTCTTGAGTTGCCTGTAGTATGAATTGTAATATTAGACAAGCAATTGATATAATATTATGTACCTTTATAGAAAGTGTTGTCGTTTTATTTTCCATACCTGAAACAAAAAAGAAACGGGTAATTACTTCATCGTCACTCAAATTGTGGTGTCTTAAATATAAACAAAGAAATAAGATTTTTTCCAACTTGCCGACCGTAACAGTTACAATTTAACTAGTCAAGGTGTTTTGAAAAAAAAGCTTTACGTTACTAATTGTTGTTTGTTTCGTTTCGTTTCGTTTCGTTTCAAGTAAAATTTTAGTCTTAAATGTCAGAAGGGCTTTTTATTTTTCGAAGAATTTTTATACGAGGTTTTTTGGGTATCTAATCATATTATATTGTATGTATTTTTCACAGATTTCTAAAACAAAAGGCAGATGGAACGTTCAGAACACAGATCCTTAGGTCCGGAAAGCAAATATTAAACGCCAAAGAAATACAAACTCCAGTCAGTACGAAACTGACTTCCGTCTCGTACAGGAGTCCCGTGTGATTTTATGTTTTGTTTAAGATTATGCCGTCTTGTGTCATCAAACATTGCAAACATTGTTCCCAAAAATAAAAAAAGGAAATTTCATAGGAAAGTTTGAATATTTTTTCTGGTATTTATATAATTTAGACGATTTTATTTCGATTGATGAATAGAAACACAACACCTCAACGAAAATAGGTCAGTGTTGCTATACTACATTGAAATTATTTTCCCTGAAGTTAAGGTAAAATATAGATTCTAATTTTGTTTTGAAGATACTCGTAGACCAAATTGTTGATGAACATTGTATAATTAAATTTTAAGCCCTACTTTTTTTAATCGTTATTTTTTTTTATTTCATGTGAATCGATGCCAAGAACAAATCCTCGCCGTTACTAGGGTTAATAAAAATACTAATAGTGTTGATGAAAACTATAGTTATGAAACGAATAGATAAGAATAAATCCTCGCCGTTATAAAACGTCTCGTCTATGACTTGTGGATTCTAACTTGATCTGTGCAGTGCTGTTAGCTTATATATTTTTAATAATACGAACATATTTCTTTCTTACTCCTTGTTGAATTAGAGCCTCCCAGAGCAGATTGTGTTTGATTGAGTCGAAAGCTTTATTGTAGTCGACAAATGCAATGTATAGGTCTTTCCCATACTCTTGAGACTTTTCTATTAACTGTTTTAATACATGCATATGATCAATAGTTGAAAACCCTGCTCTAAAACCAGCTTGTTCAATAGGCTGTTCTTAATCTATAGTCCTTGATATTTTATTTAGGATCAGCTTTGAAAAAAATTTGTAAATGTTTGACATGAGGCTAATAGGTATATAATATATTTTTGTGGAGCAAGTTATTAACAAGAAATCCTTGCATTATATATTATCGGTGTAATAATAAATTATTTAAAAAATAATGTTTTATGCGTTTATTATACGTGAAAATTTCCAAAGCTTAACAACACATATTAAGGCACATATTGGTGGGATGCAAGGTGCTCCTTAATGGGGGGTCATTACTCACGGCGCTATGACAGAGTACTTGAAATCATACGTGAAGCCATGAGCCTTTCAGTAGCTAGAGCCCAAAAGGGATTGACGACAATCAAAAGACAAATTAACTTTGTAAAAGAAGGCTCAACATCAAACTCCAGGAACAAGCCTTACTCAATCCTGGGTACAGCACCTGATTGGACTATTTTAATGGATGGAGCTTACTACAGACATACTACAGAAACATCCCACTTAAGGTTCTCATTGCCAGAACAAGAGGTTTGGTCTCTTAAGGAGAGAGTCAAGGTCATAATCCACCACGATGTCCAAAAGTGGACTGGCAGATGATAATAAATAAATAAAAAATAAAAAAGCCTTTTATTTCTTGCTTCACTATAGAAGTTGACAATTTAAAACAATATGCACGCCGAATAAATTACACAATAAAAAAATGTTGATAATTTAGTAAATGTGATAGTTAATAGCTAGATCTAGTGTAACAAATAGTAGGTATTTTAATAGGTAATTTAGGTACTACTCTTAGCCGAATAATGCGAATAAAAATAAGCTTGTTAAATTAGCACCCATTTTATGAAATTTGGCTGAGTGTCTGAATTAAATTTTAAATAAATAAATATTGGCGGACAATTCATATACAACACCGTCTGACCCCAAACTAAGCAAAGCTTGTACTATGGCGGCCAGATAGCTGACATAATACTTATTTAGTTGTAAATATATACATACGTAATATATATACGTAAAAACACCCGGAAACAGTACAAATATTTGAATTCATCACACAAATATTTTTACTGGGTAGGAATCGAACCCACGACCCTCGGCTTCGCAGGCAGAGTTAATACCCACTAAGCCACGATGCCAGTCATTCAAATTGAATTCGTTTTTTGTTTTAGGGAGGAAATACATTATATTTTAATGGGTTTGATCATTTTTATTATTTAAAGACCTAAATTGGTGTATGGATAATTCAGATGTGTAAGTAGTAAGTTATAGTTATGCATGACATGTAGTGTGTGGTGTTCATTGTATTTAGTTTAATTAATAAAGGCTCTACCTGTTAAATATTAACATGCCTACTTCAAGGTGCATAGCTTCATTGACATTCGCATCACAAGGCCAGCAGACGCATACCTACCACCCACGACAGGAACGTGCCTACGCGCGACAATATGGACATGTGTCGAAGGTTCCACTTATAAGGAGCGTTTGTTTCGTGAGGTATGTAATCTGTGGTTTCGTAGGATGACGTAAAAATGAGTTATGATTGTATTGATGAATGGCTCGCTGTGAAGTTTTGGTGTCAAGTTTAAACGATGAAGGCTGGAGTTTGTCGGTTTAGTTTTTATGTGTATGGAACATGTGTGACAACACTGTCAAACAAGTGTTGTGTAGATTTGCTTTTCGGACAAAATATGTCAACTCCACTAAACTACAGACTCCAGAACAAAATGTATGGGTCATGTGAACCACTAGGCGAACTATGTAGAATGATAGAAGGGTATAAAATAATAGGACTGGAACTTATTCCACTCTATAACTGTACAGATATGAGTAGGTAGTGGAGAGTGGGGTAGTGGGTAGGGGAGAGTAGAATAAGCTGCAGGCCTTCTAGTTCCCTGAGATATGTAATCTACATGAGATATAGTATGAGGAAAGTGGACTCAAACCGTTTTGTATGAATTCTGAGAATATCCACAAAGTATGAGTGCGTAAATCGGTTGTCGAGAAAATCTCTTACGTGCGAATAGTAATATCTTCCGGAGGATGTTGTTGCATCGTCAATTTCGCAAGACAGAACATCGTCGGTACATTATTCGTTCCTCGTTGACACGAGTTAAAAGAGCGGGACTCGTAAACGTCTTGGTCAGAAGCCAGAGCTGCTATGGAGTAAGACACTGGGTTACGCAAATGCTAATACATATATGTTTTTAAATTGTACATTAAATCATTAAAAAAATAAAGAGCATAGATTAATATTATTGCTTTATGGTCGAATTTAGATCACTAGTACCTGTATACAATTATTTACAATGCAATTTCTTTGAAAACATCGCCCTTCACACTAGGCACAGTACTCGTATGTTTGAACAAAGATAACAAGAACAAAATTAAAAATTTTGAGTAATCCCCGACTACCCTAGATTTGTTATGTGTACAACATTCTACTAGTCAAGCCCTTTCATTTGATACCCATATTAAGGGAATAAATAAATGTAATTCGCCATTTTGTGGTAGCGGCCATCTTGGATTTGAAATTTGTCATAGTGCAAAGTATTCTACTAGTCAAGCCCTTTCGTTTGATACCCATATTGCGGTAGTAGTGAAAAAATTTTGTAATTCGCCATTTTGTGGTGGCGGCCATCTTGGATTTGAAATTTGTTATAACGTATAGTACTCTGCTAGTCAAGCCCTTTCATTTGATACCCATATTGAGGTAGGCTGTGAAGAAATATTTTGTCCGCCATTTTGTGGAAGCGGCCATTTTGAATCGATATTAACCAAACATAGCTAAGAACACGGATATTAACTTTCAAATAAAAAAAACCGCATCTAAATCGGCCCATCCGTTTTAGCTCTACGGTGCCACAGACAGACACACACAGACAGACAGACAGACAGAGAGAGAGATCGACGTGAAACTTATAACACCCCTTTTTTGGTCGGGGGTTAAAAATATAACTCGAGCAGAAAAAAATGGCTGAAGCTGTGATAGGAGTGTTTACTTCTTAGCCGCAAGCGGATGTGTGCGGTACATTTACGATGCTGTGTCATCATTTTAACGGTTAATTTACAATAAACTATATTATAATAATTCGTATACAAGTCTAGCTATTAATAAATTAGCTGCCGTAAACATTTACTCAAAGCTTCAAGAACTGCTTAGCACTGCACTGCGTTTATTGATGCTTAGCTCTGACTGCTAGGTGCACTCAGGGATATAAAGAAAAGAATAATATTATTTGCTCTTTGATTTTTTTCTGAAATTAATAACTGTAGCATTATAATTTAGCGTTAGAATAATTGGCAAAGGAAAAATTGGCACATCCACAGGTTATAGGTTAATAGGCTCTGCAAAAAATCCTACAAACAAATAGCACTCAAACTATTTGTGAAAAATAAATTTATTTTAAGTTTATGACAGTCTAAATATTGGTGGACATTTCTCACATAACACCATCTATAATGCAGATGACAGACTTATTAAAATAGCTGTAGCTATTCAGACTGCGGGCTATGTAACTTTGTTTAAAAATATACTTTCTTACCTGCTCAGCTGAGGTCAGCTCAGCTAAAAAGATTCTTGAGTTGCCTGTAGTATGAATTGTAATATTAGACAAGCAATTGATATAATATTATGTACCTTTATAGAAAGTGTTGTCGTTTTATTTTCCATACCTGAAACAAAAAAGAAACGGGTAATTACTTCATCGTCACTCAAATTGTGGTGTCTTAAATATAAACAAAGAAATAAGATTTTTTTCCAACTTGCCGACCGTAACAGTTACAATTTAACTAGTCAAGGTGTTTTGAAAAAAGCTTTACGTTACTAATTGTTGTTTGTTTCGTTTCGTTTCGTTTCGTTTCAAGTAAAATTTTAGTCTTAAATGTCAGAAGGGCTTTTTATTTTTCGAAGAATTTTTATACGAGGTTTTTTGGGTATCTAATCATATTATATTGTATGTATTTTTCACAGATTTCTAAAACAAAAGGCAGATGGAACGTTCAGAACACAGATCCTTAGGTCCGGAAAGCAAATATTAAACGCCAAAGCAAATACAAACTCCAGTCAGTACGAAACTGACTTCCGTCTCGTACGGGAGTCCCGTGTGATTTTATGTTTTGTTTAAGATTATGCCGTCTTGTGTCATCAAACATTGCAAACATTGTTCCCAAAAATAAAAAAAGGAAATTTCATAGGAAAGTTTGAATATTTTTTCTGGTATTTATATAATTTAGACGATTTTATTTCGATTGATGAATAGAAACACAACACCTCAACGAAAATAGGTCAGTGTTGCTATACTACATTGAAATTATTTTCCCTGAAGTTAAGGTAAAATATAGATTCTAATTTTGTTTTGAAGATACTCGTAGACCAAATTGTTGATGAACATTGTATAATTAAATTTTAAGCCCTACTTTTTTTTAATCGTTATTTTTTTTTATTTCATGTGAATCGATGCCAAGAACAAATCCTCGCCGTTACTAGGGTTAATAAAAATACTAATAGTGTTGATGAAAACTATAGTTATGAAACGAATAGATAAGAATAAATCCTCGCCGTTATAAAACGTCTCGTCTATGACTTGTGGATTCTAACTTGATCTGTGCAGTGCTGTTAGCTTATATATTTTTAATAATACGAACATATTTCTTTCTTACTCCTTGTTGAATTAGAGCCTCCCAGAGCAGATTGTGTTTGATTGAGTCGAAAGCTTTATTGTAGTCGACAAATGCAATGTATAGGTCTTTCCCATACTCTTGAGACTTTTCTATTAACTGTTTTAATACATGCATATGATCAATAGTTGAAAACCCTGCTCTAAAACCAGCTTGTTCAATAGGCTGTTCTTAATCTATAGTCCTTGATATTTTATTTAGGATCAGCTTTGAAAAAAATTTGTAAATGTTTGACATGAGGCTAATAGGTATATAATATATTTTTGTGGAGCAAGTTATTAACAAGAAATCCTTGCATTATATATTATCGGTGTAATAATAAATTATTTAAAATAATGTTTTATGCGTTTATTATACGTGAAAATTTCCAAAGCTTAACAACACATATTAAGGCACATATTGGTGGGATGCAAGGTGCTCCTTAATGGGGGGTCATTACTCACGGCGCTATGACAGAGTACTTGAAATCATACGTGAAGCCATGAGCCTTTCAGTAGCTAGAGCCCAAAAGGGATTGACGACAATCAAAAGACAAATTAACTTTGTAAAAGAAGGCTCAACATCAAACTCCAGGAACAAGCCTTACTCAATCCTGGGTACAGCACCTGATTGGACTATTTTAATGGACACGTATGAAAAGCACTACAAAATCCCAGAGGATGTGGGTGTTTCGTCATCCAGACCGGACATTTTCCTTTTTTCTAGAGCTACAAAACGCATAGTCCTTGTAGAACTTACCGTACCGTGGGAAACTAATATAACTAAAGACCACGCGATGAAACAAAATAAGTATTACGACCTCCTAAACGAATTAACAAAAAACGGCTATGTAGTTAGTTTATACGCTGTAGAAGTGGGAGCGAGAGGTATACCAGCAAAATCTCTCTATAACCTGCTGAAAGACCTTGGCTTATCCAGAAGTGCAGTAAGTTCTATACTAGAACGAGTATCTATAGCTGCACTAGTAGGCTCATATCAGATTTGGCTGGGCAGGGAAAGAAAGACGAGTAGTGAAGGTGAGTGTTGATGTACGTCAGAAAGGGGCCCCTTAAACCTACGCCCGAGTCACAAGTCTCGGGGTCTACTCGGGTTTTCTCTCTCTGCCACACGATGGACCCGGCATCCGCACGGTGAATCCATGGAATGCTAAGAAAATCGTCTCAACAATAGTGGGACTTTTTTCTTAAGACTGGGAACATTACACGCACACCAACGTGAGTAATTTGACAACGTCTGTGAGAGCTGTCACGCATACATAACTAATGACTGGCCTCACAGTGTTGTTCACGAAGGTTTCATCTGTTTAGAAATCTGTGGTATTTTTATACACTTTGTACATCCTTGTTCCAGTAAATCATAGTCGAGTAGCAAGTAACATTAAAAACGTTAAAATAACATGTTTTACGTGTTTTTTTAATTACGGCCCAAAGGTTGGCCCAGCTGGGAACATCGTAAAGTCCCACTATTTCGGAAAACAGTTTGTATGTACGCGATTGTTTTGATGAGGCAATCAAGGTTTAATAGTTTTACAACGGTGTCATACTGCTAATCGGCGTACAATTTGGAAGTACGGAAAAAGTGACGTGATAATTTGGGAAATATTTTTAATTCTATGAAGAAAAATTATCGTGTTTGCCAAGAAACTCTACAGTGAGAGGTCGCGGGAGGTGGAGGACCGAGAGACAGGAAGCCTCTCCCTCCGAGGAAGCGGAAGAGAACAGGCAGACGAGCTTAAGATAATTAAGATACTCGCACTATCCACTTGTAAGGCCTGGGAAGTCAGACGTTTATGGTCATCCGGCATCAGGCCTTCCTGAGGACGTGAAGCGGCCTTGGTTTCCGGCGCGTCACTGGAGTCAAATGTCAAATGTGCTGTAGCACCGCGCAGTGGGCGCCAACGTCGGTGGCTGAGCAGGGTAGCGATCGAATCCGAGATTGGTCCTGTGACTTTGCCACCTAGCTAAGGCTCTCCAGCCTTAGCTAGGTGGCAAAGTAAAAGGTAAGGTAAAAGGTGGCAAGGCAAAGGAGAAACATGTTGGAGTTTTAGTCAGTACGGCCTACTTTTCGAGCCCGACATACCCGCTGTGCACGGCTGTCATGCGAAAATGCATTTCCCTCACAAAAAATAGGCATATCCAAAATATAAAAACTACTCACAGCTCATAATTTTTCCAGATTGAATCAGAGCACAAGTAGAAATGCATCATCCAGCAACAATGTAAACATCATGTTTAATATGATTTTAACGCGCAGCGGCAGCATGTGATACCAAAGCGAGTTTAATGATGTTTTGTTCTAAATTATTTGTAATGGGCAATATAAGTTTATTTTAGTCTTTATTGGCGTGTTTTGCTTTAAAACTGCAATTTATCGTTAGTTCAACTACCCGGTGAGAGGAAGATTTCTGGGAATGTTTGTTGAAACGATAACTATTTGGATGTTTTGATGTTTTTAAGTCATCAATGAATTTGTATCTGCTTGGGGCAGTGTGCTGGTATTTCATTACATTTTATAGAGTTTTTTATATCACACTAATATTCTGAAGGTGAAATTGTATGTTTCTAAGTGTGTATGGTTGTTCACACGTATCTCTAACGGCTGAAAGGATGTTAAATGAAATAAAATACAAAACAATTACCTACATTAGTTGGATTAATACAAACTTTATTCCACATCAGGCAAAACATGACGACAAGGTACTTTGAAATTTTGTGACCTATGCATTATATATCATGGATCATGTGTGTTTGTAATTTACTCATTTTTTGAACAAATAAATAATCTTTAAATAAGTACTTTTTTGTTCTGTCAAAGGTACTTCGCCAGGCGGACTCTGCTGTGCCTCCACGGCCAAACTGATGTAAGTGAATTTTAAATTGCACCTGAAACAAATTTCAAAAGCATTTCAATGTACCAATGATATGTTTAATAGACCAAGACAAGTCCGCGACTGCTTTAGAAGGAAATAATAAATCGTTAAGTTGCACAAACAGCTTACAAACCTGATCGGATGCAGCGTCCTACCTGCGAGATGTGATGATGTCATGTCTCCGAATATGGCATATTACCTCGCTCTGTGTGAGCCATTCAGTCGCGTATCCATCTTGTTTTAAATCACTCATCGGTTATGTCACGCGAAAACGATTCTTTCATATGTTTTTATAGTTCTAGTAGAGGGTCTACCATAAGGTGTACTAAATGTACCCAATGGGATTCGGAGCCTTCTCTCGCAAGGAAAGATTCAAGGCCATAGTGCACCACACTGGTCCAGTAGGTTGGTGGATCACGCATGACCTTGAACGATTCTAGGTACATGTCGGTTTCCTCACAATGTTTTTCATCATCGTTTTTAAGTTAGCGGCATCACGGAGATGACTTCGAAAAGATAGTAGTGTGCGTGGGATTCGCACCAGCGGCGCCGGTCGTCGTTCTCCCGATCAGAACAGCCGTAACTCGAGGGTTTACCGAAAAAAAAAATTCTTAGCTGTATTCGTTTTGATAACGTCGCTCTCTTTTCTTTTCGTTTGACATTATAGAGATAGGAAGAGCAATAGATTGCTATTGCTTCTACCGCCTATTTATATAGGCGGTAGAAGTATTGTTCCGCACGCTTTGCCTGGTTTTAAGCTTTATATGGTGGGTCAGAGGTTCTTATCCTACTTATCTGTGTTGCCTATCTTTAAAGGTTATTGCATCGTTAACTTATACTAACGATATTTTATAACCCCTTAGCGACGCCTAGCATCGGTCGAGACGTAGCTTGACCACCTGGAAACTATGTCCTTAAAACCGGAACACAGTTATGTTGGCACGTACTACTTGAAATGCCCATAAAAGATTAGATATGGTATACGAGAAAAGTCTTAATTACTACTGTTGAAATAAAAATATACCTATTATCAGACATACATGCATGCATATTGTGTTCATTATTGACGGATTGTAAATAAAAAATATACCTATTATCAGACATACATGCATGCATATTGTGTTCATTATTGACGGATTGTAAATAAAAAATATACCTATTATCAGACATACATGCATGCATATTGTGTTCATTATTGACGGATTGTAAATAAAAAATATACCTACTGTCAGACATACATGCATGCATATTGTGTTCATTATTGACGGATTGTAAATAAAAAATATACCTATTATCAGACATACATGCATGCATATTGTGTTCATTATTGACGGATTGTAAATAAAAAAAATACCTATTATCAGACATACATGCATGCATATTGTGTTCATTATTGACGGATTGTAAATAAAAAATATATCTACTGTCAGACATACATGCATGCATATTGTGTTCATTATTGACGGATTGTAAATAAAAATGGAGAATGTTCTAAATTCGGTTGTATGTATGTTACGTGATAGTTCCGCCAAGTTTTCAAGACGCAAAATGACCTGTCAAATACAGTTCCCAATTTCACCGTAGCTGGCGCCGCTGTATTATTTTGTTAGAGAAATTTCACAAAAGCCAACAGTGGTGTCACTCGTGGCAATATTTAGAACTATCTTTGACAAGTCTTTTTGCGTCTGGAAAACGCCTCATTGGGAATCGATTTTAGTAATTCTTTTTTGTTTTGTAGACCATACTTCACAGGTTGGTCCTATTTAAAGTTTTATCGAAATCGGTGTACTTAGCAGTTATTGAAATATGAAGAAAAAAATACTTTCATGCAACTAGACGAATTAGTGATAGCTTCTTATGATATTAAGTCGAGTGTTTGGATTTAATTTTAAGTTTTCGTCGGTTTTTGTTAGTGTCCGACCGAAACCGATTTTCCGGCCGAAACCGAAACCGAAACCGAATGTTCGGCCGTGGCTTCAGTTTCGGCCGAAACCGAAACCGAAACTTACGTGGTCAAGTATATAATTTATTAAAATACTGAAATTTCGTGCATTTTACCTATTATTTTGCCCTAGTTAGGGCATAAAATGGAAACACAATATATATCATAATAGGATAGATACGAAATCAGTAAGAAGTCTTGTAAGTCCTTACAAGTTCTGATAGATGGCTCTAGTTTTCACTATTTTATAATAGCAATATTATAATCTCGTACTTATTTGTACGAGGTTAATTATTAGTGTCCTCGTACCTCGTACGAAAGACTACAAATCTCGTATTTGTACGAGGAACCTCGTACGGTTGGCTTCGCTGGTTGCTACAGAACTGTCCAAACGGTGCACGATAATTCCCGAAAAGGGCCGACAGCGTCCGTCAAAGCGTTGCCGCGGAAAACAAAGTTAGGCGATCGTGAACGTGCTTGAACTTGTTAAGTTTCGGTTTCGGCAAAAGTTTCGGCCGATTTTGGCCGAAACCGAAACTGCGGCTGAAACTTGAGTTTTGACCGAAACTCGGCCGAAACCGAAACCGAAACCGAACTTTCGGTCGGACACTAGTTTTGGTTTTTTGGAAAAACTACACTACCGTACTCGTTACACGTCTTTTTTGATCGCAGTGTAGTTTAAACATTTTGTAAGATGTAAATGCGTAGATACTGTTATATATGTAACTAACAAAACAAATACAAACTAATAAAACTTCTCTTCTTTTGAAATTAACCCTGAACCTGTGAGAACTGCCCTAGTAACCGTACCTCACACTCGACACAAATTATTGTGGTACGTGATCAAAGCAGTGCTTAATTATCTATGTAACTTTGCTTTTAATGGATTCGCCCTAGATGATCCAGCAGTAAACTAAGTTTGGCTGTAATTTAGTAATTTAGTATCCACAAAGGTTGTAAGGAGCACTGCGCGGGAAAATATCCACCAATATAACATATAATATAAAAGTTCTTGTAGTTCGTTGTTACTTTAATCAGTGTTTTAACAATATTCAATTTATGACGTATTAAAATAAAACTACTCACTAGATCTCATTCAAATCAATTTTAGTTTACATAGTTAATGTAAATCATACACTTTTTTTATCAAAAAAATATGTTTGGTACCTCAATATCATTTTTGATGACTTATCCAAAGATAACCCACACGTATGGTTTTACCAAAAAAAAATTTGGAGTTTCAGTTCTAAGTATGGGACACCCCTAATTTTTTTTTTCTATTTTTAGTATGAAAATCTTAATGCGATTTACAGCTTACATCTAAATCCCAAGTTTCAATAATATAGCTCTTATAGTTTCGGAGAAAAGTGGCTGTGACATACGGACGGACAGACAAACAGACAGACAGACAGACATGACGAATCTATAAGGGTCCCGTATTTTGCCATTTGGCTACGGAACCCTAAAAACTGCGTTTTCGTTACCGCGGTCATGGTATTGCACAGACTAAGTAGAGATGTGCTATATTGGTCATAATTGTTGTATTCTTTTTTTTGCTATCGTTGGCAATGATTTTTTAGTTTTTAGTCCTTGACGTAAGGTTGAAATTGGTTAAATTAATACTAAAGTAACGATTTGAGAAGAGTCTCTCTGACTTTTTTGTGTTAAGCCCGTGCGACATTTTTGTAAAGATTAGAATGTATCCTAATGTTTTATGAATTTGTAAACGCTGCTTTTTGAAGTGAAATCCGGGTGTTCGGGTTACCTCGGGGCGCTGCCGCCGAGAGCGCCTGTAATGACCTATTCTCCTATTTGTTCACTTATGTATAGTACTCGGGTTTATGTAGGTGTCCAACGGTGAAAGAATTTTTAAAATCGGTCCTGTAGTTCCCGAGTTTCCACTTTTGCCGTGTGGTCTTCAGCACACACACACATTTTTATTGTTTTGTTTTCCTCACGACATGTCGTTGCTCTGCACATCTCTTGTGGTGCTTGTCACTGAGTTGTAAAACGTACCTGCTTTATGTTTGTGATATGGTTTGAGACTCATTGTAGGATGCAATAAAGGTGGTGACCTGATAATAAGAAAACCTTAGATCAGAAAAATTGCAGGACTTAGAAATATAACATCAAAGATCTCTGGGTCAAGAGTGCAGTGCAGAGCTAGGTAATGATTTGGACTCTTCATGTTCCAATAGCTGCGTGTCACTGTGATGTTATGTGGCAAGCATGTTACTTACCATCAGGCACATGTCCTGATCGTCTTTATTTAAAAAACTTGACCGCGATTTTACTCGATCTAAACAAATTACTTTAAACAGTTTTCGAAGTTAATTAGTATAAATTCGGAACGTTAATTCACAAAAAGTGTGTAGGCAATAAAGCCATTCGCACATTACTTGTGAAACTCTTTCACACACGCCGATACTGAGATAAAAGTTCCCATTAAAATATCAATATAATGGCTCTCCAATTGACACAGCGTTAGTCTGCAATCAAGTTTACCACCATTTAATTATATCACTGGGCCAGTTAGTACGGAGAGCTGTAAACTAAAGGCTTGGTTAGACTGCTCGCGGCGCGTTTGAGGAGCAAACGTAACTACTACTTGACAGGTGTCAAAGCCAAAGGTCTTAATCCAGAAATGTATAATATACACGGTAATTAGTGAAGAGTAAGAAGATGTAAATAGTTTAAGTTTTTAGAGCTTTAAAATTAACATTTTATTTTGTGATAATAATTATCGTATTTAAATAAGTGTCAAGTACTAATATTTTAAACACTGAAACGAGCTCGTTTAGTGCTAAACGAGCTGCGATAGTGCGCGTGCACTCTCCTTGAAAAAGATCGCAGGACGCGATCGAAACTTGAGTCGGGCTGGACTGACTATATTAAACGTGAGTTACCGGTGTATTTATTTTAAATGTGTAATAACCACGTTAGTTTTCAGACTACATATTTATTACAATTGTATTGAAAAATGTCCTTTTTACAATTTTATTCTATTTTACAGGAGTTCTATACCTTTTTATTCAAAGAGCATGATCTTTACTAATTGGCAAGTTTTGTTGTTGTGTTTATTTTGATATTATAGAACAAAATAAAGAGTACATATCATCTTATATCTTTGGAAGATGAGTGCAGTGTATCGTGTTTGGCAGCTTTATATTTTATAGAGTGATGGGATGTGTGCATAGTGCATGATGGTAAACAATATAATAAGACAGTGTCATGCGGTTACATGCAGAACAGCAGCAGTATATCGGTATCTATACAGGTGACGTATTGAGCATTGACAAACATTAGTGCTGTTGATTACTAAAATTCTGACTCTGACTGCCAATTTTGTTTTTGATATCTTGCTTAACGACACTTGCCATCGTTAGCAGTTGTAGACTGGTGCACTACGCCGTCCGTTATCCCTCGCACTCGGGCCACACCCCGCCTCACAGAATAGCGAGTAGTGAGCGTAAAAGGCGTTCAGTTGTTAGTTAACAGTAAATATACCGCAACCAGCAATAAATACCTAATCTCAGATAAGCCGAAGCTCTTCACTCATCGAGAACCGATGACATAATTTACTGGGAAGTGTACCTTCGTTTCCTGCCTTTCGTTTTATACAATGTTACAAACCTTACTTTCATACAGTGGAGTGACATTATATGTAAATAGGCAGCTGGAGAAGAAAAGCTAAGGATAGGGCTGAACGGCGTATCGTGGGACAGGCCTACGTTTATGAACCTGAGCGATGACCATTGTTGCAATGAAAGTTTTTATTATCACAGATTTATCGATGTTTCTATCTTGCTCGAAGTTTTAAAGCAGAAAATCCTACTATATCTACTAATATTACAAATTAGAAAGATTGGATATTTGTTGCTCAACCACATCGTAATGTCAGAATGGAACATCTGCTTTTCGTCCAATTAAAAAGACGGGCACCACTAGATGAACAGATGACCTCACAAAGGTCGCTGGAAACCGCTGGTTGCAGGTTGCGCAGGACCGTTCGTTGTGGAAATCTAGGGGGAGGCCTATGTTCAGCAGTGGACGCCTTGCAGCTGATGATGATGGAAAAGACGGAAATGGGAACCATGCGGATGAAACTGTGGAGCACTGCTAGTATTATTATAAATTCGTTAGTATTGTTATAAATGCCAAAGTTTAGATGTTTTTCGGAGAATCATGTCGGAGCAGTTAAACAGATTGGCTTGAAACCTGGAACACAGATTATAGTCTAGATATCACTGGAAAACAACAGGTACACGAAATACGCGGGTAAAACCGTGGGGCGCTGCTATGTTATACTACAGCTTTAAAGCAGTTATCCACAAAGCTTTACATTTATTTATCTTCCTGTCTCAACTGGAATTTCTGAAAGTCGCTTAAAACTTGTATCAGAATGCTTCACTGACGGCTTCAAAGCCTATACTTAAACATAACATAAGTGGACCTGCACTTACTTAACGCCCTTGACTTTAGCAGCACGTACAATTTCCTATTCAGCCCTATCATTACATATCGGGGTTCCGTACAAAAAACGGGTATTACAAAGCCTTTGGTGTTTCAAGGCACCTGTCTACCCAACCAATCTATTTCGAGGTGGAACTTTTTAATTTAGTAAGTATTCACAATATATCCACCATATTTTAAATATTAATTACCTTGTCAATATTAAGTACCGTGACTCTGCCGCCAAACCGAGGCTAGAGAAACCCATACTCATTGTTTGCTTACTTTTTGTACATGCCAATAAGTTTTGCCTCGCCTTTCTGTCAATAAGTTTTAACCTGCGGGAGTTAACACCCCCACACTGATGGGACTAAAGTCGGTAGGAGTTCCAACTGCGACATACAACGACATTCCTCGCCTAGTGACCTTGTACGGCGCAAAATGTGTAAAAGCATTTCCGCCACACAAAAAACCTATTCGACTTGTATACCGATGTGTGCTGTATGCGCTAAAAATTGGCTAAATGCGAGGTGTGCGTATTTGAAACTAAATAACTAATGCCCGAGTTACACGAGGCTACTTTTTCAAGCTACGATAGCAAGCAAGTGTTAGTAAGCTAGAAACTAGAAATACTGGCAAGCTTACTAGCTTAGCTAGCACTAGCACGTATTTCTAGCTTCGTGTAGACAACGCTAGGCAACGCTAGAAATACTTAGCTTGCTAGCACTAGCTTGCTTAACTTAGCTTGAAAAACTAGCCTCGTGTAGCTCGGGCATAAATGAAAGACTCACTCAAGGTACACATCAATGACAACAATTTACAGTTTATTAAAAATTCATGCGACAGCAAGAGGTCCGATTGCAACTACGGAACCCTCGATCGCTTTATTACCTTTACGTAAGACAATCTACATTGTAACAAAGAGATAGTCGGCATATTTTCGCACGTAACTACTAAAATACTTAGATATTATCATAAATGGTGTCCATTGTTGGTTTACTGAATGAAATGTGTTCTTTGACCGACATTTTTGCATGATTGACGTGTGTGGAATATCGGCCGTGTAAAATGACCGCTGACTAATTGAATTTGAGATGTGAGAAGCCGATTCGTTTAAAGAGATCGTGAAATATCTCCAATGTTGACAAACTGGTCAATATCGCTCGCTCACTCACGAATTCAAGCAAGCTGAGTCACGGACCTCCGGAGTCATAAGAGTCCAGAAACAGTTGCAGCAGTTTCAAGTTCAGATAGCTTTAAGAGATATAGGACTGGCTTTCTAATAAAACGCTGCCTAAGCTTAGATATTTAGAAAGGTGTGGATAAAGATTTTATTTTCATTTTCAGTTCATTTATTGACTTTTATAACAATAATTGTGTATTGTACAGATGAGAAAATATTGTGTACTAAACAAAAAAATATTGGCGGACTTTCACACACAACACCTGCCCCCAAACTAAACTCGTACGGAAGCCAGTTAGCTGATATAATAATGTTTGATAACTTTAATAATAACTTTATTTGAGCCCAAAATATTGGTTTTATTGATAACTTGTATTAATATTGTACCTACAAATGAAAGTTTATGTTTATATTTATTGCTCAATCATGTCATAAGAATTGAATATATCAAATTAAAATTTGCAACTCAAATAAGCTATATTCTGGAACAGCAAATAAATAAAGATTTTTTTAGAGTTCCTATCCATATTCTACAAGTATTAGTTGCGAAGAGACCACAGTTGCAAATATTTTAATTAACATGAATATTTTGTATTTTTATGACTCCTAACATTTTTTTTAAAAGCATTCTGTCCTTGATCCAATTAATATTTTCATTTTTTTTGTTTTTTTTTTTGGCAACTCACACACAAAACCATATGGCTCCAAACTAAGCAAAGCTTGTGCTATGGCGGCCATATAGCTGATATAATACTTATATAGTTTTTAAATATATACTTATTATAGGTACATAGAAACTAAATTAGTTAAATATTACTCCCAAATACAACCAAAACAAGTATGCATGTCAGTATTGCTTGATCGAAACAAATGCTGTGACTCTATCCAATGACAGGTCTAGTTAAACAAGCTGACACGTTTTTGCCTTGTAGTGCATTTGTATTCGTGAATTAAGCCTCAGGCTTTTATCACAAGTATGCAATCAAAAGCTTCAACACTGTTATTCTTTGATGAAGCTTTGACGCAATAATTTTAATTATTGTTATTGGAACTTGATCGTAGACATAAGTTGGGCGTTAACTTCAGTACCGCGGGGATTATCAGCTGAGTTTTAGCTTCCTTAACACCTACACATACTTGGGTTGGTTTCGAGAGAACTTGACATTTGATTAAATCAAATTATTTTTTTAATAAATAAATATTGGTTCACAATTCACACACAACACCATCTGACCCCAAGCTAAGCAAAGCTTGTGATATGGTGGCCAAATAGCTGATATAATACTTTTATAGTTGTAAGTACAGTACTTATTATACATATAAACACCCAGGCACAGTACAAATTTTGAATTCATCATACAAATATTTGCACTGGGTGGGACTGGGAATCGAACCCACAAACCTCGGCTTCACAGGCAGAGTCACTCCCCGCTAAGCTACAAGTCCAGCCAAGTTTACTTTACCTACTCTTTAAAAGTTTAAATTATTATTTTACTATAAATATTCTACATTAAATATCGAGGAGACAACGAAAAGGGTAGCAATTTGATAGATAGAAAACTCAATGTGACACGCCAAAATTAAACCAACAATTCGGCACATAACAATTGACTTTTTAAAAAGCAAATTTAAATTCATTTAACCGCGTATATGGGTATACAGAGATGATAGTCAAAACACTTGAATGAACCCACCAATTTCATTCATTCAATCAGTAGACAGATGAACTAATATTAATTCCTTCACTAGCCTTAGTGTTTTCTTGAACTGTATGTATCATAATTATGTCAGTACCTGGTTGACCGAGCTTTGCTCGGTTTTTTTAAATGATATTTAGGCAGGTACGAATTACGTAGTGATGACTTACTTAGACCTACTTAGATACGAATTAAATGCGTTTATAAAAGGCTCTAAGTATAAGATTTTCTCAGAAAAAAAGAACAAAAAGAAAAATCCTGAGTGTAACCATCATTATAAGAACAGTGGCGAAATAAGTTACCGTATTCTAATGACATTGTAAGAGTTTTTCATTGTCTAAAAACACGCTTAAAATCATGTTTAAAAAAAATAAAACCAAGCTAGATCGATTTATCGTCCCCGAAACCCCCTGTATACATAATTTTATGAAAATGGTTCGAGCCGTTTCCGAGATTCAGATTCTATATATATATATTAAAAAAAAAAAAAAAAAAAATATACCTACAAGAATTGCTCGTTTAAAGGTATAAGATAAGATTTCCATAGAGTAAGCAATAAATAATTTTCATTCATTCATGGAAATGCGAAAGTTTGGACATTAGTGGTTCAATCACATCGTAACGCAGGAACGATTCAGTTCAAAATTTGAATCACAGGTCGATTACAACCTGGAATAGCAATAAGGAAAAAAAAACAATTTTAATTGCGAGTAAATTTTGAGAACCGTCACTATACCACAGATAATAAAATAGTTACGAATACACAGAGAAAACCGCGAGGCGCTACATTCTTTTCTTGCTTGTGCTGCTGTCATCTTTGTCTGTTTCTTTTGTTCGTGTTTGTAATTAAACTCCCCCTAAACGTCTGGAGTGATTGTAATGATTTCCTCTCTGTGTTTGAATGTGTACAGGACAACATTCATAAGCTAGTGAACTGTAAAAATGGTTTGATTGTGACAATGGAGCTCAGTTCGTGAGTCCGCTCTCGAGTTTCAGACAGATATGATCGGTCCGGTGACTCGGCGCACAAAAACTCATTTAAATCTTATTTTGGGTCTAAGATATTTATAATACTAATGCCTGTTGCTAAGTTATGACTCCGAAATATCTACATTGTAATATTACTTTTTAATACAAAGTTTTTTTTTTTTAATTATCACCTTCAACTAGGTACACATATTTTAAGTGGAAGATTTGTACCTATGTAATATGTATGTATTTCTGTGAAGAATATGTAAACTAAAAACGACTGGACCGATTTCAATTTCAAACAGTTGAGTGGAAAAAACGATAGCTTGATGTTCTTGACTTGCTCTAATAATGAAATAAAGCCACGAGTTTCAGTAATTGACTTTTTAACCAAAGGCTACTTGCAAGAGCTAATTCAAAGAAAAGCACAAGCGTAAATAATACGAAAAAAGTACAATTTTACACGTTCTTGTTCATCAAGGTCAAAAAACTAGCAAAAAACAGGTTAGGTATTAATTTTATGAGACTACGTCTTACGGCGCGACGTTAGGAAATTTTGCAAAGTATTTTACCCGAAAGAGAGTTATGTTAATTAAGTTTATCAAATACAGTCGTTAAGAAAAAAGTTGAAGAGTAGAATCGATTATATTTATTTACTTCAAAATTACATATTTATTATGTAAAACCATTAATTATTACCTTATAATTTAAAGTTAAAAAAATAATAGAACTAGGGAAGAACAAGAACAAAATTAAAATTTTTTAATTAACCCCCCGACTACCTCAGATTTGTTATCTGTACAACATTCTACTAGTCAAGCTCTTTCATTTGATACCCATATTAAGGGAGTTGTGAAAAAAGAAAGGTATTTCGTCATTTTGTGGAAGCGGCCATCTTGGATTTGAAATTTATCATAGTGCAATGTATTCTACTAGTCGAGCCCTTTCATTTGATACCCATATTGAGGTAGTAGTGAAAGAAATAATATAATTCGCCATTTTGTGGTGGCGGCCATCTTGGATTTTAAATTTGTTCTAATGAATAGTGTTCTACTCGTCAAGCCCTTTCATTTGATACCCATATTGAGATAGGTCGTGAAGAAATATTTTGTCCGCCATTTTGTGGAGGCGGCCATTTTGAATCGATATTAACTAAACATAGCTAAGAACATCCGCATGGATATTAACCTTCAAATATAAAAAACCGCGTCGAAATACGTCAAACTTATAACACCCCTTTTTTTGGTCGGGGGTTAAATATATTCGTAGACATAAATAGGAAATTGATTTCTTAAGATGTTGTATTACTTAAATATAAGTAGCAACCAAAGAGTTTACATAATAGCAATACCTATGATGGCATCGTACCAGTAATATCTGTCTCACAACCAATGACTGCTGGGGTTGACGTGTTATTAATGACTGTCCATCGTAATAGAGAACATGTCTTAAACTCAATTTGATTTCCTTGGTTTGGTGCATGTTGTCACACACAACCTATCATATACCTATATGTAAATCAGCCCGTTTTATATTTGACTAGATGCCCGCCCCGGCTTCGCCCGTGGTACATATATAGCACTCATCGGGATCCCGTAGGTACATATCCAACGTGAAATAATGACTGAAATCAGTTCAGTCATTCCTGAGAATATCGCTTTCAAACATAACACCTCTTCAGCTACCTGCTACGCCACCTGTCGGAAATTGGTCGTACCAACTCAGATTTAGAAACAAATTTAATTACCAAAAGTTTATATTCAATGACGCCATCTTAGACACATGCTGTCATGTCAAAGCACAGTACGAAAACTCTCAAAAGGAATATTTTTTCCCGTTTTTGTTACATTCTTGATTCATGCTCCGCTTCTATTGATAGTAACTTTATGTTCTATAGCCTTCATCGATAAATGGACTATCCAATAGAAAAATAATCATCCAATTCGGATCAGTACTTCCCGAGATCCTAGCGTTCAAACAAACAAACTCTTCAGCTTTATAATATTAGTATAGATGTTCCCAATCCTGCGACTGAGTGATTACTCTCTAAAGGTCTGGGCTATCCTTCACACTAACCAAGAACGAGTAGATTGTAGAAGGTGATGCATTTTCTAGAAACATTTGGATGTTTGTTGGTTTCATAATTCTTGAAATACGCCAGTTTTCTCACGATGTTCTCTATCACCATTAAAGCCACTGTACAATAAACTATACATCTCAACTGGGTCTAAAATACTTAAAGGCGCTGGCGGGATTCGAACCTACGACCTCAAGCTTGTGATATCGGACGTTTTGATGATGATGACACATTTATATTGATTTCAAGGGTAATTTTTGTACACATAATAAAATGTACTACTGCTATAAATTCATAACGGCCTGCTTGTAGATAATGTATTCAGCTAGAAAGATAATATAAAGCTTTTCAAACAGTTTTACAACTAAGTGGCAAAAACGTTCAGAATTATTTAATATGCCAAGCTAATAATACCTTATTACCTCATCGTGACATTAGAAGAAAGTCTTACACTGAAACCAGTTTCCCTCACGGCAGTTCTCAGAAGATCGTCCCGAATTGGCAGAACCTTATAAAACAGCAAACCAGTTCCGTTGACAACCCCGCGTAACGCAGCGAAAGTATTACTCAAGAGATGCCGTCACACTTGACCGTAAAGAAGATAATATGTGACAGAGTACTTTAGCGAGGTAAAATTGCAAGCACCAGCACCGACAGATATAATAAAATCTGTGATGTTATAAGCCTACGATAAGTTAGGTTGGATCGTATACATATTATTAGATTAAAATCTAACGGTATTTATAATTTTACGGTGACATAAGGATATAAATTTATTATAGGGTCATAAAATGTGAATAACTTATCAGTACGTGTGGTTTTGCTTGCATAGTTTCCATTCCCGTAATTTTCCCAGGATGAAAATTATTATTAGTCTATGTGGTATTCCAGACTAAACTACATATATGTGTGCATCCGCGACGCAAAAAATTCAAACTTTTGCGTTTATAATATCACAAAAATGAATTTTTAAGGTTTTCTGGTTTAGAAACAAACAATAGAATAGAATCTTAACAGAACTTAAAGTAGATTTAAGACAAATATCGTAAGCATAAATTAACAAGAATACAGTTATTAATCTAGAATGACACCAGTTGCAATTTATAACTAAGAATCATCTCGATTACGACAAGATATTAAATTTCGAGTTTTTAGTTTTACGTTGGTTAATCTTTCATTCCCTTTACTCGTACTTTTTCTCATGCTTAGTGTACATTATTTGAATAGTCAAGTAAGCTCTTTCAATTGATAACAATTTTGAAAGACTTATGTAAAATCTACCATTTTATGGCAGCAGTCATCTTAGACCGATTTTCATTAGATTCGACTAATTCCCTACAAAAAAAAACAAACCAAAATCAGTCTATCCATCCGGCTACGATGCTACAAGCAGACTCGTCGAACGCTCATCCAATAGTCGTTTCTCTGTGTTTTTCCTACGCTGTGTTCATACCATATGGAGCCGATAATAAAACTTGGTACTATACCATTTTAATATGCAATGAGATTTTTGGGACAAAGGCGGGGCAACGGACCCGCTGTAATTTTACTCTGTGTGAATTAATATCTTCGGTAAAACTAACATGGACTAATGGATACTTGTGATGTTACGTAATATTACTGATGTTTAACTTTGATTTCATATGAGGAATACCCACGTGTGTATGTGTCATCTAATATTGCAAGAGTTACTTTTATATTAGAAACTTTTGTCATAAAAAACCCACTGGCTCCATTGCTGCGACTCGGAGTCTTCTCTCATAAGAAGAGGTAGAATCGAAGTCATAATTCACTACGCTGGCTAAGTTCGTGATGACGGATTACACATGTCTTTCAAAGACATCTCAAAACATGTCAAAATCGTCAGGATGCTTTCTGTCACCGTCAGCCGGTGGTAAAGATAAACTTGTACATAACCATTTTTTTTTTCAGAGGTACAGGTGGGGTTTGAATCTGCCACCCCTAGTTAATAAGCGTTTTCACCACTAGGTCACCGCTACCAATTTCATTATATCACTCCAAATTTAATTATATCGCTCCAAGTTTCCATCTTTCACTCCAAATTTCGTTTTATCACTTCAAATTTATTCTATCACTCCAAATTTCATTCTATCCCTCCGAATTTCATTCTATTACTCCAAGTTTCATTCTTTCACTCCAAATTTCATTTTATCACTCCAAGTTTTATTCTATTGCTCCAAGATTGTAACACATGTCGATATTTTTAAGCAGATTGAATTTTCTCAAACATTGTACAGGTTTTTGGATTGCGTTTTTACTAAATGTTTGGAATACGGGGATTAGTGATAGATCTAGATTGCGGAGGTCACAGGTTTGAATCCAACGGCACGCAAGTTAGACTTTTGGAAGTTACGTATGTATTAAATTGATAAGTTTCGCTTTAAACAGGAAAGTATAGTATGATGTAATCGACATAATTCATCGAGTGAAGTACTTCTTGGGCCAACAACTGCGGTGGATTTCATTCAGTACAGCAATTTACTCATTTTGGTATTTTCAGCGTAGCTTTCCCAATGCTAGGCAAATGCCTGCCCTCTTCTTTCAGATAGCCCAATCTGCGGCTTTGATTTGCGGCTTTAGTGGGCCAGTTCTGCTCACAGAGTCACGGGTCTTCAAGGGTATACCCAGTACTCGACCCTGACTAAGTTAGGGGCACACTTAGCTCGCGGCCCTTGCGCCCGGACAGGGAAACAAGGCTATACAGTATTAGTTTCTTCTAGGTAAATGCACTCTATCATAGACCATATCGTCGCTTAGCTTCAGGCGAGTTGTTAGTCAAGTGCAAACTTATTTTCAGTACAAAAGCAAACGTCAAAGTACGGATATTTTTCTTTGTTTTTATATGTATATACTATTACCCATATAAATATTAGAAGTATGCAGCGGTTTTAATCGTGTAGTTTCTAAATCCATTATATTTTTTTCGGGATAAAAAGCAGAATTTGTATTACTATTTTCTATAAATGTATCACTTTTCATTACGATTCCTTTTCGATTCAGAAGTTTTTGCTTGAAAGGGCAACTAACATGTAGGTACAATGTACAATAAGTTTGTATTGTACTCGTATACATTAATAAACGAGTATAATAAAAACTTTCGTATTTAAAACATTAGTAGGATTATATCAGCTGTCTAGTTTCCACAATACAAACGTTTTTTATTTACTTTGGTTAGATTAGTTTGTAGGTTTACACTGACCGCCATCTTGCCGACGATGCGGTCTACAATTGATCGTGTTTACTAAGAAGAAACCGATTCACTCTTGAAGACACCAATATTGTTACTATCGGCAAAACCCACTCAGACAAAGCATTCCACAAACTAAGCGTTCTTATCACAAAAATAGAGCCAAACCTCTTCGTTCGTGTTTTTGAATTATCAACCATGAAACTGCTATGTCGATAGTGTTGTATAAAAATGTAACAACGTTTATTATTTACTTAAGAAATAATAACTTAGCAGATTATGGCAAATATATCGCAATAACCAGTTCCAGTCGATCTTAATGAATAACATTATGAATAATGCAACACGGGCGGAGTGTAGGTCATCTTATTTCGGTGCAGAATTAAACTGCTTCGTCGAATGTTGAAGGTTATGCGCCCAATGCATTATTAATGAGATGACGATATGCTCTCATGTCTACTACTATATTTTTTATTTTACAGTCTATATAACATGCCTGCAACATGCCTGCAACATGCCTGCGCATAATATGACAGTGACAAGCAGCTATTGGAATATGAAGAGATGCTGATGGAGAGTTTACTGCAGAGAGTCCATCAATGCAGGTTTACACAGGTTTAGATTTTAAGCTAAATTGTCTTACTTGAAGCTACCCTTGGATTTGAAAAAATCCTGTTCCAATTAATTTTACCAGTGGAAATACAATAAATCGAGTAAAAAAGACTTTACTATTAGCACCCCACGATTTTACCCGCATAGTTGATGTTCCAGTTGTTTTCCCGCGTTAAAAAATAGTCTATGTACAAGTTATTTTGAATTTTATTAGATTTGTTTTTTTACCGTTTACGGTTTTGGTGGGAGTCATGTCCACTTTAAAAGACCGCGCTTGGTCGTAGCTCTGATGTTGCAGATGTTTGGGTATAAGCGAGGACTATCGCTTACCATCAGGCACACCGTATTCTTATTTCTAAAACAATTATACTCGTAATTATTTATTATTAGATATCATATCCTCTAAAAATAGTATTGTGTGTGTGGGAATCGAACTCACAGCCTCCGGTTCCGCGAGCTAATTTCCTACCCTCTAAGCTACGGGACCATAAAATTTTTGGTTCGTTTTGTAATAAGTGCGGAAACAGTAAGAAGCTGCGGCGGTACCACAGGCACCGCCGCCGGTTCCGGGTCGCCGGCGCCGGTAACGACGGCTGCAGCTGGCTAGGGGTAACTGTAGCGACATACTACCGAACACAAAAAACGGATAACCATTTATAAGGGAGTTTAAATCCATACTAATATTATAAAGCTGAAGAGTTTGTTTGTTTGTTTATTTGTTTGTTTGAACGCTAGGATCTCGGGAAGTAGATAGATAGAAGTACTGGAAGTACTGGTCCGAATTGAAAGATTATTTTTCTATTGGATAGTCCATTTATCGAGGAAGGCTATAGGCTATAGAACATAACGCTACTATTAATAGAAGCGGAGCATGAATCAAGAATGTAACAAAATCGGGAAAAAATATTCCTTTTTGAGAGATTTCGTACGTTTCGTGTTTTGACATGACACATGACAGCATGTGTCTAAGATTGCGCCATTGAATATCATAGATTACATTACCTTGAATGTAAAATATAAACCTTTTTGTTTCTACATCTGAGTTGGTACGACAAATTTCCGACAGGGGGCGTAGCAGGTAGCTGAAGAGGTTTTATATTTGAAAGCGATATTCTCAGGAATGACTGAACCGATTTCAGTGATTCTTTCACCGTTGGATATGTACGGGATCCCGATGAGTGCTATATATGTACCACGGGCGAAGCCGGGGCGGACATCTAGAAATTTACATAAACGGTGAGTGTTTTAGTTCAATAATAAACCTACTGTTTTTTATTGTGAGGTATTTTTGGTAATATATTATTTTACACGTCGATTATATAATATATGTATTTATCCGTTGTGAACATAAAGTAAGAAATTAAAAGAGTGTGAGTGTACTTATATAGGTACGCAAGAAGTTATACTTTTTTCATTGATAAGAAGTATTATACTATCGCTTGAAGTGCAACTAATGTTCTTTCTGCTTTGCCCAAAGTTGTGCCCAAACGTCGTTTTTATCTGTCTGTGCGAAGCGCGCCGAAAAAGAAGTTTCTAAAATAAAATATGATATACCATAAGGTTCGAGTAAGTACTTCAACGTTTATAATAAATTAAAATCAATAACGTAATTAATAAATAAAGAAGCATTCCATATAGCTTTTAGGAGCAAATTTGTCTATCTCTATCTTACACTCGTAGAATGCTTTCTTAGACCTTAGTGCTACTTACATTTCGTTTTGTGTCTTTGAATTAATATTATAAATGCAAAAGTTTGGATTTTTGTTGCTCGATCACGTCGGAACACCTGAATGGGTCAGGTTAAAATTTGGAACACATATATAGTATAGTCTGGAATACTCATGTCACATTGCCCACTTTTTAAAGCATCGAAAAAAAGGAAGAAATATAGAAGGAAAATAATGGGAACGTGTACTACGCGGGTGACATTGCAGGGTACTTCTAGTAAATAAATAAATATATAAATAGTAATAATGAAGAATCAAAAAAACATGTATGACGAAACTCCCGGGCTTGTCCACATCAACTACAAATATTGGTTCACCGCCCACTCCGCTTCGAAATCATTCTTTCATAATTCCGATCACCAGTTTACATTATCTGAAAACGGCGGTCCGTGACCCGAATACCTAAACTTTAATGATCTAACTAGTTTCACATCAAGCCTATCGCGTTTTGTTATAAATACCCTTTGTAGCTGGCGTGTGTTTTATGGAGAGTGAATGAGGAATGTCTAGGTCATAATTAAACGGTTTGTGCTGTGCCTAAAATACTATCAAATGGTCTAATTATATTATGATGATAGGATATGAAAGAATCGGCAAGCGTAGTGTAACTTGAGACTAGATAGACTACAGGCCCGTGAACAAAATGTTTGGGCCATATGATACTGCAGGAGACCTATGTAGGATGATAGAAGGGTATAAAGTAATAAGATTCAGCACTATGCCGTCACTTATAAGCTGCCCAACCGAGTGCAATGAGGTGCAATACCTCTTCTAATCTATTATTCCGCAACGCCGTAGATACAAAAATCATGCGACAAGGAGAAATGATCGAGGTTTAAAACCCCCCCTCTTCAACTGCACTCAGTTGGACAGCTTACAAGTGGCGGCATAGTGCTGAATATATTATAGACAGAGGTAGAATGACTACAGTGTATGTCTATAAGAGTGAAACTGAATGACCAAAAATTCCAAAAATGGTGGGACGCCGCGCCGCTACGTCTTTCGGCTGTCGCAACGATCGGGACGGAATCGGAGCTTTCTGCTCGTGTCGCAAAACGTGACCGTTTCAATATCAAAGGAGAAACTATACACACCACTTACAAATTAATTTGTTACGAATAACACGGGCAATAAACGCAAATTTTTATACAACGCAGCCTTAGTTTACTTTATTTTAAAGCTTGAAAGGAAATGTATGTTTTTTTTTTCTAGTTAAAGAGTGACGAGACGAGCAGGACATGTGTCTGATGGTAAGCAACATGCCTGCCACATAACAGTACAGTGACATGCAGCTATTGGAACATGAAGAGTCCAAGTCTAGCACTGCACTGCGCTCGTCACCCAGAGATCTAAAATGTTATATCTCTAAGCCCTGTAATTTCTCTGGAAACATTGCCCTTCAAACCGGAACACAGTAATGTTTGCACATTATTGCTTGGCGGCAGAATAACTGGTAAAGGTGTGATACTTCCCCAGGCGGACTCTGCCAAGAGTTCTACCACTACAAACATTGCAAACAAATTGAACTTAAAATATTGAAGTTTCCCCCCGGCGACCTTTTTCAAGGAGAGTGCGCGCGCGTCTTCGTAGCTCGTTTAGCACTGCGGGAATTGCAAACAAATGAAGTTAAACTTAAAATATAAGTATAAAGTTCCAAAATCTCGCTCTCGTACTGATGCGTCGGTTATGATGAAATTCGTTATATCATTAACAATTTCAAGTTATACTTACTGAAACAGTTTGGGTATTTTTTATCATCAACCATTTCAAGCATCATCAAAATCCACGTTTGAACAAAATAATCTCCAACTATGTACGTTGGTAAGTACTGAACTCTAGTAGCAGTCGATTTGATTAGTACGAATTTTAATTTTCTCATTTTCGTTAAAATTAGTGGACAACTCTTAAGAAGAAGAAAACCATAACAATCGCGAAAAAAAACAGAACAGGATACTCTTATTGTCTGATATAAACATAATACAATAGTATATTAAAAATACCTATCCTTGGCTGACAAACCTCTATTTTCTAGACTACGACAGCCACTTTTGTCACAACAAAGTCTGTCGGAGCAACTAGTAATTTAAAAAAAAGTTTCTAGTAAACATTCTTAAATTTCAAAGCACAAAAAAACAGGCCTTTAGCCACCCTTAAAACGTCATTCACAATATAAAAGTCAACCGAAAGAGCCTCGAAAACAAAAGATTTCGTAAACACGCCTTACCTTGATTATCCTTATTTTGACAGCTGGCCACAAACACGACCGCGCAATTCGTCGATCATCGATCCTCGACGACCGAGAATATCTCGATTATTCACTAAACAAAGTCACAATCACTGGGAATCGGGTTAACTAGGCACGGGACACGGGGACGTAAAATATATCGATATTTTTTTATATTCGTTAGCGCTTCGACGCGCGTGCGCACAGCTAGACGCGCGGCACTGACTGGCCGTCGCCATTTTCACGTGTAGTGGGGAGGACTCCTCCGATTTTACCTCACTTTTCAAATAACTTTAGCTCAATAACGTTCTAGATATTTTTGATGTAATTTGTACCAGAATATAGGAAAAATGTACTGTTTTTCATTAATATACTACATCGTTTCAATGTAGTTACCGTAAAGAGTTTTTTTGAAAGGTAGAGTGGGAAAGGTTCTAGTGTGGTGTCAGTATTGTGCGTAGGATTGGATTTGCGCAGGCGACTGGCGAAGGTTTCATTCATTCGAGACTTTGAGATTAAATATAGAACAGTTTCACACTTTTGGTATTTAAGACCTTAGCGCTTGAGTTTTATTCGAACTGTTTGTTTAATTTAATATATAATATACAACACGGGTTTCGGGTACATTTCTATTTTTATTTTCCACACCTTTCCTGATAGAAATCAATCAATGTGAATGTGAATCATCTAAGATGAAGCACGGCTACCTATGTGGTAAATATTCACTCTAGTCATTCTAGGCCCGATACTATTTTCCAGGAAAACTAGCCTTTTGTACTAGTGGTATACCATACTTTGGTGGCAGAAAAACGTTATGAGGAAACCAAAATTTATGTAGAAGAAAAACTACCGAATAATTAATTTATTTAGTGGATGGTAAATATAACCTTAACTCTACCCTTACGGAGAAGCGCCCTAAATCTATTGCTGGATACTTATCGTTAGATTATGGTTTGATGGTAGCAAAAACGACAGACACTGGAATATAAACGAAATAAGTAAGCAATATTCGTAATAACCATCTTTATTCTTAACATTCTAGGATATTATTTAGGTCTATCTATTCATAAAAGTAACAATAACTCTAGTATATTCAAATAAAACTAGTTTAATTGCAGATTAAAATGGATCAACAATCTTGAAACACAGAGATAGTCATACAAGACGCAGTGCGATAATTCGCTGTAATCATTCAAATGGAATGACTAGTGAGTAGAGTAAGAAGATTTAACATATCTGAAACAGTGTTTTGTAGGGCTACCATCTACCTCATGATAGCTAGGTTATGTTATTATATCTTTGCAGGCATAGGTTTTGGCGTGTTAGGGAAAAATTATGTGTGTAATTTTTTTAAGATCGCACACCGTCGCGCTCAAACTACGGCTGGTCTAGTCGGGAGAACGGCGACTACCGATCCGGAGTCGAGTCACTGTCTTGTCGAAGTCATGCAGTGTTTCCAGAGAAATTACAGGGCTTAGAGATATAACATCTTAGATCTCTGAGTGACGAGCGCAGTGCAGCGCTAAGTAATGATTTGGACTCTTAATGTTCCAATAGCTGCGTGTCACTGTACTGTTATGTGGCAGGCATGTTGCTTTCGATCTGGTAGATGACCTATTCGTCTCATCATTCTTTACTAAAAAAGAAAACAAAAAATTTCCGTAATGTCGCTAACTTAACCCGGTGAAAAAAATCATAGTGAGTAAACCGACATGTACCTTAAATCTTTCGAAGTCATGTGTCATCCACCAACCCGCACTGGGCCAGCGTGGTGGATAAGGCTTTGACTGTCTCCTTGGGAGATAATGACCCGAGTCCCAGCTGTGGGAACATTTAGTAGGCTGTTTATTCACACCATCACGAAAAACTAACACTTTAAAGCGAGCTAGTCAACATTTCAGTAAAAGGTTTTAAATAACTTCAGGTTTATACTTCTTGCGTTGCAGATTATCTTTTTAGGGTTCCGTAGCCAAATGGAAAATACGGGACTCTTATAGATTCGTCATGTCTGTCTGTCTGCCTGTCCGTCCGTATGTCACAGCCACTTTTCTTCGAAACTATAAGAACAATGCTATTGAAACTTGGTAAGTAGATGTTTTCTGTGAACCGCATTAAGATTTTCCTACAAAAAAATAGAAAAAAAAACAATAAATTTTAGGGGCGTCCCATACTTATAACTGAAACTCAAAAAATGTTATCCATCCAAACCATACATGTGGGTTATCTATGGATAGGTCTTCAAAAATGATATTGAGGTTTCTAACATATTTTTTTTCTTAACTGACTACAGTTTGCGCAAGAGACTCTTCCAAGTAAATTCGATGTGGTATAATGTGTCCCTCCCGCCCCCTCTGACTTAATAAGACTCTAATAAGATAATAAGAGAATGACAAAACTAAAGAAATGTATGATGTACATTACCATATAAACTTTCAACGAAAACTGGTTTGAATGAGATCTAGTAAGTAGTTTTATTTTAATACGTCATACATTCACTATTGTTAAAACACTGATTAAAGTAACAACGAACTACAAGAACTTTTATATTATGTTACTTGCTGCTACGGAAGCCTTCGTGGGCGAGTCCGACTCGCACTTGACCACTTTTATTTTGTTTAGAGACATGGGGCAGTTGTCTTCAAGCGGCCTCTACACTCCGCGAGGTATAAGCTGAGCTTTGCATTAGTGTGAGTGATCACCAATCAGGCAGGAGCTTGAAGTTTTGTCCGCGAGGTATAGGCTGAGCTTTGCATTAGTGTGAGTGATCACCAATCAGGCAGGAGCGCGGCGAGACAGAATGGCGCCGCGCCTAAGGCCGGTTGTCACACCTATACTATCCATGTACACTCACACAAATGCAAAGCTCAGCTTATGCCTCGCGGAGTCTACCTACTGCCTTCTGAAGTCTCTACTAGCGCAGGCGCAAAGGTCTACTAACGCACATACGTGGAGATTACCTGAAACTTTCCTTATTTAGCATTCTCACCGTATTCAACGTGTACTAACCAAAGATAATGTAAGATGTACTAACTACGAGTACATCTCGTGTGACGCATCGATACAAACAAAAAATGTGCCCTCCCAAACTTCAGGCGCAGGGAAATGTCATTATTGGGAAGAATAAGCTCACTCTTTCCGTTCCAGTCGGTTGTAGGAAGCGGTGAACGCCGGACGTTTTTTACTTATCACTATTCGTTTTCAAAACCAAAATAAGTAGAACCACAGCATATAACTGAACGTTAGCGATTCTAGGGGTCAAGTAGTTTGGTGATGTGTAAACCACTTACGGTACACACACAGATGCAGTTTATTACCAATTTCAATGTGCTCGGGGGACATCTAGTAGTTTATATCGATGGTGTGATGAGCTTGCGCTGTCGCCGGTAGGGAGGATCCAGGGACGACCTGGCATCCCATGAGTAGATACAGCCGTAGAGGGAGCGGGGAGGGGATCTGGCACCTACCGACTTGTAGCCGTTATGTAGCTTAACTAATCATCTGAAGTTGATCATGTATTCTACCGCCAAGCAGTGATGTGCAAACATTACCGTGTTCCGGGTTTGAAGGGCAATGTTTCCAGTGAAATTACAGGGCTTAGAGATATAACATCTTAGATTTCTGGGCGACGAGCGCAGTGCAGTGTTAGGTAATGATTTGGATCTTCGTGTTCCAATAGCTGCGTGTCACTGTGCTGTTATGTGGCGGGCATGTTGCTTACCATCAGGCAACATGTCTTGCTCGTCTCGTCACTTATTAAAAAAAAAAAAAATGTAAAATTTGAGCTTCGAACATCTAAACTAAGCCTAAGATTGGGCCTCAGAATATCCAAGCTCTCACTTCTGATCTAAGTATAAACATAAAGATTCAATTCGATTGTATGTTTTTTTGAAGTGAACACTTCATTTGGCGCATCACACAGATTTTTCGTGGGCTGTGAATTGAGCTCAAGCGTCACGCTCGTAAATGAAAGAAATCTTCGGGTGAACTCGGGATCATAGCCACGCCATCCAGTTTCACCCGCGTAGCTTCCAAAGTGAGCTATCAATCTCCGAGTTATTAGTTTTTATCCGACTTCCAAAAAGGAGGAGGTTATCAATTCGACCCCTATTTTTGTATGTATGTTATCTGATTTCTCAAAACCCCCGCACCGATTTAAAAATTTCTTTTTGTGTTCCAATGTTCCACTGTTTACGGATTTTAAAGTTTATTTTTCGTATTGACAGGGTCGAGTTTCATAACTTTTGTGAAATCTACAACTACGTCATCCAGAATATTGTACGCAAATTTTAGTTTATGGTTCAACAAAAAGATTTTTTTTAAATCGGTGCAGGGTTTCTCGAGAAATCAGGTAACAAAAAAAAGTCTAGGTTATGGAATTTGCGTTGCCTGAGTGGGTTTTCCCCGATGGTTACAATCTTGGTGTCTTCAAATTGAGAGTGAATCGGTTTCTTCTAGGTAAGCACGCTCCATCGTAGGTCGCATCATCGTTTAACATCAGGCGAGATGGTGGTCAAGTGCGAGCCTATACTAATTAAAAAAAACATAGGGGTCGAATTGATAACCTCCTCCTTTTTTTGGAAGTCGGTTAAAAATATTCGATCAACAACATCAAAAAACATCACCATCATAAGCTCCAGAAACATCAAAAATAAAAACACATTTATAGACCTTTGCATTTTTTTTTAATGTACCAGTTAAAGTGACTAGAAATATGAATCCTAACCTTTATTCGAAGTGATAGTTATAATGAGTTATTTGTATTCAAAGAGAGTATCATATAAGTTGAGTTAACCAATTAAGAAGCCTTTAATTTTACTTACTAAATACGAGTAACCAATCATAACGTCCCGTGTCCCGCGCGTTTCAATCCTTAGCTGGTACATCCGTGGTTGGTACTTATGCTTCTATTCCACCTGTTCAAGAATCAAAACCGAATTATATAGGTACCTAAAACATTTTATAAAATTCGGTAAAACTACTTATACTTAGTCAAACCTCAAAATCTGCTGTGATATTGAACGCCCCATTTCATTGGAAACGATGTCCTTTGTGTTTTAGTTATAGCTCACCGAGAATATGGCCACAGTTTAAATATTAAAATAAACTTTATAGAAGTAGATCTCCTTAAACAAGGATCTAAACAAGGATCTAGAGACTACCTTACCGCCCAATAATAAAACTGGCATTTAACCCAATTTTGTGTCTTTATGTATGTTTGACGTCCGAAACATCGAAAAAACATTTAACAGAATTTCAAGCCGCGTGACCCTTGAAGACTAGTTTTAGACACAGCAAAGTCTAATAGGCTATGCATCTTAGGTATTTCTTGACCTACCACAGTGTGTGGTGTAATCAGGACGGATTTAGAGGTGTGGAGGCCCCGGGGCTGGGGGTAATAATCTTGTCTTTAACTTCGTACGTTGAAATACACACCCATGTTAAGTCTCTATTGTGGAGGCCCCTCGTTTGTGGAGGCCCCGGGGCATATGCCCCGTTGGCCCTCCCCTAAATCCGGCTCTGGGTGTAATGCCTTTCACAACGCGGGTTACGCGGGGTTTATTGTCCTAACAGGTAAGCACTTATCCCACTGTAGAACTCTGAAAAAAAATGTGCTTGGGATACGACAGCAATTTACACAATCATAAGATTTATCCTGATTATATTCACTTATTGGAAAACTTATCAAGATCTATGAAAGTAAAAAATACGAAACATGAAATGTATTATAAGTCACGTTTTTATACGTCCATGATTTTATAAGTATAATTATAGGTAGGTATTTATTATTACATCGACGGTTTCTTCTCGTGAACACGAGGGATGTAGCGCTGCTGAAACGTCGGAGTAGTTACTTAAATAATAATTTAGATCGTGATCAAATCCTGTATAATATTTACAATATGTATTGAAATCTGTGATGTATTCATACATTACATTTAAAATCTTTCGAACTTTTTGTTCAAACTGTTACACCAGCGCCATCTAGACATTCACGTAATATACAACGTCTAAACATGTATTGAAGTCATTGTGAAAGGTCACGTAGTTCTACCAATATGTCATAGATGTCGCTAAATATAATATTTATTTTTCTATAAAATATAATAGTGTAGTAGAAGCCCTGTATAAATAAACAAGTCGCTTTTCGGAGCTTTTCAGATAAACTTATCTACTTGACAGATAGCGCTACCCGATTTAATTATGCGTTAAATGGTGCGTGATAAGCCTATTAAATTCATTCATTCATAATTTAAGAGCGACGCTCTTGTCGGTGGAGTTCCTTCCATGTACTTCTACAGTCCGCCTTCTCCTTGACTTCCTGATACGACACTACATTTATCTTCTTCACTTGGTTCATGTAACTTCTCCTAGGTCTACCTCTCTTCCTTCTCCCTTCTAATTTACCTTCCATTATTGTAATGAAGTTGTCGTGTCGTATCAGATGTCCCAACTTTTCTATTGTTTCCATTAATGTTTTTTTCTCCTCTACCATCTTCAAAACTTCTTCTATTTTTATTTTATCTTATTTCTATTAAATCAAATGATTAAAATCATTCCTCACAACGTGGCCATTGTTCCCGACGAGACGGCGCGAAGACCAAGTTCCAATTGATCGGAAAAAATGCAATTGGTTATGGAAAAAACCGTTTTACGAAACAAACAATTCTAACAAACAAACAAAAAAATATACTTAAAAATATTGTAATTTTGAGAAATGTAATAATAATATTTCTTCACTAAATTTATCATCTTAAATATTTAAATATACGTCCATGTTTAATGAACAAAAATAGTTTTAAGTTATTCGTTGATGCTTTGTCTGTTTATTCCCGTCTACCTATTACCTACGGAATTATATTAATGAGCAACAAATTAATCTCAAGACATTGATAAGACACATACATTTAGTTAAAAACTCTGTGATAAGAAACCACTTCACACGGCACATCGCCCTCAGCGGATATCAGAAAGCAGAAGCACTGTAATCATTGAACTTTTATATCAATGACTGTAGTATTTTTCGGGTCCCTTGATGATACTATACTAAATATACTCGTACTAATATGTATTGATATCATAAATATACAGATGAAAATGGTTATTGTGGGGTATCCCTAAGAGATAGACATCTACTGCCGTGGACTTTTTTGTAGACCCTTTTTAAGGAGTACCTGCAATACTGCAGTAGGTACGTTATTTTGATCTATCTCGTATATAAAAAATGTGTAAATTAATGACATCACATCTGAAACGTTTAAAATTCCTCTAAGGCTTAAATTAATTACAAATTAATTAAATATTAATAAATTACTTTGATAGTAATTCGGTAACTATTCATATATTTTTCCAACGCCGTAATTGCCGTAAACGTTTACTTGGCACCGACCTCAGAATTGTAAAATGTGTATTTAATCAATTGTGTTAAAATACATCAAAATACGTATATCTTTGTGCTAAATAAATTTATTTTTCACTTTTTAGTTTTCTGTTTGAAGTCGGTTCTTTTTTTGTTAAAATTATATTATTTTACAATTTTAAGTGATGGGTCTAACAAGTACACTTCTTAGCCTACACGACGGACAAACGAAAACAACGCGATTGGATATGGAGGATACTTTAACGCAGTCTCAAATTGACGCATCGTCATAACGTAGTTGTCCAATGTGATATTTTAATGTTACTTTGGTATTATTTTTTAACTTTGATGCAAAAACGGCGGGTTATTAGAGGCACAGACACTTCAAACTTGACGTGTCTATGTATCGCCGTGTCTCGGTCTGGGTCCAAGGGTCAGTTACTCTGTCTTCTTGTCTCTAAGTGTATCTGTGTGTCTCTAAGCCCCTCTATCTCGTCTCCCTGACCTTCTGTTTCTTTTCCTCCCAGCCTCTCTGTCTTTTTTTCTCTCTGACTCGTTTTCATTTTGTCTCTTTGCGCGGGTACAGGCACGGGCATACAAAAGAACGAGCTTGACTAACACAATACTTCACAATGTAATACGTTTTAAATCCAAGATGGCTGCCACTACAAAGTGATAAATTATGTGCTTTTTTTCGAAACTCCCTCAATAATGGTATTGGTACCAAGAAAGAAATTAACTAATAAAATAATATTTGCTATATAACATTCAAATCCACGATGGTCAGTGTACACAGACCTGTAATGGCACTCGAAACCCATATGCGTGCAAAGTTTTTATCAACCAACAATCCAACATCATCATCATCAGCCTATCTTAGTCCACTGCTGGACATAGACCTTTCCCACGGCTGAAAGTTCTCAATACATGAATTAAGCCCAAACACTGGGTAGTTTCTGTCAGATATAAAAAATTCCCTTGACTGTCCTTTGTTTTCATCATCAGACCACTAATGCCAGTCTTAAACCATCTATGTAAAAAAAAAATATATACGGTCGAATTGAGAAACTTCCTTTTTTGAAGTCGGTTAAAAAAAAGTTCTCATCAATACAAATTCATCGAGCCCAAACACAAGGTAACTACTATGTACCGTCGAGGAGTTCCCTCGACCGTCTTCCCGCTCCCTCATCAGATCGACTCCAGACCATCTTTAAATTATACTGCTTTAAAATGCTCAAGCAAAAACTTAACTAGCACACTAGTCATCTTTACAATTTTCGAAAGTTATCCTCGATTTCTCTAGGATCCCATCATCAGATCCTGGTTTTCTTATCATGGTACCACCCTGGGGATATCTCCTTTACAACAAAAAGAATCATCAAAATCGGTTCATAAACGACGAAGTTATCCGCGAACACACATAAAAAAAGCAACAAAAACATATATACGGTCGAATTGAGAAACCACCTTTTTTTGAAGCCGGTTGAAAAGGAGGCACTTTTTGGTTTTTTTAAAGGGACCTATGGCAATTGGTTTCAATTGGCCTCTACCGCCTACCGAACTTTGGGCTAGTAGAGAAGGCGCAGGGTCCTACTAACCTAATCTTACCGTTCTCAACGTGTACCAAATCCCGTACGACGACAGCGCAAGGGCACAGCAGACGGTACGACCTCGTGGCCTCGGCCTGGTAGGGAAATTACAAAAACATATAAAATTGAATAACAATTTTATTTTTAATGAAAAACCCAATTCAATGGGGTTTTCCAATGGCCACCTATAAATAATAGATTGCATCTTATGGGAGCAAAGCATCGATATAAACCACAAGATATGCCCCTTCCCTCCCAAACTTCAGGTGCACGGAATTATGCCATCGTTGGGAAAAGTAAGCTCACTCTTTCCGATCTAGACAGTGGCAGGAAGCGCTGAACGCCTGACGTTTTTATCTATCACTATTCGTCGTCAATAACCAAAATAAGTAGAAACACAGAATATCTCGCTGCTAGCGATTCTAGGTGTCAAGTAGTTGTGTATAAACCACTTACGCTACACATAGAGTCGCAGTTTATTACCAATCTTAAGGTGCTCAGGGAACATCCGTTGATTTATATCGATTTGTTGAAGCCCGGTATCTTTGGGTACGCAGATGATAGCACCGTTGTAGAGAGCTACATATCGAGCGCGAGAGCCAGTGGGCATCAAGCCCAGGTACTGAGAGAGAGTTTGATCGAGCGTTTAAACTTAACCCTTGAGGCCGTCTCTAAATGGAACGATGCCAATCTGGTCAGGTTTAACGAGGGAAAGACGCAGGCGTGTCTGTTCTCCGCAAAAAGGAGTCCTTTCCAACAGACTCCTACTTTTCGCGGTGTATCCGTGCCGGTATCCGACCATCTCGAGCTGTTGGGCGTTACTTTGTCATCGACTCTCAACTTTGGCTCGTTTATCGAATCTAAGGCTAAATTAGATGCTAAAAAACTAGGTGTCCTCTCAAAGGTGCGAAGCTACTTCAAGTCTGAACAGTTGCTCACGTTATATCAAGCACAGATTCGCTCCTGTATGGAGTACTGCTCGCACGTTTGGGATGGATCGGCTAAGTATCAGCTGGAGGTTCTGGAATCGGTCGAGAGACGTGTCAAAAGGCTCATAGGCAATGAAATCCTCGTGCGAAAAAGACTGCAAAGTCTCGAACATCGCCGGAAAATTGCTGGCTTATCGGGTTTTTTATCGGATACACTGATTTTATCGGATACGGAGAGTGTGCGACTGATTTGTACGATCTAATACCACCCTGCCCTTTTTTCTATCGTAGCTCGTAGCTCGAAAAAGCGACATCGTTTCATGGTTGACGTTCCAAAGACACGAACGAGGAGATTTGACCCGATATCCGTGGATTTGACTCTACTTTCAACGTCAAGGCTGGGGAGTATGTTGCCTGAGAGTGTTTTTCTCGATAGTTACAATCTTTGTGTCTTCAAATCGAGAGTGAATCGGTTTCTTCTAAGTAAACACGCTCTATCGTAGACCGCATCGTCGTTTAACATCAGGCGAGAAGGCGGTCAAGTGTAAACCTATAAAGGGTAAAAAAAAAGACGTCGCAATGTAATATTTTTACGACGAAGACGCTTTTTTGAATCCAGAGCGTGAAGAATGCTTTAGTAGAATCCTAAACGTGGCGAGGGATTCAAAATTACATCGTCAAATGTATTTTTCACCCGAGTGATAAGTACACTCTACTTTTTATCACCCACTATGAGAAAATAAAAGGTGCCTCATATTTTATTCATTAACAACATTATTTAATAAACCAAAGAGTAACAACGACATTTGAAATTCTATAATACAACTAAGAACTTGTATTTACATCTGAGATATTTTGCGTTCGATTTCTTTGGCGCTGAACACTAAGCTGTTTCAAATTTAAAAACCAAAGATAATTGCGGCGCACTTATAAAAATGATTAAAATTCATTAGGTTCTGCCCGCTAAAAGATTCTAACAGAAAACACCACCTTTGGGTACACTTAAAGACCAACAAAGTCGTACTTTTCGAATAGATGGAATGAAATATACATTTGAGTATTAGTATGATAATACGTCTGTATTAGCCCACTCATACATACGTCCATATTAGTATACTAATACGTCCGTATGTCCGTATTAGCCTACTAATACGTCGGTATTAGCTTACTACAAATAACACAAGACCTATGTACGCCAACGAAGTAGCTAGTTCATAATTTCATATGATCAAATCGTTCGAATCTACGATTTTTTTCAATAAACGGCCAAAGAACTCATACTCCCTTTTCAAGCCTTTTTTACCCAAGCAGTATGGGAAATTGTTATCAGTTGATAAATAGAAAACCCCCTGTTTACTTCTATCAGTTTTAGGTCCAACAATGTTGGTGATAAGAGGTACTTTGTCATAACAGTCCTTCGATCTTGCTTCTTGTACTGAGTCGCACTTCATGGCTATGCAAGAATCTTGATTTAGCAATGAGGATAGCCACAAAGTGTATGCTCTGAGATGACTGCAAAAGACAGAGCAAGGAAACCAAAAAAAGTCTTCCGGTTGGAACTCTCCCCCGTTGACGTAAAAATTGACGTGGCCCATTGGAGTGGCCATCCCTAAGCCATCGATATTAGTATAGATGGCGTCGACGAAATCGGCATCAGTCTGATCCAGCCTGTCTTCCGGGCCGAGGTGCCTGAAGCAGGGCCCGGCGGGGTCGAGCCCTGTTATCCTGGAGATCTTGGTGCCGGTGAGCCGGTAGAAGTTCTTCCCGATGTAGCTGACAGTGTGGCCGCCGAGGCTGAGGCCGACGAGCTCTAGGTTCTTAGCGTCGAGCCCGTACGAGGTGAGGTTTCCCAGCATTTCAGCGACGTGCTTGCCAACCGTGCGGGTAAACAGAGCTGCCCTGAAATAACAATGAATTTAATTATTATTATAGATTGTTCTTCTTTATGTATTCATTAATGGTAAAACCCGGCTAGAAATGGTTGGAAGTGCACAACCTTTCTTGTTTAAACGCCCAATACGATTGTAGACCGTAGATGTAGATCGTTGAAATCATAGGCTTTGGACAAATCTTGAAAAATTACGCATTAAAATCGCTTGATAACTGTCCTTCAAAATTTATAATAGTCTCATTTATAGAGCTTATTCCATTAGATATTTGCTTTAATTGTGTTTTTATGCATTTATAGGGAAAATTATACCTAAATAAAATAAAACATTAAAATAAATACATAAACATCTGTTTACATTTGTAAAAAATCACTATTCTGAATTGACTCGACTGAATATTGATTATTGTATTTTAGTATAAATTGATCCTGTTAATATTATAAACGCGAAAGTCTGTAAGTATGGATGTTTATACTCTTTCACTTAAAAACTACTGAAGGGATTAGGACGAAATTTGACATAAAGATAGTATCGTGAACAATGGGTCAAATGAACCACCAGGAGACCTAAGTAGGATGACAGAAGGGTATAAAGTAATAAGATTCAGCACTGTGTCGTCACTTGTAAGCTGTCCAACTGAGTGCAGTTGAAGAGGGGGGGTTACAACCCTCGATCATTTCTCCTTGATGCATGATTTTTGTACGGCGTTTGCGGAATAATAGATTTGAAGAGGTATTGAAACTATAAAATTATACATTTTAATTTTTTAATTATTAGTTTGTCGAATTTTCTTTGATATTTTCCTACTGTTTACAGAGTTAATTAGGCCATTTGATTGTGTACAGCATTGGTTCTATACCGTTTCAATACCTCTTCTAATCAATTATTTCGCAATGGCGTACAAAAATCATATGAGAAGGAGAAATGATCGAGGGTTGTAACCCCCCCTCTTCAACTGCACTCAGTTGGACAGCTTACAAGTGACGACACAGTGCTGAATCTTATTATTTTATACCCTTCTATCATCCTACGTAGGTCTCCTGGTGGTTCATTTGACCCATACATTTTGTGCGAGGGCCTGCAGTCTTATAGATAATGGTCTGAAATAACACATAGACTAATTTTATCCCGGGAAAATAACAGGATCGGGAACTACGCAGAAATAGTTATTTATAAGACACATGTGTCTCACCTGTGAAATTTTCAATACAGTCTGACTACGGTTTTATTTTAACTAGATAATTGTGTTGTGCTAGTATAAATATTAATGTGTAGGGTAATCACTGATATGAACCCTCATATTCTGCAATCATTAACTCAAACCATATTGTCAAATTTTATTATGACTCGTAAAAATAAAAAAAGTGAACTAAAATACTCACAAAGGAAATTCCATTGTAGTAAAATAATGCGTATCCAATAAGAGCACGTTATAATCCAGTTTCTTGTAAGCAGAACCAAAGGACGTAGCGATAATAAAACCGGGAAACTCTAAGAACCCCCCAACGTAGAGTATTGTCTTCTTCCTGTAGTCCATCGCAGGATTTTCCCCCCAATTCCTTCATCTGGTAGTACGTGTAGCGTGTCTTCCTGCCATTGCCCGAGTCGCTTTCAACGAGAAGAAAGGAGAGGCGTTTGAGGGTCTTCTTTTTAATTATGGGTTCATGATCTCCTAACGGACCTGAAAACGTTAAACAATAAAGTTAATTAGCTGAGACCACATTAAAAATTTCTGCTTGATGCTTTCTTTCGTTACCCGATTTAAAAACCAGAGGAGGTTCTCAATTACTACGAATCTCTTTGTGTATGTTCATCGATTGGTTTCTAGCAGACGGCTAAACCGATTTGAATGATTCAAATTTTTCAATCTACAAAGATAAGACAATAAGCGTGCAAAGAGGCCCCTACCCAAGTGGCTCCATTTTGTGCAGATGATAACTTTTCAACATTTAGTATGTAAATTTCCTTCACAAGTGGCGCAATTCAATTTGATTGAAAACGGTAGAGCGGTTTTTGTAATATCCATAAAATCAACAAATTCTTATTGATTTCCGTTTCATTTGACACATTGCAGTTCATTGCAGTCTCGATCATCAGTTTAGTTGACCTAATCATAATATTATTTCAGTGTTAGAGTTTAATTCTTTTTTAATTTTGTTTCGTTTTCGTTGTTTGCTTATTGACACGCTTTCATTAGGTTGGTATGAATCATCATAAGTCCTCTCCACGATCGTCAGGATTAATAATTTTATTTACATTAACACGCTTTTACTACGTTTTCACTAACTGTATTATATTACTGTCATGCCAACTGATACTGATACTTACGTGCAGTCAGTGACTACGTTTAGTGACCACTAAATTATCCGTTAGTACCTAGTCAATATATTTGATTAAATTAGTGAACGTGAAAATAATTAGGTACTTAGATATTAGATACTCTCAAACATTTTTAAGTACATGTACTTATAACTTCAAAATACAAAAGACGTCGTTACATACCCTCTTACTAAATAGAGAGGTTATATCTCACCAGAGTTTTAGCAGGTCTATAATAAAACGTTATTGTTGCATGTAAAAAGGTTTTTAATTTTCTTCTGCCGAAGAAAAAACCTGAGGTCGTAAGATAAAAAGTTCAAATCTCTTCTTCGAAGGCTGATGTTATTTATGCGTGTTAAATTAAAAAGTTTCTAAACTTACGTTCAATAAAAGAGGTTCTATACTCGCGTGCAATAATAGAGGATTTATACTCGGTCGAGTTCAACAAAAGAGGTTCTATACTCGCTTGAAATAAAAGAGGTTCTACACTCGCGTTCAATAAAAGAGGTTCTATACTCGAGTGAAATAAAAGAGGTTCTACACTCGAGTTCAATAAAAGAGGTTCTACACTCGCATCCAATAAAAAGAGGTTCTATACTCGAGTTCAATAAAAGAGGTTCTATACTCGCGTGAAATAAAAGAGGTTCTACACTCGAGTTCAATAAAAGGGGTTCTACACTCGCGTGAAATAAAAGAGGTTCTACACTCGAGTTCAATAAAAGGGGTTCTACACTCGCGTTCAATAAAAGAGGTTCTATACTCGCGTGAAGTTGTAGTGGTAGGACTCTTGGCAGAGTCCGCATGGGGAAGTACCACACGTTTGGCAGTTATTCAACCGCCAAGCAGTAATGTGCAAACATTACTGTGTTCCGGTTTGAAGGGCAATGTTTCCAGAGAAATTACAGGGCTTAGAGATATAACATCTTACATCTCTGGGTGACGAGCGCAGTACAGAGCTAGGTAATGATTTGGACTCTTCATGTTCTAATAGCTGCGTGTCGCTGTGCTGTTATGTGCAGGCATGTTGCTTACCATCAGGCACATGTCTTTCTCGTCTCGTCAATTTTTGTTTAAAAAAAAAAGGTTTTATACTCGCGTGAAATAAAAGAGGTTCTATAATCGAGATCAATTAAAGAGGTTAAATACTCGCGTTCAATTAAAAAATCTGCTTTACTAGCACACAATAAGAACATTAAATACATTACTAGTTATAATAAAAAAAAAAAAAAAAATAAATAAATAAATAAAAAAAAAAAAAAAAAAAAACTACCTAATGAGCAAAGCATATTACACTGTAGATGATTTTGTAAAGGACAGCAATATTTGGAAAAAGAATATGTCAAAATTAGAACTATCGAGTAAAGTAGAATAATAGTACTAAACATTAATGTAAATTTGTTTAAGTACTGTATGTATTCATTATTTGGATAGTTTGTTTTTTCACCATGACAAAGCCTTTTTACAGCTGCACCTAAATGACAAGGCCCCTTTACAGCTGATTATTTTTTAATTGACATTATTCTTTAGTATTATTTTATTATGTACACAGATTATTTATGTACTATATAATTTTATTGTAAGTGACGTTACCAAGTGTTCTTTTGAAATAATGGTTGAATAAATAAATTGAATTGAATTGAATTATTTTTCAACACACTTGCTCATAAAGTGGCTCTAATTTCACCGCAATCAGGCATGTAATGACACCTATAATCAAACTGTGACTTTTTCATTACGATTACTCACAACCTGAGCTATAGAGCTTTCTATCTGTTGAGTTGCATTGTTCTAAAAAAGTTTCGACACAAAAAAGATCGTGTTTAATAGAACAAATAAATCAATGTAGTTATTGCTAGCTCACATCATGCATCTTCGTCTTTCAATAAATAATTAGGATTTGTACGTGTCATAAAATGAAATATTCACTTAAAAAATAAAACTTTTGTTTTTTTGTAACAAAGAAAATAAAGTGCCCAAGTGCGAGTCGGACTCGTCCATGAAGGGTTCCAGGATTGGGTTTAGGATCAATATTTGCAGAGATATACTATCAAGTTTATCAAAAAAAAAAAACTAGATAATAAACAAAATAAATGAAAATTAAAAACAATTTCACCTCTAATTTGAGTATAAATCCGAAAATATTGATTGATCGTGGAGTAAAAAAAAAAAACAACAAGAACCAAAGTTGAAGAAAATACAATTCGGTGGAATTACGATTAAGTACGATTTTTTGATAAACTTGGTAATGTATAACTCTGCAAATATTGATCCTAGCGTAAAAATGATCACGACCAAACTTGTGAGATATTAAATTTCCAACAACTTTGGTTACAACCAAACTCTGTTTTGCTCTACAGTTGAAAATTAACGAGCTATTTCAGAAACACGAAAAAATTTAAATTTAAAACAAGATGGCAGCGAACCCTTTACCCGGATTAGTAAGAAAATCGAGATATATACTTCCAACCATCCCCACCGACGCGACGTTTAAAAAAAATATCGCTCCTCGGAAGTTTTTCTATTTAAATGTCTACCCCGACTGGACTAAGTGTAGTCCAGTCGGGGTAGACATTTAAATATGTATTACGGCACAAGTGAGTCAAGTTGGTGATTACCGCTGAGGCGCTATTGAGACCCGTGCCTTGGCGAGAGTCGTTTTCATCAATACGTGTCATACGACGTCTCATACGCGTGTGTCATACGACGTTTTTTCAATACACTTGCGAATAACATAATAAAATCTTTCCAACAATGAAAACGAGTAGTTAAAAATGTTTCGTTATGGCGGGAAAACTACTCAGTTGACAAAAAGTGCGCGCGCAAATAATAATGGCGAGCAGCCACTACTAGACACAGACTATAAAAATTAGGTTTCTTTTTCGTAGCGTTTTAGCCACGCACAAAAAGTTAATATTTGAGTTAAACTTTTATTTTTAAACACGTACAACTTGAATTTATCTGTTTAAATACGAAGTTGCATGAAGTGACTCAGCAATAGCTACATTAATAATTCATAAATAGAGCACGATCTTTTTGTATCAAAACTTTTTAAAAACAAAGCAAGTCAAACAATAAAAAACTAACTTACTAGTGAGTAATAGTAATGAAAAAGTCACAGTTCAATTATACGCGTCATTGTCAGTATGCCTGATTGCGAAATTAGAGCCACTTTGTAATCAAGTTAGGGATGCCCGTTACGATACGATATATCGGAATATCGATACAGCACTATACGATATATCGATATTTGATGCGATATTTTGACCATACGATACGCTTCGATATATCGCATTCTTATAAAAATATCGCATTCCCCGTATCGTATCAAACTATGTCGGTGATTAATTTGTATAGTTTTAAAGTTCCTATTACATCATCACTAAACGACAATAGACAGTGCCATTGAATATATTGTTATTCGTAATAAGATAATGATAACGTCGACAAAATTGTTTATGGAACAAGAACAGCCGGCTTTTGTTTAGACTTGGAGGTAGATTTAAAAAAATCTTTGAACTTTGTAGTACCGTCAAATATGATTAATAAATGTTTAGTTTATGTTCTCATTTTTCATTCCGTTCGAGTTCGAGCAACAAAACTTTTGTTTCATAATCATTGCAATGGCACCGCCAGTAAAGTCAACTGTGTGGCATTTTTTTATCAAATCAGATAACGGTGGAGAGTGTAAATTATGTCATATGTTTGTAAAGACTAAAAATAATACTACGAATTTACAAACTCATTTAAAGAGACATCATCAAAGTGCATTGGATGGCGGTCATACTTCTCGATCAGTATCAACGTCGTCACAACAAGATATGCGGGTGAGTAGTTCTTTGCCGTTTTTTCACAAATTTAAATCAATGTCATTTGATAAACACTTTACACTTTTAATATTATTGTTAACTGTTGATTACACCTTGTTATTTTTTAACCCCCGACCAGAAAAAGGGGTGTTATAAATTTGACGTCGATGTCTGTCTGTCTGTCTGTGTGTGTGTGTCTGTCTGTCTGGCACCGTAGGGCTCAAACGGATGGGCCGATTTCGATGCGGTTTTTTTATTTGAAAGTTAACATCCGCGCGGATGTTCTTAGCTATGTTTGGTTAATATCGATTCAAGATGGCTGCCGCCACAAAATGGCGGACAAAATATTTCTTCACAACCTGCCTCAATATGGGTATCAAATGAAAGGGCTTGACTAGTAAAATACTATACACTATAAAAAAATGAAATCCAAGATGGCCGCCACCACAAAATGGTGTATTATATTATTTTTTTCAATACTACCTCTATATGGGTATCAAACGAAAGGGCTTGATTAGTAGAATACATTGCACTATGACAAATTTCAAATTCAAGATGGCCGCTTCTACAAAATAGCGAAATACATGTCTATTTTCACAACTCCCTCAATGTGGGTATCAAATGAAAGGGCTTAACTAGTAGAATGTTGTACAGATAACAAATCTGAGGTAGTCGGGTTAATCAAAATTTTTAATTTTGTTCTTGTTTGCATTTTTAGATCGACGAGGTAGTTTTGGATGAACCGGGCTTGACATCAGGTCCTGCGGATCAATCAGGAGATGGCAATATTTCTCAATCAATCGATCAATCTTTTAGATTTGATGAACTGATAACTTCAACACCAAAGCGGGAGCTAGTACGCCAACCACGTGTGGATGATTTGATGTTTAATATAAACTCATTCAGAAAAGGTGGACCGAAGGAACATAAAGTAACCAACGCGATTATATATTTTATTGTTACTGACGACTTAGCATTAAATACCACCGAAAAAAAAGGGTTTCAATACCTTATGAAAGAATTATGCCCCCATTACTGTGTTCCTAGTAGAAACACGATTACAAGACAAATAGATGAAAATACGATGGGTTATCTGTAGTTATAAAAGAACGCCTGAAGAATGTGTCTAGTTTCTGCTTGACATCTGATATATGGACTGATACCATGAATACACGAAGCTATTTGGGTCTAACTTGCCACTACTTGGAAGAAAATATCTTAAAATCAACTATTATAGGCGTGCATGAGTTAGACGAGCGACATACTTCTGAATATATTAAAAATATAATAGAGAAGCTTTGCAAGGACTGGAATATTGACAAAGAAAAAATATTAGCCACTGTGACAGATAATGGAGCAAACATAGTGAAAGCTATACATGATTTCCTCGGGAGAAACAAGCATTTGCCATGTTTTGCACACACTTTAAACCTTGTGGTACAAAAAGCTATAGATGATACACGAGGATTGGAAACTCTTGTAAACAAAGTCAAACAGATTGTTACATATTTTAAGCAAAGTGTTGTAGCACATGATGAACTTATCAAATATCAAAAAAATCATAACGTTGAACCTAAAAAACTAATCCAAGATGTTATAACACGTTGGAATTCGAAATTATATATGCTCGAGCGTTTTATTGAGTTGGCTGATTACATTGGTACCATTTTATTACAAAATGCGAAAGCTCCCGCCATGCTAACTGGCACAGAAATGGCTATCATCAAAGAATTAATACAAATATTATCACCAATAGAAAACGTCACAAAAGAAATATCAGGACAAGAATATGCAACCAGTAGCATCATCATACCTATAATTTTTTGTATGACTAAAGCTATTGAGTTAGCTAACTCTGAAAATGCATCTGAGTACTCAGACTTAGGCTCTGAATTTAAAGCAAAGATATTAAACGAGATTAATAAACGATTTCGAAATACCGAAAAAGTTCACATCCTTGCTATTTCAACCATATTGGATCCCAGATTTAAGAAAATACATTTTACTGACGCTCAGGCTTGCGCAAAGGCTATAAGTGATATATCTGAATTGTTAAAATCAACTACATCTCTTACTACGGCACCCACCGCTTCAACAAGTCAGGGAGCAAATACTCCATCTGCTGTAAGCAATATATGGAAGTTTCATAAAGAGTTAGTGTCCCAGTTATCGCAAAGTGAACCCAAAGATCGCATGGATGATATTTTAAAACAATATCTGAGGGAACCTCTTGCAGAAAAGGAAGTAAATCCTATATTGTACTGGACAACAAGAAAGAGTATTTGGCCTGATCTCAGTGACTTGGCACTGCGTTATTTATCAGTTGTCGCAACTTCAGTTCCTTCTGAACGCCTGTTTTCTTTAGCTGGACACACACTTTCTGAAAGCCGTAATAGGTTAAATCCACAGCGCTTATCAAAATTATTATTTTACGTTGTTTAAGTGCTGATCAATGGCAATTGTGATTTTTTTTGAATAAAACTATTTTAAACACATATAACTATTTGTTTCTTTTAAAAAAATAAAAGAACATAGTAAAACTGCTAAAAAGATAACCCTTTGCACGATATATGCTCATTATATCGCATATTAATTGAAAGGCATGCGATACGGTTACGATACGATATATCGATACAAAGGAAATCGATAATATCGCGTATCGATACAACCAAGTTCGATACAGTTACGATGCGATATATCGATACAATACACTTTTTTGGGCATCCCTAAATCAAGTGTGTTGAAAAAACGATTGCCAGAGAGAAAATAAATTTTGCCGATTGTTCTAGAAAAACAATAATCGATTATACAAAAAGTAAACTTACAGTCGCTCAAATAACCCAGGGAATACCCCTCCAGGGCTGTATTACTGGGCATTGGAGAACTAAAACACACATTAGCGAAAACTAGGCAAAACAACAATACGACCATAATTTTCCCGCAAAGTTATTAAAATGGCGATTTTTACGCAGGCGCTTGCGCAGTATCAATGCCAGATTAAACTGAGGGTCAGGCATCGATGTGCGGATATTGTACTAATCTTTATTTTTTTATTTCTATATTTATGTTTTGCAAACATGGAGCCTTAATTTGCCTGAATTTGCAAACTAGTTTAATAACATATGTCGATAACAAACGAGTTTACTAATGTGTCACGTCATAATCGCATTCAAAATAAAGCCATGGAATCGTTTGTGTAACGTTTAGTTATAATATGTAAATCAGTGTTTCTACGTGTAATAGGTATGTTTTTTAAGCTATTGTAGGTTTACACTTGTCCGCTTCTTGCCTGAGGTTAACTGCGTGATAGAGCGATCTTACAAAGAAAATACCTACTGGCACCTACGTCCCGTGTTACAAACGCAGTACATTATAGAAATATAAATATTTATTTGCCAAAAACATTGTACACATACAGATACACTTATCTAAGCCGAAAATACTTAGGTTTAAAACGAGAGTACAATTTACAGATACAGATACAATGCTTAAAATAGGTACAATTTAAATTTCTCTGTACACAAAAGCTATTTCTCTATGAACCCCAAACTAGGCAAAGCCTGTATCTTGGGGCTCAAGTGCGGGTTTGCTAATTGAGTTGTTATATTCCAGTTCATATAAATATGTAACAAGTAGGTATATACACAATAAACATAATAAATAATTATACACAATTTATATAAAATAATAATTACCTATAATTAATTAATTATTCAAATATTTAGGCAGTGTGATACCAATGATTCCAGGTGTACACCAGACATTATAGCTAGAATAGCAATGGCAAAAAGAGCTTTTAACAATAACAAAAACAAAATTAAAAATTTTGACCCCGACTACCTTGGATTTGTTATCTGTACAACATTCTAGTAGTCAAGCCCTTTCATTTGATACCCATATTAAGGAAGTTTAGAAAAAAAATGTATTTCGCCATTTTGTGGGAGCAACCATCTTGGATTTGAAATTTGTCATAGTGCAAAGTATTCTACTAGTCAAGCCCTTTCGTTTGATACCCATATTGTGGTAGTAATGAAAAAAATAATACAATTCGCCATTTTGTGGTGGCGGCCATCATGGATTTAAAATTTGTTATAGTGTATAGTGTTCTAATCGTCAAGCCCTTTCATTAGATACCCATATTGAGGTAGGGCGTGATGAAATATTTTGTCCGCCATTTTGTGGAGGCGGCCATTTTGAATCGATATTAACCAAACATAGGTAAGAACATCCGCACGGATATTAATTAACCTTCAAATAAAAAAACCGCATCGAAATCGGCCCATCCGTTTAAGCTCTACGGTGCCATAGACAGACACACACCAGACAGACAGACATCGACGTCAAACTTATAACACCCCTTTTTTTGGTCGGGGTTAAAATGCATCTGTTTAAAGCCCGAATATCAAAGAATATTCGCAAGAGGCTGATTAAGATCTACATCTGTAGTATTGCATTGTATGGCAGCGAAACGTAGACCATGACTCAAAGGGATAGGGAAAGATTAGAGGCATTCGAAATGTGGTGTTGGAGGAGAATGGAGATAATCAGCTGGAAGGAAATGAAGAAGTTTTGAAGATGGTAGAGGAGAAAAGGACATTAATGGAAACAATAGAAAACAGAAGAGGGAAGATGTTGGGACATCTGATACGATACGACAACTTCATTAGAACAATAATGGAAGGTAAATTAGAAGGGAGGAGGAAGAGAGATAGACCTAGGAGAAGTTACACGAACCAAGTGAAGGAGAAGATAAATGTAGTGTCGTATCAGGAAGTCAAAGAGAAGGCGGAGTGTAGAAGTACATGGAAGGAACTCCACCGACAAGAGCGTCGCTCTTAAATTATGAATAAATGAATAATTACCTGTTACAAGTATTACACTTCTCTAAACTCACAATTTTTGTTACTTTTTATACACACTGTAGATAAAGTCTTCAGTCTCATCATATGATAATCGCAAAAGGCAATCTCTGAGTTTAAACCTAAATGCATATTTTGGAAGGTCTTCGTAGTCTCTGAGTCGCCTGTGGTACACGTTATTATATGTACAAGAAAGAGAGAATGCGGGGGCGCCTTTGGCCAGGAGAGACCCGGCGCGAGGGAGTGGCAGGAGGTTGGGTCTTGATGCGCGCTTGGATGATAAGTAATGACAGTCGATGGATTTTTAGGACTGCATTATAGATAAACAATTGTCTAACTCTTAAAACTCCAAAATCGGCGCATAATGTGTCTGTAGGAAAACAAAAAGGTTTTCTTAGCATGACCTTGAGGAGAGGTCGTTGTGCTCTCACTACTTTCATGAAGAGGATTTTGTCGGCGCTGGCGCTGCCCCATATAGAGATGCAGTACTGAATTATAGACTGGCAAAGTGCTAGGTAGATTTGCTTTCAGAGGGGTAAGAGATTTTTCATAACGTAGATTAATTAACGGGTGCGGGAGATAAATAATCTATATGTTGTTTAAAAGACATTGTGCAGACTCTTTGTATGTTTTGAGAAATTCAACAACTCAATCTAAGTTATAGATAGTAAAATATAATTTAGAATAAAATTTAAGAGTGGTAAAAGATATCGATCTTAAATTCTAAAACACAACCAATATTCACCAAAAGGAAGATCCTGAAAAATGTGTTCGTTGCCAACGTCGATGGCAAGTATCCCACGAGGATAAATCACGAACTAAAAGCGCTGATTTATAAGAAAACGATCGTTAGATTCTAGAAATCTCAACAGCTTAGACGGGCTTGGGTCATCTTGAGTCTGTGGAGGAGGACAGACCGGTAACAGTTGTGACCGAGTGGAGCCCACAACCCACAACACAGGAGACCGGGTGGAAGACCCAAAAAGCGATGGAAGGACTGCGTGGAGAAATATCTGAGCACTATGAATAGAACGGCAAGAAAGGCAAGAGACAAAGCGACATAGTGGAATACCTAAAGGAAAACAGCATTCATCCTTACCCAATTAAACGGAGCGAAGCCGGGCCGTCGCTAGTGCCTTTTAATTTCAGTGTAGTTCCCATTTTGTTGGCACAAATAATGTTATTTTAATTTTAATAGTAGGTACTGAGCGACCGTCACGCTATTCAAGGATGACAACTTGTAATGAACACGGAAACTTTAACGAATTATTCATTTAAATAGTTACGACGACATCATCATATCATTAGCATAATAAATATATAAAACTCCAGATTTAACTAATATTAAATTAGTAGGAAGAGTTTGTGTGTTTGTAATATTTATGTTTGTGTCCTCGTATCTTTGTAACGGGTGAAATGATTTCGATGAGATGAAATACTAAGTAAGTAAGTAGCTATAGCGATTCAAACTTATATTAATGACATATAGAAGACTTTTGGCAGCGTGACAGCGGCTGTGGTCAAGAGTACGAGCCTAAGAAGTTAATACTTCTTCTCTATAATCACAGATTACAGAAACAATAATATGTGTCTATAATCCTCGTCCTGAGATGCCTAACTTCAACGATAGAAATAATAATTAATATCTTAGCAAGAAGTATTAATCTGAATATAGTTTAGGTTTTTTGTTACTTAAAATGTTGTCTAGCTAATTTCGGGGTGTCGGGTCGGGGTAATTGTGTGCGTATACCATCACGGAAAACCACATTGTACAAATCAACTGTCATAATTTTCCCTAACAGATCCCACGAGCACTCTGCTAATCACAGTACCTACTCGTGGAGGACCTTCATCTGGCAGACTTAGTAGTTTTACTTGGCCAATATATCAGCCGACAATGTGAAAATTACAATCTTGGTGTCTTCAAATCGAGAGTGAATCTGTTTTTTCTAGGTAAGCACGCTCCATCGTAGATCTCATCATCGCTTAACATAAGGCGAGATGGTGGTCAAGTGCGAACCTATAATAGTTAAAAAAAAAGGCGAGTAACCTTCCCAAGTATTCCAGTATCTCTCCCCAAACTCTACGCGCACTGCTCAAGGGACGGAGACGAGTCCCTTCTGCGCGAGAAGTTCCCAGCCCCGGCCGGGACTTGCCATCACACAAGTTTCCCAGTAGGTGTAGGTTGTCTCCACGAAGCTAGAGGTACTTGATATCCTAGCTTCAAAAACTAGCCTCGTGTCGTTCGGGCATTAAACAGCAATAAGTTAAGTTTTAATAAATCCATATTTAATTCAAACGACTAACCTTTGTCATATCACTTGTCAGACAGGGTAACGCGGATCGCGTGTACTACTATGAAAAAGTTGTGTGGTTGCCATTGAACAAGTTTTGTTTGCCCGGCCTGGTGGCTTTGTTAGTAGTAAATCTGCCTGTGAAGCCCTGGGTCGTGGGTTCGATTCTCACCTACAAATGTTAGGTCTGTGCCTGAGTGCTTCTAAGAACAATAAGTATGTATTATTGATATTTAATATAGAGGTAGACAGGCGCGGTCCCAGCCTCGAATTTTGGAGGGAGTCACCAGTACGCAGCTTCAGGTTTGGGGGGGGGGGGGGTCACAAGTAGAAATACAATAAATCGAGCAAAAAACACTTTACTAGTAGCGCCCCAAGATTATACCCGCGTAGTTCCCCAAATCTGGACTGGCATGACCCCCCCCCCCAAACCCCCCCCCGGGGGGTCATGCCAGTCCCGAACGATGATCCCAAACTACTACGTACTTACACAATAAAAAAACTGAAAAGGTAAAGGAACATAACAACTGAACAGTCGGGATCCATTATTATTCTACAGCCAATGTAATGGTTCAATGGTTCACTTTTTATGCAGTCGGGTATTTTGAGTTTTATACTTTTTAGTTATGAACAATGCTATGACTGTTATTATGCTCAACAACATATGCATCTTTTGGTTTTTGACCAAGTATCTTCGTTTTTACTGATACTATTGTGATATGTAGGTTTACGTATTTCTACTGCATGTAATTTTTAAAGTTTTGTGTACCTATATACTCATAGATTTTCGACCGAAGTTGAGTACTAAATCGTTTGAAGTCGGAGATGGGCGACCGAGATAGCAGAGTTGAAACCCCATGGAGGTTTTAGTAAATAGAGGCACCATATCCATACATGGCATAGAGTGCAACATAACCCGGCCGTGTCCCCCCGGGCTGTAGGTTATGCGTAAATGCGTTTCCTCCACGTACGAAAACAGGTAGTCCAATATACTTACTAGATACTTTTGTATATATGTCATACATCCACATTCACACGTATAGCTAGTGTTTATAAATAAAAAGTGACGAGACGAGCAGGACATGTGCCTGATGGTAAGCAACATGCCTGCCACATAACAGCACAGTGATACGCAGCTATTGGAACATCAAGAGCCTAAATCGTTACCTAGCACTGCACTGCGCTCGTGACACAGAGATCTAAGATATAATAGAATATAATAAGATGTAAGATATTATATCTCTAAGCCCTGTAATTTATCTGGAAACATTGCCCTTCAAACCGGAACACAGTAATGCACATTACTGCTTGGCAGTAAAATAACTGGTAAAGGTGTGGTGCTTGCCCAGGCGGACTCTGTCAAGACTGCTACCACTACAATTAAACGAAGTTTTTTGCTACCTAAAAAACCTATAAATGTGAGAATGGTTGTTACGCAACTTTCAATCGATACACATCCTGAACGGTCAGCCAAATCAAAAAAACGTTGAACGAAAACTAAAGAATATTTTTAAATACAATAGGTATTACAACGATACCTCTCTTGACATAGTTTGTTGACTTTAATTTTTTTAATTTGGACAATATGGCGTCCGCTATCCGCCATATTGAATTTACACTAATGTCATGTCTTTAGTGTCACTCGTGAGACTAAGAGGAATCGATTGGCGTGTGAATCATAAAAATCAGCCCAGGCGTTTAGTCTGTATAGTGCTTCAAAGAATCATACATACATACATACATACGTACATATATAGACTGACTAGCTGACCCGTGCCCATTTCGTTGGGCATAATATTAATAATCCTATTTTAGTACAGAGTGTTATGTTTTATTTCAAACTGCCAAAATGAGGGTTACCTATACGTAGGTAGGTTGAAAAAGGCCGCCGGACGCGGCCGAAACTCGAGTCGGATTGACCGACCGTATATACGTGAGTGTCCCGTTATTCAATTAAATACGTAGGTATAGTTTGAGTTGAGTTGAACCTTTGTTAATCAAATTTATTTCTAAATCTTGGTTTGAATGACCAATTTCCGACAGGTGGCGTAGCAGGTAGCTGCAGAGGTTTTTTGTTTAAAAGCGATATTCTCAGGAATTAATGAACCGATTTCAGCCATTCTTTCACCGTTGGAAATGTACGGGATCCCGATGAGTGTTATACTATAATGTACCACGGGCGAAGCCGGGCGGACATCTAGCGCATTTATAAAACTGCCTTAAATAAATATTAAAAAAATTGTCGCTTATAGGAAGAGCCGATGGAAGTGAAAACGTAAACGTATAACTCAGAATTTGATAGCTTACTTTGGAAAATACGCTAGCGGCGTGGTCACGAGCATGGCTAGGTATCTAGAAATACGTCAGCATGGCCAATGGCCATGGTTCGGAGTTCACGCGTAGATTTCTTATCATTCCCGAGCGTGACGCTAGAATTCAATTCATAGCCCACGAAAAATCTGTCTGCGGCGAGGCAAAGGAAGTTTTTAAATACTGTTGACCGGCTCGGTCAGCAGGTCAGCACGGTCTCTCTTGCACCAGGTGTGCTGGACAATTACCTCACCACGCTAGTCTAAACGATATCATGGGTCGGGCTTGTACCACTGCTAATTGCGCAGCTGTTCTAGAGCCAAGCTAGCTCGATGCGATGGTAAAAGCACGGATGGGATGACTTTGATTCTGTGGAAAATGGGACGGCCCTTGGTCTGGGACGCTACTTGCGTCGATACTTTGGTGTCGTCACATCTTTCTCGGACACAAGCCAGAGCTGGCACGGCAGCTGAACAAGCACAAGATCTTAAAAGGTGCAAATATAGCTGTATTGATACCGGATACTTGATTGAGCCTTTTGGGGTCGAAACTTTGGAGCCGTGATAAAAAAAAATATTTTTAAAAATACAATGAAAAATAATAATAAAAAAATAATAGCAATGGTTAAAACAATAATGCCTCACAAACCTGATTATAATTGTTCGCATCATTATTTAAAAAGACAAACATTATGTACATCCGGAAAATAAGACCCTAATTAGCTTCAGATATCTTCATGGTTAAGGATGACGTATTCAGTAACATCAGAGAGAGTTCAAGCGGACGTTAAAACGATTCCATACCAGGAAAAACTTTGTCATGTTTATTGTGTTGTTGTCATGTAGATATGGATTTACTTTATTTTATACTATTTTTTATTTTAGTTTTTGATTGATGTAATTTCAAATATGTCATATTATGTCATGTCTAGCAGCGCATGTCAGTGATATTTCATCGCGCTGCTAGGAAAAGGCTTGAGAGTTTGTATTCCCAAGATTTCTGTCGCCTACGTCCCGATCCGTTGCTTCGTCGCTCCAACGTAACGCTAATGTACTACGCTACGCTAACAATTAGCATGTCGGTGATGCCAACGCTTCAGCTTTTCAGCTCTACCGTGAAGGGACACAGCAGATGTGTTAGGTTCGACACCAAGGATTGACAGACATGTTGCCCCTACCAACTAAAACCCCCACAGATTTCTCCAGCATGACCCGGGGTAAAGGTCGCGGGGTCACTTCTCTCACACCAACGAATACAAATACATATACAAAAATCTTTATTGCTGTTTGTAGGTAAGATAAGATGATACAAAACATTTTGAAAGTTGCCCCATACAAACTGGCCTCTGCGAGAGGCGTGCAATATGTCTGGCAAGACAATTTGTTAGTCTTAATTTATAAATAAAAAAAATTAAATAATAGTCAGCTGATTAAAGTCTTCTTCTTCCTCATCTTCTATTAATTTCTGGTTTTTATTTATGTCATCTGATTCTTCATCTTAGATTAATTTCTGGCTTCTATTTGGTTGTGAAATATATTTGTGTGAGATAAATGTTTGGGGAGCACAATTTCGCCAACGTCTTGTGTTTCATCAGGATATTGTCTTGAGGTACGAACCTGATCCACTTGTCACCACCCCTGCGAACCCACTTCGCGGGATGCGTTAGTATTTGCATTTGGATCTAGTGATCCGCGGAAAATCAGTGGCGCATCCCCTCCTCAAAGGGTTATCCCTAGGTGGGTGCCGGACGGCCTTAAACGTTCAACGCCTCTTACCTCCAGTGGAGACGGGGTGGGAGACAGAGTGGCAGCTCTCCAGGCTCACCCCCGTATTCGGTTAAGCCTCAGTGGAGAAGCGAAGGTTTCACCAACTCTCGCTCCTCCAACTCACACGATCTCTCTGCATGCCGAGATGCCGAGCATCTGGCCCAATATAATCGGCAGCGAGAGGTAATCGATACCTTGGCTAGGGATAGCCGCGGTGATAGGGTGGGCGGGCCGAACTTGTCGAAGAGGCAGTTCGGGTTTCGGAGAGGTCGTTCGACAATCGACGCGATTCGACTTGTCCACGAACTCTCCAAGAAGGTGGTGCGCTCACATGGTGGGGTGTTGTTGGCAGTGTCGCTGGATATCGCGAACGCCTTCAACTCCCTGCCCTGGATCACAATAACAGAGGCGCTGGGTTATCACAGAGTACCCCTGTACTTGCAGCGTCTCGTTGGGGATTATCTTTCTCAGAGAGATAGTCTACCCAACAAAGGACGGGGAGGACGGGGTTAGCCCCATGTCACGCGGGATTCCACAAGGCTCTGCTCTTGAGCCACCCTTGTGGAATCTCGGGTACGACTAGGTACTAAGAGGCGCTAAACTTCACGGCATCAGTCTAGTTTGCTATGCTGACGACACGTTGGTTACCGCGAGGGGGGGGAGAGCTTCCGTAAGGCGGTGTTGGTTACTGCGGCCGTGGCGGCCGTCAGTGGCCAGAATCAGGATGTTGGGTCTGGAGGTGGCGCTCCACAAGTCCGAGGCTATCTGTTTTATGGGGCCCGGCAAGCGCCACCTGCAGGCGTCAACATCGTGGTGAGTGGGGTGACAATCCCTGTCAAGCCGACACTGAAGTATCTCGGTGTCGTGCTTGACAGCAACTGGGAACTGGGGAGCGCATCTGCGTCAACTTAACCCCAAGTTGACGCAGACGACGTCGGCGTTGAGTCGTCTCCTGCCAAACATGGGAGGAGGTGGAGGGCACTGCCGCCATCTTTACATGGCGGTGGTGCGCTCCATGGCCCTATATGGTGCTCTCATATGGGCAGGAAAGTTGAATCGCGTGCAGGAGGCCCTCCTCCACAGAGCCCAGAGGATAATGGCCGTGAGAGTGTGCCGGGTCTACCATACACTCTCACACGAGGTATCCTGCGTCCTCGCCGGATCGCTGCCTTGGTGCATAGAGGCCGAGATTTTGTCTTTGGTGTACTGGCGCCGGGTGCAAGCGGATGAAGAACAGGAACAACGCCCCGCCCCACAGAAAGTGGCGCGGTGGCGCAGGGATGCCAGGGCCAGAGCCCTAGAGAAGTGGAGGGAGCGGATCCTCTCGGGCCACCCCACTCAGAAAGGAGCCGACGCCAGATGGCTTCTTGAAGCGACACGGCCCATTCTCACTGAGTGGGTCCAGAGAAGACATGGGGTCCTCACTTTCCGGACTACACAGATGCTTTCGGGACATGGTTGTTTCGGGAGATATCTGTGTAACGTCGCCGGAAGGGAGATCCCAGTATGCCACCGGTGTGGTTACGCGGAAGATACCGCGCAACACGCGCTGGAGTCATGTCCGGGGGAGGAGGAACCGCGGCAATCACTGGTCGCAATCGTGGGGACGGACCTTTCATTGCCGACCATCTTGTTTAAGATGGTCTACGATGAGAGGTCATGGGAAGCTGTTGTCTCCTTTTGCAAGACCGTAATCTGGCGGAGGGAGACGGAGGAGCAAGAGAGGGAGATAGACCCTCTCGCTCCTCCATGTAGGAGGAAGCGGATACGGGGGCGAGGCAATCGAGCTCGTACCCCGTCTCCGCTTGGAGGGCCTGGGCCGTTGGGCGAGTAACCATTTTCCCATTTAGGGATAAGCCCTCCCGAGGCGGTAACGCGCTGTAATAGTTTCCGGCGCGTTCCTGGAACCAACGACAGGAGTTCCAATTCCTGCGAGGCAGACCCGAAAGGGTGATGGAGGTGTCGGAGTTGCGTGAGCGAATGTGACAACGGTTCCGTAACTCTGACAGTTGCCATGCCGCAGAAACCTGTGGAGGGTTTTAGTCGGTAGGGGTGCCACTCTGGTGCCGAGTTCGACACGTCGTGCGTAAAAGCATTTCCCGCCACTACAAAAAAAAGGGATAGCCGCGGTCCCGCTTCTATGGCCGTTACGCGGCTCTTGTCCTTCCACTGAAGTCAAAGTCAAAGTATGGAGGAGTATCATCGTGGAGAACCGTCATCTGGCAGACTTAGGAGTTTTACTTAGCCTATATACTCGTATCAGCCGAGTAACCTTCACAAATCTTCCAGTCCCCCTCTACACGCACTGCTCAAGGGGAAGAGGAGCGCGTGCAGAAGTTCCCAGGCCTGGCCGGGATTTGCCATCACACAGCAAGATGCCACCGAGGCAAGGTGTTGTGAGATCCACACTGAATGCATGGCGTGTAGGCTCCTGAACCCGGTAAGATTTCGCTCTACAAAAAACGCGAAACTAAAGAAGCTAACACTTCAAACAATATGTGGAACCTTGTACGAAAATGTTTTTAATTTTTTGCTAGGAAAAATTGTATGGAAAATGTTTCAAGGCACAAGTGGCGGGCTAGATAACGTAAATTTTGACCTCAGTACGCATAATTGGTAACTTGACCTCAGAGTTTCCGACTAACTGCGTGACTCTAATTTCCGTTGGTAAGCTGGCACTGGTTGATTTTAGTGGGTTTGCCCGAGCATTTCTTTGAAAGTCTGTCCACTTTCTTAATAAAATCATGTAGGCTGGAATGCGTTGCCTGAGTGTGTTTTCGCGATGAGTGATATCATGGTGTCTTCAAGCCGAGAGTGAAGCGATTTCTTCTAGGTACTCGTTCCATCGTAGACCACATCGTTGCTTAAAATCAGGCGAAATTGGCAATTCAGCGCAAACGTAATATCTTTTAAAATTGATACGAGTAGCGGTCCACCCCGGCTTCGCCCGTGTTATATTATGTATATAGCCTATTAGCACTCAGAGATCACGCACATACTCGTATCCAACGGCGAAAGAATTTCTGAAATCAGTCCAGTAGTTACTGACGTTAGCGCGTTCAACAAATAAGCTCTTCAGCTTTATAAAATTAGTAAGTATAGACTATGATAAAATACGGATGAACATACGATACATTTATGTAGACTATAATAATCTGGAAAACTGTACTTTTAGAATGGTGAAGGATATTTACAGGTGCAGTGGTTTCGAATATTGCTCTTGGCCAGCGCAGCGTGGGGAACGATTGGCCTGCTTGATTATTTCCTCGTATGAGAAGGCCTTGAGTCCCAGCTGTGGGAACACAAAGTGTGCTGATTATGCTGATGCAACGAGCTTAACGCATATGTACATAAAATTACAAAGTATACAGCCTTAAGTTACGGGTCTAGTCGGGAGAACGGCGACTGCCGATCCGGAGCCTTGGTTTCAAATCCCACACGCACCACTGTCTATTTGAAGTGGGTAATGGCGCTAACTTAAAAAATGGTGAAGGAAAACATTGTGAGGAAAGCGACGTAGCCCTAGAATCTATCGAGACACATGTGTCATCCACCAACCCACATTGGACCAGCGTGGTGGATTATGATTACTCTCCCCTTGCGAGAGAAGGCCCCGAGTCCCAGGGTTGGATCATTTAGTAGGCTGCCAATGCCATACAGCCCAAAGTTCGTATCGTTGATAGTAACGATATAACTCCTTTTGGGTTAGCGCATGGTGTTTCTCGTGGCCCTGTAGTCTGACTTGCACTTGACCGGTTTATGTACTTGCCAGCGGATAGTCTCTAAACTGGATCTGATTTGCATATTCATATTCCTTTATTCATATATATTATTTACATAAGTTATGGTCCCGCTTCAGGCTGGTGGTGGCCCGGCCCGCGCGGAACGCGTGCTGTCGGTCGGAGAGCTGCAGGTCTACTACGAAGTCCGATAAACGATAAGCTGCCCAAGAGGCTGCCCATTCACTTTGGTAGAGTTTTATACGAGTACAATCATTTGCCGGAAAGTATTAAAACTATCTCTAGCAAATTAATATTTGAAGGAAAGATCAAACAGCTTTCAACCCAGAGGACTTTGTACAGCATAGGCGAATATTTAAATTTTAACTATGAGTAGTATTGATGTTTCTATGACGCTTATGAGCAATTGGCTAAGTAAACCTGTACGTGCCTAGGTACTTATATTACCACAATAATAGGTAGATATTATTTTAATAGAATAATTAAATTTAGATAGTAACAGTATTAATTATAATAGATAGTAACAATAATGCCCTTATACTGCATTTTATTAATTTTGTGATGTCCATTATTTTATATATTCAATGACATTATATTTTTTGCAAATGACGAGATATATTAATACTATGTTCAGCAATTGGTTTTTAATGAAATTTGTTACTGATTCTAATGTATGTTTTTAATATGTCAATAAATGCTATCTTATCTTATCTTATCGGCCGAAGTTATGGACGTTTTATACCACAAAACACAATCGGTCGGTTGATCTGATCGGGCGTTTCGTTCATCCCGACCGACACTGATTTGACAGTTTTTGTGTCATCTACCGACCGATTGTGTTTCGTGGTATAAAACGTCCATAACTTCGGCTGATATATCGTTTATCGGACTTCGTAGTAAACCTGTAGGACTGAGTCTCGGAGAGGAACGAGGTCAAGCGCAAGCTGAGAGAGACCACTCTCGAACACCTTAGCGACAGCCGGGATAATCGACACGGGCCTATAGCAATCCATATCCTCTTTCTTACCTTTTCTTTTCTAATAATCTTTTTTCTTATGTCTCACAAACAAAAAATGACGAAGACACAGTTCACAGATGTCTCGAGTGACGTCACTTGTGGGTACAATTTTGCCCCAACGACCCCCACTCTGGAAATGGAATGGTCAATAGATTTGTCGATTCTTAATAATTTGATAAAACAAAAAAAATCGTGTCTCGAATTTTTCCATGATTAATTATTAATGCTTAATTAGAATCGTTCATTTTTTATCTAGTATTCAGCGCTATTGTCTAAACATGAGCCTATGTATGGTATAGATTATAATATATAATGCATACATTACTCAAATTATTATTCCATAGCTTTATTTTTAATGTAATTACGACGTATAAAGCTTCAGTAAACGAGTTTGCAAAAAATAAATAAGGATAGTTTCGTACAGTATCCGCACACGGTGCCTGAGCTTCAGTTTAATCTGGCATTGACACTGCGCAAGCGCCTGCGCGAAATTTGCCATTTATATAATTTTCCGGGAGAATGGCGGTCGTATTGTTGTTTTGCCTAGTTTTCGCTAATGTGCATTTTAGTTCTCCCATGCTCAGCAACCAAGCCCTAGAGGGATATCCTATGGGTTACTTGAGTGACTGTGAGTTTATTTTTTGTCTAATTTCAAAGAATTTTATTTTATTGGTTGGTGTTCAAACGCGGTCCTATACGCGATCAATAAAAATCTGGTTTTGAGAATGTTTTTGTCATATATCTATACAGGGTTATGGACATTATTATGTAACAAACAAAAAAGTTCTACTTTTGCTAGGTACTTTATATCACAAAATTTTCTGTATTTTTGGAACAAAGTTCCTCGCGGCAGTTTTGGCACAGATAGGAACGTTGTTGCCCAACCGAACTGAAACAAATGTATTAATAAAACAGTAAAAATGACGCGTAAAATTGCCCGTAGGCTGTATTTCCAACTTTACTTTTAAAATGATCGTACCATACATATATATCATAAAATTGAGCTATTTCTGTTGCTAATTGTGTTGCTTCTATATTACCCGAAAGAACTTTCGTTCCTACTTGGTGTCTCATGGCACCACATCCTTTTTTGAAGTAAAAAGATCTTTTGGCGCACCACAGCCTCACTTTTCGTCGGCTCTGAATTGAATTCTATCGTCACGCTCACGGCTTATGGCCACCCCTCCGGTTTCACCCGCGTAGTTTTTTTTTTAAACTTTTATAAGTTTACACTTGACCGCCATCTCACCTAATGTTAAACGATGATGCGGTCTACGATGGAGCGTGTTTACCTAGAAGAAACCGATTCACTCTCGATTTGAAGACACAAAGATTGTAACCATCGGGGAAAACCCACTCAGGCAACGTATTCCATAGCCTAGACGTTCTTATCACAAAAGTAGAGTCAAATCTCTTCGTTCGTGTCTTTGGAACATCAACCAGTAGTTTCCAAAGTAAGCTATCAAATTCTAAGTTCTAAGATTTCACTTTTATCGGCAGTTCAGCGTCACGGATTATGAGCTTAATTCTCCTTGCAAGAGAAGGCCTCCAAATTGAAGCAGTGGGAGCAATTTTATTAGTGAGCTGCTTAATGCAAAAAGGTTTCTATCGATCCGAAAGGGTTGCACTCTATTCAATGCTGTGACCATCTATCAATGAACGACAGAGACAGTAATCGCAAACGAATCAGATTATTACCAACTTTGTTATTTTGTGGCGTAAAGGTCACAGTGTATTTTTAACCCGCGAATATAGAACCTCTTTTATTGAACGCGAGTATAAAACTTCTTTTATTGAACGCGAGTATAGAACCTCTTTTATTGAACGCGAGTATAGAACCTTTTTTATTGAACGCGAGTATAGAACCTCTTTTATTGAACGCGAGTATAGAACCTTTTTTATTGAACACGAGTATAGAACCTCTTTTATTGAACGCGAGTATAGAAGCTCTTTTTTTGAACGCGAGTATAGAACCTCTTTTATGGAACGCGAGTATAGAACCTCTTTTATTGCACGCGAGTATAGAACCTCTTTTATTGCACGCGAATATAGAACCTCTTTTATTGCACGCGAGTATAGAACCTCTTTTATTGAACGCGAGTATAGAACCTCTTTTATTGCACGCGAGTATAGAACCTCTTTTATTGAACGCGAGTATAGAACCTCTTTTATCTGATTCATTTGTAATGATCTGTGTATCTATTTCGTATTATATCCTAACACTTCAGTGTTAGGCTGGGATAAAATACGTGACTATTTTTCAGCTTATTATATACTTCAAATACCTACTCAAAATTTGCTGCCAGTTCTCGGAATATTACATGCAACTGCGACAAAAACTTCTAGGTAGATAAACCCGCTACAACTCTAATGAATAATTCATTTATTTGCTTAAATCAAGGAATTCAATTTAAAATTTAACTCAAGCCATCGATATAAACTGTTTTAAATCGATGCCTCAAACTCGGCTAAACTGTATAATTTTTGTGAAATCAACTAAACACACTGTTTTCATTATGAGAAAACATTGTCTTCCAACTTGCAAACCTGGCTACAATGATGTTTATGAATGATAAAGATGTGAGGTACGACTCTAGAAACAGTCTGCTCTATCAAACAGAAGACGACAAAAACGAAATTTTAACACTTCAACATGTTTCTATTCCATCAATGCCATCGGAATTTATAAAAAACGTGATTATAGACTCATAGACCACAATTTTCTAGTTTGTATAGGACTTCCAAGTCTTGAACATCGCCGCAAAGTCCCATGTTTATCAGGATCTTATCGGATATATTTCGATGAGTGTGCAGCTGTCATGCAGATGCATTATTGAATATTTTATCCTTTTCTTACCGCATGTTTATATAGACATTTGTCGTTTGTTTTCGTAATAAGGACCTCTAAATTATGCAATGCCTTTTCTGACTGGATATTTCTGGAGTAAATCGGTTTCTTCTAGGGTAGCGCAGTCCATCATAAACCGCATCGTCGCTTAACATCAGGCGAGATGACATTCAATTGCAGACATACAAAATTTAAAAAATCACGAAGTATGTAGTTACTGAATCGGGGACAGTACTAGAAACTACCTAAAATCTGACCACGACTTAATCTTTACTTGAGTAAATCTATGTGTTTACTATCCAACATTTCAAAAGTAACTTTAATATCCAAAATTTCGGTTTTTATGATTAGTACGCTAGAGTGACAGACCGAGCAAGATGTGCGCCTGATGGTCAGCAACTATTTAGTTTCGTAATACGGACGTAAAAGTCGTCGCTCTAAAGTTTCCATAAATACATAATTATGTAGGAACTATAGCAGCCGATTAATCACTGCTTATAACAGCATTTTTTAATTTAATTGATAAAATTTTAGAAATGTACTAATTCAACCTTGATCAATGTTAATTTTGTCTGTTCGTTTTACTGTGTTAATGCCCTCCAGTGTTGTTCTTGTTGTCCTCGACAGAGTTCGCAAAAATGACTAGTTCCTATGAATATTTAATCACAATGGATCCATCCGTAGGTCGCCTGCAAGAAATCTCTTTAACACATAACGCTAATCATATCGGGAACCCCGCTATGTCACAGGCAGCGGCCGCGTATACGTCGAGGTGTTATGAACTGAACTGAGGAATACGTTTCTTGAGTGGGCATTCTGATGATAGCATTCAGGTTGAGTCGTCGCTTGTACAAACCAATCTCGATAAAAATACTTTAACACTTATTTATTATACCGGTAAATTGACGAGCGTAAAGTAACATCAAAATATACTTACTTTATTCTTTAAAAAGGGAAGTCTTTTTCTGACTTGAATGCGGAAGATATGCACAAACTTGAAATTGACTGTTATAATTTCACAGCAGAATGACGGCGTAATCACGGAAATATCTGTTTATTATTTTATCATTTTACGTGGACTCGATTGGCGAGGAAGATGAGATAATGAAAGAGAGGTACCCAACCGTGAGATGAAGATAAATTTACTTGTGCTGTATATTGTAAATATTGTACATAGGTTGCCATAAAATGTGTAACATTATATATATTACATATGTAAGTAGACTATCCATTCTAAGTATGCTTTAAATTATCAATGGGTTGGACCCATTGTATTATGGTATTGTTACACCGGATACCAGCGGCGCGTCACCTCCTTTTAAAGGCATATCCTCGTATCCTTAAGTGGGGGCCCGGACGGCCCTAAACGCCCGACGCCCGAGGCTCTCCAGTGGACACGAGATAAAATGCCAGCTCGCTCTTGTGGTCAATTCCACTCCATTGATCACATGTTAATAGACCTGTCTAAAATATGTCGTCAAACATGACGCCAATGTTTCGCTTTGTAAAAAAAAATTACAAAATCAAATCTATAAATGAGGATGTATCTTTACAGACATATTTGCATCTTGAATACGGCTCACATACAGCAGACCCTAAATCTAAACCAGACGTTGACAACGGCAATATCCTGGTCATAGTAAATAATAAATATTGGTCATGATAACTTCATTTCCTTTACATGACCGTCCGTTATAGATTAAAGTATTTTCCTCAAGAAAAACCAGCAACGACACAAGACGTACAGAGGTCGACGAAATCATATCGCTATGTAACTCGAACCTTTTTAGGGTTTCGTAGCCAAATGGCAAAATACGGGACCCTTATAAATTCGTCATGTCTGTCTTTCTGTCTGTCCGTATGTCACAGCCACTTTTCTCCGAAACTATAAGAGCTATACTTTTAAAACTTGGTAAGTAGATTAAGATTTTGATACAAAAAATATAAAAAACAAAAAATTTTTGGGGTGTCCCATATTTTGAACTGAAACTCAAAAAAAATTTTTTAATCAAAACCGTACGTACAACATTGTTTGGGCTATCTATGGATAGGTCTTTAAAAATAATATTGAGGTTTTTAACATTTATCAAGTCCGACTCGCACTTGACTTTTATCTTTTTATATTTAGCAGTGCGGGTCATAATATTTCAACTCTTCATGTTCCAATAGCTGCGTGTCACTGTGCTGTTATGTGGCAGTTATGTTGCTTGCCATCAGGCACATGTCTAGCTCGTCTCGTCACTTTTTATTTAAAAAAATATACATAATATGTCGTAGGATAAGCCTACTAATATTGTAAATATGATAGGTAAATTTTTCTGAATAAAAAAAATCAATGACGCGAGAGTCCACCAAAACATGAGGTCAACATAGTCCCATGTTTGAAATCCATACATTTCTTTTTCAATTTATGTGTTTGAGGCGATACCCAATTTTTCGAACAACATGTTTTCCTTACGCCATGTTTGGAGGAGAGCGGGGGTTTGATGCGCGACCAAACTGAAAAAAATTTAAGACTATAACGGAAAGAAAAATGTATCACGAAAGTGATGCGTAAAAACTGCCCAATTTGCTAAATAAATTAATATCATTATTACAAGTGCTACTCACTCATCTATTTGAAGTCGGTGCTAACCAAGTCTAACAGGTAGTGGATACGCCTACCTACCACGTGTCTACATAGTATTTTTGACCTGACTGGCACTATAGATAAGTGATTACGTCACCCAGAAAATTGTGGCAAATTTCAGTTTTTGGTTCATATTTCAAAACCACTTGACCGATTTCGATAAGATTTATATGGAACTATTCGGAAAGCATACCCATCCGAACATGAAAAGAAATTTTAAAATCGGTACGGGGAATCTCGAGAAATCAGGCAACATAGGTACATAAAAAAACATAGGGGTCGAATTTATAACCTCCTCCTTTTTGGAAGTCCGTTAAAAAGCAATACTAGTTATTATTGCTTACTAGCTGTGACCCGCGGTTTCATTCGAGGAAAATCAAAATGCTCAGTCTCAACCTACCATCATTCGGCTGAAGAGGACGGGGACAGGAGCTCACCGATATCCCGCCACTCTTCTTCCCCTATAGCCCCACCGCGTCCGACATCATACGTTGATGACCACGCTAAGCCGCAGTGGGAAGAAAGAGCGGCGCACTGTTATATCGGTATTCCTCTTCGCCGGGGTCTCTCCTCTACGGCCACGGTGCATACCATCAAACATCGCGGCACGTCTTAGTCGGGCCGGCACCTTCTACGCCGCGCGACTCCCTCCTGACTGGATATCTTGGACCGCAAGGCTTGGAGCCCATATACCTGGCAATGGCAAGTAGTCCCGTTCCGGGTTTCTCTTAGCTTCACCGTGGTTGACCAGGCCACGGCTATGAACCCATCGCCTCGTCAATGCGAGAAACCCTCGGGAAGGAAGCAAATGGTATCTTGTAGAGCAACCGGCGAGCGATCGCCGTCTTCTTTCTATTCGCCGCGATCTTTTCATAGTTAAAAATGTACACTATGGGGATCTGATATCTTGAGAATCTGATATTATGCGGATAAGCCCTATATACGATCGGGGAGACAGAATGCGAGTCAAATGCACCTAAGTAAGTCTTGGATCGCTCCCGTGTCGCCTCATTGGATGAGTGACAGGTAATGACCTCCTCTCGCTTCTCCAACTCACCCGACCTATCACTGGTGAGCGTCTTGGCTGCGATGGTCGAGAGCGAGAGGTTTGCCCTCACGACCGCGGCTAGATGGCCGCGGTTCCGCCTCTGGTTACATCGCCTCGAGGTCTTTCAACTGGAATACAATGCTAAGAAACATCACTGGTCCATCAGTCCACAATAAAGTGGTCTAATGTTTTGTTACGGAGTTAGTTTTAAAACTGCGATATTTCCTAAAATATTTATCAAAATGAAATAATATCAAGAGTAAATTTTGCTCAAAATTTTATATTTGTGATAAATCATGTATTTATTCGGATAAATATTATCATCGCAATGCATTCTTCTTCTCCTTTTTCTTATGGCTTCCATTCGGTAATAGGTATCACCGCAATTTCGCCGATGTTCAGCGTTTGAACATTGAGAGCGTTGTTAATGTTCTTCATTAGAGTATGATTCTTCATTCAGGTGATCAGTCTTCTTCAGATAACCTTGAGTTTGATTGCCGAAAACCCCCTTTAGTGTAAAATCGAGCCAGGGTTCTTCCTTCAAGTACTTCCAATGTACGATTGTATGTGAATGGTTATGTTAGTGTAGAGGTATAAAACCATCGGACAAATTTAATATGAACAACACTACACAATATAACATTAGAGAGATTTTTAATTTGATAATACTTAAGTATGTAAGTATGTTACGATGCACTATTGCAAATTTGATTACCTAAAATGACGCAACCTACAAATTTGTGACACGTATTTTCAAAAGTTTGTGACACGTGCTGGCACAGACTTTAGCGCACGCCAAGGAAAATGGCACACGCAGCTCTCGAAGAGAAATATTTTCCCCGATTTTGTTAAATGTTAAAACTTCACAATCCTTTCTCTGCAATAAAAAAGTAGCCTATGTTCTTTCTCGGGGTCTAGTCTATCTGTGTACCAAATTTCATCAAAATCGGTTCACTGGTTTAGACGGTAAAACGTAATAGACAGACAGACATAGTTACTTTCGCATTTATAATATTAGTAAGGATTTTAATTTCAAATTATCGTATCGTAAGTACTAAAATTATGCAGTATATTTTTTGCAAATTGTATTGCTACTAAGAATATCCCTAAGGAATTTTATTCTTACACCAAATCCAGACGCGTACAGAAATGCTTTACGTATCAATTATTATTATTAATATAATATAATTGTTAATTTTATTTCATAGGTAATAAAATTATCAAAAAAAAATATTTACAGATCGAGAAAAAAAATCACCATTTGTTCAATAACTTGTACAAAATGTATCTGTAGAAATTTTTTACTGGATAATATTATTAATGACCAAAAAGTAGGGATTGTCCAAAAAAATCGATAATTTTGGTGAAATCTTCTACGTGCTTGGTTAATCTAAGTTAAAGGATTCATTTTGAAAGTTACCATTGAACATTATGGACATGTTAAGATATTAATATTACCTAATCTTATGATCTGTGTCTGGGTGTTTCTATGTATAATAAGTATGTATTTAAAACTATATAAGTATTGTATCAGCTCTCTGGCTGCCATCACACAAGCTTTGCTTAGTTTGGAGTCAGATGGTGTTGTGTGTGAATTGTCCACCAATATTTATATATTTATTTATTATTTATTAATCAAAAAAATGACCGCAGAAAACAATACGTAAATTAACTATAAATATACACTATTAGAATACTTAAAATGTTAAAAAGAACCTTAGAAATAAAATAAGCTTAATGTATTTACGTAACAAATAAAGTAAATTCTACAGTTTTGGACTTAAGAAAGAGGTATTAGACCAAATATCACGTCACGTCAATTTTAATTTTATATAATCAGTTTATCATCTAAAAAAACTTGATTTCCTTACATTTCCATAGAGATAAATAGATGATCAGGTTCCAGGATCAGTGGGATAATATTGAGTGTTACAGGAAAGATATAATCTTCATCTTCACTAGACCGAAACTTACCTACCGGATGCCTGGCAATCTGTTTAAAAGTCTTCTAAGCAATATTTTACATATGCACATAAACATCAGGAAGACAGACAAGTTAAAAACAATAGTAAGAAAATTAAATGTATATGAATTAAACGTATTTCTCACATATGAAGGCCAGCATGTTCCGGAGCAGGTCTCCAAATAATTATTTTTCTACAAAAAAACTAATGTAAAATTAAAAATTAAACTGTGATACAAATTCTAATAAAATGAGTGAAATCAAATACTGTAAATAGGCAAATTAAATTAAGAAGATACTACTCGAGCCCCCGAGGGGGTTCTGCGTTAACAAGGCGAGGCGGCTAAGTAGCCGCGGTCTGGTCATCCACGGAGAAGAATCCCGCGGTGGGGACGCTCTCGTCCAGGATTTGCCTCCAAGCCTACGATGCAGGCATCGCCGGTAGAACTGAAGTGGACCGCGATGTTGGGGGATGGGCATCGCGGCTGTGGGGTGGAGGTCGCGGCGGGAGAGGGCCAGAGGTATTACGTTGCACCGCTCCCTCTGCCCATGACGGCTTTGATTACCTTTAAATCACCGTTAGATGGTGAACGCAATGGGGCTGCAGGAAGGCTAGTGCCGGTATTGCAATGCGCCGTTTTCATTATCCTCTGCAGCCGAAATGTCGTAGGCGGCGCGGTGGTACTGCAGATCTGATTTGTCGCGTGAGACCACTGACCCGTCGCGTGAGACCACTGACCCGTCGCGTGAGACCACTGACCCGTCGCGTAAGACCACTGACCCGTCGCGTGACATCGCGTGAGACCAAGGATGTGCAGATGCGAAGGAGTCTGGTACCCACTTACTGGTTGGTCACGACGTCTCTTGAGTTCCGGTGCGCGGGTAGCGACGGTGTGCCCCGTCGGAGGGCACGGAGACGGGCAAGCCACAGCGGGTTCGCGAAATATATAAAAGTACTGCTCGAGACAGCAATAACCATTGCAAGCATTACAAGCAAAAAATAAAGTATCGGCCGGATTTTTTATTTTGGTTCAATTATGCAAAGGGATTCTGGAAGGTACTTTTTGTACTCTTATTTAAAAACTAGAGAACCTCTCCTTTTTTAAATCGGGTCACAAAGAACTTAAACTTTGAACAGAGATTTTGAATTGTTGTTGTTTTTATTGAGTTCCCAGTAATTTTATTTGTTGTTTTGTAACATTTTCAGGTCCAGCTGGACATCGTGAGCCTATCATTAAAAAGAAGACCCTCAAACGCCTCTCCTTTCTTCTCGTTGAAAGCGACTCGGGCAATGGCAGGAAGACACGCTACACGTACTACCAGATGAAGGAATTGGCGAAAAATCCTGCGATGGACTACAGGAAGAAGACAGTAGTGTATGTTGGGGGGTATCTAGACTTCCCCGAGTTTATTGTCGCTACGTCGTTGGCCTCTGCTTACAAGAGACTGGGTTATAACGTGATCCTGTTGGATACCAATTATTTTACTACGATTGAATATCCTTTGTGAGTATTTTAGTTGTCTAACGAATTTTCCTTAGTCTAATAAATAAATAAATAAATAAAAACCGTTTATTTGAGCAAATGCTAAAGATAAGATAGAAAAATCGTCAGTATAATAAGAATAAGAATAGTTTAAGAATAGAGTTGATAGACTGCAGATCATCCTACCAGTGAATGTTCTACATTTACAATACGATGGTCAAAATTATCTCAAACACTTTACAGTAGTTTTTGTAAGACGAGGAATAGGAATGTTCCACTTTACTTTATTCGTAACTAGCAACGGCCCACAATACAAGTAGTTTATGTGGTATTCCAAGCTATAACCTGACTGTGTTAACAATGCCAGCCCGATCTCTTCAGTCGCGTTTCCGACGTAATTGAGCCACAAACATCCCAATTAATAAATGTGTTATTAAGAAACTAGCAACACGCGGCGGGTTTCCCTACATGTTTCCATTTCCGTACTGGTTATGAAAAAAATCCATGTGCTGTTCCAGATTTTCTATACTATTACAGATTAACATTTAACTGTGTACCAAGTTTATACCCGATTCGTTCAGGCGATACGATGTGCTTGAGCAACAAATTTCCAAACACTCAAAACTTTTGCAATTATAAATAGAAAATACTAAGTAAAATTGGTAAGAAGTAGAATTTTGCTAAGCATTTTGGTCATCCTAAACAATACACAAAGAAGATAATTAAATCATAGCTTTATTTATCCATGAGGCTTCTCCTTCTGTCAATTTGATAAAGGAATTTTAACGTGAAATTCTAGAAGACCCGTCTCAAGCTTTATAGCACTTACGAATTTAATAAACTACTAATACTGTACGCGTTGCGACAGGACGTTTCAGTGAAAAAAAGTGGTCAAGTGTGAGTCGGACTCGCCCAAGAAGGCTTCCGTAGCAGCAAGTAACATAAAATAGTTCTTGTAGTTCGTTGTTACTTACTTAATCAGTATTTTAACAATAGTGCATTTATGACGTATTTTAATTAATACTAACTATAGTCCGTTCCACGAAGAGGTGTAGAAAATGTAAACAAATCAATGTCACTCTCAATATGACAGTCCAGCATTTCTCAACCTTTGTTTTAGAAGATAGTTCGTTGTAAGCGTCTCTATTTGTCTATTTAGATTTTCGTCACATAACAAGGTTAAATATATTCCAATAAGTCCGTTTCCAACCTTTTGTCTTATTTCTTAAATATGTGGTGCGCATAAGTTTAAAACATTAATACAAAAATAACTTGGGTGGTTGGTTCATGGAACACAATAGTAACATATAAACAGTTTTTATTAATATTAATTACTAAGTACAGCTTTGTTTTGTTATGTAGCACTGAAATTTCTTTTTCATTATGTATGTGAAATGACTGACTTTTTAGTAAACATAAATTTAATTAGCTATAAATATATATATTTTTTTTTAAACTTTTATAGGTTTACACTTGACCGCCATCTCGCCTGATGTTAAACGATGATGCGGTCTACGATGGAGCGTGTTTACCTAGAAGAAACCGATTCACTCTCGATTTGAAGACACAAAGATTGTAACCATCGGGGAAAACCCACTCAGGCAACGTATTCCACAGCCTAGACGTTCTTATCACAAAAGTAGAGTCAAATTTCTTCGTTCGTGTCTTTGGAACATCAACCATGAAACGATGTCGCTTTTTCGAGCTACGAGCATTCCGATAGAAAAAAGGGCAAGGTGGTATCAGATAATGCAAATCAGTCGCACACTCTCCAAAGTGTATCCGATAAAAAACCGATATATATATATATTAGACGATTTTCTTAGCATTCCATGGATTCACCGTGCGCGTGAATCCATGGAATCCACGCGTGCCGGGTCCATCGTGTGGCAGAGAGAGAATTCCTGAGTAGATCCCGAGACTTGTTGACTCGGGCGTAGGTTTAAGGGCCCCTTTCTGACGTACATCAACACTCACCTTCACTACTCGTTTTTCTCTCCCTGCCCAGCCAAATCTGATATGAGCCTACTAGCGCAGCTTTAGATACTTGTATATATATCCACATTCAGATCCGTATCCGTGGATGTTAATGTGCGTGTACTTAAGTGAAGTGAGATCAAAGTTCAGGATTATGATATTATATGCCTTGTTTGTTGACTTCAATGACTAAAGAATAGAGATCTAAATGGTCTTAAGTGGTCAGTTCTAAAATCTATTTATAATAACATAGACTAGTTTTAAACACTTAAAATATGATTTGTTTTATAATTTATGATGATTATTAAAAGCAGTCTGACTTGGCTGGTTTTAATATCATAATATTGAACTTGTCTTTCACTTTACATTTATGTTTTGATGGGATTCACAGTTTGAGAAACACAGATCAAATTGCCACTGGTTAAAACCATAACTACCACATTCTACTATTACTTTTCATAACTTTCAAGATAAGTTAATAAATAATTATTTGATCAATATAAATCCAAGTATGTTGTATTTAAGATCACAGTAAATTCGAATCATGTTTGTGAAAAATATTTTAAGACAGTTTTAGAAAAATACTAAGGTTAAACGATTTTTATGTTATGGTAGCACCTTTGTTTACATTTTCTACACCTCTTCGTGGAACGGACTATAGATATCATTCAAACCAATTTTCGTTGAAAGTTTACATGGTAGTTTACAATTACAAATGTGCATCGTATATTTTTTTAAGTTTTGTCATTATCTTATTTTAGAAGTTAGAAGTTAGAGGGAGGGTGGGGGATACATTTTACCACTTTGGAAGTATCTCGCACAAACTATTCAGTTTAAAAAAAAAATGTTAGAAACCTCAAAATCATTTTTGAAGACCTATCCATAACTAACCCACACGTATGGTTTGGAGGAGGAAAAAAAATTATTTCAGTTCTAAGTATGGGACATCCCTAAAATTTATTGTTTTTTTCTATTTTTTTAACCCCCGACCAAAAAAAGGGGTGTTATAAGTTTGACGTCGATGTCTGTCTGTCTGTCTGTCTGTCTGTCTGTCTGTCTGTCTGTCTGTCTGTCTGTCTGTCTGTCTGTGTGGTCTGTTTGAAGGTTAATATCCGTGCGGATGTTCTTAGCTATGTTTAGTTAACATCGATTCAAGATGGTCGCCTCCACAAAATGGCGGACAAAATATTTCTTCACAACCTACCTCAATATGGGTATCAAATGAAAGGGCTTGACTAGTAGAATACTATACACTATAACAAATTTCAAATCCAAGATGGCCGCCACCACAAAATGGCGGATTACATTATTTTTTTCACTACTACCTCAATATGGGTATCAAACGAAAGGTCTTAACTAGTAGAATACTTTGCACTATGACAAATTTCAAATCCAAGATGGCCGCCACCACAAAATGGCGGATTACATTATTTTTAACCCCCAACAAAAAAAAGGGGTGTTATAAGTTTGACGTCGATGTCTGTCTGTCTGTCTGTCGGTCTGTCTGTCTGTCTGTCTGTCTGTCTGTCTGTCTGTCTGTCTGTCTGTCTGTCTGTCGGTCTGTCTGTCTGTCTGTCTGTGTGTGTGTCTGTCTGTGGCACCGTAGAGCTCAAACGGATGGGCCGATTTCGATGCGGTTTTTTTTATTTGAAAGTTAATATCCGTGCAGGTGTTCTTAGCTATGTTTGGTTAATATCAATTCAAAATGGCCGCCTCCACAAAATGGCGGACAAAATATTTCTTCACAACCTACCTCAATATGGGTATCAAATGAAAGGGCTTGACTAGTAGAGTACTAAACACTATAACAAATTTCAAATCCAAGATGGCCGCCACCACAAAATGGGGAATTATATAATATTTTTCACTACTGCCTCAATATGGGTATCAAATGAAAGGGCTTGATTAGTAGAATACTTTGCACTATGACAAATTTCAAATCCAAGATGGCCGCTACCACAAAATGGCGAATTACATTTCCTTTTTCACAATTCCCTTAATATAGATATCAAATGAAAGGGCTTGACTAGTAGAATGTTCTACAGATAACAAATCTAAGGTAGTCGGGGGTTAATCAAAATTTTTAATTTTGTTCTTGTGTATGAAAATCTTAATGCGGTTCACAGAATACATCTACTTACCAAGTTTCAATAGTATAGCTCTTATAGTTTCGGAGAAAAGTGGCTGTGACATACGGACGGACAGACAGACATGACGAATCTATAAGGGTCCCGTATTTTGCCATTTGGCTACGGAACCCTAAAAGGTCGTGAGGTTACAATCGACAATGATCTACTAATGTTATGTGCCTTGCGATAATACGTTTAAAAAAGAAAGGTTGTGCACTTGCAATCATTTGTAGCAGGGTTTACCATTAACAAATACGGCAAGAAAAACAATATGATAATAATTAAATTCATTGTTATTTCAGGGCAGCTCTGTTTACCCGCACGGTTGGCAAGCACGTCGCCGAAATGCTGGGAAACCTCACCTCGTACGGGCTCGACGCTAAGAACCTAGAGCTCGTCGGCCTCAGCCTCGGCGGCCACACTGTCAGCTACATCGGGAAGAACTTCTACCGGCTCACCGGCACCAAGATCTCCAGGATCACAGGGCTCGACCCCGCCGGGCCCTGCTTCAGGCACCTCGGCCCGGAAGACAGGCTGGATCAGACTGATGCCGATTTCGTCGACGCCATCTATACTAATATTGATGGCTTCGGAATGGCCGCTCCAATGGGTCACGTCAATTTTTATGTTAACGGTGGAGAGTTCCAACCAGGTGACTTTATATGGTTACCTTGCAATGTCTTGTGCAGTCATATTAGATCCTACACTCTGTGGCTATCCTCATTACAAAATCAAGATTCTTGCATAGCCATGAAGTGCGACTCAGTACAAGAAGCGAGATCGAGGACTGTTATCACAAAGTACCTCTTATCACCAACATTGTTGGACCTCAGACTGATAGAAGTAAACAGGGGATTTTCTTTTTAACAACTGATAACAATTTTCCATATTGTTTGGGTAAGAAAGGCTTAAAAAGGGAATATGAATTCTTTAGCCGTTCATTAAAAAATATGGTTGATTCGGACGATATGGTCATGTGAATTTAAAAAAACTATGTAATAGTTACTGAGATTTGTAAGAAAATTAGGGAAAAATGCCGTGAGTAGGATTTATGTAGGTATTCCAAATATTTTATGCGTCGTATAGCTTCCGCGAGTTATTGTCCTTGAATAATATTTATAACCAGACATTTGACTCCGTCCTGTCTATCCATGCGGGCCAGACAAGGATGAAGTTCCTATGAATCTGAACCGTCTATCCTTCTGATCTTTTTCATCTTTTATAGACAATTTTGTCTTTCATTACTATCACAGCTGGCGACAGACCTCTCTCACGACACGCTGTTGAACCTTATACCCGGATTTTCTTCTACAGCTATTGCCTATTGAGTTTTGGGGTATCCTATGCTAGATTTGCTGAACCAAGGTCTCAAATCAGGCCACGTCTCTTCCAACCTTCAGCAATCATATCAATTCATGTGACCTTCCCAGTGGCACTTCGCCTTGTTAATGCATTACGCCGTACCTCACCTGATTCTCTGTCAGACAAAACCATTTCTCAGAAAAACTTGTGGAGGGATTTAATTTTTGAACACACATGTGTGGAAGACGAGAAGATTTGACGTGGTTTCCCAAATACTGCCCGACCCAACTGGTTCTTTTTCATGAAATAGCTTTTAATTTCTTTTGCCCAGTTACCTTTGGTACACATTTCTGAATCTTCAAGTTATGTCATGTAAATTTTGGAAGTAGAGACTTATTAATTTATCTTGATTTTGTTTGAATTCATGCGGAAATCAATGCGTTGGGAAGAATTTGCTAGGCCATTTAGTTTACCTTGTAAACTCAACGACAAAGTAATTTACAAATAATAAGTGCGAGAGGTACTTACTTGCCAGTAACATTCGTCTGCATCTAGTTTTTTAAAATTTCGGGGAAATTATGTTCTAATATCTCATTCCTCAACGCCACCTATTATTAACGATATTCTTCGTCTGCTGATTTTGGTACTTGTTTTTGATGATTGATGCGGCGACATACAGACATCTCATCACCTGTATATATCACCATGCAATTTGGCTTCAGCGACGCAAATATTAAGGAATCCAGGGTAGAAATTTTTAAACGAGAAAATGTCTTCTTAGTCAACAGGGTCGATTGTATACATTCAAAGTCAAAGTTCTCTAATAATTATATGTACTCGTACAATTTGCATGTATTAATTGGTTTTCTGTACATTTTGTGGCACTGCGTGGATGTGGTATATGGTGCTAAAGTTTAAGTTAGTTATTATTAAAAAAAATGCTGTGAATATATTTATAGTTTTCAGTAAAAGAAATGTTGATACGAACTCCAGTTTTTTTCTACAACCACTCGAATTTTAGGCAAGACTTTGCGATTTTTGCTTCAGTTAAATTACAATGCCTCATTTATGTGCAGCTGATCTAATCTGGTGCCTTGTTTTTCTATTAGACTGTACGTATTTAGTTACAAAAAGTGAAATCGTTTAATGGTTGATGTTTCAAAGAATCGAACAAAGAGGTTTACTTCTATTTTTCGAGCTACAAGCTGCGAGCAGTCCCATAGAAAAAAGGGCAAGGTTGTTACATTATGCAGATCAGTTGTACACTTTCTGAAATATATCCGATAAAAACCGATAAGCTAGCAATTTTACAGTGATGTTCAAGACTTTGAAATCTTTTTGGAACATCAAGGGTGTAGCTGCCTGGGAGCCTATTGGCCCGTGTCTCTATCTACTCCAGAGCCTCCCGCTCCTCCGCTGGTTTTTAGGCGAACCATCCCAAAGTGCAGAGTCTTATATTCTTATATTCACCAACGGTATACATTAAATCATTAAATGTAAACATGCTCCATCGTAGACCGCATTGTCGCCTAACATCAGGCGAGATGACGGTCGAATGTTAACCTGTAAAAGAAAAAAAATCTTCATACATACCTGATGGTATCCCATATACTTTACACTAGCGGCCCGCCCCGGCTTCGCCCATGTTTCATAATACATATTTATAGCACTCAGGAACCTACATATCAAAGATGAAATATTTTTTTAAATCAATCCAGTAGTTCCTGAGATTAGCGGGTTCAAATAAAAACCTCCTCGGCTTTATAATATTAGCATAGATATATTTATATGCACTCACCGTACTCAACGAGTAGTAGGTACGTCTCGTCCGACGAATAGCGCAAGGGCATAAGGGCTTTAGTTTGGGCTGCCGCCGATGGGGAAGTTTAAGGAACAGCCTGGCATCAGCGAGGGAGGTATCCTACAGCTCTGGCAGAGAGGATCTGACTTCTGCGTCCCTTTGGTCGGTTTGTACAGGTAATATACTCGTACCTATAATATAATAGTTTATAACACATTTGCTCGTAAAGGGTATCTTATTGTATCAATTTCTGTATCGTAATGTATCTCATTACGTACTTGTGCAGTTATTTAATGTAAAACGCACGGTTTATCAAAATGCTCCGTCTAAAACAAACGCTACCTTTTTAAATCTTAGGGAAGAGTTTTTATGGTAGATAAGTGGTCAACATTTTATTTTAATTCGTTAATTCACTGAATTTTGACTGCAAATTACAACAATTGATCTCTATTAAAACACAAAAATATTAATTTAATTTATTGATAATGCTGCACTGGCTGGTTCTATGCCTTTGCATAAAAAAGCGCTCATGCGCGCGCTTCGCTATTTGCTTATCTGTGATTCCGGGCGCTTTTTTTCGCTGTTCTGTTTTTATTTGAAAACTAGCTGAACCCGCTACTTCGTTCGCGTAAGCAGATGTCACTGACTTATACATTAATTGGAAGTATCGTAAGTCAAATATTTGGATAAGTAGTCATTGACCTTTGAGTTTGAGTGAATTTGTTTTCCACACAAAAATATTTAATTTTATAATCTTTATTTTTATTTTTAAACAAAATCATACATACTTAGTAAGGTTTCGTAGTATCGAACATAGCAAGTGTTAAGTTTGTAGGATTTTATAGGATACATTATGAAAAGTCTGAAGCTAATGTGCATGATCTGATACCTACTTACTACCTATTTCTTTTTATCCGCAAGCTGTTTTCTAGCTGTTACCCGAGACTTCGCCGGCGTAAAATTTTGAACGAAGCCTGTGTGGAATCAAAATAATTATAATTTTGAGTTTTAATGATGTTCAAGCAAGTTGAACCCGTAAATCTAAGCCAAGACGTAGTGAAATGTTAATGTATGAATTTAATTGTTGGTAACACAGAAAAAAATCAAGAACGAAAGGATCCAAATTCGGCATCATAATCCTTTTAGCAGCAAAAACTTATTAGTACAATTTAGAATACCAGTAACGCCACCTAGTGATGAAAGAAAAAATACATACCACAATAGCAAAACATCGATTTAAATGGCCTTTAGTGCTTTTAGATTTAAACTGGCATTAGCGCCGTCTAATGAGAATATTATGTTGCTTGTTATTTTGATTGTGAACGCAAATCACCTATATTATCTACGCCAAAACGTGTGCATATATTTTTAATTTTTGGCTTTTACCTTACCATCACATCAAGTTCCTTACGAAAATATATGCTTATATTAATATGGAGTTAAATGAAAATGTAGATTTATTAGCCCATGTGAAATTTTTGACTCTAAACTATATGTGTTTCGTATGTCAACCCATATCGTTGTGCCGTTTTGACGTGATAGTTAAAATTTGTTTCCTTAGGGCCCATGCTTCTTTTCAGGTTGATAGGTAATAAATACATAAATGTGGTATTTCAGACTATGAGTTATCTCTGTTTCAATTTTCTACCAAATTTGCTTAGTCTTTCCTACGTCACAGTAACCTATAAGTAACCGATTTGCTATTTCTGAGTTCAAACTACGTGTGTTTCAATTCCATCCAAATATGTTCAGCCGTTCCAAAGTTGTCCTGTAAATATTATGAATGTCACTGTTTGGATGTTTGTTACTTAATCATGGCGGAACGTATCAAGTGATCGGATTGAAATTTGAAATATAATTAGATTACAGTCTGGAAGAACACATAGGCTAAACATTGCCTATGTGTGTATTGCCTATAAGTACTCTATGTATTACTTAAGCTAAACCAAGAATGTGTCTTTATTTTAACTCGATACATTCAGTCGTTCCAACGTAAGTGAATAGTTAAAGCGTCTACCTGTGACGGGTACGTTATTATTAGTATCGAGCAAGAAACGGTAAAAATAAAGTTTGTTGTATGCACCCATACAACACCTCTTAAATATTTATTTTATTTTTAGTGTTTTTTGTTAAAGCGGTAATAGAAATACATCATCCGCGAAAATTTCAGCTGTCTAGCTATCACCGTTCTTGAGATACAGCCTGGTGACAGACGGACGGACGGACGGACGGATAGCGAAGTCTCAGTAATAGGGTCCCGTTTTTACCCTTTGTGTACGGAACCCTAACAACGGTCTGCTTCGGTCACCGAAGCTTGTTGAACACTACCTTTAAATTTTAAACAGTATTTGGATTGAAATAATACGTTTTCTAATAAGTTACGGCTGGTCTAGTAAGTTACAGCTGACCTAGTCGGGAGAACGGCGACTGTCGATCCGGAGACCCAGGGTTCAAAACCATGCGCACCACTATCTTTTCAAAGTCATGTTCGTAATGCCGGTAATTAAAACGGTGAACGGTAATTGAACCGCGAAGAAACCGAAATCTACCTATAATCTAAGTTCTAAGTCATATGTCATCCACCAACCGACACTGGGCCAGCGTGGTGGATTATAGCCTTGTCTCTCTCCTTGCGAGAGAAGGCCCCGACGCCCAGCAGTGGGAACATTTAATGGGTTGTTTATGCTGATATGTTTTCTCCAAAAATAACAAACATCTACTTCAATGACAGGTAATTTAATTCTGTCATTCGACTAAATTTTATAAGAAGGTCTATGTCGTACAGATAAATCCAAGCTCATTTTAGTTTTTGTTGATATTTGAAAAACTACCTCCTGCTTTCGATATCTAAGATCACCTCTGAAGTATTTTCTACCAAACAAAAAGGAATTATCAAAATCAACTAACAATTAGCGGAGTTATCGCGTAAAATAAAACCAAATAAAAAAAACATGCAACCCGATTGAGAACATCCTCCTTGTTTGAAGTCGATTATAACCGAATGATGTTTGTTTTTCCACACAAAAATATATTTTTGACAATTATTTTGTCATCCAAGACGACGCGACGCGATCACGTGGGCACTTTCTAGAATCTAGATATTCTGTGGATCGTCTGTGATACAGAATACTTAGAAGTATATACACCGAACGCGCCCCGCGTGTCGTTATTATTTAATGTTTGTGTAATTTCCGAACCAACATACCGATAATGTTCAAATTTTGACGGGACAATACAAAAAATGTGTTATTTCTAACAAAAAAAGAATTAATGAAATTAAACAACGCAAACATGAGTTACAACCAAATACACATTCTGACTTTCATCCCCTCCCGCACGAAAACCGATCAGAATTTGGGGATCAAAAGTAGCCTACAGCAATGTCCTTGGTATAAACTAAAGTCATGCCAAGTTTCAGATGAATTGAATCAGTAGTTTCGGCGTGATGCGTGATCCCTATACAGAAAGACAGACAGACAGACAGACAGACAGACAGACAGACAGACATGAAAGAAAAAAAATGCAGTTTCACCATCAGTATCGACTATGGAGTGCCCCAAAAAAAAATTTTTCAAAATATCTTCAATGTACAGAATTCGACCCGTTACAGTTTTATTATAAGTATAGATGTCGTCAGAGTTTTATTTATTTGCTCGCAAATATGTTATTAAACGTCGTATGACATACATGCGCTTTGGTAATTACAACCTCTGCTAATTATATGCTCTCGCCTACTGCTCGAGCTAGAAATATTGCTTCAGCTGTAATTATCAACTTACCGCACTTATATCATAATGTACTATTATCTGATGTCATCTGAACTCGGCCACAGAGATCGCTTCGAAACATAGTTGAAGACTAGAGTAATATAATTTAATAGATGTTAGTCTGCTCATGAACTACGTATAATTTACTTATTTGTAATTATTTTAGTTGTATGTTTGTTAAATATTATTCTTTTTTTATAGTAAATAGTAACGTTTCCAGCAGGACATAGGCCTGATGGTAAGCAACACGCCTAAGTATGAATCTGCTCAGAATAATTTCTTTCATGATGGTTATGAAAATAAGTTGGACGATAACAACTTCTCGACAGCTCGAAGGCTATCCTGCGGGATTTTTATCTGATTGTGAGTACAAATTTAATACATAATGATTTTCATTTCTAAATAATTCACTGTTACTACTAAAAGTACATAGACGAAAAAGTTATAAAAATTGACCCGGCACCTCACGGTTTCATTTCACCCCGCGACCCGCGCAGGTTTCATTATTTTCCCATGAACACGTCTAAACGGATCAGGTTGAAATTTGCAACACAGATAGGTTATGGCCTGGAATATCACATAGGCTACTTTAAACTTAGAATAACGTAGAGTTTTGTAAGGTTTCGCCTGGTTGTGAAATCTGCACAGGTATCTTCTACTCAAGTGAAGATTAAGTCGCGGTCTAGATTCTAGTATTTAGTATTGTCCCTACATCCCAAACTCCGATTCAATAATCAATTCGTGATGTTTATTTTTCATGTAATATGTTTACACTTGACAGCCATCTCGCCCGATCTTAAGCGACGATGCGGTCTACGATGGAACTAGAAGAAACATCGATCTAAAGGTGGGTTCCCAACGAGTCACACTGTGACTCGTTAGCATTTTCTTTCCCAACGAGTAACAGTGTGACTAGATGGGAAAAAAATCCCATCGAGTCACAGTGAGAATCGCTTGTTGTGACTCGTTGGGAACCCACCGATCTAAATTGATAAGAAACCGATTTCTTCTCGACTTGATGACATAAAATAGTAACTATCGGGAAAAATCCACTGAGGCAACACGTTACAATGATAATTTATGCGTCTAGGTCCAGGTCTATATCGTCCAGGAACAGAGAAAGAGGCAAACATATCAGCAAAAAACCTGCGGAAGTTGCAACTGTTCCTGGTTAACGACCAGAATATTCTGTTCACATTCCTGAACAACACTTCATACAACTATTACCAGATGGAGGAGTTGTCTCGACACCTAGATTGTAGCAAGAAAACCATTCTGAAGGTATTTTAATGTTAGAACAATGTCAAATTATTACTGTAAGTAATAAAGTCAACTACAAAAAATATGTGTGCGGCAGAACTGAAGACTAAAATAAGAAACAAGTACCTAATAAAAAACTGTGGAATAATTAAAACTAAAAATGATTACACATATATTTAAAATGGGAAACCCAGCGACACGACAGTGACAGCGGCTGTAGGACTAATATCTATGGCCAAGAATAAATAAAAAAATACAGTGATAGCATACAGACAGTAACAGTGGCACACTCAGCGGTCCCGAGTTAACCCGAACATTTCTTTCACTTCCGAGCATGACACTGAGCTTAATTCATAGCGGCATGGCAAAAAATATGGCGGTACGAAGTTTGCTAGTCGTGATCAAAGAGTTTACATATACTACGTATATAGTTGAAACAAACCGAAAGCACGGGCCTGATCGCTCTTGCCTTGTCTCTCTGTGGCTATAGCAAGTATGCACGTCATCTGGTTACGTTTGGTACAAAGGAACCGTGCGGAATAACCTGATTTATTTATAGACTGCAGGCCCGTGAACAAAATTTATGGGTCATCTGATACAGCAGGAGACCTATGTAGGATGATAGAAGGGTATAAAGTAATAAGATTGAGCACTATGCCGTCACTTGTAAGCAAGAAATCATCAAAAATCATGTACAAAAATCATGCGACAAGGAGAAATAGTCGAGGTTTAGAACCCCCCCTCTTCAACAGCACTCAGTTGGACAGCTTACAAGTGACGGCATAGTGCTCAATCTTATTACTTTATACCCTTCTATCATCCTACATAGGTCTCCTGCTGTATCAGATGACCCATAAATTTTGTTCACGGGCCTGCAGTCTATTACTTATTCTCTAAGGTCGTAATAAATACATATTGAAATTGTACTATCCACAGGTTGTTGATTATTTGGACAGCAACTACTACTCTATGGTGGGCTCCCTGATGGGCTCGGTGTACAAGAGCCGGTACAACGTGCTGCTGTTGGAGTACCAAGCGTTCTCAGCCTGGGTGTACCCTACGTAAGCGACACACAGACATACATCCTGAAAGTCAAACGTCCCATATAAAAAAAAGTCTTTGAATACAACTAAAAAACACGGAACACGCCGTGGCTTAAGTTTCTAATGATGAACAAAAATCGAATCCTTTTCGGATTTATGCCTAAAACAGATTTCTGCTTTGGGAATTATGTTTTTAACCCCCGACAAAAAAAAGGGGTGTTATAAGTTTGACGTCGATGTCTGTCTGTCTGTCTGTCTGTCTGTCTGTCTGTCTGTGTGTGTGTCTGTCTGTGGCACCGTAGAGCTCAAACGGATGGGCCGATTTCGATGCGGTTTTTTTTATTTGAAAGTTAATATCCGTGCGGGTGTTCTTAGCTATGTTTGGTTAATATCGATTCAAAATGGCCGCCTCCACAAAATGGCGGATAAAATATTTCTTCACAACCTACCTCAATATGGGTATCAAATGAAAGGGCTTGACTAGCAGAGTACTAAACGCTATAACAAATTTCAAACTCAAGATGGCCGCCACCACAAAATGGCGAATTATATATATTTTCACTACTACCTCAATATGGGTATCAAATGAAAGGGCTTGATTAGTAGAATACTTTTGCACTATGACAAATTTCAAATCAAGATGGCCACTACCACAAAATGGCGAATTACATTTCCTTTTCACAATTCCCTTAATATGGGTATCAAATGAAAGGGCTTGACTAGTAGAATGTTGTACAGATAACAAATCTAAGGTAGTCGGGGGTTAATCAAAATTTTTAATTTTGTTCTTGTTTTGTTTATCACAATTATTTAGTACCACATATGAAGTACGTATATACTAAGTACGTACTTAAGCTTACAACTTATAATCTTTTCTTATGTTTTATGTATCAGATGCACAATAATGTATAATGCTCGTAGCTCGAAGCACATCGTTTCATGGTTGATGTTCCAAAGACAAACGAAGAGATTTGAATAAGAACTTTGTGGAATACGTTGCCTGATGGGTTTTCCCCGATGTTACAATCTCAAATCGATCGCCAGGTAATTATCGTAGACTGCATCGTCGTTTATTCAGGCGAGATTCAAGTGTTTTATAATTAAGTAGTTAGTTTTGTAATTAACGCGTTTGAACAAACTAATAGACAATTTAGCTGTACCTCCTATTTCAATTTCTTTTTACGATGAGTAGCAGTAAGCATACGATATGCCTGATGGTAAGCGGTGTATAGTCATGGCCTATGAACATGTGCAACATCACTTAATCAACATCACTCTTGCTATAAAAAAATATATGCTAACGACGTTTCACCACATCTGAGAGGTTCTTAAAAACCTTTTGTAAACTTTTCCTTGTTTAACTTTGTTGGAAATCTGGGGATCGAACACCATATAGATGTGGAGTGAGTATCTCTACAATGGCAGGTCTGCGGTCTGGTCATGATCGGGAGAACTGGACGGCATGACATTTCCAGTTTGCCAGGATATGAGCTTTTACGCGGTTTCTGGTTGTCCGATCCAAGTCCGGAGTTTCATAGTGAAGCTTCGGACTTGGATCGCACAACCAGACATCCAGTGCACCAGCGTATTAGCTTTTAGACTCCCTATATCAGTGAGCAATTAGCAATTGTTAATGTTAATGGTTCACAAAAACGTTACATCCCTTCTGCAGAGTGTACACCAAAGTAGAAACAATAAAAATAAAATAGTTAAATCACCACCTAATTCGTGTAGCTTCAAAAACCGATTAAACAGCTGGCTTTTCGATCAAACGTTTTATAGTTACAGCGAGTTTTTATATAGAGATGACAAAATTTACATTATTCATTACAATTGTAATCCATACTAATATTATAAATGCGAAAGTAACTCTGTCTGTCTGTCTGTCTGTCTGTCTGTCTGTCTGTCTGTCTGTCCGTCTTTACCGCCTAAACCAACCAACAGATTTTGATGAAATTTGATACATAGATTAAATAGATCCCTAGAAAGGACAACGGCGACTTTTTATCACTGAAAAAGAGTTGAAAAGAGTGGAAATGAGGAGTAAAAGTGTGCATGGAAGGATCTTTGCACTCTTTGTATGCTATTTTAACCGACTTCAAAAAAGGAGGAGGTTATCAATCCAGTTGTATTTCCAATTGTGAATCAATTTAGATGGTTATTTTTTTGGTTGGTAGATTATAGTTCAGAGGTGGTCATATAAATTTTATCGAAATCAGTGCGGCGGTTTTTGAAATATGAACAACAAACTAAAATTTGCGTTCATGTAATCAAACGATATATCTACTAATATCTACTAATAGACTCTAATAAAATTTGATGGACCTTCCCAATATGATTTTAAATTAAAGTCTGTTTTTATAATTTTTTTGAGATCATAGTTTTTTTGTAATTTGTCGTGTAAATTGTACATTTATTAAATACTAGCTGAACCCGCTACTTCGTTCGCGTAAGCAGAACTGCCTGACTGACTTATAGTGTAAATTAGTTGGAAGTATCGTACGTCAAAATATTTGCAAAATGTAATCATTGAAAAACCGAGTGAATTTGTTTTCCCATACAAAAAAATATTTAATTTCATCATCTTTATTTTTCTTTTTTTAAACAAAATCAAACATACTTATTAAGTTTTCGTAGTATCAAACATAGCCGCAAGTGTTAAGTTTGTAGGATTTTTATAGGATACATTACGAAAAGTCTGAAGCTGATGTGCATGATCTGATTACCTACTTTTCTCTTTTTATCCGCAAGCTGTTTTCTAGCTGTTATCCGCGACTTCGCCCGCTTAAAATTTTGAACGAAGCCTGTGTGGAATCAAAATGATTAAAATTTTGAGTTTTAATGATAGGTACTCAAGCAAGTTGAACCCGTAAATCTAAGCCAAGTCTTAGTGAAATGTTAATGTATGAATTTAATAGTAACACAGAAAAAAAATCCAAGAACGAAAGAATCCAAATTCGGCATCAAAATCATTTTAGCAGCAAAAACTTATTAGTACAATTTAGAATACCAGTAACGCCACCTAGTGATGAAAGAAAAAATACATACCACAATAGCAAAACGTTGATTTAAATGGCCTTTAGTGCTTTTAGATTTAAACTGGCATTAGCGCCATCTAATGAGAATATAATGTTGCTTGTTATTTTGATTGCGAACGCAAATCACCTGTATTATCTACGCCAAAACGGGTGCATATATTTTTCATTTTTGGCTTTTACCTTACCATCACATCTAGCTCCTTACGAAAATATATACTTATTATAGAGTAATATGGAGTTAAACGAAAATATAGACTTAGAGACCCCATGTGAAATTTTAGACTCTAAACTATCTGTGTTATGCCAACCCAATTCGTTGTGCCGTTTTGACGTGATAGTTAACATTTGTTTCCTTAGGGCCCGTGCTTCTTTTCAGGTTGATAGATAATACATAAATGTGGTATTTCAGACTATAAGTTATCTCTGTTTCAATTTTCTACCAAATTTGCTTAGTCTTTCCGACGTCACAGTAACCTATAAGTAACCGATTTGCTATTTCTGATTACAAACTACGTGTGTTTCGAATTCTTCCAAATATGTTCAGCCGTTCCAACGTTGTCCTGTAACTGTAAATATTATGAATGTCAATGTTTGGGTGTTTGTTACTTAATCATGGCGGAACGTATCAAGTGATCGGGCTGAAATTTGAAATACAATTAGATTATAGTCTGGGTGAACACATAGGCCAAACATTGCCTATGTATAGTTACTTATCTATATGTCCCTATGTGTTACTTAAGCTAAGCCAAGAATGTGTTTCAAATTTTAACTCGATACATTCAGCCATTCCAACGTAATTGGGCAGCAAAAATTTAAATATTGACATATTTATATAATATTAGGAAAGGATAGGATATTACAAAATTTTTGAAAAAATAAAACCATTAGCAAATAAAATGATTTTATTGTATGGGAGCCTTAAAAATTTATTTTATTTTAATTACTTACATTTAAAGAGAACATAAAACTTAATATTATGTGAATAGTGAAAGTCTACCTGTGTCAGGTACGTTATTAGTATCGAGCAAGAAACGGTAAAAAAGTCAAGTTTGTTGTATGGAAATAAGCCCCTCTTAAATATTTATTTTAGTTTTAGTATTTTTGTTAAAGCGGCAATAGAAATACATCGTCTGTGAAAATTTCAACTGTCTAGCTATCACCGTTCTTGAGATACAGTCTGGTGACAGACGGAAGGATGGACGGACAGCGAAGTCAGGTACGGAACCCTAACAACGGTCTGCTTCGGTTACCGAAGCTTGTTGAACACTACCTTTAAATTTTAAACAGTATTTGGATTGAAATAATACGTTAAGTTACGGCTGGTCTAGTAAGCTCAGCAGCTGACTTAGTCGGGAGAACGCAGGCTGTCGATCCGGAGACCCAGGGTTCAAAACCACGCGCACCACTATCTTTTCTGAGTCATGTTCGTAATGCCGGTAATTAAACGGTGAAGGAAAATATCGTGAGGAAACCGAAATGTACCTAGAATCTAAGTTCTAAGTCATATGTTATCCACCAACCGACACTGGGTCAGCGTGGTGGATTATAGCCTTGTCTCTCTTTGCGAGAGAAGGCCCCGACGTCCAGCAGTGGGAACATTTAATGGGTTGTTTATGCTGCTACTTATTATGCTGATATGTTTTCTCCAAAAGAACAAAAATTACTTCTATGACAGGTAATTTAATTCTGTCGTTCGACTAACTAAATACAGATAAATCTAAGCTGATATTTGTTTTTGTTGATATTTGAAAAACTACCTCCCTGTTTTCGATATATAAGATCACCTCTGAAGTATTTTCTACGAAACGAAAAAGAATTATCAAAATCAACTTACAATTACCGGAGTTATCGTGTAAAATAAAACCAAATAAAAACATGCAACCCGATTGAGAACATCCTCCTTATTTAAAGGAGGATATTCATCCTCCTTTTTCCACACAAAAATATATTTTGACAATTATTTTGTCATTCAAGACGACGCGACGCGATCACGTGGCACTTCTTGATTCTAGAATCTAGATATTCTGTGGATCGTCTGTGATACACAGAATACTTAGAAGTTAGTATGTACCGAACGCGCCGTGCGTGTCGTTATTATTTAATGTTTGTGTAATTTCCGAACCACCCAACCGATAATGTTCAAATTTTGATGGGACAATATAAAAATGTGTTTTTCTAACAAAAAAGAATTAATGAAATTAAACAACGCAAACATGAGTTACAACCAAATACACATTCTGACTTTCACCCCCTCCCGCAAGAAAACCGATCAGAATTTGGAGATCAAAAGTAGCCTACAGCAATCTCCTTAGTTTAAACTAAAATCATGCCAAGTTTCAGCTGAATCGAATCAGTAGTTTCGGCGTGATGCGTGATCCCTATACAGAAAGACAGACAGACAGACAGACAGACAGACAGACAGACAGACATGAAAGAAAAAAAATGCAGATTCGCCATCAGTATCGACTACGGAGTGCTCCAAAAAAAATAATTTCAAAATATCTTCAATGTACAGAATTCGACCCGTTACAGTTTTATTATAAGTATAGATAAAACTTTGACTTAGACCGATTTTGATTACGAAACGTGAATTTGTATGGTAGTAGACATACGAGTAGGTACTGCCTCAATTACTTTAATAAATATGTGGCGCGGACGAAGTCGCGGGTAAAAGCTAGTTACTTTAATAAATATGTGGCGCGGACGAAGTCGCGGGTAAAAGCTAGTAAGTACATATATTTAAATTTTTGATACTTAGTTGTACGATACTTATTATCGTAATGTTCAATTTAAACTTCAAAAATATAAGCTTTTTAATAATGCTTAGTAATGCTCTTTGTAAGCTCTTTTTTTTCTAATATTGATGTGTCAATTTTACTTTAAACAATAAAAACTTTGACTTTTAAAAACTGACCCTACGTTTTGACAGAGACCAAATAGATGTAGGTAACGTTTTTATGAACCAGTAACGTTAACAATTGCTAATTGCTCACTGCTGTAGGGAGTCTAGAAGCTAATACACTGGTGCACTGGATGTCCATTGCACCTTTGCACCATGCCAAATATGAGAGCAGTACTTAATCTAAGGTCACAGTATAGATTAACTTTGATAAGTTATTCCATTTTAGGATCTGGATGTTTGTGTTTTTCGAAGATAAGATAGTGTTGAAACTTGGAGAGGCCGCGCCTAAACAAACATACATAACATCGTCCATGGAACCGCGATGTGTTCGTCAGATGTTATTGTTTATTTACCCAAACGGTGGTCAAACGTAGGCCTGGTTATCATACTAAATGTACTAGTTGATGACCCATGACATCGTGTATTCATGGAAGAGAAATCATATTTTACTACCCCGTGGCTTAGTTGGTGGTAAGACTACCCGTAGTGCCACAGGTCGTGGGTTCGATTCCCACCCAGATAAATATTTACGAACCTGGTTCTATGCATTAAAGTTTGTATTTACAATTAAATATAGCTATGTATTATATCAGCTATCTGACTCCTATCTCTAATAGCTTTGCTTAGTTTGGGACTGGTTTGTGTTGTTGTGAAATGTCAACCAATGTATTATTATTGTATCAGTACCGTGTCAATGTTTGGATTTATTTGATTGACCACATTTTCCAGGGCAGCTCGCTTGCTCCGGTCAGCCGGAACACCGCAGAAATGCTGGTACAACTAACGAAATACGGTCTGGACCAGAAGAAACTGGAGCTCCTCGGCAACAGCCACGGCGGACAAGCCGTCAGCTTCATAGCGAAGAGCTACCGCGAAATAACTGGAAGGACATATTTATCCAGAGTCACCGCTTTAGACCCTAGCGGAGCCTGCTTCAGGCACAACGGTCCTGAGGACAGAATAGACGCTTCTGACGCGGATTTCGTTGATATAAATAAAATAAAAAGCCTCATATTTCTTGCATAAAGTTTCTAAAACAGAATTAAATTTAAACTTAGAAAAAAATTCATATAAACTTACGACACAGTTAAAAACTTATTTTTATACGTCCATGGTTAAAAGTTATAACTAAACTTATTTAGTATCTTTTTGTAGTATAATTAGTTTTATAAACTTTTCAAATTTAAGTATTACTAATTGCAAGAACCCCTTCACGGGTGAAGGCCTCCTCCAAAGTGCTCCACTTTATTCTGTCCTGTGCCTCCTGCATCCAATGTGCTCCGGCCGTTTGGCCTAGAGTTCGCGATTAGTGGCCTACTTATCAGAAACCGAGGCGCTGTGTGAACAACAATACGCATACCGCGAAGGAGGTCTACGACTTCTCTAACGCGTGAACTGATTCGTAGTGTGTTGGCTGCCCGTGAACATAAAGAGCAAGTAGCCGTCTTGTGCTGTGACTTATCGAAGGCCTTCGACGTCGCAGATCATGAGACCTTAGCGTTAAAACTGAAGCACTATGGCATAGCTGGGAAATCATACGAGGTATTTACTGACATGTTACGAGGCCGCTCTCAAGTAGTGGATGCTGGCGATGGCGATAATAAATCAGACCCGCTGCCTTCGGCTATGGGAGTACCGCAGGGTTCGTCAGTGTCAAATATAATGTTCTCTCCCTACTAAACGATCTACCCGAAGCCGTAAAGGGTGCAGGCATATTCATGTATGCAGATGATGTGGCTGCCGTAGTCACAGCTCTTACAATAGAGGAACTAGAAGATAAATTAAATATTGTAATTGGCGGCTTAAATTCATGGTTTAGTGCCAACGGTTTTATGTTAAATTCAAAAAAGACTCACTTCATTCACTTTTGTCTATCGGGCCACCACACGAAACCGCTAAAAGTCTCGCTAAACGGTGTTAGGATTGAGCAGGTACGGACCACCACATTTTTGGGGTTCGAGATTGATCGCTGCATGACGTGGGAACACCACATCGACAAGATGTGCTAAAGTTAGCAGTGCGTGTTTTGCGCTCAGACGAGTATCCCGAGTGGTGTCTCCGGAAGTGTCACGTGCATGTTACTTCGCCACAGTGCATTCTCGGTTACAATACGGCGCCGAGCTATACGCGCGCGCTGCTGACTGGGAGCGTGCGTTCCGCGCCCAAAAACGTGCCGTACGTGCCATCATTGGCGTATCGCAATGTACATCCGTAAGACCATACTTCAAAGAGCTTGGGATACTTACGTTACCTGCTATCTTGATTTACCAAGTGGCTGTATATGTCAGAAATAATCTAGAATCGTACAACACGCGAGGAGAGAGACATTCTCGTAACATACGCAACGCCGACAAGTTGGATGTCATACCACACTCTCACGAGGTCACAGAAGTTGACTCACATTATGGGACCGGAAGTTTATAACACTCTTCCGAAAATAGTTATATCGGCCCCAAGTTTTGGCAGCTTCAAAAACAGATTGAAGTGCTGGCTTATCGATCAAACTTTTATAGTTATAGCGAATTTTAGAGAGTGATGGCAAAGTTCCCATAAAATGTAAAGAAATAAATTTGACATGGGTCAGTACAATTGTATTAAAACCATATTATAATCGTATAATGTTTTCTGTACAATAATTATTATAATACAGAAAAGTAGTCATTTCAAACTTTGAAAATGTATACAATTTTGTATGCTCTTTCTTTTTTGGTTTTTTATTAATTGACGTGTAAATTGTACATTTATGAATAAAGTACTTTGACTTTGACTTTGACTTAACGTCGTCTTCCCATCTCGTGTTTGGCCTACCTTTTCGGCGTTTCCCTGTTGGACCTTTCCATGCTGTGACCCTTTTGGTCCATCTGTCGTCTGTAAGCCTCGCTACATGTCCCGCCCATTTCCATGATATAGTCAATTTCGTTGAAATAGTCCACACCAACTCTGAAGGTTATGGAATGGCAGGAGCAGTCGGCCATGTTGATTATTACGTCAATGGCGGCGAGTTTCAACCAGGGGACTTCGTAACTCTACCTTGCAGCAGTTTCTGCAGCCACATCCGAGGCTACCGTTTTGGCTCGGATCACTATTCAGACCCAACTCCTTGATCGCCATGCAGTGTGATTCCATCCAAGACGCCAGAGACAAGAATTGCTTCAATCGGAAACCGTTAGTCACGAATCTTCTAGGTTTGAACGCAGACAAGACAAAACAAGGCATTTTCTATCTGATGACGCACAATGTTTTCCCGTATGATATGATTAAAAGGGCTGAAGAGGAAATATGAAGTGTGTGATACATTTTTAAGAGAATTAAATAAAAAGGATGTATTGGAGTTGTAGCATGTAACAAGGTACCAGGTATCACTTAGCTTAAAGAAAGACTAAATATATTTTCTCCCAAATAATTATTACTTTTTTCTCCGATATGATACCTTCTACCTTAACAATGATATTATATTACTTTAACTTCAAATAGATTTATCTGTAACATTTACAAGCATTTACCTAATATTAGTATAAGTAGAATTTTATATTTTTCCATTGAAATCTAGCAAATTCAAAACAGTAATTAATATCTAAATAATTGATAGTTCAACATTTAGTAATGTGTGAATTGTACACCAATTTTATTTCTTGTGAGCAATTATAAATTCGAAACCAATCTTACATCAGTGACAACAAAAATTACTTCCTTACTGTTGATTAGTAATAGGTAAGTACTTACCTAGAATTAAAGGCAACAAGAACAAAATTAAAAATTTTGATTAACCCCCGAAATGTTGATTACCTCGGATTTTTATCTGTACAACATTCTATTCATAAAGCCTTTGATTTGATACCCATATTAAGGGAGTTGTGAAAAAATAAATGTATTTCGCCATTTTGTGGTACCTAGCGGCTGTCTTGGATTTGTCAAAATTGTCATAGTGCAAAGTATTCTACTAGTCAACCCCTTTCGTTTGATACCATTATTGTGGTAATAGTGAAAAAGATAATATATTTCGCCATTTTGTGGTGGCGGCCATCTTGGATTTAAAATTTGTTATAGTGTATTATAGTATTTCACTAGTTCACAAGCCCGTTTAATTTGATACCCATATTGAGGTACGTTGTGAAGAAATATTTTGTCCGCCATTTTGTGGAGGAGGCCATCTTGAATCGATATTAACCAAACATAGCTAAGAACATCCACACGGATATTAACCTTCAAATAAAAAAAAACAGCATCGAAATCGGCCCATCCGTTTGAGCTCTACGGTGCCACAGACAGACACACACACAGACAGACAGACATCGACGTCAAACTTTTTTTTGGTCGGCGGTTTAAAAAGAGCTAAGTAATTTAGAATTTAAACGACTAAGTATTTAGTTTGATGTTTAAAAACACAATAGCACTGATGGAGTGCCAACAGTAGTGAAAACACAATAGATATACCTACCTACCTACCTACAGTTGTACATATATTAAGTAGGCATGGTACAAACTACAAAAAAAAAACATGGTTGAGAAACCTCCTAGAAAAAAGTAATAATTATTGTTTTGTGTTCATACATAGCGAAAAAGTTTTTTAGTTCAGCGCCATCTATGCAAACTACTTGGAAATACCCAGTTAACCACTTATGTTCCATGCGAGTGTGCATAATATATTTCTAAGATGTTCAAGATATAATTGCTAGGTGGCGCTGTACGTCACTTATTTAAGGTTTATCAGTCTCAAGCATTTTCTACGTGTTCATTAACTTTTTCAATTTGCAAGTTATAAGTACCAATGTAAAAAAAGTTTGCTAGTTTGTAGTAGGTTGTAGTAGGTACTAAATGAGTTTTCATTACATTTTGTAGGTACTACGACAGCAAAAAATAACTTTGTATAAAAGTACTTTTTGTTACAACGCTAGGAATCTGATATTCTGCTCGCGTGCTCGCGCATTTTCTCGATTCTGTTAGTTTCCCGCGAACAGCACATAGGCGGCAAAGTAGCCTATGTTCTACAGACAACAATCTAGCTTTGTTCCAAATTTCAAGCCGAATCGTTCAGCCGTTCTCGGAACATCGGAACTTTTTTACATTATTTAACATCATTACATTAGCATTAATAATATTCTATAATATAGCTATTTGTAAGCTGGAGACTAAAGAATTTTACGATGAAATCGAAATTAAAATAGCGCGTCCGCTAATGGCATAATTTCTCCGGTTTATTTTGTCCAGTTTACGAATAATTTTATTAACCCATCACAACAACTCGTTGTAAGCTATCAATATTAACACAAACAGAATTAGTAGTCAGTAGAGGCCATTTGAAGCCAAATCTACAGCCAAAGGTACGTTACAAAAAATGTGTGTTTTCGTTAAATGACGGTACCTAGGTTAGGTACCTATAAACCCAACGGAGCGGAGCGGAGGACCCTACATCACACCATAAGATAGGTGATTTATGGTGCGATGTAGGGTCCTTCCCACTACTTTTCCGTAATTTCCTTTGATTTGGGCTCGTGTGTAGAGGGTTTAAAGGTACGATTTCTCGCAGGGCTCCGTTGTGGATTGCATCGTCGATACCAATTTTCTTTCGAGGTGGCGGTTAAGCGCTAGCCTATTAGTGCTAAAAAACGCAAAGAACAGAGTAAACGAAAAACACTTTTTCATAATCTTTTTCAGTGACATTCAATTCGTTTATTTATTTGTCCATTCATTTATCCATTCCAGCGCCGTCTGTGGAATAAATAGCAAACCTTTACTCAAAAATGCTCTCAATATAACTTTCCATAAAATATTTCTGCTGGCACACAGTTAATGAAATAATAAAAAGTGCTTAAAGATTAGGAAGGTAAGGTCGATTTTCATTTGAAGCACGTTTGCATGCACGCTTGTTACGTTTATACATTTATAATGGTTAGGTGAATGAAGTATTGAAAAGAGCTAGATATCAATAGCTTTTAAAATGGAAGATGTTCGGATTTTATTCCAATATACTTACATAATTTTGGTTAATATGTAATACATACTTACAAAGGTTGAGTGCCTGGAAGAGATTGCTCTCAGCAATAAGGCCGCCATTTGTGGCGCTAGTTTATAACTGTATGTTACTGTATTTTTTCTGTTTTGTGTTACAATTAATAAAGAGTTATCTATCTATCTATATATATTTATATATAATTGTAGTGGTAGGACTCTTAGCAGATACCGTCTGGGAAGTAGGTACCCTACCTTTGCCAGTTATTGTACTGTTATAATCAGTATTGTGCGAAAATTAGTGTGCTCCGGTAACAGAGCAATGTATTTACAATCGTGAGATCCTAGGCATTCGGTCGCCCAGTGCATCTTTTCATGTGCCAATTGTGCCATTTTGTCACCACTGGCTAGAACGGCGAAGGAAAACATCGTGACAAAACCGATTTGTTCCAAGGAAGATATGCTTCATCCACCAACCCGCACTTGGTCAGGAAGCTGAATCATGACTAAGTCCCAGTTGTGGGAACATAATATATGGCTGCTTGTGCATCGAAACACTCATAAACCTATCAAACAAACAACCCCATGCAATTAAATACCTACTAAAACTTTTTTGGTCACTACAAATAATAAGAAGCATTATTAAAATGAAGCCAGGTGGCCTCTAAATCTTAAAAAAAACATCAATAGACCAAAACTATCAATAGACCAAAATTGACCCAACGTTGACCCTAAAATTTGAATCCACTATACAGGATGGATTCACATAACTAACCACCTTTATCATACAACAATAAAAACCAAACATTTGATCAAGGTAAGGCGAGCAAAAGACCTGTAAATTAACCTAACGCAAAAAGTGTTTTTTGTCGATAATAGGTTTGCGCTTAATCACCGTCTAGCCTGATGTTAACGACGATTGACGTCTGCACCAGGAAATACTCACTTGGGCAGCCAATTCCACAGTTTAGGTGTTTACAAAATAGTGTTCAATATTTTTGTTCGGGTTTTTGAAAAATACACCATAAGCAATGTTGAACAGCGTGGACCGGTCATTTGACAAATGCTTAATATATTTTGTCTTTTAATAAGAAAAGATTCAGTCACCTTTGTAATTTCACATAAAAAAAATAAATGTACTAGAGTTATATCAAATACGCAAAAAAACTCATCAATCATGCGACTGCAAGTTTTTTTTTAGATTTGGACAATAATGGGATTACCGATCCTATTATAAGTGAGTTTTAGAAGTTTAAATATTTCTTCTTCTTTCACTTCTTAAGAACTGAATAGATTGAAATTTGGAACCTACATAGATTATACTCCGGAATATAATATATAATATATTTCAACCCAAAATGCAGAATTTTTCAAGAAACAGTCGTTATCACTGACAATGTTTCAAGCAGGTTTTAGTTCAGAAAATGTATCTTCCATTCAAAATATTTATTTAATCACTCTGTATAAAAGACAAGAATTTACGAATTAAAATCCTTTTCCATCTGCTTAAGGTTTACTTTTGAAATTCCCCTCTTACGCTTAATTTTTAATTTGTGAATAGAGTTGGTCCTTGTCCTCCTGCGGACAATATACCCCTAGTTTGCATATTAAACAGGGCAAGCTCGGCATTGTTCTACCACAAAGGATGGTCAGGTAAGCAGCTGGCAGCATTGCATTTTTCATTCAGATTTGACCTTTGCAAATTTAGGGGACATTATTTTTTTTATTATATAAACCCCAATTCTGTTTACGTATTCGCTTTCCGTAAATAATTAGGCTAATAGTATTAACTAGGAATATTTTAAAAGATCAGGTAAGATCTGTACGAACGCAGTGCAGTGCTAAAAGGAATATTATACTTGGATCAATTTTGTCGACTGAATTTAGTGGCTACTGAATGCAGTGAAGTGAAATAAAGTTAGGATACCAAATTAAGAGACACTGATCACTTGTTTCTAACTTGATTCTGATTACAGTCGAGTAACCTTACTGCTAAATTTCTACTGAAACGAAGGAAAACATCGTGAGGAAACCAACATGTACCAAGTACATATCTTTCGAGATCATGTGTCATCTACCGACCCGCACCGTGCTGGCGTGGTGGATTATGACCTTGACTCTTTCCTTGCCAGAGAAGGCCCCGAGTCCCAGCAGTGGGAACATTTGTTGGGTTGCTTATGCTTGTACACAAGGCCCGTCAACGACTGACGCGAATGATTGATGATGATGATAATGATATTGTGCGTCAATGTACATTGACACCTGTTAAATTAAATTACGTTGAAAGTGTTGCAATGTAAATGCAAATTTCCCACTGGCAATGGTAGGCGGCGCGCCGGGTGCAATTTCACCATATTCGTGTAAAATGTCTTGATGAGACAGGTGAAAAGTATGTTTTGCATTTTAACTCTATACGTGTAAGCATTTACCTAGTATCACATTACATTATTGAAAACAAAGGAACAGTGGTTGAAAAGACGTTTTTATACTAAAGAGTGACGAGACGAGCAAAACATGTCCTTAATGGTAAGCAGCACATGTGCTCGTAGCAACACAGTCATCATCATCATCATCAGCCACTGCTGAACATAGGCCTCCCCCCTAGATTTCCACAACGAACGCTCCTGCGCAACCTGCAACCAGCGGTTTCCAGCGACCTTTGTGAAGTCATCTGTCCATCTAGTGGGAGCCGTCCAACACTGCGTCTTCCGGTTCGTGGTCGCCACTCGAGAACCTTTCTTCCCCATCGGTTGTCAGTTCTGCGAGCGATGTGGCCTGCCCTTTGCCACTTCAGCTTGCTTACTCTTTGAGCTATGTCGGCCACTTTCGTTCTTTTGCGAATATCCTCATTACGGATTCTGTCGCGCAAAGAGACTCCGAGCATAGCTCTCTGCATAGCTCGCTGTGTGACTTTGAGCTTCGTTATGAGGCCCATAGTGAAGTGAGCAACACAGTATCACACAGTTATTGGAATATGAAGAGTCCAAATTATTTCCTTGCCCTGCACTGGGTACATCATCCATACACACAAAATGATTTATCTCTATACCTTGTGATTTCTCTGGAAACATTGATCTTCAAACCAGGCCAGATTTATGTAAGCACATTACTGCTTGATGGTTGAATAACTGGGAAAGGCGTGGTACTTCCCCAGGCGGACTCTGCAAAGAGTCCTTCCACTACAAAAAAGTACTAGGGTTGTCACATTACAAAATTTTCTGCCTCATGGGTAGAGCTATACAATATAGAACTTTTTGAGGTCATGGTAGATATCTATAAAATTCAGATATGTGTCGTCTTTATCCACACCATCGCTGACTATTCCGCGATTTTACGGTAAAACGAATGAACGAACGAAACGAACGAACGAAACGAACTATGCACTATGAAATAAACACTATTCTTGTCATTGAATTTATTTGCTGTTGAATATAAATGTAACAGCATTCTATGTGCCTTAGAAGGAAAACGAGGACGATACCTAGACACGATATCACCGATCGAGGACGGTGAATCCACATTATGTATAAATTATGCAATCAAAGACTTCGAGATCGACTATGAAAAATATTTCAAAACGTTTTGTGATACTATTGTTTGTTAAACCTACTACCTAACCTACTAAGTGAAGATACGCAGTAAGACTAAATATATATTCACATAAAATGTTCCCATTAAATAATGATTAAGTGAGTAAGTAGTAATCCCTTGATAATCTTGTTCGTCAGGGAATATAGTTGCGGGCCGGCCCTTTGGGCACGGACATTTAAAAAAACCTACTACTACTACCTACTTGTACCTAAAACTTAACTCTGCTTGCTTCTATCATGTATAAAGATCGTAGCTACGGCCATGTACATAGTTTAGGCATCTTCTGGTACATAAGTAGGTATATAAGGGTCGCACAAGAGTGTTCTGCACACTTAGCTACATTATGCACGGAGAGGTGGTTCCCTGCCAAAAAGAAACGAGCCATGGGCGTACATGGGGCTACTGATCCTCAACTATCTTGATACTTGATAAAATGAAATTTATTTAGTTAAAAAAACATTGCATATAATAAGTTAGCTACCTAATTCATAGGCTGAAATGTATCTAGACAAGTTTAGAGTAGCACACACGCTATGGCAACCTGTATCGTGCATACCAGTAGTCAATTCCAGTTTCCCAGTCCATTTTGTAGTGGTAGGACTCCTAGCAGAGTCCGTCTGGGGAAGTACCACACTTTTGTTGGTTAGTCTACCGCCAAACAGTAATGTGAAAACATTACTGTGTTCCGGTCTGAAGGGCAATGTTTCCGGAGAAATTACAGGGCTTAGAGATATAACACCTTAGATCTCTGGGTGATGAGCGCAGTGCAGTGCTAAGTAATGATTTAGACTCTTCATGTTCCAATAGCTGCGTATCACTGTGCTGTTATGTGGCAGGCATGTTGCTTAACATCAGGCACATGTCTTGCTCGTCTCGTCACTTCTTATTTAAAAAAAAAAACAACCATATAAACACATATAATGATTAGTATATCGTTCCATGGTTGATTTTCCAAAGACTTGAACGATGACGTTTAATTGCACTTTGTTAATCATGTAATTGTGTAGTTTTCAGGTAAAATGATAATCAGATTTTGAAATTATAAGTACGCTTTTTGGCGCGCGTTAGGAAAAAATTATGAGCATAAACCGTCACAAAAAACCAACACCCTGAAATTGGGTAGTCAACATATAACTAACATCGGGTTAATATATTTAATTGGATAACGGGACACTCACGTATATACGGTCGGTCAATCCGACTCGAGTTTCGGCCGCGTCCGGCGGCCTTTTTCAAGGCGAGTGCACACGCGCGGTGGCTGCCCGTTTGGCACTTCGGGTTAATAGTTTTTGAGTTGATAATCTATACTCTATACTAATATTATAAAGAGGAAAGATTTGTATTTTTGTATTTTTGTATGGCACGAATAAACTCAAAAACCACTGGACCGATTTTAAAAATTCTTTTGCCAATAGAAAGCTACATTATCACTGAGTAACATAAGCTATGTTTATCACGAAAAAAAATGAGATATCTACGTAAATTTTACTAAAACCAACGCAAGGTATAAAAAAACAGTCATAAAATGGCTTTCATCGCATACGCTGTGGAAAGTACCAATGATAGACCAAAACAATGTTCTACAATATTATAGAGCGTATTAAAATCTACAAAAAACCTCGCGAGACCATATGTCTAACTTCAGTAATTACCTCGCAACAACTACTTTTTACATTTTAAAAGTAAGTAAAATGCCTATCAAATTCAGACCATGTTATCAACACATTTGTATTAATTCTTATCCAAATAAATTATTTCTTATTCAAGACTCTTTTAAAACCTATTGATTACTTTTGAATTATTGAAGTCGGACTTTCCATTCAAAATATTTAACGAAATTAAAAATATCAATCCTATCAAAATGCGGCGCCGCGCGCTCAACAGCGATAGAGGGACACAGAGGCACGGGGAGAGGTGTTCGCAGCTATGAAATAGGTAAGTACGAGTAGCCGCGCGCGCGTCTACTAATTCGCGTGGTCGCCTCGCTACGTAGGTAGTGGACGCAAATGATATTAAATATTAAACATTTTTCGTAACACTTTTTATGTTCCTATCAAAATGTTCTTTTCAGAACTACTTTTGTATAAGTTTATTCTACCTTTACTGTTATTGTTCAAGTTTTCTCGCACTTTCTACACAGTATTACATTAAATTTATTCCATTTTGGTTTCCTCACGATGTTTTCTTTTACCGTTTTAAATTGGAGGCATTACGGACATGCCTTCGAAAAAATAGTGATGCGCGTGTAATTTGAGCTGGGGGATAGGATACGATATAGGTCATCCCCAAAGGTCCCCTTTATTCTACCTACTAAAGTAGAATAAAACGGAACATTAAGGACTACGATGATGAGACGATCAGAAGTCTAGCTGTGTCAATAGATTCAATAAGCAGCCCACTAAATATTCCTACTACTGGGACTCGGGGCCCTCTCTCGCAAGGAGAGAGTCAAGTCCATAATCCACCACGCTGGCCCAGTGCGGGTTGGTGGATGACACATGACCTCAAAAGATTCTAAGTACATGGCGATTTCTTCACGATGTTTTTCTTCACCGTTGTAAGTTAGCGGTATTACGCATATTACTCCGAAAAGACAGTAGTGCCTGGTGCACGTGGGATTTAAAACCGGGGCTCCAGATCGGCCGCCGCCGTTCTCCCGACTAGACCAGCCGTAACTATTTAGTACGTATTTAGAACTAATAGACTTTAGTACCTACATAAAACATTGCACAACCATAAACTACGTCGTAGGTGGCATTAGCAGATTTTAACACTAAATTACAACAATTAAATATTTACTGATTTAATTTTTGATTTGATGCGTAAAAGTAAAAGGGGAATAACGACGCCAGACACGCCTAAAGTTTTTAGGACTAATGATAATATACCATAACAACTAACACATAACAGTTTTCGCATAGTTTTTGCTACCGTATATAGCATAAACATAACTTAGCATAATGTTTAAAGGCACATATTGAGAGAAGCATACCAATACCTAAACATAACAATTGGTCCTATTATGGTCTATCACTGAGGTACGACTCCGGGTGAGCTCCTGGAGCCAGAAGCTCTATGTCCTTGAGTGTAACCTCTCGCTACGGCGACGACCTCGCTTGGCTCGCTCCTCTCAGGACCTCCCTTGAGCTTCTGGCTCCCGCATTTTTTTTATAAAGTAAAATAGGCAAAAAAGCATGCGTTTTAAATGATAAACAGATGATTGGGATTGTTTGTTTTGTGTTATGTCCTAAGCATGGCAATTCTGCCAAGAGTGTGTTAAAATTTGTAAGTCTAATAATTTTGTTTTATACTTATTTTCCATAACACCCGTGCGAAGCCGGGGCGGGCTGCTAGTATTATCTATGTTTGAAGATAGAGTTAAAAAAGAAGTATTAACATCTTGCTCATACATTTATTAGTTCACTCTTGGCCACTACCTCGTCTTTTGTTTAATAATAACGCTGTATACGATGAGTTCTTAAAGTGCGTACCTCAAAAGAAACCGATTCACTTTCATCATCATATTATTCGGGAATTTGAGCTTAGTACGAACTTATGGTAGTCTAGCTCAGTGCAGTCTGCCTTTACCAGACTTTGGTAGTGGCCTGAGGAGTCATCACACTTTTACCGATTATTTTACCGCCAAGCACTTATTTACGCGGTTATAGTTAGTCTACTCTGTTGCAATTTGAAGGACAACGTTTCCAGAGAAATTACGGCAGAAATTGATTCATATCTATCTAATCTTATACCTTTAAACGAGCAATTCTTGTAGGTATATAAATATGTAGGTATTTATAGAATCGGAAGCTCGGAAACGGTTCGAACGATTTTCATGAAATTATGTATACAGGGAGTTTCGGGGACGATAAATCGATATAGCTAGGTTTTATTTTTTTAAAACATCATTTTATGCGCGTTTTTACACAATGAAAAACTCCTACAATGTTATTAGAATACGATAACTTATTTCGCCACTGTTCTTTAAACCTAAATAGCTCAGACGGAATATGCTCGCCGTCGGAATCAAGGTTCCGGTTCGAATCCTGATTGTTACACTCGGGATTTTTCCTTTTTGTTCTTTTTTTTCTGAAAAAATCTTATACTTAGAGCCTTTTATAAACACATTTAAATCGTATCTAAGTAGATCTAAGTAAGTCATCACTACATAATTCGTACCTTCTAAATATCATTTAAAAAAACCGAGCAAAGTTCAGTCAACCAGCTACTTTTTTATTATTGGGTAACGAGGTGCGTAACATCAAGTTTCCCGCACGTCTTGTTACTCTATTATTATGGCAAAAAATGGAAACTTAGACTTTTTGCAAGGAATTCATGTTGGTCGACGTCAGGTCATAATCCGACGTCTGTAAGATCATAGAAGGCACAGAATCGCGGGAATGTTTCTTGAAAAGGATCAAGACCATTCAGTCGCCGTCTCGAGCCTTGTTAATAAGGCAAAGAGCAGGGGATCTTGCGAGCGGCGCGGGGGGAAGGGGGATACTCGAATTTTCTTTTTCAATGAGTTCTCCGCGTTATCTCGACTCGGGGTATTGACACATGTCTTTCAGATATTGTCGTATTTTGTACCTCGTTTTCATAGACCGAGTTATGTTTGATTTAGAGCTAGATGATTTGTGAAAAATGGATAGATTTATCTAAATGGTTCTTAAAACCCTAAAACATGAAATACAAATTGGGGATCGTATCCCTAGATCTCTACAAGCTTACCGCCGCATGAACAAAGGGAAATGAAAAATACTACAAATATTTTTCTTTAAGGAGGGAGTACAAATAAGGCGATAAAGATATTTTACACTACTAAAATATTGAAATAGACTGGTGTACTATTAAAACAAACGACATATTGATACCTGTACATTTTTACATTAATACGAACATAATATATATACTAGTACATATATCCTGTTTTTTGGGCTCAGTGGTGAGCCCGTGGGTAAGCCATAGGAAAGGCCTATGTCCAGCAGTGGGCTGTGCTGTGATAGGCTGATGAGAATGAAATATCATTTTTAGGTTCTTATGGAAATATTAGAAAATTACCAGATATTAAGAAATATCTAAAAAATTACAGCTTAAAAAAATGTTTACTGCAACATCACCCGGTGAGTTGACACCAGATAAATCTAAATAATAGTAGCTTATTGTTTAGATGTCTATGGTTGTCACCGTAATATTTATTTAAAACATGCACCAATCAAAACTGCACCAATATCGGAGAGGTAGTTTTGGAGATAAATGGCAATAGACTACAGGCCTGTGAACAAAATGTATGGGCCAAATGAACCAAGAGGAGACCTATGTAGGATGATAGAAGGGTATAAAGTAACAAAATTCAACACTATGCCGTCACTTGTAAGCTGTCCAACTGACTGCAGTTGAAGAGGGGGGTTCTAACCCTCGATAATGTCTTTTTGTCGCATAATTTTTGTGCGGCGTTGCGGAATAATAGATTAGAAGAGGTATTGAAACAAAACAAAAATGTAAATTATAAAATTTTAATTATTAGTTTGTCAGAAAAATCATGATTTTTCGACGATTTACAGTGTACATTTGGTCATTTAATTATGTACGGTATTGGTCCCATACAGTTGCAATACTTCTTCCAATCCATTATTTCACAATGCCGTACAAAAATCATGCCACAACGAAAAATGATCGAGGGTTGCAACACCCCCTCTCCAACTGCAGTCAGTTGGACAGCTTACAAGTGAAGGCATAGTGCTGCATCTTATTACTTTATACCCTTCTATCATCCCACATTGGTCTCCTGGTGGTTCATTTGACCCATAGATTTTGTTCACGGGCCTGCTGTCTACAATATGTGTTTGCACTAACATCCTCTCACCACAAATGCATAAACTATCTATCATTTCCGTTCTGTCGCGTATAATAAGCCAAGACTGATACAAATAGACAATTCTATAAATTTCCTATTATAAAGTTTACCGTATATTTTCATAATTGAGTCACTTTGTACCCAGTCACGAGCAGGTATATTTATCTGAAAGTAGCGTTAAGTGAACCTTACGCCGGACACCTCTAAAGGTCTATTTAAGAGCTCTACATAACCGTAATCCTTAGAACTTACCTTTTGAGCATCGACCTTCGGAGCCGTGGAGTGGAAACTCCTCTTTAGGAAGTTTTCTTTGTGAAGCGAAAATTTCGAGAGAAGTGTGAAAGATTTTTATGTCCCTTTATGAGGCGATGAAGTGGGAATAATAGGGGTCGGATTTTAGGAGATATTTTGTTAAAGCGCCCAGTATTTTAGGAAAATTGAAGGGTCAACTGAAGCTTTTACATTGTTTAATTATGTTTCTACGTGAATAAAGTTGTTAGGTATTTTCAACGTTGTTTAAGCGAGCGTTACATTTTCATGTTATATTACTCTACTTATTTAAGCATAAAAACAAAATAATGGTCCATCCACTCTGTTTTCTGCTGGGACTCGTCTCATAAGATAATCCATAATCCACTCTATGTAAATACGAGTTGGTGGATGACACGTGACCTCAAACATTGTCTCCTTTGGATTCTGTCAGTTTCCTCGCGATACGTTCCTTCTCATAGAAATCAGTATACCTATATATTTAATCACTACCATAATTATTATTTTTCCTAAATTATCTACTGTGTTGTGTTTATGTTTAATCTCTCACACTGAAGCCCAAACTCCAACTATAACGAATCATGATAAACTGGACAATTTGGAACTGAGATATGTAGATTATAAGTTTGAAAAGGCACACTTTTTACGTGGAAATAACGTTTTTCTAAATAACAAATCTTATCTACACAGACAAAGTTACGAACAAATGCTAGTATAGCATAGAAAAAGTAAAAGTTTGTACAATTGTTTATGTTTTATGTCGTGTCTACACGAATATCAAACTAAAATATCGAAGCAAAACGCATGGTCTCGCAGGAAAGCGCCAAGTCAACGAATTTATGCTTAACTTGTTTAACTAAACGCACTTACCGAGTCTTTTGACAAGGCTATGTAAATAGAGTAAGATCCCAGGGCCGCCAGACGTCACGTATTTTCTGATGGATGAAATGTGGACGATTGAGTAGAGTTAGCACGTACTAAGAACACACTAAGAACAGGACTCTATTATTTTGGGAGTTTTAAAGCGTCTGTTAAGCAAAATGGCCGACGGAAAGTGTCTGGGAGTATCGGGGCCTTATTTTTAAAGATACTGCTTATAAGATACGTGAAAAACAGTTATCAGAAAATACGTGAGGTGAGTAATGTATCTACTGGACTCCATATCTCAAAGTTGGCCGTCTAAGCAAGTTAGCAATCCATAAGTATCCATAGTGCGTACTAAAAACACATGCTTACCCATGTGTTTTTAGTACGCACTAACTCTACTCAATCGTCCACATTTCATCCATCAGAAAATACGTGACATCTGGCGGCTCTGGTCTTGAATGAATAACTGTAGACATTTCATCATAACATATTTTTATGGTATCACATTTATATTTCCACTAGGGCTTTTCCTCCTTGTCTCACAAGGAGTGTAGAAATCTATAATCAATATTTCCACTACACTGTAGCGTTTGGACCTAAGAACTGACGATTGCGAAAAGGATTGAACTACTGAGACGCCACTGCTAAATATAATTTAAAATACAAGAGTAGGCCACTCCAGAGACACACACTATTTAGGTGTTGATTTCGTAATATTTACTCAACGCTTATTTGCTTTAAAAAGCTGTCAAATTATTCAGGAAAGTTAAATGTCTGATGTCACGTGATGCCCTTTTTGTCGTCAGAAGAGTTAGTAAACACAACTTAATCCACATCGTAAAATTGGCCATATCTAGACGAAGTACAAATAAAAACTTTATGATTCTAAATAACTTCTGCACCATAAACAATGTATTCGAAATCGTTCCTAGAAAATTAGAACACTTACAAAAACACAAACAACCAATCTGAAAAATGTATCCTTTTATTGAAAAATGAAAATTAAGAAAATTTGTCATCGTCCAATCCTACTAATATTATAAATGTGAGAGTTCGGGTTTTTGTTGCTCAATCACGTCGAAACCGCTGAACGAATAGGGTTGAAATTTTAGTCTGAAGTACCTAGGTACATAAGATATTTTTTATCGCGGAAAAATTATGGATCGTGAATTATGCGTGTAAAGCGACCGAGCACTGTTATCATAAAATATAAAAAAAAAAAACACAGAGATTTTCTTATTTATCGACGTTACTTTAATTTTTTTTTAATGGTAGGTCCTTCTTGTATTCATCCACGTATTAGACCATAGAGGTCCGTGTATTGGTCGCTTCGTCCAGTCCAGGGCTGCCAACGTTCTCAAATAACTGGCAATATCCGGTGCACACCGGTTATGACGAAGACGCTTCCTGTCAATAGAGCGTTTGATGTTTGAGCGTTGCATTTGACAAATAATGTCTACCTTTTTTCGGTTATCGAAGATTGCCGTATTATAAAAATATTATAATTGAACTAAAGCTTAATTTTGTCTTTGAGTTAAATTGCCTTCACAAACGTGGAAAATTCAAATGATTTATTTCATACTAGCACCATGGTATTCCGTTGCCGCATTTTGGATTTTTCCATGATAAAAAGTGGTAATGTGTCCAGTAGTCCAGTAGTAATTCATCGTAATTTGAACTTCATTCCAATCTGTAAAATGATTTGATTTATGTAATAGAAAACTCAAGGATATGTATATTTTTTCACTTTACTGTGTGCAAACCAAAAAATGCTATCTAATCATTTTTATGGTTTTAGTTGTTGGCTTCTTTCGATGCCTTTGCTTTGACCGTGACGATCAACGTTACTGCCACTTACAAATTTACTCAACGCTTCCGGGATCAAAAAAAAAAAAAAAAAAAAAAATAATCAACCCACGAAATGTTCCCACTGTTGGGATTCGGGGCAAGAGCCAGGGCCATAATCCACTACGCTGGGTTAGAGTGGTCGGTGGATGACACATGACCTCAAAAGGTTTTGAGTACATATCGGTTTTCTCACGGTGTTTTACATTTACATTTACTTTTTTTAACATTTTTAAGTTAGGGATTTCGATTTGACTTCGAAAAGAAGTGGTGCGCATGGGATTTGAACATCGGTCGGTGGGCGGGAATATTGGTGACTTGGTGAAGACTCACTGACTTGGTAAGAGAGGTCACTGAGAATAAATATAATGATACTGGATTTTTATAAATTAAGAATTACAAGTTGTCAAATCCAAGTCTATAATACTACTTCTGGCACTCGAAATTTACTTCTTTTTTTTTTTCGTATCGATGATGTTGTCTTACTCACCTAATATGTTTTTATATAGTTCTATGGAATTTACTAATACAAGAAGGAGTAGGTAGGTAGGCACGCATATAAAATTGACATGAGATAAACTTTGTCTCTTTTAGTACGGCTTTACTCCTTTTTGGCTTGTTATTCCATAAGTACATGAAAATATAAAACAAATAAAGGCACTGACGATATAGCTAAAATCTAATTTGGTAAAAAAGTTCATACACAATTTCCTGAACTTAATCAAGAACTTGTCTACCCTAACTCTGCTTTATTAATAAACACCTAATAAAAAGCAAACCGACCGCCAAGCCGCAAACAAAACTCAAAACAAGGGATTGCCAACAAAACTTCGAAAAATTCGCATCCCAATCAAAATCTTAACCCCCTTCCCCAAGATCCTTAAAAATGCACCCCAGCGAAAATAACCTGCGATACTCCAATAATCCAACATCCACCCCCAATTTTATTTACTCTATGATCGGATAAATCGATGGCACAACCCTAACTAAATACTTTAACGACCTAATACTTCGTCGCAATAACACAAATCGAAAGCTTGTTCAAATTTTCATTGAAAGGTTTTTGAAATTTTACTACGACAGAGTTCGTTAGTATCGTAGTAATTATCTCGGTGACGTATAGAACCAGCGCCGGGGGTCACATGGCGCATGCGTCATAAAAATGGCTACCGAAAAAAGCGGGAAAAAGAAAGAAATGGCGGGACGAGCGCGGTAAGTAAAGAGGGCTCGGAGTGCCGGCAGGAGGGTGGATTAGGCCTCGCAGCCGGGTTGGATCACCTCGAAACCGATGATCAAAAATACTGTAATACATTAATTTCGCAATGAATAATTAAGCTTTAAGCATTACAATCTAGACCTTTTTGTATTCTAATCAAGAACAGTCAAATGAATCTCATGTAATTTGGGTAAATAGATACATAAATTTACTTAAGATACAAGTGGTAACATTGATTAGATCAGATATGGCCTTGGACCTTCTACGTCACCCCAAAACTCAAGAAGACAGTAAAGGAATTTTGAGAGCCTCCATGGTACAGGTGCTTATGTCACTAAAAAAAATGCAATGATTGTGACAATGAGAAAGCAGAACCTTTTATTTGAAATTTTATAGAACCAATAATAAATAATTTACTTAATAAAACGATTAATGACATTACAGGGTTGAGATAGAACCAAAAAGCCCCTATGACCTAGAGACTAAAAAATCCCTTCAGGCTGAGAACGAAAATTTCCTAAAACGACAAATTCCTAAAACGACAACTTCCTAAAATGTGTGTGTGATGCTTTCTTTACATTAAGCCAGGTTTTAATTACGAAATTATATTGAATGTTGAGGTGTTTAATTACTTAAAATACGTTCAATAACATAGCAAAGCATTTATTTTTTAAACGAAGTGTTTTCATTTTGCATTAATTTTATAATATACTAGCAGCGGTCCGCGGTCTTACTTGCGTAGTTACCGTTCCCGTCGTTTCTATTTTTTTTTTTATTATGAAAATCATTTTTCCAGGACATCTCATCGGCCCGCACTTGACCAGCGTGGTATAATATATTATAGTGTTGACTCTCTCCTTGTGAGAGGAAATCTTTCCTCCCAGCTGTGGGAACGTAAAGTGAGCAACTTACGCTGATATGGTAGAACACATTTCACTAAGGTAGCTGATGCAAATCAATTATAGATAAAAATAGTAAACAATTACAGATATTTAAGAGTGACACAGTTCATGTAAGTTATTAATCACTTAAAACATTATACAAGTAACAGAATACTCATAGGAAAAACAAAACAATATTATCATTTTGTATAATAATCTTTTATAGTATTTATCTCTATTATGCTTTTAATGACAGGTGCTTTCAATGGGGGTTACGTAAAATAAATGTTTGAATATGTTATCTGAAAAACAAATATTAAAATAGCTTTTAAATAACACAAATACTCGTTTTTATCCCACACGAGCAAGACATTCCAACACTTTCAATTTACACTACAGCACTACACACAAACATACCATACGATTTTTCGATCCGTATTTGCTGCCCGACCAGACTGCGAGCATAGGGGTGTGTCCCCACCTTCTCTGAGGGGTGCGACTTAACCCTCTGTAGGAACTGACGAATATTCTGTGGCGATACATCGCTTGAGCACCGTTTGCATTGGGGCAGTGCGATGAGATAGTTGAGAGAATAGTTGAACAAACATTTAGTTTTCTCCTGGAAAACAAAAACCAAATTCAATTTAAAATTAAATTCAGAGACTCAACTCGATATCATTTTTTTTTAATACTTCACAGGACTTAATCACGATCAAGACTATCATAAATTATTACCTCGACGAATCGGCAGCGTTAGTCCGCCGCCGTCCGCCAAAGTGTCTTCAAATTGCGAAAGCTTGAAACAACATTTATATTTTTTTGTTAAATCTACTAAACATATTGTTCCAATGAAACAGCGAAGTAGTACCTACGAATACGCCGTCGAGGTAAGTAAATTTTGTTGATATTTTTAAACCACTACGCCAATTTAGATAAAATTTACTTGTATATGGGACCACCTCTGAATTATGATCTACCAAACATCAAGAATCACAATACACATCAAAAAAACGTACAATTGAATTGAGAACTCCGCCTTTTTTATGTAGGTTAAACATTTTCAAAGAAAGGAACCATGCCCAAAGATAATGTAAACATTGTTGGGTAACTAACGGCTCAAATTATTAAAAAATGTTGAAACGAATTTTATAAAATTTCCTTCCTTTAATAATTTCCTTTAGTATCCTATAATAATTTAATTGGATAACGGGACACTCACGTATATACGGTCGGTCATTCCGACTCGAGTTTCGGCCGCGTCCGGCGGTCTTTTTCAAGGAGAGTGCACGCGCGCGATGGCTGCCCGTTTGGCACTCTCCTATCCTATCCTATAATTAGTGGAAATATAATATATATATATATATAATAAATACATACAAAAAAAACATAAATATAATCGAATTAAGAGCCTATTTATGTTTTGAATTCGGTTAAAACTTAAATAATAATTTGTATTACTTATACTCTTCAACATTATTACGAGCTATCTTATCCACTAAACATTTCAAGAAAAATGTTGTTACTTGAACGAGTACTGTCATAAAAGTAAAACTTCCTTTTAATATTTCGATGAAGAATAAGTAGAGGAAGATACATCTGCATTTTTATCTATAGGTACACAGAATAGATAAGAGTCTTATCCGATGATAGTGATGAGTAAAATTTTCAAGAAGATGAGTAAATCTGACTGACTGACTGACGTCATCAAAAAAGGTGACATCTCCAAACTCGATTGTTTTTATCGTTTATTTATAGGCGTGGACTTGACCGTCCACCAACTTGCACTGGGTCAGCCTGACGGATTGTGGCATTGATTACTTCCTTGCGAGAGGAGGGCCAGCATTGGGAACGTTTCTTGGGCTGTTTATGTAGCTTCATCTTGCATAATGTTAAGCGACGATGTAGTCAACGATAGAGAGCGCATAGAAAAAAAAGAATTAATTTTCGATCTGAAAACACCAATGTTGCATTCATTGGCAGAAACCCGCTAAGCCAACGGATTAAGAAAACCATACAAAGAAACATTAAATGTAAAAAGAAAACGCAACCTTAACGAGTTATAAAGAACAAAATATACCAATTGTGTGTTATTTTATTATGATCCATTTTTAGGATACAGAAACCTATCAAAAAATTCCAATAACACATGGACTATCGCGAAAACAACGGTATTTTATAACTACGCGAGTGAAACCCTGTTGCTACTATTTTGACATATTTTTTACCCATCTATTTGTCATTCTGAAAGCATTTCATTGCGTAACTTTGTAAGTATATATGTATTTTATGTATAATTATTATTGTATACATAAGTTGCTAAACGTAGTAATTTTAAGATACTACAAATCTCAAATCATATAGGTAGATTTCATCTTGAAATCTACATTTTAAAATTCTTGTAGCTGACTATGTCTCAGACAAATTAAATGCTCTAAAGACTGTGTAGTTTCAGTAAATGCATTTGTTAAACTCTCATTCATTACCACAGTGAAAAAAAAAATCCAGATCGAACCTTATTCCAGTTAACTTGAAAAATACCTCGCAATTACATATTCAACAATTGAAACTAAAATAAGAAGGTTGCACTCAGCCGATGCAGGGGGTGGAAAGAACGCAAAAATAGGGCGATAGGAGTCGGCGGCCATCTTTGTTGCTCCCCCGCTTCCTGTGATGAAATGGAAAAAAATGATGGAATTATTTCGTGTGAGGGTGGAACGGAGATATTTCCTGTGACAACTCAAGTTCATCATGAACCATGTAGCTAGAGCTCCTAAACCCAAATTAGTAATGCGATGAAAATACGCTCAATACATGACGTAACATATATTATATAATTATTTATAGGAACCACCCGGGGTTTCGTCTAAGTACATTATAGAAAAGGTTTTTTTTTTTAAGTTTGCAAGTTATCTGCTTTATTTAAAATCACCTAGCCCATTATTCTATCGGATATCTCGTAGCTCTCGAAGTTACATCGTTTCATTGTTGACGTTCCGAAGATTCGAACGAAGACGTTTGACTCTACTTTTGTTATAAGAACGTTTAGATTGGAATGCGTTGCCTGAATGGGATTTTCCCGATGCTCATTGTCTTGGCGTCTTCGAATCGAGAGTATATCGGTTTCTTCTAAGTATGTCCGCTCCAACGCATACCGCATTGTCGTTTAACATCAGGAAAGATGGCGGTCAAATATATCCAGATAAAAATTAAATTATGTGTGGGTTAGCAGATGACGCATATCTCGCATAACCAACTACTCAACAAAGACAACTTAAAATAACTCATTAAGGCGTATAAACTTGTCAACTCATCTTTAAACTGGCCATAAAGTTGAAATTAGTGCCAATAACTTTTAACTTAAAAAGTGAAGCTCACCAAGAACAATGCCGCCATAACTTACTCTCAACTTAAGTGCCAAGTTGCGTGTTAACCGACTGTTAAGTAAGTTAGCTAACTTGGGCGGAGTTAGCATAGCGTAATTAAAAATGTTCCCACATATGTGATTGGTTAGTTCTTGTAGGCGTCATTGTGTTTGTTGGCTGAATTAGCATTTTAGCATTCCATGCTTTGTTGGCTAAGTGTTATTTATATATAATTGTGGTAAGTGACGCTAAGTTGTAAAATTTGCATACTAGGTCAGTTTAGTAGTTCATTCATACTTGGAAATAAAATGGAAAAATAGTGTTTTAAAGAAAAAGCTTCTTTAGTTGCGCTGAGCAATATTTGGTAAGGACCACGGATATCGGTAAGGACAAATTTTATGATTTCGCGTCATTGACATGCTATGTCGTGTGGTGGTGGTAGCAACGTAACGTTGAGGCAGAGTGAGACGAGCGTGTTGGACGCTTTTTAAAAGGGCGTAATCTTGTTGCTTAATAGTTATAAATCAGTAGCTATAATACAGGTGACGCAAGGTACAACATTAGTGCTGTATAATACTACAGTTTTAAGTTGTAACTTTTCTCTTCTATCGGCAGTAGAATAACGGCAAAAAGCCATACTACCTACTGCCATTTTTTCTAGTTAGTTTGTGTAATCAATATATTCAACATTCCATATTTTTATGCAAAATTAAGTGACGCGATGACCAAGACATGCTACTGACGGTAGACAGCAATTATGTTCGTAATTAGAAACGTTTGTCAACTCCCTGTATTTGTCAGTTTATTCGTGAACATTGGACACGCAACTGCATTGGAATATCAGGGACTCATTCCACTATTTAACTATAGTAAAGTTATTTCATTAGCTTCTCATTCACAACAACTAATCGACCAACGAACCATAAAAATCGTATACATAAAAAAATCTAAAGTCACCCTCGACCATAAATAAATACATAACTATATGCTATTAAGCCGTCACTCTGATTAGGGGTCCATGCAAAAAGTGACGAAAAAACTTTAGGGTACGGACCTCCCTCGCGGCGTTGTACGGCACCCCACGATTCAATTTCTGTGGTATTGGTACATAATCGGTATTGATTCTGGGGATACGAATAGGGTGGTATTAAATCAATGTATTATATGTAAGGATGTTATTTATTATGATGGATGTGTTGCTACTTTTATGTAGATTGTAGTTGTGGTGGCTCAGATGGGAAAGTCTGATTTTACAACCTGTAGGTTGTAGGTTCTAATATTGCCTGTTCTTATCCGTAATTTTAATTCTTATATATTATATTTACTAGTTGTCATTGGCACTGGAATTTTACGGTGAAGAAAAAGGTTGTGAGGAAATTGAAAGATTCTTAGAAAACATCTTACAAAAACATGTGTCATGAAAGTCATATTTGGCTAGCGTGGTGGACTATGGCCCAGGTTTTCTTTTTGTGAGAGAAGGATCCGTGTCCCAGTCATACGAACATTGAATGAGATGCTAATGCTATGATATAATGGCGAAAGTTCTTTGTAAGCGTGTTTGTTTCTCGTCTCAGTGATGGTTGATATTAAAAACGTAGTAAATGTATTACTCACATTAACTTAGCTATTTTTATACTATTTTGATCTTGTCACTCTATACAAAAAAAACCTCTTAAAAATATAGTATATCTCAAATATTTTGCTAAGTCATCAGTCAGTCTAGAATCAGGGAAATTCAAAGTGCAAACCGGTAACCCTGTATATTAAGATTAAGTTATAAATTAAAATAATTATTGACCAACGTATTTTTTTTATTCCGTTTTAAAACCAAAGTTAAGCAATAAGTGAACTGGACCAGTCCTTCCCCTCCGAACAGCTCTCAGCCAGGGAACTAGTTTCTTTACAATCTCGCACAAACTGGTTTCACTCGAGAAAAAACATCAGCAGTTCGCGAAACGCACTCAAAATAAATAAAACAGCCAAGTGAGAACACTGGCTTGATTGAATGGTCCCGTGGGAATTCAGCTAGGCAGTAGAAATAAGTTTCGTGTGAGATTTCGGCGAGTTTGGTGTCTCTACTAGAAAAAATTGAGAGGAACCCTAAAAATATTAAGTTCAAATATTTGATGTGTTTTGTCTTTGGGTGTTACAAATACAAAAATCTTTATTGCTGTTTACAGGTAAGATAAGGTGATACAAAACATTTTAATAGTTGATCCATACAAACTAGCCTCTTCTTCTAGAGGCATGCAATATGACTGGCAACGCAGTTTCCATTGGTCTGAATGTATACAATGATAATAATAGTCAGCTGATAAAGTCTTCTTCTTCTTTTTTCATTTTTAGCTTTTAATCGGTTGTATCACATTAGGTATATGTCATCTGATTCATCGTCTATTAATTTCTGGCTTCTGGCTACTAATTATAGTTTTGGTTAATAAATCACAAGCCTGCCCATAACATGAAAGCGTCACGCCGCTATTCGAGCATGGAAACATCACCCTTCAGACCAGAACACCGAATGGTTTGCACATTACTGCTAGATGTTAATTCTACCACCGCTATACAGTTTATAGCGGTGGTAGTAAAGGTGAAGGTGGTACTTCCACAGGCGGACTTTGCAAGAAGTTTCTTTGTTGAATTTGTTGCTCCATTACTGTGCTGTACAGTACTGATTCGAAAGGGACGCTAGAACACCATTACTAACTGATTAAAACTTAAAACGGATCACTTTCATGATGAATACATCAATTATAATCTGCGAAAAAACCACTTGTTCAATGCATTTCACAGGCTAGCTGTTCTTATTATTCTATTCTATTATATTATGAAAGTGGAGTTTAACAGTATAAAAGTATGTTTGAGTTTTTAGAACGTCAACTATGAAACGATGTTGTTTTTCCTAGTCACGAGCAGTCCGATTAAAAAGAGCAAGGTGATATTAGAATAAAAACTTTAATCGTTCGTATGTCAGGTCGGGTATAACCGTAAAATGTTGCCAGTAACAATAAAAGGAAATACGACCTAAAGAGCCACCGGCACCGCAGCGGCTATTCCGAGTTCAAGTTCTGGGAACTGGTCACACCGCTAGGGCCGGTGACCTTCCCACCGGTCCTACTATAATAGTCAACTATACGTGCCTATAACAGGCAACTATTCAGGTGTGTTCGCAGCTTAGTGAATGCAGTAGTCAACAATATAGCGGGAATGTCCGCTGTATGCCGGGACTAAGTTAAAACAGATTAACAGACACGAGCGAAAACTCCCGCCAATTTTTAAAGCAAAGTTAAAACAGATAATATATATTTTGTGTCGTGACGTTAAACTAAAAAAAAGGCGGCATTAAGAATGAGTAAAGTTTTGGCAGTAAAGAGTACGTATTTGAACTATTCACACGTTCACTCGTGCAGACGTACTGATAAGTGTACTTATATCATTTTTTGATATGTTCTATGTTAATACAGCGTTACCTCAGACAGATTAAGGCTCTGTGCCTTTTGTACGAGTAGGTGAGTTAAGGGGAAAATGCGGTCATTTGAGACCAACTTCTAAATACTTTTTTAAAATGCCATGTAAAGGCGAGCTTTCGATATGCCTGATGGTAAACAATACGCCTGCACATAATGGAATAGTGCCACTTGGTAGTTGTAGGTATATGGAGTCAAATAAATAATATTAAAAAAAATATATTCTTATTCTTAAGTCTTTATCTGTAGTGCACTAATAGTCACCCAGAGATATGAGATAATTTATCTTTTTGCCGTGTAATTTTTCTTGAACCATTGTTCCTCAAATTAGACCAACCAAATATATGGACATTAAAACTTAGCACTTGGAGGTAAAGCAACAGGCTAAGGTGTGGTACTTTCCTTGGTGGACTTAGGAAAAAGTCCAACGCGGGACAAACAAAAATAATTGATTTATTTTTGCCTATTGAACATTCAATGTATCTCGGACTAATCTTGTAATCGCGTTGACAATGTAACTATCACTTGAGAAACAAAAACTAACAGTATCTCTTAATTTTCCAACTTCTTTGAGTATCTCGTTTCAATTTGAGGTATCTCGCAAACCTACAAACATCAATCAAATCATACATCAATAAAACTTACGGATAGATAACACCAATAATTTCAAATATCGATTGCAATATTTTGACATTGTAATAAAAGCTCTTTGTAACCTTTGAAAGGCGATTAGAGTATCGAATACATTTTTTTCCATAACAATCGAACCTTTCCTAATCGATTTACAATTTGTGGCTCGTGTCGACAATGACATTAGGAACGCTTTCACACCTCTATTGATCTTCGATCTCAGAAAAAATTCTACAAAAAGTAACTTATTGTATTCGAGACGAAACTTTTTTTTTATTATGCATGTGTCAAATACTTGGGGTGGATTCAAGACTGCAATTTTTTGCAACAAAAAATAATCCTTTCTGTTGATGCCGTGTGTGAACTGAATTTTAATTTCTTTTTTGGGTCATTTTTTTTAATGTTGCCACTTAACTCGATCACGGTAGATGTGTTTTGTATGCTGTGTTTTTGATACTGGCAGTTTTTTGTTTCGTAAAAAACGTGTGAAGGAAATACCGGGAATTTGATTTTATAACTTTACTTATAGATTTTTTTACATTTTAATAACAGGTTTATGTTCTCATGTGAGTTTGCCAGTTACTTAGCTTAATTTGGATAACAAAAAAATAATTTATCCATGCAATATATCCAAGCACTTTGGGAAGAAATCGAATGCGTTTATATTTTTGTTAACCAAACGCAGCATTATAATTTCTGTAAATTAAAAAAACTACGTACCTACACGCTTTTTATTTTTATCGCAGTCATTGTTGGTCTACAAAAATAGAAGTAGAATATTAATCCTAAGTGACTTTTTATGTCAATTAGCTAGTCCAATTTCGTAGTAAAAACATTTATTTAAACTTTGTAATGCGTTGTCTGAGGAAGTACTTCATTTGGATGTCTTCAAATCTAGAGTGCATCGATTTTTCTAAGTTAGTGCACTCCGCTAATAAATATCAGTGAAGATCAAATGCAAAACTATTAAAAATATAGGTATTGGATAAGTAAAACCAAAGTTCCTCGACGTGTCGTTTTTGATTTATGGTTTTATTCCTGCAAACAAACGAAATATACGAAAAATCTTCTTAGATAAACTTAAATTAAACCTAACAGTTTTAATTTTTTTACGAACGGAAAATATAAAAAAGACTGCTAAATTAAAGATCTTAGATCTCTGGGTGACGAGCGCAGTGCAGTGCTACATAGGTAATGATTTGGACTCTTCATGTTCCAATAGCTGCGTGTCACTGTGCTGTTATGTGTCAGGCATGTTGTTTACTATCAGGCACATGTCCTGATGGTCTCGTCACTATTTATTTAAAAAAATATATTATGTAGCATTGTTGTGTTAATGGTAGGTAGATAGATATAAGTATAAATAGATAAGCTCTTTCATAGACTTAACAAAATAAAACAAACTTATTAAAGCATTCTTAAAAATAGTCGCAAATGCGGCTTTACAACTAATAGTTGTAACTCCTAGGCATACGCCAATGACGGTGATATCGAAGATTAGGGATGTACCTACTTTGTAAATATCACATAGGTACGTTGTCGATGCTTTGCTAACCCGTATCGGTCCTTAAATATTAAGTTAAATCATGTTTTTACATTCCACATTATAATGAAACCCTTATAGGTACTTATATAAATAAATACCATTTTAATCCCTCACGCACATAACACTCAACACTCCTAATAGGTACGCCAAATTAAAGAAGACATAACCACCACCATCGAAACGTGTTCACTAATTAATTTCGAGAAAAAAAATTGAATTTGGGGTGCAAATTTCGTCGAAACTTAAATAAAAATGCAGATAGGTAGAAGTTTGTTAACAAGGGAGGAAACACCCCCTCTTTTGAAGTTCGGGAGCGTGGGGAGTGTGCTTAGGGGGGTGAAAAATAAGTCTCTCGGCGCACCCTCTTTTAAATAAGATATGAAGGAATTGAAATTGTTGAGGCGTGTATTTTTTCGCTGGCTGCCTGCGGCGCGCAGTTATTTATCGGAGATTCAATCACTGAGCAGATTTGTAATACCTATATACTTGTACTAGCAGCCTCCTCCGGTTTTACTCGCGTAGTTCACATTCTCGTACTTTTTTTAAGGATAAAGACGCACACAAACTACACGTTGTGCTTTTTAGAACCAATAACTATCTATCTATTTTTGTTTAATGTTTTTTGTATTGTGGACAATAAAGAGTCTATCTATCTACATATGTATTTATGTTCCAATTTTCAAACCGATCGGTTACGGCCTTCCCAAGTTTTTGAGCAATAACCATGTAAGCTTTCGTATTTATAACATCAGTGCCCATATTTTTTTCGGGATAACGAGTAGCCGATGTGATAATCCATATTACAATCTGTGTTTCAAATTTGAATGCGATCCGTTAAGGTGTTTCAACGTGATTGAACAACAAACATCCATGCACGCAAACTTTCGTATTTAGGTATATCAATAGTAGGACTAGCGGCGCCCCGCAGTTTTACCCGTTTATTTATTTTCGTTACAAAGAGTCACCTATGTTGATTCACAGATTAGAATCTGTGTTTCAACAACTTTCAAACTGATCCGTTGAGGCGTTTCGACGTGATTTAGTAATAAACATTCAAACATTTAGACATGCAAACTTTTGCATTTCTTATATTAGTAGGATAGCTACACTCCGCGAGGCATAAGCTGAGCTTTGCATTTGTGTGAGTGTACATGGATAGTGTAGGTGTGACAACCGGCCTTAGGCGCGGCGCCATTCTGTCTCGCCGCGCTCCTGCCTGATTGGTGATCACTCACACTAATGCAAAGCTCAGCCTATACCTCGCGGACAAAATTTCAAGCTCCTGCCTGATTGGTGATCACTCACACTAATGCAAAACTCAGCTTATACCTCGCGGAGTGTATCTGGCTTCTATTAGATAAGGCCCGTTTAACTCGAGGCTTGTATTATAGCCTACCTAATTTTACCAATTACATAAACTTCCCTCCTACGTTACTTACTGACTCCAACAAAAAGTAACATAGTATCACAATACTCAAGTATGTGTTTAGTTATCTATGCACGCAAGAAGTCAATAATTTTTAACCCCCGACCAAAAAGGTGTTATAAGTTTGACGTCGATGTCTGCCTGTCTGTCTGTGGCACCGTAAAGCTCAAACGGATGAGCCGATTTTAATGCGGTTTTTTTATTTGAAGGTTTATATCCGTGCGGATGTTCTTAGTTATGTTTGGTTAATATCGATTCAAGATGTCCGCCTCCACAAGATGGCGGACAAAGTATTTTTTACCACCTACCTCAATATATGGGTATCAAATGAAGCTGGGGCTGTCTAGTAGAATACTATACACTGTAACAAATTTCAAATCCTAGATGACCACTTTTATCACAACTCCCTTAATATAGGAATCAAACGAAAGGGCTTGACTAGTAGAATGTTATACAGATAACAAGCCAAGAAGTCTAACTTCAATATAGAATCGAATAGATAATGCCATCTTCTACGCTAGAAGTATTAATCTGAAGTTCGTTACTAAAATATGTTGAATAGTTAACTTCGGGGTGTCAGTTTTTCATGACGTGTTTCCGTAACGCGCCAAAATAAATACATTAAACTCTTTTTAAAGCTACTTCAAATTATTATTTTATTCGGGAATTATTTCATTGTATATAAGGAATTATTTATGCCTTCCGTATACGTAAGTTCAAACCAAAATGAAATGTTAAGGCGTCACCCCAATTGATTTCCATAATTGCAATAGCAAATTGCGAAAAGAAATGCTCTTTTTGGACCCTCGGGGGTGTTTAGTCTAATAATTTTCGTCTTAAGTATTTGTAAGGCCAGCAACAAAGTTTGTTAGTTGAAATATAATATCCCATTTTGGGGCCTGCCACTTGACTTAGCCATTTTAGTGCAAAATGATTTAAAAACTATTGCACCCTAGTCCCTTCTATGCTGCGGCGATTTACGATCAGGCACATGTCCAGCTCGTCTCGTCACTCTACGAGTATGTTATACATAATTGTGAAGGCCAAAACAACCACCATATTAAAGCTAACATTTTAGGAATTATATCATAGAATACGTAGATTTATAAATTCTTGCCAGATTATAAGCACACTTTGTAAAATATCAGGATAATATTAAAACATTATTGTTATACGAATCTTATTTCATTGAGAATTTAAATTATTATCATAGTTTGTCGTGTTGAACACGGTACATGATGTAATTAATAATACTAGAGTGGGGAATACTGGGAGTGGGGTCAGATGACCTCACAAAGGTCGCTGGAAATCGCTAGTTGCAGGTTGCGCAGGACCGTTCGTTGTGGAAATCTAGGGGGGAGTGCAGCAGTGGACGTCTTGCGAATGATGATGATGATGATAATGAGAGTGAGGAATAAGCGTGATAGCATATATAGCTCAAAACAAAGTTTATATTAACGTCTTGCAAACGTCATGCAAACATGATACCGCAATATACGCATAAATACTTCATACAGCATAAATAAACATTTTTAGCGTCAACTTTCTGAAGTACTTTCATGAGTTTTTATGTGAACCGTACAATTCAATCAGAGGGTCTCCAAATTTCTCATTTCTTTTTTCTCAAAGCCTCAATAATAAATGCAAATAACGACCAAATGGTGCCTTGACAAATAATCAAACTCGAAAACGTATTAGATCCTGTGTGGCTTTGTTTATACCTACATTTCAATGAAGGGACCTATGGCGGTCGGTCTCAGAAGCCTGTTATTAGCTATTGAACTTAGGGTCAGTGATAATAGCGCAAGTCCTAACTAAATAATCATAGAAAACACGTCTTTTGTACCCACACAATAAGTTAACTTCCTGTCTTTATTCCTTGTGCTAAAAGTCTAACTTCAAGCATTGAATAGATAATATCTTTAAAGCCAGAAGTATTAACCTTGTTGCTCAGGGATTGACATATGAGTCGGTCCTCGTAATTACAACTAAGGCAAACATGAAGCTGCAGGCAGGAGAGCGTGCCCCATGCGATTGTTGCAATCTCACGGCACACGGGGACCTTCACATATTATGCTGACGACACTGATGACGCCATCGGTCGGTTTGTACGGCGAGCGTTAGCTGCATCACCGAATACCATCCGAGAATTCAACTTGCAGATGGCTATCAAGGACAGAAATGCGGCCGTGGTGGAGGTTCTGGGCCGGGAGGAGGCGGCTTATGCAAAAGATGATGTCGAGTCGATTACTATCGGAATCCCAACCGGTAGTGATCGGTTCAACAGACAAAATCCGATTGACTAGTACTAGACTTAGGTTCAAAATATTCACAACACCCCCCTGTTTTCCCCTTCTTCCCCTAATCCAAGAAATATGTATAAAAATATGTAATTGTAATGACAAAGGTCACAGACCCCAGAGTCTGTAGAGTGGCTAAAACTAATAAAAAAAACCTTGTTACGTTCCAATGATTACTAAAGTGTTGACCAGACAATTTCAGGGCGTTGGTTTTTCGTGACAGAGTGCGCGTGAATTATAAAATTAACTCTTATTATTTCCTTGCGCGTCAAAGGAATTAGGTACTTATTACTTCAATCTATGTTATTAATATATCATAAAACTGAAGAGTTTATTTATATGTGCGCTAACCTCAGGAACTACTGGACGAATTTCAAAAATTCTTTCATCGTTGGAAATTTACGTAATCCTAGAAATGTATAAGCTATATTTTATATGTACCACGGGCGAAGCTGGGGCAGACTGCTAGTACAATGAATTAACATGATATCTCTATTAAAATAATAATAGATAGTCGTCCATACCTACGTGTAAAGCTAACAACAAATCGCAAAAATAATTATTGCGACCACGGGCGTTGTAACGCTGCTGAAACGTTGTAATTAAATAATAATTTAGATCGTGATTAAGTCCGTAGCGTTCTCTAATTGAGTTCAAATCACGAAACATTTTTTTTTCGTTTTTCCCTTTTCAAAAAAAAAAATATTGCTCGTTCAATATTGGTAAAAATTGATAAAAATAACATTCTGAAATTAAGAAGAGGTCGGTTTAACTTCCAGATGTCAAACCAAATAGTTTTGAGTCAACCTTTTAAACTATGAACGGAGGACGGTCAAAACGCCGAAAATGTTTAATTCAGCTCTTAATTTTCCCCATAAAGGTTGGATCAATTTGTTTGATTAATTACTGTGTCATAAAGTAGGATCAATTCGAATACATAAATTCTTCCTCTTTCTTAGACAGAAGTGAATAGATTAAAAAACATAACATCTATTTATGCCTTCCTATTCGATCTCATTGGATATTTTGTCATTAGTAATTTTGACGGCGTTTTTTTATCCAAAAATGGTCACATTACGGGCTTCATGAAGTCCCCAAATAATATTTTTATCAGCATCTGAAGGCGACAGAGATCCGAAGTTTGAAGTTATCGTCTTAAATTGTTTTTAATGGTTTTCCTTTTTCGTTTTGCGAAGTTTACTCGATGTTTGTCGAGTTGAGAACCGAGATTTCTCGTACCATTTATTTTTATATCATTATAATTTCATTTTTAAATAATATAATCGCTTAATTTTAATGTAATATTTTTTTTTTTGACAATAACCTCTTTTCTTATCTTAGTTTTTCTCTGAAATCGGAATTTGGAAACAATTGATTAAAAATATATTAATTTTGAGACATAAATGTTGTAATCTTAGATAAAGTATATGTATCCTCTTCGGTTGTAATTCTTTATAAGGATGAATTGAAATTTAGATATTGTTTCGAACAGCTCATTTAAAACTTAACTTATTATAAGACCAGATAATATTGTATAATGTCTTACATATTGAATTAGATTGCGGTATATTTATTTAACTTTAGTCTACGACTATTTTTTTCATCAAGTTAGGGTTAAACCAAATTGTATTGCCAAACATATGGTATGCCTATCGAATAGTAGGTTTGTTTGGGTCAAAATTATTGAAAATACTTAATCTGTATCGTGTTATCTTACCCACAAATAGCAATCAAGATATTTGCATTTTATATATATATTTGTTAGAGTTTCATAGAATATAAAATATTATTATGCTGTTAATGTAAAAAACCAATCAAATACTAATAAATAAATTTAAAGTTTGGTTTTGCATACCGCAGGGCAGAATTATGTTGTTGGGACCCGTATCCTCTTTTGAGTTTCACGTAGTGAGAATAAGAAGTAAGTCGAGGTCATAATCCACCACGCTGACCACGAAGTGTAGGTTGAAGTATCAGTTTCATCGAAGGACATAACATTTTTCTTCACCGTTAAAACCAATGGTGACGTCAAACTTGCGTAGGTACCTGTAGTTAGAAAAATACTCAGAGATCCAAGAGGGACTCGTACCTAAGACATTACGGTTGTGAAATCCGACGTTGTTGCCACTAGACTACTACGGTCATTATCTTTTAAGTATTGCAAATACAAATAAGTGACAAGTGCGAGTCATCCGCAAGGAATGATTTTCAAGAAGTAACATTCTGTAATGGTAGTAGGACAAACTACTACCTTTACACAAACTTTGGAGTTTATTGGACAAGTGAAAATTGTGATATCATTAATATTGATTTTAGAGTATAGACGAAATTCGCACTATGTCGGTTTATTAGTAATGATCACAGGGAATACAGGCCCTTAGAGATTCAACACATGAGAAGAAAAGAGAATGCAACTAGTTTTATATAAACATGGTCTCAAAGTAGAGGGTACCACCCCTCGTAAGCACCCCCGCTTTTTATAATTCCGCAACCCCATTAAATATCGTGGTTGGTTTATTTAGAAAAATCAATACTTCATATTGAACTAGAAATTAAACCATGGAATAGCAAAGAGTTTACATATACTACGTATAGAGTTGGAACAAACGCTTTACACCGAAAGCACGGGTCTGGTCGCTCTTGTGTTGTCGCTCTTGTGGAAGTGTCATACTTTTGTCGCGGCACATCACTATGTCGTCATAGCTAACAAACACGTCATCTGCTTATGATTGGTACAAAACTACCGTGCGGAAAAACCTGATCTTTTTACTTATTTTTTGTAACAGTACGTCAAAAGAAAATAATAATATGTAATACCGCCGTGTCATGAGTTATTTTAAGAGTATTTTTTTATAAGTAACTATAATAATTAAACATAGATGCGTCGGTTATACCTACTAAGTTACCTTGTATATTCTGAGCCGACGTTTTTTTTCAATTCAATTCAATTCATTTATTCGAACCATTGGAAATTAACATCACTTGGTAACGTCACATTATACAATTTTAAAGAAATAAACAATTTAATATCTTAAGCGGCTGTAAAAAGGCCTTGTCATAAAAATAATGCAGCTGTAAAGGGGCATTGTCAAGAATATGTTTCAGATATAAAAATAAAATGTCAATAAAGAATATTATAAGTATTGTGATGTTATATAATACAAAATGTAATAAAATCTTAATGTTATGCCAATGTCGAATTAAAATCAGAAAGCAATACCTCCTTCGACCACTCTTTTCCGCCTTGAATAAATTCTTTGGTTGTGTAGAAGGCTTTTCTTATTAGATACTCCTTTATAGCAGTCTTAAACTTTTTTTCCCTGAGACCTACCAACTGATTCGGAATAATATTATAAAAACACACAATTGCCAACAAAGGAAGTATTTGTCTTCTGAAGTCTACACCTCGGAAAAGCAAATTTGTTGATATGCCGTGTTCTAGGGTTATCATCTGACATTTTCCTAAGAATGGATTGGTGTCTTCTCGCATACATAATGCATTCGTATATGTACAATGACGGTAAGGTAATAATATTTATGGTTCTAAATATTTCCCTGAGTGAGCCTCTTGGAGGTATATATATAAATTTCAAATTGCTCTTTTTGCAATATGATGGCAATTGCAATATGAAGACAGAACTTATATCAGCGGCTGAGCCCCATAGTAGCACACCATACGCCATCACACTATGAAAATATCCGAAATAAACCATTCTAGCTGTAGAGACATCAGCTATTTTTCTTATTTGTCGGACAGCATGTGCCGCCGAGCTCAGCCTGTCAGTTAGTGCATTAATATGGGTACCCCATTGTAACTTTGAGTCCACAGTGATGCCCAAAAAGACTGTTGTGTCGGTTGGTTGTATAAGTTGATCTTTCAGTTCAATTCTGCATTCTACAGTTCGCATATTTGCAAGAGAAAACCTGACACATTTTGTTTTCACAGGGTTCAGAACTAAACTGTTTGCATCAAACCAGTCACATACTCTAGCCAGCATATCATTAACTGCTGACAAATCTGAGCCACCTCTTTTGATTTTAAATAATAGCGATGTATCGTCAGCAAACATAATAATTTCAGAATTAATAAATTTTTGGGTCATGAAGGGAAGATCATTGATATAAACTAAGAACAGGAAGGGCCCTAGTATTGATCCCTGAGGAACTCCCATTATATGAGAGATATGAGAGAGAGAACATGATTGACACAGTCGAATGCTTTAGAAAGGTCACAAAAAGCTCCAACCACATCATGACAGTCTTCCCACGCACTCAGTATAAACTTCGTGAGACATATGCCTGCGTCAGTAGTTGATCTTCCCTTTGTAAAACCGAATTGCTGTTTATGTAGTAGGTTATTCGAATTAAAATAAGATAACAGCTGACCCAAAATCAGTTTTTCAAAAATCTTACTGATGGACGGCAGTATGGAAACTGGTCTGTAGTTACCAGCATCCTCTTTTGCACCTGATTTAAATAGTGGTATCACTTTACTATGCTTCATGAGATCCGGGAATGTCCCATTTTTTATGCATGAATTGAATAAGGCTGCTAGGTAAGGTGCGATGCTTTTTAATATGCCTTCCATAACTTTAACTGACATTCCCCATAAATCTTCAGTTGGCTTTACTTTAATCTCTTTAAACGTTTTTTTCCATGGAACATAAATAAATACCTTTTTAAACTGTAATATTATAATATATATGGTATATATACTTGACTACAGAGTCAAGTTGCGGAAGTACCACCCACCACCAGTATCAAGTAGTAATGTGCAAAAATACTGTATGTTGGTTTGCAGGGAAAAGTGTTCAGATAAATTATAGGGTGAAGAAATAAATCCAATGTCAAATCAAATTAATTTATTTAGGTTATGGTCCTACTTTACAAGGAAAAAGGTCTTCGTGTAAATTGTACATTAAATTTTATGAATAAAGTATTTTGACTTAGGGTAGTAGGCACATAATAATTTTTAATTTCTCTAGAAGCGTTTTCCTTTAGACCGAAACATTGTAGTGCTGGTACATTGCTTGGCTATAGCAAAGGTGTGGCTATCCCCCAAACAAACTGTGTAAGGAGTCATAAATTATCACTATAAAATAATATTTAAATACTACTGCGCATAATTTTATACGCCCATAATTATAATTTAATTTAACCAAGATGCCACTATTATTATAATGAATTTAAAACTAATTGACTTTGTAATTTTAGTACTTTCCGTATGGCCTCTACAATGTGTAAAGCGGTATTCCGAATCGTGTTCATACTTTGAATATGTTTATTCTGACACGTAAATTGGTTTTATAAAATGGATAATTATGATGAATTATGATTCTAAAACGCTCCACATACGAGTCCTAAAATCAGAGGAAATGACGTAAAAGTGTTGGGGAGGAGACTACGTCGCACCATATTATGTTTGGTGATTTATTGTGCGATGTAGGGTCCTCCCCATTAGTTTTACGTAATATCCTCTGATTTTAGGGCTCGTGTTTAGAGGGTTTTATACCTAATTAGTGGTCCGCCCGACTTTACCCGTGGTTCATATTTAGCCTATATCAGTAAGGACAGATACACTTAAAGCGTATCAAACACTCATAATATTTTTTGAAAATCAGTCCAGTAGTTCCTGAAATTAGCGCGTTCAAGCAAACAAGCTTTACAATATATATAGGTATATATTATGGAGTGTGCAAAATACTACCTTGCACTGCGCTGGTCTAATCTAATTGTACGTTATTTTTATTCTAATTATTCCATCCCCAAGGCGTTCTGTGAACCTTTTTTAACCCCCGACCAAAAAAAGGGGTGTCTGACTGTCTGTATGTGTGTGTGCCTGTCTGTGGCGCCGTAGAGCTCAGACGGATGAGCCTATTTGTGCGGATGTTCTTAGCTAGGTTTGGTTAATATTGATTCAAGATGGCCGCCTCCACAAAATGGCTGACAAATGACTAGTAGAATACTTTGCACTGTGACAAATTTCAAATCCAAGATAGTCTCTACCACAAAATGGCGATATACATTTCTTTTTTCACAACTCCCTAATTATGGGTATCAAATTAAAGGGCTAGACTAGTACAATGTTGTACAGATAACAAACCAGGTAGTCGTTGGTTAATCAAGATTTTTAAATTTGATCTTGTAATAACGTTTCTTATTCAGATTGGGTCTACGCTTCGGTAATAAGACTCTGCGACTTTCCTCTAATGATTGGGGCACTTTTTCCTTTGTATTTTACAAACTTTGATCGAAAATCTGTGAATTGTTTTTAAAAAACTTATTTAACATGTTTTTGTTCTAATCTATTTCTTTTCTATGCGGCACGCCCCGGGGTTGTTCAGGTTGGACAAAATAAATAATCTAAGGACTTATATACCTACCTACTTCTATGTTTATATTAATAGATTACAATTATCACTTGTAGTTAAGCTCGTTACAGCTGGTCTAGTCGGGAGACGGCGACTGCCGATCCGGAGACCCCGGGTTCAAACCCCACACGCACCACTGTCTTTTCGAAGTCATGTGCGTAATGCCGCTAACTTAAAAAACGGTGAAGGAAAACATCGCGAGGAAACCAACATGTACCTTATTTGAGGTCATACGTCATCCACCAACCCGCACTGGGCCAGCGCAGCGTGGTGGATTATAGCCTTGACTCTCTCCTTGCGAGAGAAGGCCCCGAGTCTCGGCAATAGGCTGCTTATGTTATTATTAATAGCGCCCCATGGTACTCACATAATTTCCGAATCCGATAATTTTCCGGGATAATATTATAAATAAGGTAATGTAAGATATATTAGTGTAAGATAGTAATGAGGATACTCGCAAAAGAACGAAAGTGGCCGACATAGCTCAAAGAGTAAGCAAGCTGAAATGGCAATGGGCAGGCCACATCGCTCGCAGAACTGACAACCGATGGGGAAGAAAGGTTCTCGAGTGGCGACCACGCACCGGAAGACGCAGTGTTGGACGGCCTCCCACTAGATGGACAGATGACCTCACAAAGGTCGCTGGAAACCGCTGGTTGCTGTGTTCGTTGTGGAAATCTAGGGGGAGGCCTATGTTCAGCAGTGGACGTCTTGCGGCTGATGATGATGATGATGAATGTAAGATATATAATTATTTATGTAATATAAGGTTACATATATATATATTTATATAATGTTATACTAAGCTTTCACTTGACCACCATCTTGTCAGTCGTTAAACGACTATGTGGTCTACGGAGGAAAATTATTACATTGAAAACCCCGATTCGCTTTAGACGTGAAGGTAACTAGAATAAAATCTATAAAAGTTCATTCTAAAGAAAAATATTGGAGAACCCGAAAGGTCCCTGTTTCTTATGTAAATATACACCGTGCATACGCATGAGGCTTCAAAAGAGAGGGTGCAAAGAAAATGAACTTTTCAATGAGCACGGGGGTGACGTACAGGCGATAAGAAAACTGCTTTCTGTAAATACGAGTATATATAATTATGTAATATTATATACCTAGTACAAGGATGGCCGAGCTTTGGTCGGTTTTCATTGCTTGACCAAATAGAACGAAGTTTTCTAAAAATTAAACCTAGCTAGATTCATCGCCCACGAAGCCCCATGCGTACTAAATTTCATGAAAATCATTTCTGAGATTCAGATTCTATACTATGAATGACTAGTTGCTATGGCTTGAGAAACCCGCACCCTAGACAAATGTAATATGTGTGATCTATGCAAATGTTTGTTCTGTGTCTGTGGAGTTTCATTGTGTCACAAGTATGTATTAGAATTATATAAGTTTTATATCGAGTGGCTTCCATATATTTTTGACTGATCTTTGCTTAATTAAGAGCTAGACGTTTTCTGAGCCGATTCAGTAAGAAATATGCGAGGAACTGATCAACATGGAGAAGCATTGTGAGATCGGTAATTGGTCACCGCGTACCGCCATTTTATGAACCACGACCACTCTGGCAAGAGTGTCAGACTAAGAAAAATACTTTTTTTATTTATCCTACTAATGTTATAAATGAAAAAGTTTGGATGTTTCGATCTTTGTTGCCCAATCACGTCGGAATGTCTAAAAAAACTGCTTGTATGTATATTGTGCTAATATCCTTTTTGTTTTCGCCTGTACCTGCCCTCGCCGCCCCATCACATCGGTTTTTTCTTAAATCAGCACCCCCGCTTGTTATTGCGCATTATTAGATTTATTAACTCGCAGCTTCCTCTCGTCTACATAAAGATCTTTATGTACAAATATATTATAATACAAAAATATATGTAAATAGGTTCAAACTCACGACAGCTTTAATATATTTATTTGTAGGTAATAGATTTTATTTCCTTCCACTTAGTATTAGTACTACGAAATTGAGAAGTGTGTCTGAATGTTTGAAGTTTTGATATGTTTGAGGGTGTGTGTGTATGTGTCTATGTCTTGCATGTATGTGTATTGTTTTTTCCTAATTGTGTAAAATCAATTTTTATTATCAATCAATTTTTTATCAATACACAGCACATCGTATGATCTGTTTCAGTTTGCGAACTAGCTCCAGCAGTCATAAATATCAGTTTGTATTTTAATAATAATATAATATAATCTTTATTTCAGACATCAGTCCATAATGCACATGTACATAAAATAAAATTTTACACAGAAAATTTAAAAACAAGAAAAAACAAAAACAAGAAGAAACAAATTATAAACACAACATATAACTTAACTTACGAGCCCAATTGTTAGACTCACTAAATGTCTTTGGATCGGACAATCGGGTTTGGTAGATATAATGTTAAGGATGCTGTTTTGGCTGCCACGTCTTCTGCTTAGTAAAGAATGCGCTTTTTTCCTCATGATAGCATGAAAACCATCAGTGTGCGCTTCAGTGAACATTCCTGAAGCACTACAGAAGCGTGGCAGCCCCAACAACATCCTAAACCCATTGTTGTACTGTACTCGCAGAGCATTGTAAGATTTTTGGAAAATGAAACCCACAGGCTGCTCGAATAGAACGATTGACAAAAGCTCTGAATAGAGAAATTTTAACATCGTCCGCACATCGAGCAAACCTACGGGCAATCATGTTACACCTCACTGACAATGCTCTGCGTTCCCTTTCGATGTCCTTATCATCTTTGAGATCATCTGTCACTATGTGACCAAGATATTTAAAACTGCTTACTAATTTTAAAGGGCTCCCGTTTAATAATACGGGAGGAACGAAATTAGGGCAACTGGTCTTAGCTTTGAACATCATTACTTCACTTTTCTTGCTATTATATTGCAAGCCGTGTTCTTCTGCGTATCTCTCGCAACGCTTCAGTAACTTGCGAATACCACTGATCGATGGGCTCAGCAACACCATATCATCAGCGTAGCTGATATTGTTCACGCTTAACGTTAATACGAGTAGTAATCTTGAAAGCTGATTTGTGTCATTATTTTTTCAATGCACATCTACAGAGTGTGTACCTATTATTTTTCATCCCACCAGCTCGGAAAGAGTACTTTTGCTCCTCGATATAAGGGCGCAAAAGTCGTTTTTACCCTCTAGAGGTTAAAGTAAATTTGAATTTAGAACATCGTGTGTACTGAGGTTTTGAATCCAAAACATAATTCAACCTATTTATTTCTACCTCCTTGGTGCCGATTGCATCATACATTTTTTTTAATATGTTAAAAAATCAGACTCGGAACCTCCTTGGTGTACTTACTTTTTTTTTATTTGCTTAGCGCGAAAATTACTTTTTTAATAATACCTACATAAATATTATCAGCATCATTACTACAAATTATACCTACAATAAAGTCACTTCTAGCGTCTGTCTACCCACTGTCTGTGCACCCATGCGAAGCCGGGGCAGGTCACTAGTTTGTTATAATTCAAAGGCTATTCTGTACTACTTACCTATAATAATGTATTAGTTAATACCTTAACTGAAATAAAGTTATATTGTGATTGTAAATGTTTTTTTGCATTTAGTCATTTCCTCGCTGAGGTGGAATGAAAAGTTACGTGTTGCACTCGAGTGCAAAGATTTTTCACCTTGTGCTCTTTTGATTCCCTTGCTACGCTCAGGATTCTAATTTTGAATCACTCGCTGCGCTCGTGATTCAATTTTAGAATCCTTCGCTTGCTCGGTCATCAAAATTGAGCACGCGGTTAAAAATCAACTTTGCACTCTTGTATAACAAATAACTATTATCATGTTCCGAATCAGAATCAGAATCATTTATTTAGTAGTATACGAAGTAGAGACTGTAAGCTACTAAAAGTGTTCACAAAAGTGAGAATTATTAATAAGTATTAAAGTTACATTAAACTTATTTAAATACTTACATAAGTATTTAAATAAGTTTATTTTGGACTCTATTCTGCATAAATGGGGTTATTATAACGAGGTAAACAACTTAGATACGTAGTAGATAAAAATAATAAAAAATTGAACTATAAAATGGTTACAGACAATAAAGCTCACCCATCTGCCACTTCCGTGACTAAATCAACTGGCAACACTAAATAACTGGCAGGATAAAAAACAAAAGTGGCGCGAAACAATGAAATTCTAACGTCCGAAGCCTCAAAAGGGGTCAGCGGTTCCCAGGAACAAACGAGTACGTGCAAAAAACTAATTTTCATATCATCTGAATATTGCACCTTTTAAGACAATTCGGAATTCACAAACATCTGCTAGCGCCCTTTCGCGCGCTTTTGTTTATAGTTGCAAAGGTGCACAATGCGCGTTGACACAATTACGGACCCCAAAAAGTTTGTGTGTAAAACAAAAAAAAAAAGATTGTTATAGAAGGAACAGGTTTGAATTATCATTAGAAAGGGCAAAGTGAGATGTAAGCTTGGTGAAGTGTTTCATTTGTAGAAACTAGGGCTGGTACAAAATTTTTGGAAAAAATAATATTTAATGACGCCTTATTATTTTTAACCCCCGACCAATAAAAGGGGTGTTATAAGTTTAACGTCGATGTCTGTCTGTCTGTGTGTGTGTCTGTCTGTCGCACCGCAGAAATTAAACGGATGGGCCGATTTCGATGCGTTTTTTTTTATTTGAATGTTAATATCCATGCGGATGTTTTAGCTATGTTTGGTTAATATCGATTCAAGATGGCCGCCTCCACAAATTGGCGGGCAAAATATTTCTTCACAACCTACCTCAACATGGGTATCAAATAAAGAGTTTGACTAGTAAAATACTATAAACTATAACAAATTTTAAATTTAAGATGGCCGCCGCCACAAAATGGTGAATTACATTATATTTTCACTACCACCTAAATATGGGTATCAAATGAAAGGGCATAACTAGTAGAATACGAGTACTTTGTACTATGACAAATCTCAAATCCAAGATGACCGCTACTACAACATTTCTTTTTTCATAACTCCCTTATATATGGGTATCAAATGACAGGACTTGACTAGTACATATAATGTTGTACAAATAACAAATATTAGGTAATCGGAGGTTAGTCAACATTTTTAATTTTGTTCTTGTTAATTTTATGTATATATTGTTTAGTAACAATAGGCATGGGGACTAAGAAAACTAATTAAATTATAATAAAATAAAGAACATGTATTCTTTTGTTTCAAAAACAGAAAATTATTTAGAAATTTCAGAATAGCAAATTTTACCAACAGATAAAACAATAAAGGTTAATTTTATATTCAAATTTAAAATTAATTAGAGATTTAAGTAGTATTTTAATGGAAAACCTTTTTGTAGAACTTAAATGGCCGCTCATCAAAGAACAACACCATATCCTGAACATAAAATATTTACTATTTTTAAACATATTACTGACAACTTTATTATAAAAACTTTACTCAAGCATTTTTATGTTTCAGCTTCATTAGTATTTGACAACCCTGTTTATGCTTCCGTATTTTAATTATAGCCTCTTCCCCACCGTCTCGAAGACTTTGTTAATATTAATATATTCACATATTTCATTACAATTATTACCATCGAGTCCCCATGCAAATTCAACGAAATTAAAACCATAGACAATGTCGACTTTTTTATACATAAAAAATATTTGTCATTGCAGTTCCCACCAAACAAGAATTATGATTTTATCATTTCATTGAAATAAAGGAAGGGTTTTGAAGTATTTTTTGTGATAAAAGTGTACGTTGCACTAAAACTAAGGGTAAATGTACTGATCCCAAATAATACTTTTTAATTTTGTTGCAAAGAAATAAAGTCGGCTAAAAAATTGTTTCTAAACGGCCCTATTACAGTTCAAGTGAACTCTAACCAACTGAACTTTGAGCTAGCGCAAACAGCAGGGCCAATCTAAACCGAGAAAAGAAAAAAACACTTACCTACTATGTGACAAACAGGTCGCTTGTCATATGTTTCTTGTTTCATCAATCTTTCATTAAAAATGTGTAATGATGACGATAAAGTTGCTTTTAGATGGCCTGTAGGACTGTCTTTTAAACTTTGAAAAAAAAATGCAGGGTACAAACACGTTTTAAGTAGTCTTCCATACCTTTTTATTTAAATCTCATCTCTGGTCGGTCAATCATTTAAATCCCATATACTTGGTAGCTTGAATGGATGAGATAACTTTTAGCGATGAGACCATGACATTTACTTTATTTTTTTTAAAAAGTCTAGTGATTTTAACTTTCGATTCCACAATCGTGAATAATTCGAAAAAAAAAAAATTTAAAGAAAAGGTCCTAGTCTTGAGTATTTATCGAAGTGAAGGCGTTTGAATTTGCGATTGCTAATGGTTTTATCAGTGAAGGAAAACATTGAGAGAAAACCAATATGTTCTAAAAAATAACCTAAACTCGTGCGTAATTTGCCTACTCGCGCTTGGATAACGTTGTTGACCATGGATCTCTTATTCTGAGCGAATGCTAAGAGTCCTAGCTGTGGGATCAAAATATAGGTGGCTTATAAGTGGCGTATTAAGATTTCACAAAATATGTATTTTTAAATGTACAGTAAAATTTCATTTTTTCATTTCATTTCAAATTTCATTTCATATTATAATCGTAATATAGCGTAATATATATCGTCTATTTATTGTTATTTTTGTTTATCAGAATAAAGATTATCCCATCTATCTAAATCTCTGACAGGTTCTCAAGAGACATTAAAATTTCTAAATTTACAAGCTTAGAAAAGCTAGTTTAAATATGATTTGAAATGCTTAATACCGTAACAGGTAGACGCTCACTTTGTTATCCAAACAGCCAAGATTTGTATCTGTCAGTTTTCCTACCTTCCAACGCAATTAACCGTTTATTTAAACGATTTGAATTTAGAAAGCGTCTGTAATTGGCCAGTTAGCTGTCATTCAGTGTGGCTTTTAAATAATTGAATTTGCATTTACGCACATTTTCTGCGATAGTGACAAATATTATGTCCGAAAACGCATTTATTATCAGGAAATTGAGTAAATTGAATATTTATTGCGGCAACTAAGTTGCTGAGAAGTTTACAATCATTTCGAGAGCTTGTATAAGAAGTAATTTTACTCTCTATTACTTTTTATAATATTTTCCTATATTTTTGATGTCATCGATTTATTAAACGTTGACAACGTCGGTTAAATGCACGAAAAAGTGTCCCGTTATGTCCCGTTACGCTCCTGTACGCTTGCGCCATCTATCAATATTTTGTAGTGAAGTTGTCACGTTTTAAACTATCGTCCGTAAACAGACATTACAGACAACCATTTTATAGTGTAGAGTTAAGAATGACAGAGTGACAAGACGAGCAGGACATATGTCTGATGGTAAGCAACATGCCTGCTCATAACAGAACAGTGAAACGCAGCTATTATAACATAAAACCTATAATTACCTAGCACTGCACTACGCTCGTCGTCTAGAGATATAAGATGTTTTATCTATAAATGCCTTGTAATTTCGGCCTGCGCTCCACTACGGAGGGAGGGGGCGAGCGAATCACTAGAAACATTGCCCTTCAAACCGGAACACGATGTTTTCATTACTTGTTGGCGGTTTAATTTTGTATCTGCCTGTGTATTTGTTCCAGCATCATAGAGTGTAATCTGTGAAATAGCTAAAACGATTCTAACCGGACTATTACTGATACTCGTATATAGTTGATGTTATAAGGAGTAACTGAGGCCACATTTATTTTAGAAAAAAACAAAACAATGTTTAGATATGCATGCGGGTTACACAGAGGGGCGCATCCAGTTGTTAAAATTAAAAAAATAATTACCGTTTTCAAATTAAAATAAAATAAGATGATAGTATTGAAATAATGAGTTGAAAGGTCGTATGCATTTTAAAACAAGGTTTAATTATTCGAGTTTAGTCAATAAAAAAGTGTAGGTTAGGCCTAACAGGCAGATGTCCCACAAGTGGTCATAGAATGCCTAGATCTAAGTATAGATACGTCGGAAGTTAGTAATACGAGTGGGGTGTTTTTATAACTAAACTACAGCTTGTTCACATTACCACGACCATGTAATGGACTCAAGTTCATGAGCATTCAACTGAGCATTACTTTGAAATAATAGCTTCATTTATATCATTAATAGCTTGTAGTATCTCATGGTTAACTCGCGTAGTTACTGATCCCGTTATTTTACGGGAATAAAAAGTAGCCCATATTATATTTTATTTCAGACTGCATCTTTGTATGAATTTATTTACATCCCATTGACGTTTAAACTTCACCGCCAACTCGTTTGATGCTAAGCGACGATGCGGTCTACGATGGAGCGTGCTTACCTAGAAGAAACCGATTCACTCTCGATTTGAAGATACAAAGATGATAACCACCGGGAAAACCCACTCAGGCAACACATTCCACAGCCTAGATATACTTATCACAAAAATACAGTCAAACCTCTTTTTTCCGTTTATTTGGAACATCAACCATGAAACGATATCGCTTCTTGGAGCTACGATAATTCCAATAGAAACAAGGGCAAGGTGGTATTAGATCATGGAGATCAGTTGTAGACTCTGTGAAGTGTATCCAATATAAAACTGGATCATTTAGCAAGTTTGCGGCGATGTTCAAGACTTTGAAGTATTTGTGTATTCCAGACCAAATTTCATCAAAATTTATTTAGTAGTTTTTGCGTGAAATAGTAACACCATACATCTATACATTCTTAAAAACTATCTTTTATAATATAAGAGGAATTGTAGATTGTACCTAATGCCCACAGTAATGTGAACGGTCCTCAGTCCTTAGATCCTAGTTTAGATAGAGCGGAAGTATCGACCGCTCGAAAGGTTTTTATGGCGACATATCCTAGAAACAGTTTCCGGCCGCAGGTCATTGAGAAGTATAATTAGACCTAGAGCTTGTAAACGTGTTGCTAGCGCCTGTTGCGACTCTTCCTTTATTTATTGAATTAATTTACAATACCCGCTCCGCTTGTACGATGTGGAGATAATGGTAATTTTAGAGCTTCATTGAATGTAATCACCTTGTTATGTATCTTTTAATTGCAGAACTCTTTGCGTGGCCTGCCTGGGAAATTACCACAGTTTTGCCAATCATTCTATTTATAGGTACCTAATCCTCAAAATATAAAAGTTAGGTATATAAAAGTAAGTCCCTGGTTCGAATCCCATGTGCACTACTGCCTTTTTAAAGTCATGTGTCAAAAGCTGCTGAGGTAAAAACGGTACAGGAAAAAAAGTTCGTGAAGAAATCGATATGTACCTACGTAAAATTTTTGGAAGTTATTATGCGTCATTTATCAACCCACATCGGGCCAGCGTGGTGGATTCTTCAATCAAGGTCATAATCTTGATTATCTCTTTGCAAGAAAAGGAAGAGAGAGTAGCTGATATTTTACTTATATACCTACATTTTAAGACGCATACTTATTTTACCCAGGGACAGTACTTTAGTAAATTATTTAGTTTCTACTGTATAAATTTGGCTACATTTGTGTTTCGACTCAGCGGGTAGTTGGTAGAAAATCCGTCCTAGCGTTAAGATATCCGTTTGTACATACATATATTTGTTTTTGTGCAATTTATTTTAAATAAATAAATCTATTGTTTTGGAATTATAACGCCAAGTATTGATGTGCCAACATGTCCCGGTTTAAAGGGTTAAAAACGGTGAAGGAAAACATTGTGAGGAAACCGACATGTACCTAGAATCTTTGGAATCATGTGTCATCCACCAACCCGCACTTGGTCAGTGTGGTGGATTATGGCCTTAAACTCTCTCCTTTCGAGAGAAGGCCCCGAGTCCCAGCCGCGGGAACATTTAGTGGGCTGCTTATGATGATGATGATTGTGGTTTCTATCATTTCAAGCTAAAAAATGAGAGAGCAATTTCATAGCTAGAACTAAGGATTAAAGGACCGAAATGGGAAAGGACCAAAATGGCAGATCACATAGCTCGTCTTCATGGTGGAAGATGGGCCAAACGCTTGACATCATGGAGAGATCCACTGGGAAAACTAAGACAAGGCAGAATTCATGCTAGATGGTAAGATAAAATTGTATATTAATCTATAGAAGACTGAAAATCCTTAGAGGAGGCCTTTACTTCTACAAAAGGTTCACGCTGAACGGTCTTAAGATAATATATAAGTATGATTATGTATTAATTTGTAAAATGTAATTCAACTAGTAATAAATAATAACAAATATATTGGAGGACAATTCACACACAATACCATCTGACCCAGGCGCGGTCCCAGCCTCGAATTTTGGAGGGGGGTCACCAGTACGCAGCCTCAGGTTTTGGGGGGGGGGGAGGGGGTCACAAGTAGAAATACAATAAATCAAGCAGAAAATACTGTACTAGTAGTCCCCCAAGATTTTACCCGCGTAGTTCCCGTTCTAGTTGTTTTCCCGCGTTAAAAAATAGTCTGTGTACCATCGATATAAACCAATGGATGTGCCCTGAGTAACTTGAAATCGGTAATAAACTGCGTCTCTATGTGTGTCATAAGTAGTTTACACATAACCAATCTACTTGACCCCCTAGAATCGCTAGCGGCGCGATTTGTTGTGGTTCTACTTATTTTGGTTGTTGACAACAAATAGTGATAAGTAAAAACGTCCGGCGTTCACCGCTTCCTGCAACCGACTGGAACGGAATAAGTGAGCTCACTCTTCCCAACAATGACATGATTCCGTGCGCCCTGAAGTTTGGGAGGGCACATCTGTGTATTGAGATCTTTGCTGTGTACTATTAGATATTTTTAATTTTCTTAGATTTTTTTGTTTAACGTATACAATTTTGGGGGGTCACGTCCCCTGTGACCCCCCCCCCTCGGACCGCGCATGATCTGACCCCAAACTAAGCAAAGCTTGTAATATGGCGGCCAGATAGCTGATAGAATACTTATATAGTTGTAAAAATAAACTATTTAAACATAAAAACACCCAGACACAGTACAAACTTTTGAATTCATCACACAAATGTTTGCACTGGGTGGGGATCGAACCCACGACCCTTCGCAGGCAGAGTTACTACCCACTAAGCCACAAGGCCAGTCGTACTAGTACCACTCAATTTTATGTAATTGTGTATCTTCTGCTGAAATACAAAGCCTTTTTATTTATTTAATATCAATGCTATGACAGTTTCAATGAGGCGGGAGACCCTCCTGAGTGCTAGTTGTTTTATCTATGGTCGTGGTGTCCGCGACCATGCAACCTCACATCCATCTTTTACTCCGTTATCATGGGACTTAGAATAATACAGTACAGATAAGACACTTCGTCATATAAATGAATATGACGGAATGCTCGTAGCTCGAAAAAGCGACATCGTTTCATGGTTGATGTTCCAAAGACACGAACGAAGAGATTTGACTCTACTTTTGTGATAAGAACGTCTAGGCTGTGGAATACGTTGCCTGAGAGGGTTTTTCCCCGATAGTTACAATCTTTGTGTCTTCAAATCGAGAGTGAATCGGTTTCTTCTAGGTAAACACGCTTCATCGTAGGCCGCATCATCGTTTAACATCAGGCGAGATGGCGGTCAAGTGTAAACCTATAAAAGTTAAAAAAAAAAAAAAAAAAAATATACGGTAGTGGTAGAACTCTTTTCTGTGTTCCTGTTTGAGGGGCATTGTTTCCAGGAAAATTACAGGGCATAGAGATAATACGCCTTTTATCAATGAGTATTGAGCGCAGTACAGTGCTGGGTAATGATTTGGACTTTTCGTGTTTTAATAAGTTATGGTTGGTCTAGGTGGAGAAGGCAAGGGTGCGTGGCTCGGGAACCTCCACGTGGTGCACCCTGGGCATCACACAACAACTTGCCTCTTGCGGCATCTTGTTGTGTGATGGCTAATCCCGGCCAGGAAGGGAGCTTCCGCTCGTGCTCCTTTCCCCCGTGTCAGCAGTGCGTGCGGAAGTCGGGGACAGGGACTGGAAGACTTTGGAGGGTTACTCGGCTGAGCTCATATCGGCTAAGTAGAACTCTTTTGTCTTCCAGATGAGGGTCCTCCGCAAACACTCTGGCTAACAGAGTGCTCAGCGTGACGGACGAGGGCGCCAAGGCGCGGTGAGGAGGGATCCGGCGGGATCGGAGACTAATAATCATAATCTTTATTGCGTAAATGCTATCTACATGTCAAATTAAAATATTATAATAATGTCAGGTTACAAATAAAATTAATATACAGAAACAGAAAATACCTGTTTTAGCAAAATTGATTGTATGTACTTGAGTACATTTATTTATAGCTTTTACACTCAAGAAACTCCTTGAGGCTATAGAAATTCTGATCGACAAGCCAGTGCCTCAGGCGAGACTTGAAACAGGCCTGGCTAGAAGCACCAATTACGTGACGAGGTAGCCTGTTGTACACAGTCGGTCCCATAACATGAGTGAGCTTGTCTGACTTCGCTAGTCTCCTGGGAACTGGCTCTAGTTGCCCTGCGCGCGCGCGACTACGTGCCGCGACTCTTCACGTTTCCCGCGGGAAGTCGCGACACGGAGACACCAAGTCTCAAGGTTCGGAGGTCGCCGAGGGGAGTGTCTGGCACGCGAGTCCGAGACTACGCTGCTTACAGGGTGTAGTCTCGGGCTAGCGATTCAGGCATGGTCGGTGGGAAGCCGGCCGCTAGACCCCCCAGGGGAGCTATACCTCTTTAATTTAGCAACAAACAAAAAAAAAATGAATAGTAGTGAATATGAAAATACTACCCAGGAGGGTCCTCGAAAGGGGGAATCCCTCCACACTTCTCAGGAAGTGTGCAGCCCGTCGTATTCTGGGGGGGCACATACTCACTCTACGACAATCACCGACGACTTAAGCACGATACTGGCGAACGATTTGGCTCAACGATCTGGACATATGGAGGATGGAGCGAAGGAGGAGAGACGGAAGGCACGGGAGATGACTTTTGGTCGAGTAGAGGGGGATGAGTCGGACACTTCCAACGCAACGTTGGCGACAATGTCTGATTCATCTATGAAATCGACGAGATCCGAGAGGGTCCCCAGGAAGAGCGTTCGCGAGGCTAGATTTGAGTGACTGCAATTCCTGCTCCGGTTCAGAGGAGAATTTGGATGGTCCAGCCACCAAAATCGCCACGACCCGGAGGGGGAGAGGCAGATCGCTGACAACCGGCCTCGCTAAAGCACAGACGGAGCTCAACCGAGCGAAACGGGAAGGAGTGCAGCTCGAGGCGGAACACCAGCTGCTGGTGGATATGCGGGGAAAGGAAGAGCGGGCGCGCTCTCTGCGAGAAAAGACCTCACAACTACAAGGGCCCCGTGACGCCGCCCTAATACAAAAAGTAATGGAGGACTCTGTGGACACTATAAGGAAAGTGGCTAAAACGTCCAGGAATTTGAAGGGTATTTATGTAAAATACCTTCAGGATGCGGCGTCCTCGGTACTACATATCTTTGGGGAGATGCGCGATCGCACTGTGTCGGAGGAGGTGCGGCTCATGTTGGAGACAAACAAAAGGCTTGCGGCGGAACTTGCAAACGTCCGCTGTGAGCTTGAGGAGATGAAGACAGCTCAGGCAATGCCGCCACCGCCCCCTGCTACAACTCGTAGTGAACTCGCACCTCCTACGGAGGAGCTGATGCGGAAGGTCATGGTGCAGGTTGGCACCATGATCAATGCCCGCTTTGAGGGGCTGGAGGAGGTTGCTCCCCACAGCGCCAAAGGCCACCTCTGGCGGTGGATAGGCAAAGGAGGAGTCAAGAGCAGTGCCCGGGCATGGCAGTCAACCAGCCAGGGCCGAGAAGAAGCCACCGCAGAGCCGTTCACTAAAGGCTGGGAGAACACGCCCCCCGACTGCGAACGTGGCCATAGAGCCCGCGAATGTGACCCCGCCGGCAGCTCCTCAATCAGAGGCAAACAGAGGGCAGCAAGGAGACCGCGATCAGCTGCCCCTGATCGGGCCCAGTCACCAAGGCCTCCCAAGGCGAAGGCAAGAGCCCAAAAACTCCGCCCTCCTCGGACCGCAGCTGTGACAATCACGCTGCAACCGAGCGCGACGGAGAGGGGTCTGACGTACGCCCGCGTGCTGGAAGAGGCCAAGAGCCGCATAGACCTCGTGGCAATGGGGGTACCGCCTCTGAGGATGCGTACCGCGGCGACCGGAGCACGCATCCTTGAAGTGCCCGGAGCTCAAAAGGAGGCTATGGCTGACTCCATAGCTAAAAAGCTGAGAGAGGTGTTTGAGAGTGCTGAGGGCCTGACGGTCTCGAGACCGACCACTACCGCAGATCTGCGCGTTAGTGGTCTGGACGATTCCGTCGGCTCCGACGAGCTTGTTGGCGGTCCTGGCACGGACGAGTGAATGCCCAGTGCCGGACCTAAAAGTGGGACAAATAAGGCAGGGCCCAGCCGGTATGGGCACCGCCTTCGTCAGGTGCCCAGTTGGAGCCGCCAAGAAGCTGTTAGCGAATGGGGGGCGCCTGTTAGTTGGTTGGGTGGCGGCGACGGTCAGGCTTCTTGAAGCAAGACCACGCCGCTGCTTTAAGTGCCTTGCACAGGGCCACGTCAGGGCCCAATGCAAATCGGAAGTTGACCGCAGCGATCAGTGCTATCGCTGCGGTCAACCTGGTCACAAGGCCAGAGAGTGCTCCGCTGCGCCGCACTGCACGCTATGTGCAAGTGCCGGAAGGTCGGCAGAACACCTAAACGGGGGCAAGGCATGTGCCAAACCCCCGACAAAAACGGGAGCGAGAAAGAAGCCCGCTGCGACCAATTCTAGGTCGCAGCCGACTCACTCCAAAACGGCACGGGCGGTTCGCATGGAGGAAGCTTAGTATGGTAGCGACGCTAAGTTTTCTCCAAACGAATATCAATCACTCTGCTCGTGCACAGGACCTTTTGCTCCAGTGCATGGCGGAGCGATTGATCAAGGTGTGTGTGGTGGCTGAACCATACCGGGTCCCACCAGAACAGACTGGGTTGGAGACCTGGACGGTCTGGTGGCGATCACCACGCAGTCACCGACGTCCTCTCTCACTCTCGGCAAAGCCACGAGGGGCAGGGGCTTTGTCGCGACTAAGGTAGGTGGAATGGTGGTGGTGGGGTGTATTTTCTCCTAACAGGGTCCTCGCCGAGTTCGAAACCTTTCTCGGCGCGTTAGGGGCCTTAGTGGGACAGAATCGTCCCCGCCCAGTCATCGTCCTCGGTGACCTCAACGCCAAATCCGTGGCGTGGGGGTCATCGACGACCGATGCTAGAGGGAGAGAGCTGGGAGAGTGGCTCGCGGAGGTGGGGCTCTATGTCCTCAACCGGGCACGGAACACACATGCGTGCGGCGATGGGGAGGGTCGGTGGTCGACGTGACCTTCGCGACCCCGGAGCTTGCACGACGTGTTTGCGATTGGCGAGTATTGGTCGACGAGGAAACGCTGTCCGACCACCGCCACATCTCGTTCAGCGTCTCCCCGTCGTCGGCGGAGGAGTGGCAGAGAGCCCCGCCAGAGGTGGGTCCAAGATGGGGGTTGAAGCGCCTGGACATTGATAAGCTGCAGGAGGCAGCGATTGTCCAGGCGTGGAACCCCCCTCCACCGCCATCAGTGGATCTTGACGTGGAGGCTGACGCGCTGTGTGTGGCGATGTCACATGTCTGCGATGCCGCCATGCCCCGCGTCAAGACCCTCCTCAACGACGACAGGTCTACTGGTGGACGGAGGAGATAGCGGAGCTCCGCCAGTGTTGTGTAGCGAGGCGTCACCGCTACCAACACTACCAGCGCAGGAGACTCCCAGAGCCGGCGGTATTGGACACCCTCTATGTCGCCTATAGAGAAGCGTCTAGAGCTCTCCACGCTGCCATCTACGAGGCCAAGTCAGGCTCGTGGAAGCAGCTGCTGGAGACACTAGATCGGGATCCGTGGGGCGCCCCTACCTGCTGACTAGGCAAAAGCTTCGCCCTGGGCGCCCCCTGTCACCAGCACGCTGCAACCGCACGTCTTGCGGCGGGTGGTCGAGGGACTGTTCCCGGCTAGGCCGGGAACCGACTTTGTCCCTCCCACTGTGGTGGAAGCGGCGAGAGAAGACTCCACAGAGGAAGAGGAGGACGAGCCTTCCGACGTCTCCGAGGGAGAGTTGGGAGCGGCCGTCCTGAAAATGAGGGCTAAAGACACGGCGCCGGGGCCTGACGGTATACCCGGCCGTGCATGGGCCCTCGCTCAGGATGCCTGGGCCTCGCCTCCGGGATCTCCTGAGTCGCTGCATGCGAGAAGGAGATTCCCGAGGCGATGGAAGAGGGGAGGCTTGTGCTCCTCCGGAAGAAGGGGCGGCCCGCGGACGAACCCTCAGGGTATCGTCCAATCGTGTTGCTTGATGAAGCGGGCAAGCTCTTAGAGCGCATTATTGCCGCCCGCCTCGTCAAGCACCTTGATAGGGTGGGTCCGAACTGGTCGGAGTCACAGTTCGGGTTTCGCAGAGGATGCTCGACGATTGACGCCGTTAATCACGTCCGAAAGCTCTCCGACAGCGAGGTCTCCAGTGGCGGGGTGTTGTTGGCGGTGTCACTCGATATCGCGAATGCTTTCAACACCCTGCCCTGGACAACCATCACGGAGGCGCTGAGGTACCATCGTGTGCCCTGTACCTGCGGCGCCTCGTTGGGAACTACCTCTCCGATAGGGAGGTGGTCTACCCAACAAAGGACGGTGTGACGGTCAGCCCCATGTCACGCGGGGTTCCACAGGGTCTGCTCTTGGGCCACCCCTGTGGAACTTTAACTACGACTGGTGCTGAGATGCGCTAACCTTCGTGGCGTCAGCTTAATTTGTTACGCTGACGACACGTTGGTAACAGCGAGAGGGGGGACTTTCCACGATGCGGCGATCCTGGCCACAGCAGGCGTGGCAGCCGTGGTGACCAGTATTAAGAGCTTGGGCCTGGAGGTGGCGCTCCTCAAATCGGAGGCCATCTGTTTTCATGGTCCTCGACGAGCGCCGCCTGCAGGCGCGAACATAGTGGTGGGCGGAGTCACCATTCCTGTCAAGCCGACACTGAAGTATCTTGGTGTCGTGCTTGACAGCAAATGGAGGTGGGGGGCGCATCTGCGTCAACTTACCCCAAGCTGACGCAGGCAGCGTTGGCGCTGGGCCGTCTCCTGCCCAATATGGGAGGGGCTGGGGGGCGCTGCCGACTTCTTTACATGGCTGTGTTGCGCTCCATGGCCCTGTACGGCGCTCCCGTATGGGCAGGGCAGCTAAACCGTGCAGAGGAGGCTCTTCTCCACGCGTCCCAAAGGGTCATGGCCGTGAGAGTGTGTCGGGGATACCGCACACTCTCACACGAGGTGGCCTGCGCTCTCGCCGGATCGCTGCCATGGTGCCTGGAGGCCGAGGTTCTGTCCTCGGTCTACTGGTGCCAGGTGCGTGCGAGAAGCCGGGAACCGCGCTGCGCACCACAAGAGGTGGTGCGATGGCGCAGAGATGCCAGGGCTAGGGCCCTGGTGAGGTGGAAGGAGCAGATCCTCTCGGGACCCACTCAGAGAGGAACCGGCGCCCGACGGCTCCTCGAGGCAATCCGGCCCATTCTCCCTGAGTGGGTCCAGAGGGAACACGGAGTCCTCACCTTCCGGACTACGCAGGTGCTCTCGGGACACGGGTGTTTTGGGAGGTATCTGTGTAGAGTCGCCGGAAGGGAGGAAACCCCGGTATGCCATCGGTGCCACACGTGCTGGAAACATGCCCAGGAGAGGAGGAACCGCGGCGATCCCTGGCCGAGGTCATGGGGGCGGACCTCTCACTGCCGACCATCTTACCAAAGATGCTTGACAATGAGAGGTCGTGGGAGGCGGTGGTCTCCTTCTGCGAGATAGTCATGTCGCGGAGGGAGGCCGAGGAGCGAGAGAGGGAGATGGATCCTCTTGCTCCTCCGCGGAGAAGGAAGCGGACACGGGGGCGAGCCGCTCGGGCTCGCACCCCGTCTCCACTTGGAGTGCCTGGGGCGTCGGGCGTTTAGGGCCGCCCGGCCCCCCACCTAGGGATAGGCTCTCCCGAGGCGGTGACGCGCCGATGGTTTCTGGTGCGTCACTGGAGCCAAATGCGGGGGCCCCATCCTCCCGCGAGGCGGGCCCGCAAGGGTGCCGGCGTTGGGTCAGAGTCGTCGAAGGGAGTGCGAAGAGTGACCCCGCGACTTGACTCACTGCCATGCTGGAGAAACCTGTGGGGGTTTTAGTCGGTAGGGGCACCACTTCACTTTTAGAAGTGGTGTCGAGCCCGACACACCTGCCGTGTCCCTACACGGTAAAAAAAAAAAAAAAAAAAAGGTGGAGAAGGCAACTGGCTATCTGGAGCCCCAGGTTCAAATCCCACGCACACTACTGTCTTTTCGAAATCATGTGTGTAATGCCGCTAACTTTAAAACGGAGAAGGAAAACATCGTGAGGAAACCGACATGTACCTACCTAGAATGTTTCGAGATCACAGGTCATCCATTAACCAGCACTGGACCAACGTGGTGGAATATGGGCTTGACTCGCTCCTTTCGAGAGAAACCCGATAGCCCCGAAACCCAGCTGTGGGAACATTTACTAGGCTGCTTATGTAATGTATAATAGTAGAACTGTTTATTAAACATACAAAAAAGTTAAGATATATTATAAATTAATAATCGGTCTTACCGCTTAGACCCATGTCTCACAAGCAACCGAGCACTAATAGGATTCTATATACATCAACGCGGCCCTCAACGTATGAGGAAAATTAAGTGAAAAAAATAAAGTAAGATCCATATATAATTAATCTCGGCATAAAACAATATTATATTTCTTGCAATAAAATACAAACAGCGTCTTCATTTCAATAAAGAAAAAAAAGCTGACGAAATTTTGCCTATCCATCCAATTAGGTTACAAAACATTATTTTTTTTAAATAGACACGACACTTTTTGTGATTGTTTTAAATTTTAAATTATTCGAAACCACATGCCAAATGAATGTCAAACATTTGTTTAGCTTGGTTTTACGAAGCATGTACGGTGTACGCACGCATAACCATAATCTGTCTCATTCACGATCTACGATAAAATCTGTGTGTGGTGCGCCAAATGAAGTTTTCACTTCAACTACTTACACTACTGTGATTTAGGTTTACATAACCAATTGATCTTTGCTAACTTAAAGCTTATTCCACTTGGCTAAATTTAGTTGACTGAATTTAGTCGCTACTGAATTCAGCGAAGTATTGGTACCATTCTGAAACTAGCATTTTAAATTCAAAAGCGAGGATTGCTTGGTTCTATCTTGGTTCTGAATTCAGTCACAAACGTTGTTTCTGAATTCAGTCACTAAATGCAGCCAAGTGTAATAATTATTTTACCTATCTGTTGGAACCGCTTGATAATCTATGACCGTGTGTTCTAAATTTAAACCTGCCGTTAGACAGCGAGTCCGTTTTTACAAGACGTTGGTTTTTGCCGCGCATTTCCCACTAGTACGTTGTAATGCGCGTCGTATTTAAACGGTTAGTTAACTATTAGTTGCATTATTAATTACTGATTAGTAACTTAACCGGAGAATAGAATAGCTTCATTGATAGCTATTAGTTTAATTTAACCGATTTCAAAAAAAATTTTTTTAATTGAAAGCTTTACCACATACAGATTTTTCGTGAGCTGTGAATGAAGCTCATCGTCACGCTCGTAAATGAAATAAATGTTCGGGTGAGCTCGGGACCTAATGCATTTCTAGATGGCCGTGGTTAGAAGACTTCTTTAAATGACAATGCTTTGAAGATTTATTCCAGACTAGCAGCGGTTTCACCCGCGTATTTTCCAAAGTGAGCAATCAAATTCTAAGTTATAAGTTTTCATTTCTATCGTCCGTATGACTGCCACTTTTTTCTATTTATATTACACATTATATACTTTTCTATCGAACGTCATGTAATTCCAAACAGCAAAATCGATTCATGGTTGTTGTTCTAAAGATTGAAGGTTCGACTGTATTTTCGTAAAAATCTTAACTGTGGACAACGTTCCCAGGGTATTCCCTGATGGACAAGTCTTGGTATCTTTAAGTCTAGGGAATAGACTATAGCTTCCTTCTGTGTAAGTAAGTAGGCTGTTGGCTTCAGATGGTATTTACCGCGTACATTGGGCAAGCGCAAAAATTGCCAGGACGTCTTCTCTTTCTACGAAAAACGTAATTTCGTAAAAACTCGCGACTTTTCTACTCAGGTTTCATCCGATCGTCGTTTAAATGTTCTAAGCCTACTCTAATCAGAAATTAAACGTAAAAAAATGCTCGATCGGATGAAACGAAGTAAGAACCGGAGTAGGAAAGTCGCGAATTTGTTTCGAAATTACGTTTTTCGTAGAAAGATAGTCATAAACCTACGCCCGAAACCTACGCCCGATCTCTCAAGTCTCTCCGATCTCTCCGTCTCTCTGCCACACGATGGACCCGGCACCCGCACGGTGAATCCATGGAATGCTAAGATTGTCTCGACCAGATCTTACTTTCAAAATTTCAAATTTATATTATTACGTTAATATTCTCAATAAAAACAAATTATCGGTATATTTTTTTTATTGTAACACAACTTCTCGTAATTATATGACGACAACATTAAAATCTAGTCTTAACAAGAACAAAATTAAAAGCTTGGAGTAGGTAACCAATCTGGGGTTTAAAATTTGTCATAGTGTATATTATAGTATCATTTTGTATATTTTGTGTAGTGTATTTTGTATTGTAGTGTGTGTAGTAGAATAAATAATAGTTTTGTTAGTTGTATTTTTTTATCTTGTGTTCCATTTTATTTTAACTTTTTTCCTACTCCTGTATTAGTATTTTTTTTATAATACCGAATGACGAAGTGAACTGAAATGTGCCTGATGGTAATTAACGCGCCTGACCATAACAGGATAATGCACGAAGCTGTTTGTTGTTGAAGAGTCTAAATCTAAACTACTACTACTGAGTACTACAGTACACCCGTCAAATGTATAAAATATTACTCGTTATATAAATATATAATTTCCATTAATAATGGGTTTTTCTGAAAAATACTTCGATAAATTTGACACCATAATAATTGATAGATTAATTATTTTGAGTGTATACAGCCAGATAAAGAACTAAGAACGCAATTTTTGATGGAGTTATTATATTCATGAAATTGCATACTCTACGTCAGAAAAAAAATAACGACCGTTACTTTATAAAAAATTCCCTTCAAGTTAATTCGTTTTACTGCACTCAAAATTAAAACGAGATTGCTTTAAATCAAATGTATCAAAGGACTGTAGTCAAATTTCAAACCTTTGTTTCACGCAGTGACAGAAAATGAAAGGGTCTAAATTTTTTTGTTTCTTTTTTCTAATGACAAAGAAGCATTCATGAAACAGAAAACAAAAAAAAAACGGTGTCAATGAGGTTACAATTTTTTTGCAACATTTGAATTTAAATTAAGAACTCTATTGTCGTTGTTTTTTTTTAATTTGGAGTCATTTTTCATGCATCGCTTGCAATCTGATTTACCTGCCAGTAGTTCCTTTGTTTTTTTCTTTACTTTTTAAAGTTATGTGATTATAGCGTGCTTGCCATTCCGCCTGGGGCAAAATGTTTTTCTGAATAATTTTTCGAGTTGCATTCGCTGTTCAACATGGAATTACTTTTAAGCAATTAAAATAATTAAGTGAGTACGAATGTAAGTATTCATAAGATAGCATAATTTTCGATAATTACTTTAGTTACTACAATAATTGTAAGTGTATCATGGAGAATAATTTTAAACTGACACTTTACCTACTGACATCTTCTGTAATAAAATATGCGAAAGTTTGACTGTTTGTTTATTTATTTATTACTGGTAGTTATCTAGTACTGGCCCTAGTATTTTACTAGTGTAATTCCCGAATAAGTTATTTTGCTACGATGAAAAGTAGCTTATATGCTATGTGCGATTACCAAGGGTACAACAGGGGAAAACTATCTTCAGTGTGTTGAATTTGGTTGCGATCATCGTAAAAATTCACTCTGACCAGAAAGTTGTCATAATTTATTGTTTTTACACTCAAAGTCAAAGTCAAAGTTAAAGTCAAAGTCTCATAATTATTTCCAATAAGTATAACTTTTTGTACTAACTGTTTTGTTTTAAATATTTGCAATGTCAGTCGAAGTCGTGAGAAGAACCTGGTATTTTATATTTTATGTGTTTCAGTTGTTGTTGTAGTTTTGTTTATTATATTATATAATAGTTTTATGTGTGATTATCGTTTAATTAGTAATAAACAGTAATAAAATGTTTGTGTATTTATTTAAAAGGTCGCGATCATTTATTACGACGATTGTTATAAATACATAACGTGGTCTGAATATTTTTAAGCAACGGAACGAGCAATACATGCGCCTGATCGAAAGCTTCACACCTACTCATGTCAGCACAGTTCCACTCAACATATTATGAAACTTCAACGATATTTTTATTCGTCTGTGAAACTAGGTTATTACTAAAATGTGTTGTTGTGTCAGAGACCAGAGAAACGTTCGCTAGTTTCCACCACAGATTGGTATACAGAACATGAATTATGAAAATTAATATAAATGTTTTTATTTGTCTCTTTAGCTTCAAAATCTCTTTACTGCCCTTCAAAGAATACTTACTGTTAAAATACGGAACTGGTGTCGTTCCACTGGCGAACCAGAATACCATTACTGTTAGAGGATAGAATAATCAGGAACTGGTGTCGTTCCACTGGTGGACTGCAGTGGGTCCTACCATCTACCGTTAAAACTCATTTTGGTTTGAACCTTAAGAATAAGTAAATAGATCAGGTTTTTCCGCGCTTTTCCTTTGTCCAAATCGTAACTAGATGACGTGCATACTTGCTATTGCAACAGAGTGATGTGACGCGACAAAAGTATGACACTTCCACAAGAGCGACAAGGCAAGAGCGATCAGACCCGTGCTTTCGGTGTAAAGCGTTTGTTCTAAATCTATACGTAGTATATGTAAACTCCTTGGTTTGAAAAACATTTAGGATATCCAAATAAACTGATAGATTGATTGATTGATGAATTAAGAACTATCATTGAAATTACAGGACATAGAGATAAACATCTTAATATCTCTGGTGACCAGCGCAGTGCAGTGCTAGGAAACTCTTCATGTTCCAATAGCTGTGTGTCGATGTTGTTATGGGCAGGCTTGTTGCGTACCATCAGGCATCAGTCCTGCTAGTCTCGTCGCTCGATACTAAAAGCCAAGCCAACCAAAACCCAAGAGAGCCAAAAGAAGTGAAAATTAAAGCTCAGAATTTGATAGCTCACTTTGGAAACTACGCGGATGAAACCGGAAGGCACTGCTAGTCTAAAAGCAATCTTCAGAGTATTGTTGTTTAAATACCCAAGTCTTCTAATCATGGTCATCTAGTTTAGATGGCCATGCTTCTAATCATGGCTATCTGAAAATGCTAACGCATTTCTTGATGGCCATGGTCCCGAGTTCTCCCGACGATTTCTTTCATTTACGACCGTGACGCTTGAGCTTAATTCACAGCCCACGAAAAATGTGTGTGTGGTGCGCCAAAAGAAGTTTTCACTAAAAAAAATCTGTTTTTTTAAATTATCGCCAAGTCGTGACCTCACAAACGTCAAACATTTTGATTCCGATTCTTTGTTCAAAACTTTGTCATATTTTTGACTTTGAAGTGATTTTTTTACTCAACATCATTTAGCACCATGTATGTAGAATCTAGACAGTTCAAGCGATAAAAGGCTTAGGTATTAATTACACTTGGCTAAATTGAGAGACTTAATTCAGAAGTAATGTTAGTCGACTGAATTCAGATTCAAATTTAGAGGCAAGTTAGAACCAAGCAATATTTGCTTCTGAATTGAGTTTGCTAGCTTACTTCACTGAATTTATTAACGACTAAATTCAGTCGACGAAAATTCAGCCAAATATAAACTGCCTTTAAGTAAATATTTTCATACATACGTACGTTTGGGTAATAATTGGAATACGCCTACTACTCTGAATATTTTAAGCGTAAATGAGTGTTGAAAAAAATACATAAACAAGTATAAAGTAATATCTGCAAGTAGGTATAAAATACAAAACACGGCTCCGTTCAAAAGCGAGGGCGGTGGCCTTAAATCCAGTATAAATCGTAAGTGGCCATTATGCAAGCCATCAAAGAAAACATTCAGCCTTTTGATACCGACCTTTTTATAGCGTCAGTCTGAGCAGAGCATTATTTTGTGAAATTAAAATGCTTTGTGTGTACTACGCAACGAGAATAGCACGGAATTTCGATATAAAGTAATCCTTTATTTGTTTGTTCTAAATTATAATTATGAGTTTTACGAAATAAATAAACTAAAAAGAAAAATTGCGCCATTTTAACTTTTGAATTTCGAGCGCGATTTTGCCACGCACACATACGCATGTCTTTCATTGTATTGATTGTTGCAGGAGGGTGGGATTGTGTGACGTGTCGGTAAAGCAGATGTATGTAGTTTAGCTACTCCACGCTAGATGGCTGTCGTAGTTAAATGTTATTTGAAATTTTATACGTTTGCTTTAAAACATATTAAGAAAAAAAAAAAACGACAATTACTACAAAAATTTTGTAAATATTTTAAAACAAATATCTACTGTGACAAAAAAAAACTGATTTCAAAGTCATTAAATTATTGATTATTCCGTGTAAACTATTTTTGTTAGCACTATAATTATTTCAAGCATTTTTAGTGAAGACTCACGCGATACGTGACAAAACCTATCTTATATTTGAGCTAAGTGAAAGAAGTTTTTATATACTATAGGGTTTAATCATGAATAATTCATTAGTGAATTATAAGTCAAATTAGTATGAAAATTTCAATCAATATGACATCTGACTCAGACACAATATTGAGCTTAATTCTTGTTGAGCTTGTTATGTGGCAGGCATGTTGCTTACCATCAGGCACATGTCCTGTTCGACTCGTAATTTTTTATAAATATAAAAAACAGATATTATAATACCTACTATATAGGAAGTACCTACTATGATTATTTATTTGGTTTTAATTTTGTCTAATATGGTGTTTTTTCTCATAACCGTTTATCTAACACTCACTAATATATGGATTTTTAATCTAACAAATAAATTATTCTATTCTTCTATTCAATTATTAGTTGTAAGTAAAATGACGATATCACACTGAAAATAATAAAATAAACCTAACATTAAAATCTAAATTGAAACAATAATTTATTTCATCACAATAAAGCGTCATTCTCGCTGCCACTCCAGAGATGGCGCTGCTAGTATCGGCACTCCCCAACCTATTTATACAATTTCCCTGCTTCCTACGTGACTTTTCAACTAAACTGTCTCATTTTCCATCTAAATTGCCGCCTCACATCTTATTCGGTGCGCTGTTAACCATTTATATTCATTTCTTGACTCCTTTATAAAGATGTATGAACTTGGGAAAGTCCAATAAGAAACTTACCAACGTAAGTGCATTTTATTTACATTTAATACGAATTAGAATTTTACTGAATGACTTGTCTTATAAGAAAAAAAATTATGTTGTCAATATTAGTGAGAAACTTTTTCAAAGATAAGTATTGTCTAATATTAGGTATGCTTCATGTTTAGGTATGCTATACGTTTCAGGTATTCTGTGCGGTTACTTATTAATGGTTATTGATGGTGTTGTGTGTGAATTGTCCACCAATATTTATTTATTCATTTAAAAGTTTGTAGGTTGTAGGGTTCATTTAAGGCTAACTGTCATTGGCCGCGTAATAATAAAAATGTACGTAAGTAATTTTAACTAAGCACTATGCGAAATATTACTTTAGTTTATTTATAACTCTCTCTGCTCTCCCAGAGCTGCTGGTAGTTGTCAAAAAATTTAATACTCAATTTGAAATTTGTCATCGTGACGTTACTAAATAATTTAAAAAGTATCTGCAAAGAAAGAGAGAGTAAATAATCTAAGATGAAAATTCTCGTAGTGCTTCATTAAAATGAATGAGGTACCTAATTTTTTTTTCTTAATGTGTGGCAGTTTGCCTCTGAATAGAACCTCTACTGCCTGCAAACTTTGTGGTAGCGTAGCAAGCGCATGACTCTACAAAACAAATAAAAGTAGAAAACAAAATAAAACCCTCAACTCACAAGCTTTAAAATCAGCGGAAATTACGTAAAAGTAGTGGGGAGGACCCTACATCGCATCATAAATCAATCATATGGTGCGATGTGGGGTCCTCCCCACTACTTTTAGGTAATTTCCTCTGATTTTAGAGCTCGTGTGTAGAGGGTTTAAGAATGAGTTTAGATGAAACTAAAAGTAAAACAAAATGATGATGTCAGCTATCTGGCGTCGTCGTCTTCTGTGATGTCTTCTTGGAAGGTTCGTAACGAAAACGTTCGATTTCATACAGATGAAGTCGAAGGTTCAAATCTCGCCTGCACCTCTCAGTATTTCTTCGATTGTAATGGTGAAGGAAACATTGTGAGTAAACTACGTCCCAAGAAATATTTTGTTGACAACATGTGTCGTTCACCAACCCGCACTTGGCAGTTCCTGATTTGATTCTTTCTTGTGAGACAAGCCACTGAGTCTCAGTTGTGGCAAAATAGGTAAAGTAAACTACTTACTGCTGGTAGTTATTAACTTCTAAAATTTACTTACTTATTTGTGTGATATTTTAATAAACAGTTCTTTATCTATGTTGACTTTCATGACATCATTTTGTTTGTGTCATCTGAAACCGAGCACCTAAGTAAGCAAATTAGCTAAAAACACAAATTAGCTTTTTATGCAAAAAAATAACAAAAATGTTGTACATCGAATATTTCTTGGTGTATCTCAAACCTATAGAAAAACTGTAAAGTGCGCGATGACCCTAATTTTAAAACATTCTACCGTTCAATAAATCAATAACAAAACAACATACCTATACCCGTCTCTTTCCCTCTCCCTGGTACTTTAATAGTTTCTGTAATATTTTCCGTTTGTTTGTCTCTTTCTACAAAAGACCCACCCTTTTAATCAATAGGGGTAGGGTAGAATTGAGTTTTATTTTAGTTACTCCATGCGCAGGAGTTGATAACAGAGTTTAGTAGCGGAATTTTTAAACATATTGAAGTTGGACTGAATGAAATGTTGTAAGTTTAATGTGTATTTTTGTGATGGGTGTAAGTACCTATGGCGTGAATTGTGTGTCTATACGTCTGACTGTTTCTGTTGCTACGTAGGTACTTGTCTCTCTGTGTCTATGAGAATATAGCATAACTATTTTCTCATCTGAGGTTGTAGGTTCTAAAGTATTCAACGGTTTGTGGTTTACAAATTGATTTAAATTAATAAAACAATATCAACATCATTATTTATTTTTATGGTGGACGTTGCAGACACTGAAATGAAGATGCATGAACCCACTTCATATACCATACGTATAGTTGATGATACTCAGATACCACTTATATCATTATTTCGTTACAAATCTGAGTGACTGGTGTAAAATAAGTTTTGAAAGCTCGTATTAACATATCTAATGATGAGATGACGCGTCACGCTCGGTGCGTGGTGCGTGGCCGGTCGTGGCCGCGCTTTGTCCAGGCTCGCCACCGTGAAGAGATCCAAATCGCAGTACTGGTCGCAAAACAGTATAAATAAAAATAAAAAGTTTTAGTGTCATGGAACACCAGTCCTTCTACTGCCTGATTAAACAGGCTATGGCTTTCCTATTGCTGTCTCTATCATTTCAAGCGAAAAGAAAAGAGAGCAGTATCAAAGATAAGACAGTTTTGGTTACGCGGTAGACCCTCGGGTAGGATCGCAGTTCTTCGGTAAATATAGAAGCAACACAATTTGCAGAATAAAATAAAGCTTAATTTTATTATTTACTAGCAGCGTTCTGTGGTTTCACTCGCGTAGTTCCCGTTTCCGTTATTTTCCTGGGATAAAAAGAACCCTAATGTGTTATTACAGGCTATCATATAGGTAATAATGTTTTACTGTAACATTTTGTAGTGGTAGGACTATTGGCAGAGTCCGCCTGGGGAAGTACCACACATTCGCTAGTTATTCTACCGTCAAGCAGTGATGTGCAAACATTACTGTGTTCCGGCTTGATGGGCAATGTTGCCAGAGAAATTACAGGGCTTAGAGGTATAACATCTTAGAGCTATGGGTGACGAGCGCAGTGCAGTGTTAGGTAATGATTTGGACTCTTCATGTTCCAATGGCTGCGTGCCACTGTGCTATTATGTAGTAGACATGTTGCTTACCATTAGGCACATGTCCTGCCCGTCATGATAAAAGATAAAAATGTAACTTATTATTTAAAAGAAATCTATCTGTCTTCTAAATTTCAGCCCGATCAGTTATACATTACGACGTGAATGTTTGGTGAACAAACATGCAAACATTAATAAGATCGTCTGAAATAATAGTATCGTACGATCATCTGAAAAATAAAGTTGGCAGCACTGACTAAGGGCACTTAGTGGGAATCACTTCCGTTGTATATTTTTCTTACGATTTTAGTTTCACGTTTTTTTCTGTTCTGTCGCGCAGCAAAATCCAATAATTCAATAATCTAAAATCTTCGTGTTCCAACAGGCAGGCATGTTGCTTACCATCAGGCACATGGCCTACTCGACTTGTCACTCTATAACCTCGTGGTTTAGTGGGTAGTAACTCTGTCTGCGAAGCCGAGGGTCGTGGGTTCGATTCCAACCCAGTGCAAATATTTGTGTGATGAAATCAAATATTTCTACTGTGTCTGGGTGCTTCTATGTATAATAAGTATGTATTTAAAATTGTATATGTATTTTATCAGCTATGTAGCTACCATAGTACAATCATTTTTTTAAAATAAACTAAACTTTGCTTAATTTGAGGTCAGATGGTGTTGTGTGTGAATTGTCCACCGATATTTATTTATTTCTCACACACCCATCTCACCTCGAATTAAGCGAAACTTACGAAGGGAGCGCTTAACAGTTGAAATAATCTTACTAATGTTGATATTATAAATGCAAAGTTTGACGTGTGGATGTTTGTTACTCAATCACGTTAGAACCTCGGAACGGGTCAGGTTAAAATTCGAAGAACTATTCGAACATAAGTTGGAATAACAACAACTACTTTTAAGCTTGGCAAAACTATGGGAACATGAGCTACGTGAGTGAAACCGTGGGCCGCTGTTAGTATAAACCTAATTGTAAATATACACTTTTTTAGCTGTTAAAAGTTTACACTTAATTGTAATGACAAAGGTCACGGACTCCGGACTCTGTGACTCTGTGGAATGGATAATATTAATAAAAAAAAAAGATCAGACAACGCATTCCACATTATTACGAAAGTAGAGTCAAGCCTCTTCGTTCGAGTCTATCAACATCCACAATGACACGTAAAAAAATAGCAACTAGGTACGTATTACAAGCCAAGCTGTCTTACAACGTTAGCTGTAGTACAAGCTGTAGTACAAGCTATGCTTAGTTTGGGGTCAGATGGTGTGTCAATAGGCATGTCGACTCATTTTTGATTTAATGTCTCATCAAAAGGCTGCTTAATAATCAAAACATAGGTGAAAGAATTACTTTGTTATCTTAAAAACTTCCCGTGATGTCATGATTTTAAAATCACAATTTTGAACTCTCCCAAAAACGCTTCATACAAATCACTACAGAAACGTGACGTCACATTGCCGTAGTTTCTATGCGTTGCGCGTAAAGTTTGTATGGTAGCTATATTAAATATTGCGTTTAGGAAACTGGTTTCATAACAAAAGTAACTTGATATTTAATGGGTTATCCAATGGTAAATACATTTTCTAATAATTTCTTACTTTTAAAATGGACTTGCCCATTGTAACGGCTCAGCTGAGCTAACCCGTCAACAATCTCCAAATATTTCAATGATACTATGTATTTAGTAATAAAGTGTGATTTACTAATGTTTAATTGCATTGGTTATTGATTATTGGTTAATCGGCTAAATATACTTCATTGTAATAAAATCTTGATATTGAATACATCTACCAATAATTTAATCAATAGGAACATACCTTAGAAGATTACATTTTACACCTTGAATTGAGAGTATTTAGGTAAATGTCAGCATCGGTGATAATTCCAATAGAGAGGTGGATTTGTTCCATGTTGAAGTAAATTGGGAATGCAGGAGCCATCACTCTGGTTCCTTCATAGAGCATCAGTTGTAGTCTGAGGAAAGATATAAACCAACAAAGTTACATTTATTACTTTATAGAACATACAGACAAATGAAAGGGCAGGTTAGTTATAATTGAGACCATTAAATGTGCAACTGGACTTCAATAATAGTTCAAAGAGCTGTAATTGATGCCTCTTATATTTATTCGATTGAGAACATTCAATGCTAAGTACTATTTTAATTATATGAATTGCTCTCTCTGAACTAAAAATACACTTATGTTCTCTCACTGCTATATGTGTAATGGGATTGATTACATAGAGAGAAATACCTAGAGTGGTAGTTTTGCATTTCAATCAGTTTCACATAATTTACTTGATTGGGAACATTTAGCATTAAGTACTATAATAATATATGAATTATTCTTCCCACAGAACTAAAGACTCTAATCATTCATTGTTATGTATATTACAGAATACATGGAGAACATACCTTGTAAAATCACTTCATAATTGAGATATGAGGTATTGAACTTCATAATTGAGATATGAGATATTGAACTTTCACGGGGAAAAGGCTGCTTTCTTGTGCGAAAGATTTCACGGTTAGATTACCTAACCTCAAACACGGACAAATTACACTTTTGCGTTGAATAATTTAAGAGACCGAATATATCTTTCAAGAGCGGTTTCCAAATACCTAACTACGATGTTAGAAATTCACGAAAAATTCACACCTTGAAAGTTACATATTCTACATTATTGACGTTGACAGAGGAATTATCTTGAATTTACAAAATTAGTGAAGGAAAATAATAAAATTTTATGCTAATGATTAAGTTCAGGGAATCATCATTTTAACCTCAAAAACTTCAACGAGACGAAAATGGCGGAACGTTCACGAAATTCATTTGGTCAACAAAGCACATATCGTCATCGAAACACATTTGGTCAACGAAACACAAACCGTCAGGAAAGCAGGAATCGTCATCGAAACACATTTGGTCAACGAGACACAAAACGTCAGGAAAGCAGGTTTCGTCGACGAATTCCATTTGGTCATCGAGACACAAAACGTCAGGAAAGCACAGAACGTCCGCGAAATCCAAAGGGGCGGAGCTTAATAGCTAGACCACTATATATTGCAGTAGAACGGGAGCTCGCAGCATTAGTTCCTGAGCTCTCCGAGAGTAAGGACTCATTTCGGTTTCGTGAATTTTGGTGACGTAGTCCATGTAAATTGTAAATTTTTTTTAAATTGTGGGTTTTGGACTTTGTACTAACGTATACTTCGCAGTGAAGATATTGCTATGTTTTTAATGCAAAGGAACGTTAGCTCATTTTGAAGTCGGATTAAACCGGTACTCCACGTGATTTGGTTTTGAATGTAGCCGATTGTGGGGAGTGAACCTTGGTGTCTTACGATTTCAAACTATTTGAGTGTTAAATTTAAATTTGGGGTAGTTTTGTTCTTGGGGATATGGACTACTGAACAAACATATCATACATGGTTATGATAGGGGTAGCGCTTCACGCCTACCTCATGTAGGGACAAATACTTACTCAGGGTTTCTGAGGCGGCCTGAGGTCGATTTTGCCCATTTTATGGGATCGACAAATGCCTCCGTGTCCGATTTCTGGATTATTGAACCCTAGATGACCTCAATTTTCGCGGGTTAGTCAGGCTGTAAGCTTGCTAGACCAGTTCAATGATTCATTGGCCGGACATGTCTTACGTTAGGATTGGTTGGCTTCTGTTCGGTTCCAAAAAAAGGATTGGCTTTGTGTTAGAAGCTGGTTCTGGTTCCCCCCGACACCTAGAATGGAAGCCTGCCCGTAGGGTTTGTCAGGGATCATAGGATTTGTCAGTCTGATCAACTGTTAGGTAAATTTAGTGATTCAATGTTAGCAAGGGTTTTGCACTTTATGCCACGACACTTGGATAAAATAAACCCTTTGTTAGATTTAGATTTTAAATTGAGATCCGCGAATCTCTTGCTATTAGGTATGTATCTCTTAGCTGTTAGGCCATGTAGGCTAGGATGGATTTTCATTCTAGGTATAGTCGTTACGTTGAACCTAATACGTCTAGTATGTAACGTATCTGATCAACGGAACATAGGAATCTATTAATCCTTTGTTTCAGGTTATTAGTGAACAAATAGTTGGAGAATAACATAAACTGGTCGTTGACTAGACTTTAATTGAGTTTTATAACAATTTCCACTTACACAATATATTTACAATCTTTTATAAAACTAAATTCTTAAATCTGTGTAAGAGCCGTGATCTAGTTTTGGTAATCTGCACAAATAATAATAAAACAATAAAACATCACTTTATTTGAGCGAAAATATACACCACGACGTACATAACGGGATCAGGAATTTAACGAAGTTTCCTGAATACCAATATTTACAAAGATCACATTTTAATCTTGAAAACTATCTAATAATCACCTAGGTATTTATTTACAAACCTAGAAATTGTACATTAATTACATCACAATTATGATATAAACCTTATTTACGGGATAACAAATACATTTGCAAATTCAATCAAGCAGTTTAAAACATAATATTGTTTGATAAGCCTCTGTGTTAGGGCTTCAATGTAGCTTCAACTTAAATATTACTTAGCCTTATGCAGAAGTCTGCTAATTTATGGACATTCCTTTAAAGTCATACACGTGTTATGCAGTCCAGAGATCTAGCTGAAATGGGATCGAAGACATAAGTTATGTCCTGAAATTATCTGATTGGGTCGGTTGCACCCTAGTTAGTCTTCCCACATATACAAAGGAAGATCTGACATATCTGCATCGAAATTAATAGCTCGGTAGAAGCTAAACTATCAAAGTTACATTGGAAACTTGACCTATGAGGCATGTCTAACAAATTGACTAATTATTGTAAAACTAGTAAACATTTTGTTATTCCCGAAGTAACATTCCAATGCTGTCGATCGATACAATAAAGTTCTATGTGACTCAACGACTGACTACATGACTCTGACGTCAACTATAGGCTTGCAATAGGAAATGTAAACTCCTCACAACCGTGAATAAATTCTCCGCTTCCCTTAAATAGCTTAATTTGGCAGGAGAGAAACACGGGAGGTGAAGGTGAGTGTTGAAATTTCGGAAAGGGATCCCTAAACCTACTCCCGTGTCACAAGTCTCAGGCGCTACTCAGGGTTTCTCTCCTCCCACGCGATGGACCCGGCACTCGCACGGTGAATCCATAGAACGCTAGGAAGTTCTCTCTCTACAAAACTTGCTATTATAGATACGAATCATGACAAAACACTATTACGTCGTAAACTATTAAAGCCAAACTGTTTTCATACCTACTACCTAAAGCATAATATCTAACATGACACCAAGTACAAATCATATACTATAACTTATTACATTGCGATTATAAACAATGGTTACATAACTTCATTGACGAGCTCTGTCTTGCTATTTTAGAAATTAAACATGACAAAAATTACTATTACGTCTTGCGCTAATAAAACTATAATTTAATAATGCAGGCGAGAATATTTACATAAATTTACTTAAGTCACCTCAAAAAATATTTACTGTGTCAATCAAAGTTAATTCTTATTCAAATATTGTTAAGTTAGGTTTCTTAGAATCATTAGATTAAATTCATATTTTTAGAGGTAGATCAAAGGTTCATTTCAAATCTGTCTGAGTTACAACAACGGTTCACATACGTAGAGTCCTACTACTAGATGATCATTGGCCAAACTAAAATAAGTAGTAGACGTTAAAGCGATTATAGTTACAAGTTAGGTCCGGTTAAAAATAAAATTAAAAATGTTAGTTCAAATTAGTTATTAATGAAGGCAGAATATTTCCTTAGGGGGGGGTCGTTACAATTATGTGCCGCAAACCAGGATTAAAAAGAACCTTAGATTTCAGCTTTCAACTACTAATTTTATATAGGTATATAAGTAGCTATGTCCATGTGCCTCCGTGTATATGGACAATTTGTTGCTGTGTATGTATGCGAATATAGATTTGAGATAAACCTTTATCACCTATCTTCTAAAATAAAGCCAAAAGTAAATAAGTAAAGTTGGGGGGTCGAGGATGTATAGATATGAGTATTGAGTATCATTCCAAAATAAAATAAAATAATTCCAAAAAATCATGATTAGTTAGAATAAGTCTATTTAGATTTAAAAAGTATTAATTTAGAAGTATCAATTCAAAATATCCATTGGAATTAAGCTTAATATATACCATACTATCTTGACTAAAAGCCTTGTTGTCAATTTATCATGTAGGAATTATGCTAACTGACATGTAGGAAACTTAAATCTATGTTAAGCTATAGTAAATTCGGTCTGGGTCTTCATGTTTGAAATTCTGCCAGGAGTCTGCATGATGTCCAGTTCATTCAGGGGTCCACCATATCTGAAAAATGCGTGAAATTAAGGATTAGTTACTGTTTTAAGATAAGAATGGAAAATAGTGAAAAAAAAAAAATCTTTATCACTAATGACATAGGTAGACTCAATCAATGAAATGGTTATACCATGTTAGAGTTATTTAGTTCAAATTATTATCATTAATTACTCATAATATTAGGAGGTACTCTGATACTTCACAAACAATTTACAAAAAATAAAATAAAAAATAATAATAAGTTGTCATTTATGTGAATCAAACTCACGAACAAACTTATTATCAACTGTGCCATTAGGTCAATTAAACTGTCTGAGATCAAGCAATTTTTCAAATAAATAAATTCATAATGATTGTCATGTATGGGAATCAAACTTACAATCTAGGATTCTTGAGCAAACTTATTATCAACTGTGCCATTAGGCCAATTAAACTGTCTCAGATCAAGCAATTATTCAAATAAATAAATTCATAATGATTGTCATGTATGGGAATCAAACTTACAATCTAAGATTCTTGAGCAAACTTATTATCAACTGTGCCATTAGGTCAATTAAACAGTCTTAGACCAAACAATTATTCAAATAAATAAATTCATAATAATTGTCATGCACAGGAATCAAACTCACAATCTAGGATTCATGAGCAAACTTATTATCAGCTGTGCCATTAGATCAATTAAAATGTCTTAGATTTATAATAATAGTCATGCATGGGAACAGATCCTACAATCTTAAACTCACAGGCAAACTTTTAACAACTCAGCCATTAGGGAAATCAAACTGCCAGCTACAGTAAGCATGGGCATAGTAAAAGTTTGGAATTAGTTCATAGCACATAGGTTATAACACACACTCTCAAACATTACATCATAAACCAAACACAGGACCATACAGAACAGTACTAATTACTACTAATTTTAGGATACAATCCATAAGTAGTTTATCTCCGGTGACAAGTATAGTGCAGTGCTAGGTAACAAACTTGACTCTTCATATTCTAATAGCTGTATGACACTATTATAGGCAAGCGCATTGTTTATTACCAGATTTATGTATTGTTAAATTTAGATATGAGAATAAGATTTTTAATTACCGTTATCTTGATGATAGAACAAGGTTGACATATATCTAGGAACAGGCAGGAACAACCACTGCTGTATCTCGGGCTTTTAATTTCCATCATGATGTAGCTCGCATACTCTGGAAAAATAATAGGTATAAAATTACGTACAGTTTTAAGTAAGATTTTTCATGCATTTTACTTGATAATAGGCTCAATTTAATTTATATTTACAGACTTTAATAAACATGGCTCACAATTTTAAAGAAACTTTGTAACACATGGTAGACTATGAACTTTTCATATTAGGGACTATCATTGGTACTCATTACTGTGCAATTGTAAACAATTATTCGCTTACATTTTATGTACAAATAAACTTATATTTATATTAGTTCAAGTACATCCGCTGTTGTGATAAGTTATACATAAATTAACAAACAACAGTACATACATACATACTCAGATACACTATAGGTATTATTCAATCTATTGTCAACTCATTTTAGCCGTTGTAGAATATTATAAACTAACTTAACCATCAGGGTAGTTTAACAGTAGAGGCCAAATTAACTTCAGTATAAGTTAGAAATACACATTATTGTGATTGTGTTCACATTGCAATATATATGAACATATTACACATAGTGATAAACACAAATATTAAGTTAACCAAGTTTACAACGGTGACCATAACAGATTAGATAATTAATACATAATTAGCCATGGGAAACTCAAAAGTTAAGAATGATATGAGATAGTGAATTAGATTTAGAATGGTCATATTGTAGGTCAAGTGTTCAGAATCAAAATCATTTATTGCAAAACTGTGTACAACTATAGTAGTAGATACTATCACTGTGAATAGCAACCCATTTTTAGGAAAGTCTCGAGATAATCAATATGAGTTTAGTTACAATGAATTGAATCCCTTACTTTTGTGACAGCTCGGCTCAGTCAGCAAGCTGACAGGTTAGTATCTCACTTTAGGCTGGCTAATCATTTCTTGGCGATTTCCTTTTGTTCCTTGGTTTAAGTTTATCCACGGTTTGTCTCCAGAGTAGTGCATTCGTTAAGATAGCAAAATCTGTAAGATTAATATTTACATTTAGAATAATTGTAATATACTATTACAAAGAGGTTACTTCACTTTACAAGAGCTGAAACCCCGTAACTTCCTAAACGATCCAATCGTCGCCGAGTCATCAGTCAAATTATAATACATATCAACGTCTTGTTAGAATTTATTGGAATAGAATGCAGAATTGGCAGGCGAACAATTGTCGAACAAATATATAGAATGGTATTTAAATACATGATCACAAAATGGCCGACTGAATACGAAACAATTATTACTTCGGGTTGTAAATTTATGTCATAATCAATCTGTTAAGCATAGGATAGTGTAATACAATGTATTGACTTACCTTTTAGATAATTACGTTGTCATGTTAGTTAGAATTTCGTAAATAATTCGCCACAGAAGCATAGGTGCACGCAACCGTTATCAGTATCACGTTTCTTCTTGTAATCATTTAGACATTTAACAAAACAATAACGTGGAAATTTAAGGTGACGTAAACACACAACTTCTATTAATTATTGCAGGTTTTTAAAAGTAAATAAGTACATAAAACACTGTAAAATAAGTAAATTTAGAATACGCATTTCAAATTTCGAACCGGTGAGAAAATCTTCTATTTGCATTTTGCTAGTGACGTAAGAAACCGATGATACCAGTAATTGATTTCTAAAATGATCTACTTTTACGAAATTTTCAAAAAGTTTTCAAAATAAGTGCTACTTTCTGAGGATGAATATGTTATTACATTAAAAGAATAGAATAGATACATCATTATGTAAATAGTTTTCATCACATACATCACATTAAATGTAAAATCGTAAAGTAAAATAAAATTATTAGTAAAATAATCACGTCACAAACAAGAAAGATAGACATTCTTAATCTAAAACTGGTTAACTTATATATAATCATTACGACTCAATTAATTTCACTAAAATAAACACAATTACACATATGCATAATTACTATATCTACTAAAACATAACATAATATATCTTGCATATAGATACGGGGATTAAAAATATAATAATTTTACATATTTTTAAGAAATTGTAATAAGTCAATTATTCAAATCTTTCATACACTTTTACTTGTAGTAGAAAGAACGCGTAGCTTTGAATTAAATTTTGAACTAAAATTTTGTTAAAGAGGTTTATAGGTGATAATGTGGCCACACTGGTATATCAAACTGACACAGGAAACAAAAATGTCAGAGACAAAATTAGTGAGATCATTGTGACAATTTCAAGATTGAATAAGAAAAATTAAGAATATTTGGTTATATTCCCGTAATTTAAGTATTTGTTAAATTCAAAGAAATTTCAGAATCATAAGCATTCAATGCAATTTCACTATAGGTATCAGCAGAAACTTAGGCGAAAATTAAAAAGAAGCATTCATGACTTTAAAGATACAATCGACTTTGGTTTCGTTAGAACGTAATTTTCCCGCTAAAATACAAATACATACTTATAATTGATAGGTCAGAAAATCAAAATAATCTATGTTTCTATCATGTACAAAATAATTAAAGTTTGTGATTTCGAATTTATCACTTTTCATAAAGCTTTAGATATTAATTTGGAATATTAAAGTTAGGAAACAGAAATCCAATTCAAATTGATGCAATTCTAGTTATGAAATTAGGAACTAGATGGCGTTGTACGCTCCTAACGCACGCTATTAAAGCTTAACTTAAAATTTTGACATAACATTTTACGATTAAAAACCGGTATTTGCGAAAATCAACGAAATGTCATTGCTACATCTTTATCATACGTATGTATAACCTTATAATATAGTACATACCAATCTATACTAATAATTTTGCGTTTTGTTTGCAAGTTATATGCCATTATTTCGGAAACCACTGGACCGATTTGTAAAATTCTTTCACTGTTGAATAAGTACGTGATCACTGATTGCTGTAGGCTATGTATTATGTAATATGGGCAAAGTAGGGTCAGAACACTAATCTCATATACTGAGTTTAGATATAATTTATAGATATATTAGATAAAATCATAATAGGTAAAAGTCATAAATTAGGCCATATTTAATGAATGTTTAGAGTTCAGATTGTATAATTCTTTAACAGTTAGGAATATGTAAATATAGTAATCTAATATTTTGGAAAAAAAAAAACTTGTTCAAATAGACATATTATTGAATATTAGAGAAATCGATAGGATTAGACAGATACTTAGATTTAAGGACATAAATTAATTCTTAATTTCATTAGAATCCTAAAATTTTATGTTAATGGCAAAATGCAAGACAGAGTTAGTTATGAATGAATTGAATAACGCGGAATAAGATTTCTACAGTTTAAATTTCATAGAATTTGTACAAGGTGTCACAACAATAAAACATACTTATTATTTACTTTTTCTTTTCTAATATTCGTTTGAAAATTTTGATATTTTAAGAATTAATGATTAACAGTTTTCTATTTTCAGTTTAGTCTTATTTAGATCCTTTCAGAAAAACGTGGAAAACCAAGGAAAAATAACTAGATCGTTAAAACAATGGAATGAAGGGTCAACCATTGGAAATAAGACAGCGATGGAAATTCGACAAACTTGATGTGTACTTTAGTTTTAATGATGACAACAATTATGTTATTTAGAAATCAAACTGATTATCTTTGAAAATAAATTTTCTAGCAAGAATATCTTTTATTTTCACTATATTTTTTTTAATAACCTTTTGAAATTTAATAACCTTTTGAAATTTTTGTAATGATGGGTGATTTAGAATACACATTAAAATGAAAAAAAAAAAAGTTTTCTTATTGATCATTGTGCACTTTAACGACGTTATTAAGAACTAAAAAAAAAAAAAAAAAAAAGAATTTGTAGTTGTTTTATTTAACCAAATCAAGTAGTTTCCAAAAGAAAAAAAATGGAGGTAACAGAGGTACAGGTCTGGTATGGTAAAGGTTTTGAAAAGGTATTCGGTAAAAGGTATTAACAATAAAGGTTATTTTGGAAATGGTAAATTAGTTTCATTTATTAGTTAGAATCTGGTAAAACAGGTTATACATTTCATTTTAATGGGGACGTATAGAAGCGGAGTTTTAGAGTTTTATATGTATACAATCTTAGGAACAAAAATAAAAGTGCAAACTTTCTTTTGTCTCATATCTGTGAGGGTGTTTCCGAATCAAGTCACGCGTGTTTCGATGTAAGGAGGGGTATGCGAAGGAAGAATGATTAAAAACAATAAAGGGACTTGGAGCGTTAACACTACTTGGATATCAGACAGATCTGTCAGGGTTTAAGGGTCAACCAAACACTTATACAAAATAAATTCCCGAAGAAATCAGGTGTTAGGTTAGAATGCTGAACTCAGCGAGATTTCGATTTTGAATCGACTTTGGGAAGTTATTTACTCTACATGCAGCCAACTCTAAAATTTACACTCTACATTCTCCAAATCTAAGCAAGCTTATTGGAGCATTTGATTTTTTGTGGTGTTTATGAGACATACAGGCATAAGACTTTTCAGCTATAGGTCTTTTCTTTTAATTTGCAAGGATTAGAAGAGTACCTCGGTAATTGTGTAAGGTTGACTTTACTAGAGAACTCTATCTTTTGCCTTCTGCAGATTTGGCCTCACAAACCAAATTCCTTGCCGAATTTTAAGAAGGAACTGTTAATGAGTAAAATGTCTTTATGGTGATTAAACAACGAACTTAACGTCTGATGTTCCAGGATGTTTGTTTCTAGTTGGTATAAATCACACTTTCTTATTGTAATAGGGAAACATTAACTCTACCACATTCCTTATTGTTGAACATTGGATTTTGACAGATTTCTTGCACAATAGGATAGAAATATTTGGAACTTTATTTAAAATTTTAGAAAAATTACTTCGCTAATTAAATATTCTGAAGCTATGTATTTTTGGGGGTCGCTGTAACAGCTCAGCTGAGCTAACCCGTCAACAATCTCCAAATATTTCAATGATACTATGTATTTAGTAATAAAGTGTGATTTACTAATGTTTAATTGCATTGGTTATTGATTATTGGTTAATCGGCTAAATATACTTCATTGTAATAAAATCTTGATATTGAATACATCTACCAATAATTTAATCAATAGGAACATACCTTAGAAGATTACATTTTACACCTTGAATTGAGAGTATTTAGGTAAATGTCAGCATCGGTGATAATTCCAATAGAGAGGTGGATTTGTTCCATGTTGAAGTAAATTGGGAATGCAGGAGCCATCACTCTGGTTCCTTCATAGAGCATCAGTTGTAGTCTGAGGAAAGATATAAACCAACAAAGTTACATTTATTACTTTATAGAACATACAGACAAATGAAAGGGCAGGTTAGTTATAATTGAGACCATTAAATGTGCAACTGGACTTCAATAATAGTTCAAAGAGCTGTAATTGATGCCTCTTATATTTATTCGATTGAGAACATTCAATGCTAAGTACTATTTTAATTATATGAATTGCTCTCTCTGAACTAAAAATACACTTATGTTCTCTCACTGCTATATGTGTAATGGGATTGATTACATAGAGAAAATACCTAGAGTGGTAGTTTTGCATTTCAATCAGTTTCACATAATTTACTTGATTGGGAACATTTAGCATTAAGTACTATAATAATATATGAATTATTCTTCCCACAGAACTAAAGACTCTAATCATTCATTGTTATGTATATTACAGAATACATGGAGAACATACCTTGTAAAATCACTTCATAATTGAGATATGAGGTATTGAACTTCATAATTGAGATATGAGATATTGAACTTTCACGGGGAAAAGGCTGCTTTCTTGTGCGAAAGATTTCACGGTTAGATTACCTAACCTCAAACACGGACAAATTACACTTTTGCGTTGAATAATTTAAGAGACCGAATATATCTTTCAAGAGCGGTTTCCAAATACCTAACTACGATGTTAGAAATTCACGAAAAATTCACACCTTGAAAGTTACATATTCTACATTATTGACGTTGACAGAGGAATTATCTTGAATTTACAAAATTAGTGAAGGGAAAATAATAAAATTTTATGCTAATGATTAAGTTCAGGGAATCATCATTTAACCTCAAAAACTTCCAACGAGACGAAAATGGCGGAACGTTCACGAAATTCATTTGGTCAACAAAGCACATATCGTCATCGAAACACATTTGGTCAACGAAACACAAACCGTCAGGAAAGCAGGAATCGTCATCGAAACACATTTGGTCAACGAGACACAAAACGTCAGGAAAGCAGGTTTCGTCGACGAATTCCATTTGGTCATCGAGACACAAAACGTCAGGAAAGCACAGAACGTCCGCGAAATCAAAGGGGCGGAGCTTAATAGCTAGACCACTATATATTGCAGTAGAACGGGAGCTCGCAGCATTAGTTCCTGAGCTCTCCGAGAGTAAGGACTCATTTCGGTTTCGTGAATTTTGGTGACGTAGTCCATGTAAATTGTAAATTTTTTTTAAATTGTGGGTTTTGGACTTTGTACTAACGTATACTTCGCAGTGAAGATATTGCTATGTTTTTAATGCAAAGGAACGTTAGCTCATTTTGAAGTCGGATTAAACCGGTACTCCACGTGATTTGGTTTTGAATGTAGCCGATTGTGGGGAGTGAACCTTGGTGTCTTACGATTTCAAACTATTTGAGTGTTAAATTTAAATTTGGGGTAGTTTTGTTCTTGGGGATATGGACTACTGAACAAACATATCATACATGGTTATGATAGGGGTAGCGCGCTTCACGCCTACCTCATGTAGGGACAAATACTTACTCAGGGTTTCTGAGGCGGCCTGAGGTCGATTTTGCCCATTTTTATGGGATCGACAAATGCCTCCGTGTCCGATTTCTGGATTATTGAACCCTAGATGACCTCAATTTTCGCGGGTTAGTCAGGCTGTAAGCTTGCTAGACCAGTTCAATGATTCATTGGCCGGACATGTCTTACGTTAGGATTGGTTGGCTTCTGTTCGATTCCAAAAAAAGGATTGGCTTTGTGTTAGAAGCTGGTTCTGGTTCCCCCCGACACCTAGAATGGAAGCCTGCCCGTAGGGTTTGTCAGGGATCATAGGATTTGTCAGTCTGATCAACTGTTAGGTAAATTTAGTGATTCAATGTTAGCAAGGGTTTTGCACTTTATGCCACGACACTTGGATAAAATAAACCCTTTGTTAGATTTAGATTTTAAATTGAGATCCGCGAATCTCTTGCTATTAGGTATGTATCTCTTAGCTGTTAGGCCATGTAGGCTAGGATGGATTTTCATTCTAGGTATAGTCGTTACGTTGAACCTAATACGTCTAGTATGTAACGTATCTGATCAACGGAACATAGGGAATCTATTAATCCTTTGTTTCAGGTTATTAGTGAACAAATAGTTGGAGAATAACATAAACTGGTCGTTGACTAGACTTTAATTGAGTTTTATAACAATTTCCACTTACACAATATATTTACAATCTTTTATAAAACTAAATTCTTAAATCTGTGTAAGAGCCGTGATCTAGTTTTGGTAATCTGCACAAATAATAATAAAACAATAAAACATCACTTTATTTGAGCGAAAATATACACCACGACGTACATAACGGGATCAGGAATTTAACGAAGTTTCCTGAATACCAATATTTACAAAGATCACATTTTTAATCTTGAAAACTATCTAATAATCACCTAGGTATTTATTTACAAACCTAGAAATTGTACATTAATTACATCACAATTATGATATAAACCTTATTTACGGGATAACAAATACATTTGCAAATTCAATCAAGCAGTTTAAAACATAATATTGTTTGATAAGCCTCTGTGTTAGGGCTTCAATGTAGCTTCAACTTAAATATTACTTAGCCTTATGCAGAAGTCTGCTAATTTATGGACATTCCTTTAAAGTCATACACGTGTTATGCAGTCCAGAGATCTAGCTGAAATGGGATCGAAGACATAAGTTATGTCCTGAAATTATCTGATTGGGTCGGTTGCACCCTAGTTAGTCTTCCCACATATACAAAGGAAGATCTGACATATCTGCATCGAAATTAATAGCTCGGTAGAAGCTAAACTATCAAAGTTACATTGGAAACTTGACCTATGAGGCATGTCTAACAAATTGACTAATTATTGTAAAACTAGTAAACATTTTGTTATTCCCGAAGTAACATTCCAATGCTGTCGATCGATACAATAAAGTTCTATGTGACTCCAACGACTGACTACATGACTCTGACGTCAACTATAGGCTTGCAATAGGAAATGTAAACTCCTCACAACCGTGAATAAATTCTCCGCTTCCTTAAATAGCTTAATTTGGCAGGGAGAGAAACACGGGAGGTGAAGGTGAGTGTTGAAATTTCGGAAAGGGATCCCTTAAACCTACTCCCGTGTCACAAGTCTCGGGCGCTACTCGGGGTTTCTCTCCCTCCCACGCGATGGACCCGGCACTCGCACGGTGAATCCATAGAACGCTAGGAAGTTCTCTCTCTACAAAACTTGCTATTATAGATACGAATCATGACAAAACACTATTACGTCGTAAACTATTAAAGCCAAACTGTTTTCATACCTACTACCTAAAGCATAATATCTAACATGACACCAAGTACAAATCATATACTATAACTTATTACATTGCGATTATAAACAATGGTTACATAACTTCATTGACGAGCTCTGTCTTGCTATTTTAGAAATTAAACATGACAAAAATTACTATTACGTCTTGCGCTAATAAAACTATAATTTAATAATGCAGGCGAGAATATTTACATAAATTTACTTAAGTCACCTCAAAAAATATTTACTGTGTCAATCAAAGTTAATTCTTATTCAAATATTGTTAAGTTAGGTTTCTTAGAATCATTAGATTAAATTCATATTTTTAGAGGTAGATCAAAGGTTCATTTCAAATCTGTCTGAGTTACAACAACGGTTCACATACGTAGAGTCCTACTACTAGATGATCATTGGCCAAACTAAATTAAGTAGTAGACGTTAAGACGTTAAAGCTATTCATTAGTTGCAATGTTTAGGTGCGAAAACGAATTAAAAATAGTTAGTGCAACTAATTTAAATAATAATACAAAGAAATATTTCCTTAGGGGGGGGTCGTTACACCATCCATCTTTGAATGATCATAAAGTAAGTTAAACTAAAAAATATCAAAATTCATGTCATTATATCAAATAATTTAATATAATTGATAATCAATATTTACGTATAAGAATACCGATTTTTTTGCCATCGGTCGTGTACATCCATCGGTTCATGCTACTGCACTGGCCGGTTATTGCAATAGCTACTTACGCCAGTTGCGTACAGTTGAATCCAACAAAGAATTAATTAAATACTCAGTACCTTCAGAAGCGTGTGTAGTATCTATTAGTAACACCTACCTATTAGTCATACCAAACAGAATTGTGCAAATATTAAAACCTCTAGCTTAGAGAACAATAGAGTACAACCACACTAATATACCCCACACGCATCACTGTCTTTTTGAAGTCATGTGCATAATGCCGTTAACTTAAAACGGTGAATGAAAAAATCGTGAGGAAACTGACATGTACCTAGAATCTTTCGAAGTCATCTGTCTTCCACCAACCCGCACTGGGCCAGCGTGGTGGATTATGGCCTTAACTCTCTCCTTGCGAGAGAAGGCCCGAGTCCTAGCAGTGGGAACATTTAGTGGGCTGTTGATGATAATTGATGACACTAATATGCCTAATGCAGCTAACTTAAAAACTGTCAAGGAAAAATATCGTGAGGAAACCAAACTGGCATGTTCCAAGAATCTTTCGAGGTTCTGTTTTATCTACCAATCCGCACAGGATTAGCGTGGTGGATAACGCCTCTGACTCTATCCTTGTAAGAAGGGTAGGCTAGGTACTTTTTATTACGGTATAATTTACTTTCGTGGAAAAACGAAAACTTGATTGTAAAATTAAATTTAGACACTCGACCTAATTTCATTAAAAAAACAATTTCAAGTCGTCTAGATACCTATATAAAAGTTAATAAGTTTTAGTCGTAGGTTCATATTTCAAAAACCCTGCATCGATTTCGATAAAATTTGTATGGGACCATCTCTGCACTATGATCTACCAAACAAAACAAAAAAGCACCATCAAAAACGATTCACAATTGGTGGAGCTATATAGCTATTGTATGTACGTACATATGTACAAAAAAATATACAACCGTATCGAAAACTTCCTTTTTTCTAAAGTCGGTTAAGAATAGCGGAAACTGTGATTGAGCGGGTGAAACCGTGTAAGGTCAAAATGGCTTAATTGTAATTTGGGCAAAATGAGGAATTAAAAAAATATATAACAGTTATAAACAAACCACGCAAAAGAAATAAAAAAAACGTCGGTAACAATTCCAAAATAAAAACAAAAAAACATCTCCCAACTAATGCAGAAACATGTTATTCAATAATTTCAAACAAAAACCTCAAAACAAACCTTAAAAGCAAATACGAATGCGCGTGACGCCAAAAACCGTCAAAGCTTTTAAAAATGCAAGCACCTGAGTGTTGCTATGTGCCAAAAAATCAATACTCTTGTCGTATACGTGTGATTCCAACGAAAAAACTACTGGGGGGAGACCCACCCCACGGGGCTTTTTCTTCCCCCCTACCCCCGGCTTAGGGAATGAGGGGGCGAAAAAGAAGACCGCTTTTTTCGCGTGTGTTTTTGTTGTGCACATTGCACAGTCCAAATCCTACCTTCTGTTACTCAAAATAGAATTGCTTTTGACACAGCAAAAAACTTGATATGTGAACGATTGTTAAATAAAACGCAGCGTTGGAATATCGACTCAAAGTTTTTTGCGACAAAGTTGAGTTTCGTGTGTTTTGTGATCAAAGTGAGTCTTTAAGGGTTGTGAAGCGATGCCTAATGACTTCGGATGATTTTGTATGTCACGGTGCAAGTGGAATTTGACTTGACAGAATATAAGTTACTCTAATACTCTAGCTTTTAAAAGAATAATCACAAGAATATTCAAATACTAGTGGCTTCGTCAGTGGCACATATATAACCTATAAAATTCAGAAATAACGTAATTAAACAATGGTGAAAGAATTTTTAAAATCGATCCAGTTATTGTTGAGATAAGTGCGTTCAAACAAATCAACTCTACAGCTTTATATCATTAGTATGATTGACTAAAGAAATGGTTGATCTATTTTTATTTTAGACTAGCCCGTAACCCGTTGGTTACATGTATACATTAAAATCAAATAATCTTACTAATATTATATTGTAAATGTAATGTTGATGTTTGTTGCTCAGTCACGTCGGAATTTACGTTTCAGGATGCAAACAGATCTGTCAAAAATAATTATCATTTTCGCCACATGTACCGTTGTTTCTTTTTGTAAAGTTTTTGTCTAGTTTAAATCAATGAAAATCTATTTACTGCAATTAGGTTTTAGGTACATACATTTAATTGTCTCCAAAGAAACAAAATACGACTTCAATTTAAAATAAAACTAGCAATGAGACAGCGAATTAAGACGAATACGTCGACAAAATGAGAAAAAATTAAGATTTTTGTTAATATTTCAAAAATCACTCAAATTCGCTATTGATATCGATAAAATTTATGTGGGATTATCTCTGAAGTAGTATGCAAGTTACTGCTGGTTTAGTTGGGAGAACGGTGATCCGGACACCCGGGTTCAAACCCCACACGCACCACTGTCTTTTCGAAGTCATGTGCGTAATGTGACTAACTTTAAAAACGGTGAAGGAAAACATCGTGAGGAAACCGAGATGTACCTGGAACCTTTCGAAGGCATGTGTCATCCACCAACCTGCACTGAGCCAGCGTGGTGGATTATGGCCTTAACTCTCTCCTTGCGAGAGAAGGCCCGAGTCCCAGCAGTAGGAACATTTAGTGGGCTGTTGCTGAGTATGCAGCAAACAAAAAATAATTATCAAAATAGATTCAGAATTGGCGGGGCGATCGCGTTCCATAGGTACTTAAAAGAAAAAGAAATATTGATACCCTCTTCCTTTTTTGAAGTTGGTTAAAAATATACTTCTTATAATAAATAGTGACGAGACGAGCTAGAAATATATGCCTGATGGTAAACAACATGGCAGCTCATAACTGCACAGTGACACGCAGCTATTGGAACCAAATCATTACCTAACACTACACTACGCTCGTCACTCAGACATTTAAGATGTGTTATCTCTATGCCTTGTGATTGCACTGGAAACATTGTCCTTCATACCGGAAAACTGATGTTTCATTAGTGCAGTAGAAAATCTGGTAAAGGTGTGATACTTCCCCAGGCGTGCTCTACAAAGAGTCCTACCACTACACTTATGATTAGTCATAACATTACTTATAACCATCGAGTATATTTATATTATGTATTAGGACAAAAAAAATATGTCAACAAGTACAAATGCCTACCAAAATGAGCGCCACCTACAACGTAGGTAATTAAAAAGAACTCATTGGGTGGATAGCCATTTTCTTCCAACTGACCCATACAGTGACTGGTGGTTAGTGCCAGTATTACGTAACGACTTTTAGGTTAGCGCGTAAGCCAAGCGCAGATCTAGGGGTTCATGAGAGTTATAGCCCCCCTGGGCTGGGTCCAGTACGTTAGTGGATCACCAAGTAAAAAGTTGAATGTACTTATCGATCCCCCCTGAAGCCATGTGACCCCCTCTTACTAAAGCTGGATCCACCATTGATGTAAGCGCAGAACCCAAATGGTTAGCCAAACTTACAAAGAAAGTAGGTATTCTAAGCGCGTCCGTTACAAAAAGACACAAAACTCTCACACCAAAATGCAAATTATCAGAAATGATGCAAATCAGCGAATATTATGCTAAACATCAGTAAAGGTGTGAAGGATTAGCATATTAGCATCTTATTGTGATTTGGCGATTCGCGCCGAACACTCCATGTTTGTTCGCGATTCGTCAAGGACCGGTGCGGATACACATCTGTTGAGCTTCGTCTAACTAATATTGATATATTGCCGTATAGGTACTTCATTTCTCTGATGACAACTTATAAACAATACAATATAATACTAAACACCAGCGTTTGGTTTTGTATGTATTCATTCTAATGTATGTTGATCATTCAAAACATTATCTATCTGTGGTAAGACTCCATTTCAACCTGAGGTCTATTCAAGCATTAGCTCAAATAACATGTTTTATTGTATTATGTGAGAAAACGCGCAGGTCATGTGCCTGCAACATGCCTGCCCATAACAACATAATGACAAGCAGCTATTAGAACACGAAGAGTCCAAATCATTACATGGCACAGTACTGCGCTCGTTACCCGGAAATATAAGGATATTTTTTTTCCAAAAAAAAAATACACATTTTTTTTGTAGTTTTTACAACCTAATAAAGTTGCGAATGTTATATTCACTTCTTTTATTTCGGCTCAAAACTAAGGACTAAAATTTTAATAGGATGTATATTTAGAGTGTAGCGGTGGTAGCTTAGTGGTTAAAATGTGCGGTTAAGAATCGTGAGGACGCAGGGTCAAATCCACTCACACTTGTGAGTACAGTTCCAAGTACAAGTTTGTCATCACTATTGGCTTCAACGGTGAAAAAAAATAAAGTGAGGAAACCAACATATTACAAGAAAAAACATTTTTCTAGGACATGTGCCATTCGCCAAACTGCACTAGACTGAATAATAACTTTGACGTTCTGCTTTCAAGAGAAGGAACCTAATCCCAGCAGTGGGAACAAAAGTGGGCTTCTAAAGTAATAATGCAGAGTCCACAGTAAATCTCTCGATCAATTCATCTCCAAGGAGTGTATATTTTCAATTATTATCTATGCAAATCTAATTGTATATATAATAAGTATGAGACGCGAGCAAAACCACGAAAATACTTTGGTTTTCAATAACACCAATATAACGGAATGTCACACGAGCTACACGAAATTAATTCAAACCTTATTACTAATTTTACATATAACAAAACACACAATTTTAACTTCTATGCACTTACAAACAACATTCAAAATAGTTAAAACAAGGACTCACAGAGCTACCAACATGAATGCTTCATAGGACAAAAAGGTGCGTTTTTTGTTTCGAGCCAGCGATTTTGTTAACAATTTAAATATTTTATACAAAGTGACAATAGACAAAACCGGTACTTGTGACTGTAAAAAATTAAATATTAAAAATTATGACGGTTCTTGCTTTGTCTCTTAATTTATGCAAATTCTGTGCGGATGTGACATGGAGGAAGTGGAGTTTATTTGTTTGAGTGTGGCGACATTGTACGGTGTTGCTAGTTTGTTTTTATCTTGATTTAACGAATTTGTGTAGTCTATGCCGTTACATTAATTTCTTTTACAGTACGACTAGTTTATTTATAGAATGTTTGGATGGCGCCACAATCGAAAGTTGTTGGCAACTGTTACAAAATTAGTCGACTTCTTTGTCTGTCTTCTGTGGGCGTCAGTAGTTCAGGTTTTGGTCAGTCTACAGATACGTTGGTGGGTCTAAAAACAAATAATACAATAATATAATATATATTATTAAAAATACAAATACTGTTGTATCATTGTTTGTATTTTTTATTTATAACAGAGAGAAAAAGTAAAAAGAGAGTTTTGACCAGGGGTGGTCGACTCTTCTAGGGCCAGGTGGGATAAAAGTACATACACGTGGGGGTCCCAAACGAAGAGTGGCAACATATATTTGCGTCTCTTTCTAACGCTCCATTTTAGAGATAAGTAACCTGTGAAAAATAATGATTTTATTTACTACGATATACGATTTTTAGTAACTAATAGTATCGATTTTGAGTCAATTATTAATTTAGTAGCTCTTTTTATGCCCTGGGCGGTGTATTCGCAACGCAACCCAAACGATTCGGGCACGGGATGACAATCCTTGTCTCTGTGATTCCAAACGGATAGGCCAAAGACAGAGAGGTTTGATGCCGTGTCGAGATCAATCAGATTGCGTTGTGAATCTCGGTCCTGAATTTAAACTAAACTTGTAAATCAGATTCAGTAAAGTAGCAACCTGTATCCTGTTTGAACACGTAGGTGTATTTTTAATAACAGTTTGCTACACAGGTAGTTTCTGGCTGATCTACAACTTATTACTTTGTCCGTTCCTAATTATTAGATCATTTGGATCCAACTGAAAAAATGTGTAATAACAATTACATTATGCATTATTATCACGTGTATAAATCTCAAGATAAATCGAATAGTAGAATAACAATAAACAGAACTATCGATTATTTTATCATTACTTAAATACTCATCTCTAAAATCGTCACAAAAAACAAAAAATGGCTTCTTGGTTTTGTGTTGTAAAAAGTTTGCATCTTTCTTTGTTTTTGTTCTAAACGAAGTATTCCTGATGTTTTTCATTATGAAAGAGAAAAGAAAATGTGGCAGATCGCCTCCTAGACTTGGAAATAGGAATTCGCTACGGTAAGCATGTGGTACCTTAGTACCTAGTTAATAAAAGTTTTATGTAGTGCCAAATTGCGATTTTTTTCATAATCACATAGTAAGAGCGCCCGGTGTAAACTAAAACATATGGGTTCATTTTTAATTATGTTTTCAGTTGCGAGTTGAGGGGCGATGTATTGCTATCTTAAGAAGAATGGTTTTCAAACCCATTTCAAGAACAGCTGTACAAAAAGCATCTTGATGTTGTTTATGATAGAAAACAACTCATAAGATCTGCTGGACTAGATGAAAACTGTAATAAGGTAAATATGTGAATCATAAGATAAAATAAATATATTAATCATATTCAAAAGATAACATGATATAATATATGTATATAGTCCTTATTATGCTTGGTAAAATAGTTTATAATTTGTTTCATTTTAGATGCTAAACAGCACTGAACCTGAAGCAAGGCCATCTACAAAGCAGACAGCCGCTGCTAGTAGAAAACGCATCATTTTGAATACTGGCAGTGGTTACTACAACTGAAAATGATGCAGGTCCATCCGCAAAACAAATGACAATGCGATCGCTGACATAAAGCAAGTGACTACTAGAATGCATCAAAAAATATAAGGTTGGTATACTGAAGCAATTTAAAAATAAAACACTAATCAGGAAAAATAACAATGTAATTGTGTTAGAATTTAGTGTAGGTTTCATTATCTCAACATTTAACTATTGTGCTTATTCAATAACACTATAAATATCTCATTACATGCTATCCATGGTTTTTAATTATAATAGTTTAGAGTGATGGGATGAGCGGGGCTTGTGCCGGATAGTGATATAGTGAGCAATATGCTTGTCCATAACAGGAGCGATACATATCTCTGCCATGTAATATTTATCTGGATACATTGACCCTTAAAGTCTTGCATTGCAATAACAACAATTAAATGTATTACTTTCAACTAAGTGATGATGAAATCTATAATGCTGATGTTAATCAACTTTCAGATGCTGAGCCTTTTCAAACAAGAAAGAGGACCATCGAAGAAGGCAGAGTTTGAAGAAAATAATATAAAAGCGACTGCGACTCAGGCTGATAAGTCTCATTAAGGTGTAAACATCACATTTTAATGTCAGAGATCAATTTTTTTGCTCTTTTGCCCAGTAAGATGTGCAACTATTTTATGGGCTTATGGAACATTTTTGATTTTTCTTAACATTATCATATCATTTTTTTTTGTTTATGAATGTGATACAAAAGATTTTTATTTTATATAAGAAAGTCATGCCGTTTACATACTTAAAAACTAGAGATTCTTTGAGGGAACTTTTTAAAATTATTTATATTTTGCTAATGGCCATATTGTCCAAATACCTTTATAAATTGTAAAAATAAATGAATTGAAATAAATTTACTAAAACTTAACGCATGTTTTTGTTCAGGTCCACATGGAGCTACGGGCCATAAATATAAACAAGACAAGTTTCGTTTATATTTGGGCTGTAGTTCCTTGTGGTACGTAAACTACCTATTATATTCCAACGAAATTTGAAATTTTTCCGCCTACGCAAACAATACATTTCGAAATTTCCCGCCTACGCAAATTTTTGATTTTAAAATTTCCCGCCTTGAGCCTGGAAAAAGTTTTAAGGGGGGCAAACGATAGATGGCGCTACTTTTTCATGAAGTATGGAGTTGGCATTCTTCTCCGTGAGTATATGTTCTGTGGTTTTGACGTGCATCTGATGACAAGCATACGTCCATAACAACACAGTACCGCTTTTTGAACACGTTCAAATCACGGTCGAGCACTGCACTGCGCTCGTTACCCGGGAATAGGGTGTATTTCGTTTTCTTATATTTATTTTTTCAGGAAACATCAAATGGGAATACAGAGATGTTTGCCCATTGCGGCCTGGCATAGAATTACTGACAAAAGTGTGGTACTTCCCAAACCGTACTCTCCAAATAATCCTACCATTATTGATGAATGTAGAGTTCTTTACTTTTCAATGGTTTTTTTGGAATACTATGCGGAAAAATAGAAGACAGAAATTAATAAGTGTTAAGACTATTTTCCACGTTTGTTGCAGGCGATTACTGATTGTGATTTTACATATTTGTCAAAAATATTCCGAATCCAAGTAGAATGAGCAATAAACAGAGCGTCTTGCAGCGCAGAGGAAGGTAGAACGCTCCACAAAGCTCGTTAGTACTTCCTCTGGAAATGGCTCTGCCGTCACTCTGCCAGGGACGGACCCAGAGCTATAATAATTAAGAGATTCACAAAAGGCGAATAGACTAAAAAACTAATTAGAATAGTTTGTTTTTGACTGAGTCTTCATCCCTATTATTAATCAAATCCAAAGCTAAGAAAGCTTTTAAAGAACTAAGTGTCTTTTCAAAAGTGCGGAGGTACTTCAAAATCCGAACAGTTGCTTACGTTATACTAAGTCCTAATTCGCTCTTTTTTATATGTCAACGTGCTAAAAACTTCATAGGCTACAACTTTCTTTTGGAAAAAGACTTCATTGAAAATCGCCGCATGTTTGCTTGGTTTTGTTCATGTTGGAATTCGATGTTTTCGCCACTAGGCACCTTGGAAAAATACCCAAAGAATTAAAATTTACTCATGATATAAAATAATACTAAAAAAATAGTGGTGGACATTTCACACACAACACCATCTGATCCCAAGCTATGTAATGCTTGTATTATGGCAGCCAGTCAGCTGAAATACCGTCCTAATGTAGGAACAAAAAACTCTGTTGACATGTATGTGTCTCTGTTGTACCATAGCCCTGACGGCGAGTACTGGCCCTGCCCCTGCCCTGAGTCCGTCCAGTCAGCAGACAATATTTCAGCAGTTCCTCACGAACGATTAACCAGCATTATACCGTTCTTGGTCAATTTATTTTCTGTCCGGGATAAAGACCGCGGAGACCGGGAGCGGTTTTTGTTATAAGTGTTTTTCAGTTCCACTCCGATACTTATATAGGTGCCCTAGCAATTCATTACAGCGACTTAAGACTGAAGAAAAATACAGCGGTTGATATTTTTATTTACTATATTTCAATAAATGAAATGCTTCCTCGGTCTCCTCAAATCCAAAGTAAACAGATACTTTCAAACATTAAATGACTACAGGCAAAAAGGCGTCAATAATATCATGTGTAAAACAGTCCGAGCTGCATTGAGAGATATGCATATTTATAGAATGTTGTAGCTTTTATTAACGCACAGTTTTTGGGGACTCATTTGGGGACACAAACTTCGAAATTTCATGACTATTTTTTTCTTTTGGTCTTTGAGTTTTGGTTTAGAAAAAGTGACCACCGACATAAAATATGATAGCATTTATTGACATATTAAAAACATACATTAGAATTAGTAACAAATTTCATAAGAAACCAATTGCTGAACATAGTATTAATATATCTCGTCATTTGCAAAAAAATACCATATATCTAGTTGGCGTTCAAAAAACTCGAATAGATTTGTCTCCAACTTCAAGGTACGCACAGCCAGCACTTCCGATGGAAACAACATGTGTATCTTCAAATTTAAAGTGATTCGGATTTTTCTAGGTACGTAAGCCTGCTCTACGTGAGATGAGATGGTGGTCAAGCTTTAAGTGTATATTTGTGTAAAATAGTGTGTATGTACTTATGTAGTGGTAGGACTCTTGGCAGAGTCCGCCTGGGGAAGAACCACACCTTTGCCAGTTATTCTACCGCCAAGCAGTAATGTGCAAACATTACTGTGTTCCAGTTTGAAGGGCAATGTTTTCAGAGAAATTACAGTTCTTAGAGATATAATATCTTAGATCTCTGCGTGACGAGCGCAGTGCAGTGCTACGTAATGATTGGGACTCTTCATGTTCCAATAACTGCGTGTCACTGTGCTGTTATCTGGCAGGCTTATTTCTTACCATCAGGCACATGTCATGCTCGTCTCGTAACTCAATATTAAAAACATGTACGAACGTCCGAAATAAGTACACCTACTTACTTCATCTCTTTTTCCTCGCGCTAAGAAGTGTAACTTCGACCATAGAGTAGATAATATCTTCAACGCAAGAAGTATTAACATGAAGTTAGATATAACGTTTACTAAATTGACAATTGACAAACTACATCGTGTGGTGACAGTAAAAACATCGTAAAAATTTACTTTCATCATATTTCATTGCCCCGCCAAAATAAGATAAGTTAAAAAGTCTTTAGCGCTTTGATTTATCTCGATATTTTGACAGGGTTTTGGGTCACGCATACTGTCTCGAAAACAGCGGTAATCACCTAATAATAAAAATCAAGGGATGAAGGAAGATTGCTATCATAATTAATGTACCTATTTAAATCTATGCAGAACACTTAATAAAATTATTAAATATTCATAATAAAACTGTCAAACAATCAATAAAAAACAGTAAAAAGTAATTCACAATAGTTAATTTATTCAAACCCATACTTTATTATCTGCGAACCGAATGAAACGACAATCGATTGTTTATTTCTTTATTCGAACAATAAGTGCCTCTCTATTGTGATTTGGCAATTAATCTTGGTGTTTTCAATGTTTTGCTGTTATTGAATATATTACTATAAAGTTAAAAATTTGAGATCTTTCGACGACGCAAACGTTGAACATTTTTCTTCGATTTGCAATGCTCATAATGCTCATACTCTCGTAAACCTTGAGTGAATGTAAACGGTAGTTATTGTACAAAACTATAGGCTTTATTGCATCAATGAACTATTATTTATCGCAGAATCGATAACTACTAAGATTTTTAAACTATAACAGGTTTATGTACGTCAACTATTATAGACTTACATTACGGTTATGCTTATGTTACGGTTAGTTATTATAGGCTTGTGCCATCTCATTTGATGCTAAACGATGATGCTGCTTACGATTAAACAATAAAATTCATCATCAACAATCGGGAAACGCCCACTCAGATAACGCATTTCACAGCGTAGACATTTATATCACGAATACAAGAAAAATATTTTGCTGTTTGCAGGTACGATAAGATAAGATATTACAAAACATTTTGAAAGTTGACCTATACAAAATAGCTTCTTCGAGAGGCGTGCAATATGTTTGGCAAAACAGTTTCTATTGGCCTGAGTTTATAAAATGATCAAAATAATAGTCAGCTGAAAAGTATTTTTCTTCTTCTTTTTACAATAGTGAAATCATACGTCTTCGTGCGTTTCCCAGTATTGTTTTTAAACTTTCGAGATTTGAACCCATAACGTTTGACTTAATCACGATTTAATTCATTGTTTACATACCTCGACGTTTCGGCAGCGTTACAACCGCCGCGGTCACGGGAAAACGTGACGTGACGTGACGAGAATACGTGGTCTTCTCGTGACCGCGGCGGTTGTAACGCTGCCGAAACGTCGAGGTATTTAAACAATGAATTAAATCGTGATTAAGTCCTGTACATTATAAACATTACGTTTTCCAGTGTTTGGAACGCTAATCTTTGAAGGATGTCGCTTTACCGAGCTACGAGCACTCCGATGGAAAACAAGGCGAGGAGGTTTTAGATAATACCGATCAGTCCGTCTGGGGAATTACTACACCTTTGCCAATTATTTACCACCAAGCAGTAAAATCCAAGCCTTGTTGTTTCACAGGGCAAAAAGTTTCACATTAATCATCTTATATTTCTGACTGACGAGCACAGTGCAAAGCTCGATGGTGATTTGGATTGTTCATGTTAAAATAGATGCATGGAGTTGTGCTGTGATGTTATGTGGACTTGGATGTTATGCTTACCATCAGCCAAATGTCTTAGTCGACAAGTCACTCTATTTCATTAAAAAATATAGTAAGAAGTTTGACGGGTCAAATAGTTATATTATAACTAATAAATGCAACTTGTTGCTGAAAATTACTATAGTACACTATGGTTTGTGTGTATTATAAAACACAGAGTCTCACCAATACTCTAAACGTGATCCCAATTGCTAATACTTAACCTTCCCAGACTCTTAAACTGAGCTATCTTATGATAGCAACAACGGCAGAGCAATGCCGTGAGAAATGCTAAGAATATTATAATAATCCATCACCACATACAAACCATAAAACTCCAAATATGACACCGGAACGAAAACATTCGAACTCATTACGCATACAAAATACACCACTACGCATCGACAGCGAAAATCAATACCATCTATGCTAACCTTCTTTGTCGCGCTGTGCGAAAAGTTAAATCTTACAATGCAACCTCTTTTCTAGTCACGTCGTATAATACCAACCTTAAAAAGTAAAATAGATATGCAAAAGAACCATGCATCTTCCGAATTTAAATGCTTCGATATTCAAATGAGACCGGAACGGGAAGAGCAATTTTGACACTTGGAAGAATAGCCAACCCTTTTTATTCAAATGAAGTGCGTCTTTACGGCCAGTGTCTACACGATTTAAATGGCACAGATAAAGAAGTTTTTTAATGAAACGCGGGAATTTATTCATAGGTATTTATAGTTTTTTTAGACGTGGGAAGGGTTGTGTGAGAATCTTGTCTGTATATGATCGAAGGGGTTGGTTGTTATGGAAAGCTGTATCAACATTGGTAGTAATATGCAAATTTATTGATTTTCGATAAAATTGGCGTAGATGGCATGTTTGTTACTTTGTCACAAAGGAAATTTATGACTACTAAATTCTTTACATCGGAGATCGTAAATTTTGTTCGTCATAATGTCGCGCCAAAGAACTCTTTAGTTTGCTGGCAAAGATTTTGAAACTCAAAAGTATTATTTCACCAGCTTCGGATTGTAGGAGGTTTACCGTTTAGTTCATTCGGACACATTGTAGCATTTTGTATGCATTTTAAATAGTTTAAAGCATCTTAGACCAAGATTCAGCTCCAAGAGAATGCTTTTTAAAGAAAAAGTTTTCTAAAATTAAGAGTCTATCAGAATCGAGAGAAAAAAATTTTGTAACAAGAGCTACAAGCTCTAAGGCTAGTGGTAAGTAGCATAATTATTATTAATTTGCACATTATGCATCTGATATATTGACCCACGTAAGCACGAAATCACCAATTTTCATTTCTTTTTCTGTGTGTTTGACTAAGTAGTAATTTTAAAACATAACTGCGATCCGGCCAAAAGGACATTGTTTCCAGAGAATATATATCCGGTGCATAACGATTCACCATCTTCAATCTCCGAGTAGCGAGCGCCGTGCAGTACTTTCACTTTACTTTCAGAGTGTTCATGTTCAAAAAGCGGCGTGACACAATAATGCTATGGCAAGAGTGTCGCTTACCATCGAGTGCATGACATGCTCGTCACTCTGTATTGAAAAGAATATAAATACCTACTGGTTTTTAATTTTGTTAAGTAATATACAAATAGATAAACAAAAAATATTCCAAACACAATCAGTAGTAATTCAAAATCATCTCTAAACATTCTTCTAAGATTCAAAAGGTTAACCCTTCAACGGCCGAGCATTGATATTTAAATGTCCTCGCGGACAGGTGTCCTACAGACCGCGTGTAGAGGAGCGAGGAAGTAGACAAAAAGTAATTATTGTGTTCCGCGCTCAAAACTTGATAATTATAGGATGTAGAAATTCTTAAGGGTTTTTTTTTCGTTTTGAATGCTTACGGAAACAAATTCTGTTTGTAGATGACTATTGAAGAAAAAATATTGTGTTTGAGTTTGAACGAAAATAAAAATCGATATTTTAGAAACAGGAACAATAACAGATGTTGCTTTTTTAAAATAATTTATTTTCTTCACAAAACTTTCAATAAGATATTACTAACAGATAATACATATTGTTTACCATCAGATACATGTTTTGCTTGTCACTGTACAACATAAAAACCGAGACACTTTATATCACTTTTTGTAGTGGTAGAACTCTTGGCAGAGTCCGCCTGGGGAAGTACCACACCTTTGCCAGTTATTCTACCGCCAAGCAGTAATGTGCAAACATTACTGTGTTCCGGTTTGAAGGGCCATGTTTCTAGAGAAATTACAGGGCTTAGAGATATAAGATCTTAGATCTCTGGGTGACGAGCGCAGTGCAGTGCTAGGTAATGATTGGGACTCTTCATGTTCCAATAGCTGCGTGTCACTGTGCTGTTATGTGTCAGGCATGTTGCTTACCATCAGGCACATGTCCTGATCGTCTCGTCACTCTTTATTTAAAAAAAAACACACACAGGTAAGGTATTTTAAACACCAATCTAATCTAATTTTTGCTTTAGCAAATCAAGTAAGTAGCTATATTGAGTTACTTTTGTAGTATCATCATTTTTGATTGTGCCTTTGAGTAACTTCTTCTTCTTCAAGATTCAGCAGTGAGAACTTAAAATGAGCTGATTGTGATAGTGGATGAGCATGACAGACAAATAGTTTTACCTCTTTCATTCTGGCTTTAAGAAACTAAATCGCCACCACGATCCCCAAAATGAATATCAATTCTCACGTTGCTACTATTATTTTTAAAATAATAGCACACCTGGGCCTCGCGGACCGGTCTGAGCGTCGGTTTCCGTCACACACGGGTCTGAGAGACCTTCATTTGCATGCGAAGGGTTAATCTCTACGATTATTTGTGCTCACGCATATTTTTAATTATTCAAGGGTTAATGTTATTCATTTTTAGAATGTGTTCGCGAATGTATTTTTTTCCACCAGTCAATGTTTTGATTTCGTTGAGTGTGCGTGTGACATTAGAAAATAGTAGCAAAACGTGCAAATTCTACTAAAAATGTTTAATATTGTTCTTTTAGAACACCGATATATAAATAACAAATGGTATGGAAAACTTAATTTTATTTTTCGATGATAAACCTACGATTAACGGTTTGAAGGTTTACGGATGGTGTCTTAAAACGTTGATGCGGTCTATAATGGAACGCGTTACCTAGAAGAAACCGATTTTCTCTCAAGTTGAAGATTTATGTTGAAGAACAGAATGTCTGCGAAATAATACTAAATATTTTGCTGATAATAGAGGTAATGTATTTTACTTTAATTATTGTTGAATATTAAGTGACATAATGAATAGATTGTCAAGATGCTGTGTGACATGAGTGATATTATTTATTCTATTTGAAATTTGTAAAATGATGAAAGTGCACCATAACAGAAAAAGCTGTCTATTTGGAGCTAACAATAACAGAAACAGGAAACAATTTTTAGTTATAAGTATTTTGAGCTATTCATTTCACAATACAATAACATTTATATTACGAGTATATTAACATTTGTATTATAAGAAATAATTGGATAGTTGTGATGCGCTGTGGATTTTTCAAAACAAGAAGTGGTCCACGAAATACTTTGCCAATAACTAAAAAAAACATGGCGCGATGGCGCGTATTTTGTATTCCACAAGCGGCCATTAATTTTCGCAAAACTAATTTTGGAAATTCGAACCCGCAGCGAAATCAGGACTAGTGATGTGCTGGCTATGCATCACGGATAATGATTGGATTTGCCCCGCCTTAGTCATCAATCACGGTGCCGGGTGGGATAGCCGACCACCATAACTTGGTCTCTTACTTTCTTACATATTTTTAGGAAAAAATCTCGTTAACGCGATATTTGCTAAACAGTAGTGTTGTAGATATGTTGTAGTCAAAGTTTTGTGATGATCCAAAATAACAAAATATTACCAAATGTCATTTCAATACCAACCAAAGTTGTTCAAAATTATTTTTTGTGCTTATAAAACAACAATATGTTTTCCCCATTGACTTAATAAGATTTTATTGAAAATTCCAAGATCATTTCAGATGACTTACAAAGATAATCGGGGTTGAAATCAAAGTTCTAAACCAAAGGTTTCCTTTTCCTTGACAATCTGAATGTTTACTTCTATCGTTTGATTGTTACGATTTACAAATTCGAAGAATTTACTCAATTTTATCTCACTGAGTAGAGTAGAGAGATATTTTCCGTAACAGACGTCTAAAATTTCTAAATCGCTTAAAATATTTTAAAATATTGTCAATTTTTTTGGGTCCCAAAAGCCTTGAGCTTGTATTCGTAAAGTTTTTATTTTTATTTCTATTTTTTTAGAATTAATAATACTTGATATTAAATTAAACTGTTAAACCTATGTAAGTTTGTCCTCACGACTTAATCGTCCTACAATTTTTACGCAACAAACATTTGGGAGAGGTCATCTGTTTTTGGTTTTCGCGCTAGGGTGGGGAAAAGCCATTGTGTCTTGTTAGGGACACTGTAATGTCTTGGATGGTTGGATGTAACTAAATTATGTTTTTTTGGCGTGTGTCGGAGCGTCTATTCAGCTTGCGAAAATGTCTTTTGTGTAATAGGTATTACGTGGTAATTTTCTTTTATCGAGGCATGACGGGGTTTTCCTATTTATATTTTTGCGAGTAACTTAGATATTATGAGAACTAATGTTGTTGCGAGAATGTTATTTTCCATTTTATTCGAAATTGTTTCGTTCATTCAGCATATTGATCTTGTGGCTTATTCTTTTTTTTTTAAGTGATTTATTGTATTTTTGAAATATCAATGAACTATGCAGTGATATTTCGGAAACTCGAATATAGATTACAAAGACATTTTTTTAATTTTATCGATAAATAATAATTGGTTTCCTCTGGATCATAATAATTTCCCCCGACCTGCCTCATATGATCCATGATGGATCACCCAATCCTAAGAAAACAGTTCTCTTTACAATATATCCACACAATAGGTTATATGCATATCTTTGAAGACACCCAAGAAAATTCTCGTTTGTAAAGTTGTAAAGCTTAGATAACGATAAAAAAGATCTAACTACACTTACAAAATAGTGGAATGTGTTTCTCGATCATTTTTATATTAACACAATCTGCGCTCAAATTCTCTACATGTTTCTACGTATTTATGTATTTTTAATATTATTCTATGAAACCGTTCAATTGATGGACACACAGCTGTGATGGTGGATGTATATTTGTACATACCTTACAAAGGAAATATTATTAAGGATATTAACCCCCGATAAAAGTTTTAGCTTAGTAACTTTCTCGACAGGGTTTAATAAAAAAATGCACCAAAATCGATCCATTTGTATTAACACTGTATGGATATTCAGACTGATTAACTAAAAAAATATTACATTTCGCTTCACGAAACTAGATAAAAATAAAACCATCTCAAATTATATCTAAAGCTATCAATACTTTAGAAAATTGTTAATAAACATTACATCACCTGTAAGCTTACTTAGTTTTATAAAAATTCAAACTCAAATAGGTATATCCATTCCAAATGTAAGCTACTTATGTAATAGAGAAAAATTGGCAACCGGGGGGGAGGTAATCCCGCGGGACGAGGGACGAGGTAAGAAGATTACCTCCTGCGCTCCCCGGGACAGAGTATCCTCTTTGTGGAGTATCATCATTTATTGACAAGACTAACAGCGCTTCGTGGTTTTAGCTGCTTAGTTCCCGTTATTTCTGCGGGATAAAAAACCTTTGTGTTATTCCAGACTAACTGTGTTTCAAACTTCGACCCGAACTAATCGGAAGTTCCGATGTGGTTGAGCAACAAACATTCAACCTATCGCATTTATACTATAGCATTATATTTAATACTGATCACAGGTTACTTTTTACTAAAGACTAGGGAAAATAACTTCATTTTTCCTATTAAAATTTCATCCACAACCTTCCTGTACTTTTGGCTTGAAATAGTTACAGACGTACATACGGACAAATTTTCACGTTTGTAATATTAGTAAGTTATTTATTATACTTGAAGCTAGTGGTTAGAATGTGCGACCAACAATCGCGTAGGTAGGTTACAAGGGGTATTAGGTTCGAGGTATTTCCAGATGTACAGATGTACACGGTTTTTGCTCTGGTTTCAACGGTCAAGGAAAGCGCTGTGCAGAAACTGCCATGTTCTCAGAATCTTTTAAGGCCATGTACCATTCGCCGACCCGCACTAGGGTGCCTCTCCTTTGCGAGGCCCCGAGTCTCAGAATTGGAGAAGTGGAGACACTTAATGTACTGCTTAATGGTTAAGAATGTACCTAATGTACCTAAGAAACTGAATAAACGTCTAAAAAATACAGGATATTTTTTACAAAAACTGAATGAAAACTCTTTTCTCGAAACTCTTCAGCCTCTCTAAAAATTCACCAAAGAGTATCCAAGACAAAGGCGGGAAAAAGGAAAAATCCCGAACTGCAAAGGGGTGTAAGGTTCTACCGAGATGTCTGCCTCATATGTATGTAAATGGGGCCTAAGCCGGAGAAAAGTAAGGACGTGTGCAGATAGATTCTCAGCGAAACAATTCTTATACGAGTACTCTTAAGTAGTATCATAGCATTAGTAGTAGTAGCATAGATAGAGTATTTTTTGTTGCTACTACTGGTACACAGCACTTTCTCTCTCACGGAGAAAGTCAAGGCCATAATCCACCACGCTAGCCAAGTCAGCTGATAGCGTGTACTGAAAAAAATAGAATGTCATAATTTTTTCTCGACATTTTCCTTCAGTTAACAGTCCCTACCACTTATTAACATGGAGACTCCAACTCCTTGCCTAGCACTGCGCTCGTCTTTCGGAACCATAAGGTGTTTTATCTCATTGTCCTGTAATGGCTCTGAACATTTTAACAAATAATTGACCAATCATTTCCCTTCAAACTGGAGTAGAAAGTAATATGTAGAACTTCCCTAGGCGGACTCTAAATAAGAGTTTTCTCACTACAATGCTTTTAGGTACAGTGTTTTTTATTTCAAGCTATAATAGGTACCTTTTGTACCAGTACTTGTTAGTACAAGTATGGAGCCCGCCTTACCCGTCCTATCTACATAAATACATGTCAGGTGCTCGGAACTCGGCTTACGAATATTTTTCCCGAGATATTGCGTTCGGGAGATTTGTATACACACCTTTATACGTTGTATGTTTACCAAACATTCCCTAATTTGAACTTCTTTTAGGAGCGGTGAGCTAAAAGTTAAAGCGCCGTATTAGAAAACTTGCTTAAGCTTAGGCATCTCGCTTTATTTCCCAAAGCCACGGGGTTTTTCTCATAATGAGAGAATCAAAGCCGAAATCCACTACGCCACCCAAGTGCAGTTAGGCAGAAGATGTCTTTCTTAGAACATGTCGGTTTCCTTAGGATATTTTTCGTGTAATGTTAAAGGCGATGCAAAATAGGAAGAGGCGTAGGTGGGATACGAACCTGTGACCATACGGACCTCGCGATTGTGACATTGGACGTTCTCACCATTAGGTCAACACGACTGCATATCATTTAATTTCTCTGAAAAATCGACTTCAATCAGTGTGATGGAATATAGCCTAGAATTACTCCTTGTTGAAGAAATTCGGCCGTCCCAGAATTCATAATATAGTGTGTTACTTATGCGGAAAATACAATAAATTATAATATAAGTGTAAAACCTGTTGGTAGTAACACGGGCAATAAACGATATTTTCTATGAACTCTTGTATTTATTCTACTAATATTATTAAAAACGCAAAAGTTTGTAAGTATGGGTCGATGGATGTTTATTGCTCTTTCACGTTAAAACTACTGAAGGTATTTGGATAAAATTTGGCATGATAATACTAGTATAATATATAAGTAAAGTTATATCATCTCCGCGGCAATATTATCAGAAGATATATCGCGAGACGCCTCGCCGCCACACAGAGGCATTTTTCAAGACGCAATCCTCCCCCGCTTGCCCGTGCCCGTGGTCTAAATCAAAAGATATTGGGAGATTTACCAACTTATAAAAGTGGATAAAAGTCTGCACACCATTCACGGTTGGGACTAGATATGCGAATATTATGTCACCTACACAACATCTGTGGTTAGTACCTAGTTTCACAGGCGGATAACGTATTATTGTATTATTACAGGGCGATACATTTAATACACTTTATTGACACGTACAACACAAATATTCACTAAGTGCCTGTTCACACTAGCGATATGTCCGGCGATTTAACAGGGAGGCGACAGTTACGGAATACTGGGCAGCACAAATTTAAAATACTCACTGTAAATATCAACTAAACATACATATTTATAAGAACTACGTACAAAAACATAAAAAAAACTAATATGTGTAGTTATAAGTAAGACAACATCATCGACACGAAGAAGAAGAAGCGACGCAAGATCGCGGCGTGCACGCGGCATGCTCGCCGCGATTCCGCTGCGATTATTTCTTAGCAGCAACGGACCAATCGCTGGTGTGAACAGACCCTAAACATTTAACGATGAACTTGTAAAAAATAGTGTGACAAGTAATTAAGGGATTCATTTTGCCCCTCTTCTCACTAACCAGGTCTGCAGCTACGTGTTGTGGTATAGTACATAGGAGAGGTACGTAACAAGTTTTCAGCATGCCTCAAACACCTACCCACAAATGATCTAGTACCACCATGTTTCAGCACGCCTCAAACACCTACCTACAAATGATCTAGTACCACCATGTTTCAGCATGCCTGCCTCAAACACCTACCCACAAATGATCTAGTACCACCATTTTCAGCATGCCTCAAACACCTACCCACAAATGATCTAGTACCACCATGTTTCAGCATGCCTCAAACACCTACCCACAAATGATCTAGTACCACCATGTTTCAGCATGCCTCAAACACCTACCCAAAAATGATCTAGTACCACCATGTTTCAGCATGCCTCAAACACCTACCCACAAATGACGTAGTACCACCATGTTTCAGCATGTCTCAAACACCTACCCACAAATGATCTAGTACCACCATGTTTCAGCATGCCTCAAACACCTACCCACAAATGATCTAGTACCACCATGTTTCAGCATGCCTCAAACACCTACCCATAAATGATCTAGTACCACCATGTTTCAGCATGCCTCAAACACCTACCCAAAATGATCTAGTACCACCATGTTTCAGCATGCCTCAAACACCTACCCAAAATGATCTAGTACCACCATGTTTCAGCATGCCTCAAACACCTACCCACAAATGACGTAGCACCACCATGTTTCAGCATGTCTCAAACACCTACCCACAAATGATCTAGTACCACCATGTTTCAGCATGCCTCAAACACCTACCCACAAATGATCTAGTACCACCATGTTTCAGCATGCCTGCCTCAAACACCTACCCACAAATGATCTAGTACCATCATTTTCAGCATGCCTCAAACACCTACCCACAAATGATCTAGTACCACCATGTTTCAGCATGCCTCAAACACCTACCCACAAATGATCTAGTACCACCATGTTTCAGCATGCCTCAAACACCTACCCAAAAATGATCTAGTACCACCATGTTTCAGCATGCCTCAAACACCTACCCACAAATGACGTAGTACCACCATGTTTCAGCATGTCTCAAACACCTACCCACAAATGATCTAGTACCACCATGTTTCAGCACGCCTCAAACACCTACCCACAAATGATCTAGTACCACCATGTTTCAGCATGGCTCAAACACCTACCCACAAATGATCTAGTACCACCATGTTTCAGCATGCCTCGAACACCTACCCACAAATGACGTAGTACCACCATGTTTCAGCAGCATACCTCAAACACCTACCCACATGATCTAGTACCACCATGCCCTTTTTCTATGATGGTTACAGTCTTGGTGTCTTCAAATCGAGAGTACATCGTTTTTTTCTATGTGAACACGCTCCATCATAGACCGCATCATCGCTTAACATCAGCCAATACGGCGATCAAGTGTAAGCAAATAGTCATTGTTAAAGACAAGTTTTGTCTTGACATCAAAATGATTTTGTGAAGGCACCAATCCAAAATTTTACATATACTACGTATAGAGTTCGATTTTCACCGCACCCTATGGTTCCTTTGTATCAATCGTAAGCAGACGACGTGCATACTTCTTATGGCAATAGAGTGATGTCTCGCGACAAAAGTATAACACTTCCACAAGAGCGATAAGTCAAGAAAGATGCTACCCGTACTCTCGGTGTAAATCATTTGAGCCAACTCTATACGTAGTATATGTAAACTCTTTGGAATCAATAGTGAATATCGCTGCCCTCCCATGACTTATGCAGTAAGTTCCTCCCAGGCCGTTGCCTCCCGTTTCTTGGCAGTTTTGATGCATCGCAATATTTTCGCGTCGGGCACACACCCCTGTGACGCGCTTGATATATTGCCGCGGCTCACAACCTCACATCCATTCTGTTAAATTCGCTCACGAAAAATATCTGATTATATTTTGTGTAACATTGTTTTCTTATTGTGTAGCTATAGTTTCTATTATACCGGATTGTACAAAATAGAAATAACTAGCAGCGCTTCGCGGCGATGCCCGTGTAGTTCCTGAGGGTCTACCGCCGAACTAAAACTGTCAAACTTTGATATTCCTCTTTCTTTTCTTTTCGCTTGCTTTATAGAGACAACAATAGCACAGCCATATCCGATTTAGTTAGGCGGTAGATGGGCTGTTTATATTCTTTTTCCGGGCTCAAAACTATTTGTTGTATTCGAGACTGTAATAATTTAACTGTGGTGTAAATTTCAGTGCAATCCGTTCATACGCTCCGACGTGATTGAGCAACAAACATCCAAACTTTCGCATTCATTTAATTAGTAGAATTTATAGAGATGATTTTCTAGTGGCAGGTCTCTTTGTAGTCCGCTTGGAGAAGTACCAAAATCTTGCCAGTTGTGTTGCCCGTCAAGAGCAGTAACACGCAACTTACGGTGTTCCGCTTTGAAGGGCAATGTTTGTAGAAAAATACACGGCATAGAGATAATTCATCTTATACCTCCCGGTATCGAGCGCAGTGCAGTGCTAGGTAATGATTTGGACTCTTCATGTTCATACTACTTTGTGGCACTGTGTTGTTATAAACAGGCGTGTTGCTTACCATCAGGGACATATCTCGCGCAGCCGGATACTACGTTAAAAAAATAGGCTGGAATATGATAATGTTCCTGTTCATTTGATATACCAAATTAGAAGGAGTATTAACAGTAGACTAGTAAATCTGATTTTTATCTTACACTGATGTTGTTAGTTACGGAATATATTTGTCGTGGTTAGACAGTCAGCGGTGCATATTTCCGATATTCCGATGTAGTTCCATGTAATATTTTCAATGGTCAACCGACTCAGTAATTGCATCGAAATAAGTCGCGCTCGCGCTCCGTCATTTGAATGCGACATGCGCAAAACTAGTTCTTAAAACAATGTTTCAATTTCACTATAGTACACTACACTATAAGCTCCTACTTGATAGGTTCATTTTGATAAGGTTATTAACATCGTTTCATGGTTGTTTTTCCACTTTCGTAACAAGAATATCTAAACTAAAAAATAAGAGTGAGTATTCTCGTGGGAATCGATTTCTTCTAGGTAAGCGGGCTCCATCGGAGACCACATTGTCGTTTAACATCTGGCAAGATAGCGCAGCGCTCTAGTGCATATATATTTATATATATTATCGGTACAAAATCTTATACCTTTAAACCACAGATTTCTAAAACAAAAGGCAGATGGAACGTGCGGAACACAGATCCTTAGGTCCGGAAAGCAAATATCAAACGCCAAAGCAAATACAAACTCCAGTCAGTACGAAACTGACTTCCGTCTCGTACGGGAGTCCCGTGTCATTTTATGTTTTGTTTAAGATTATGCCGTCTTGTGTCATCAAACATTGCAAACATTGTTCCCAAAAATAAAAAAAGGAAATTTCATAGGAAAGTTAGAATATTTTTAATGATATTCATATAATTTAGACGATTTTATTTCGATAAATGAATAGAAACACAACACCTCAACGAAAATAGGTCAGTGTTGCTATACTAAATTGAAATTATTTTCCCTGATGTTAAGGTAAAATATAGATTCTAATTTTGTTTTGAAGATACTCGTAGACCAAATTATTGATGAACATTGTATAATTCAATTTTAAGCTCTATTTTTACAAGCGTAATTTTTCTAATTTAATGTGAATCGATGCCAAGAACAAATCCTCGCCGTTACTAGGGTTAATAAAAATACTAATAGTGTTGATGAAAACTATAGTTATGAAACAAGTTTTTAATACTTCTGTGTAATATGGAGTTTAAAAGGTTTTATTTTAGTAATATGTGGCCAAAGCAAATACAAACTCCTGTCAGTACGACACAAACTTCATCTTGTACGGGCCTGTCCATACGTGTTCATCCTGTGTGATTTTATGTTTGGTTTTAAATAATGCCGTCTTGTGTATTCAAACATTGCAAACATAGTTCCCAAAAACAAAAAAAAAAGGAAGGAGGAATATCATTTCATAGGTAAGTTTGAATATTTTTACTGCTATTATGTTATTTAGGCGATTTCATTATGGTAACAAATAGGAACACGTGTGGCTATACCAAACTGAAATAGTTTTCCTGAAGTGAAGGTAAAATATAGATTATAATTTTGTTTTTAAGGTAGTATTGTTCAATTTTAAGACCTATTTTTACTATGTTTTTATATATAATGTGAATTGATTCCTAGCAGTGATCCACGCCGTTACTAGTGTTAGTAAAATTACTAATAGTGTTGATGAAAACTGTAGTTATGAAGCGAGTTTTTAATACTTGTATGTTCTGTGGAGTTTTCAAAAATACATAATACACTTACATTATAATAATAAACGAGTAGAATAGAATGTTATATAATGCCAGCAGTAGGTCTCAGAATATTATCATTTGATAGTAGCAGTTTTTGAATATTATACGATTACTTGGTTTAAAAGTGAGGTTTTGTAAAAAAAAAGTGAAGCATTAGTGAATCGTTTAAACGATTATTTGTTTCTTTTTTTTTTGGTTTGTTGTTTGGCCCTATAAAAGGTAGCCCATATGCATTATATCAAAACTAGTTTTGGTGATAAAGATGGTTGTTTTGGTTTTTGTTTAAACTATCTAAGGGAGCAAATCATACTAATTAATATTTGCGATTCAAGTTGATTTTTGGTTGCATGTAAAATCAAAATTCTTAACTTCATTAAATGGAAATAAGATTTCTTGTTAACAAGAAATCCTTGCATTATATATTATCGGTGTAATAATAAATTATTTTAAAATAATGTTTTATATGTTTATTATACGTGAAAATTTCCAAAGCTTAAGACAACAATAGTGGGACTTTTTTCTTAAGACTGGGAACATTACACGCACACCAACGTGAGTAATTTGACAACGTCGGTGAGAGCTGTCACGCATACATAACTAATGACTGGCCTCACAGTGTCGTTCACGAAGGTTTCATCTGTTTAGAAATCTGTGCTTTAAACGGCCAATTCTTGTAGGAATATATGTATGTAGGTATATATAGAATCTGAATCTCGGAAACGGCTCGAACGATTTTCATGAAATTATGTATACAGGAGGTATCGGGGACGATAAATCAATCTAGCTAGGTTTTATTTTTTTAAAACATCATTTTATGCGAGTTTTTAGACAATGAAAAACTCCTACAATGTCATTAGAATACGATAACTTACTTCGCCACTGTTCTTGAAGTCTAAATGGCTCAGTCGGAATATGCTCGCCCTCGGAGTCAACAGGCCCCGGTTCGAGTCCTGATGGTTACACTCGGGTCTTTTCTTTTTGTTCTTTTTTTTCTTGAAAATCTTTTACTTAGAGCCCTTTATAAACGCATTTAAACCGAGCAAAGCTCGGTCAACCAGGTACTGTAATTAATAAGCGTTTGCCAATGTCGATGAAAGTTTGGAGAAAATGTAGACAAGACATTGAATCCTACGTTTTTTGACAACTGAAACGAAATATTTACTAAAGCGAAAATCATGGCCACTCGGCACTCTGACTCCCCGACATCAAAGTCAGTGCTTAACCAAACATCAAAACCAAGTGCGTGGAACAAATTTGCGGAGAGCAAAAAAAAATCGACAAATCTCAACGAAAACACATCGACGCTTGAAAGGCAAAAATTACTAAGCGACATCTTCGACGATATTGAGTTATCTAACATCATTGAATCAGCAAAAACATAGTGTTGATTGGTCTTACTCCTGTGACGCTTAGACAAGTTTTGATGTCACTTAGTAACTGACAAAGAACTTATTTTCGGTGACCAAGTGACTAGAATTTTATTGTTTTAGGAATAATTTTTATTTGGTAGATTCCTATTTGGTTTGAAAATCCCTATCGAAAATCAAGTAGTTACCACTAATAGGCGTTTATCAACATTTGTATTTACAAAATAAAAACATAAAAATGTTTTGGTGTAAAATTATCAAGGTGTCGCTTGGAAATGTTTGCTTTCAAGCGTCGACATAAATATAGTCAACATTTACACCTGTCTGCCTTTTCAATCGTACAGCAGGCCCGACTCAAACATCTATTGAAAACCCGAAACAGGGGGTGTGTTACCCCCCACCCCACCACCCCTCTCGTTATCCCACTTCCCCCCTTTCTTTCTACTAACTTTGCATCGTCATTCGTATTACTTGGGCCTTAACTTATGTGAGAGTATACGAAATTCACCGTACACGGAAAAAGTTACCGTAACAGCTTTGGTTTAGAGTAAAAAATTAGTTTTTACTGAAAAAACCAATTTACAATGTGAATAAATAAGCCAGTTTGTGTTGTGTTTAGTTGCGATAAGGTCGGGTTTCGCTTGGAAAGTGGCAGATCAATTTTGAGATAGTCGGTACTGATTCCTTTGCATTACTTTTCCTTCTTTACGGATGTATTTTATGTGAGTTTTAAAGGTCTTATGTGGATAGTAGAGAATGTTGATAGGTTTGTGTGTTCCTTATTGTCGCCATTTTATTTTGGAAGCTTCTTTATTGTTTGTTGTATCTCTTTGAGACGTTACAAAGGTTTAATTTTGGCAACGTTTCAGTTGTAGTGTGTAAGCCTCATGATATTTTAATCAAATAACATTTCAAAGACTCCAAGTCTCGAACAAAGCCGCAAACTTAAAAGTTCGGGTTTTTATAGAATACATTTCGGAGAGTGCGCAGCTGATCTGTTTATTTTAACTTTGGCTACTTATATTGGACAAAGCAAAGGACGTAGCTTCAAAAAAAGACGTCGTTTCATAGTTGTTGTATCACTGTAACAAAGCCTCAAACAAAGAGGTGTCACTCCACTTTCGTTATAAGAATATCTAAAGTACGAAATAGGCTACCTGAGTGGATTCTCAATAGATATAATCTGAGTGTTTCCAGGTACCTATAGCTTGATTTACTTTTTTGGTGAGCACGCTCCACTGCAAATCGTGTCGTCACTTAACATCAGGTGAGATGGCGGCGAAAAGTTGCAAGTTTAAAAAAAAATGTTTATCGACTTTGTTATATTTTATGCCTACCACCGTCCTGTGGTTTTACTCTCATAGTTCCCGTCTTTGTAAGTTTTATTCGATAGGAACAGACTATTGTTACCTGACTTCCAAAAAAAGAGGATGTTATCAATTTGGTTGTATGTTGTTTTTGTATGTATATTACGCGATAGTGCCGCCAATTGTGAATGTTTTTTTTTGTTTGGTAGATTTTTTTTTAGATTATTTGTTTGGTAGAATATTTGCATGATCTGATACCGCCTTGCCCTTTTTTCTATCGAAATGCTCGTAGCTCGAAAAAGCGACATCGTTTCATGGTTGATGTTCCAAAGACACGAACGAAGAGATTTGACTCTACTTTTTTGATAAGAACGTCTAGGCTGTGGAATACGTCGCCTGAGTGGGTTTTCCCCGATGGTTACAATCTTTATGTCTTCAAATCGAGAGTGAATCGGTTTCTTCTAGGTAATCACGCTCCATCGTAGACCGCACCGTCGCTAAACATCAGGCGAGATGGCGGTCAAGTGTAAACCTATAAAAGTTAAAAAAAAAAGATAATACCAATTCAGAGGTTTAATTAATTTTATCAAAATCGGTGTAGCTTTTTTGGAAATATGAACAAAAACAACTAAAATTAACTTTCGTTACCTCGGTGTCTCAGTGATTGCTTCCTATTGAATTTGGTGGAATGCCTGAATTTGATTTTCAATTAAAGTCGGTTTAAAAAAAATATATTGTTTTGGAATTTCAACCCGATCCATTCACCTGTTACGACGTGATTGAACAACAAACATCGAAACTTTCACTTATAAAGCATAAGTGTGGATGTTTTAATAATTTTATGATCAGGGGGTCACCGCCTAACTAAAACTGTCTTAGCTAGTGCTAGTGCTCTCTCTTTTCTTTCCGCTTGATATCATAGAGACAGCAATAGCAAAACCATAGCCGATGTAGTTAGGCGGTAGAGGAGCAGATCAGATAATTCAGCCTTACACTGTTATCCCGAACAAAATCAGCTGATCAATTTTGTCGAACCGAAAAGACATTTTTGTTTGGAGTTTTATAGAGGATATTTTAATGTGGTATTTGGGAGTTCTGTAAATGTGACAATTTGTGGGTTTCTACTAAGAATAAACTCTGCCATATTTCAATATTTGACCACTTTTTTTTCAATATAACCATTCAATAATTTTATTTTCTCCGAAAATAATTTCGTTTTCTTTTTCTCTTTCAATATTTTCTTAACCGACTTCAATATTTATACTTAATTAAATTTAGGCACTTGACTAAAATTTCATATTTTTTAGGAAACTAACACTGCTTCAATGAAACAGTATAACATCCTGGTACGAAAACATCTTCCAGGCAAATTTCAAATTTACCAAACACATTAAAAATCCAAGACATCCTTCAATATTTCACTTCCCATTGTAGACGTTCAGGATAATCCGTGTCTGGACGTTATTAAGTCTAATGACGTCATTAGACAAACAGATCTTCCAGTCACTAAATATTTGATGCAATTCCCTTATTCTGCATACAATAGAGTCTTTTTTCCGCCCTCTTTTCACCACCCCAAGATTGCCGAAGTTATTTGTCAAAACCACTAATTGCCTGTTATATTCGACTAAGAAACGCAATAAGGGGATTTTGTACGATTTTAGGGTCTCGTGCCCTAAAATGAGGTCGAATAATGGGTAAAATAGTAAAGTGAAAAGTTACTGTGTTCCAATATAAAGGGCAATGTTTCCAGAAAATAACATGATGAGATAACTTATCTTGTATAACTCATCTTGTATTTTCGAGTTACGAGTGCAGTGTGATTTGGACTCTTCATGTTCCAATAGCTGCGCGGTGCTGTGTTGTTACGGGAATATGTGTTGCTCGCCACCAGATGCTTAACTCGCTCTAAGCATCACTCTATGTAATGAAAATGTATTTCAGATGTCAATTTAAAAACGTAATATTTTCTAGAAACTTAAAAATAATCAAATTTATTCAATAACTTCATACACTAGCATATTTCTAAAACTACAAAATTTATTTATATTTGATCAAAGTAACGTGAATAAAATACACGTCCACAAAATCATCTTATACTTTTAAACGAACAATTCTTGTAGGTATAAATATATAGAATCTGAATCTCGGAAACGGCTCAAACGATTTTCATGAAATTATGTATACAGGGGGTTTCGGGGACGATAAATTGATCTAGCTAGGTTGTATTTTTTAAAAACACCATTTTATGCGCGTTTTTAGACAATGAAAAACTCCTACAATGTTATTAGAATACGATAACTTATTTCGAAACTATTCAATGAGTCTAGATGGCTCAGACGGAATATGCTCGCTCTCGGAGCCAACAGGCCTTGGTTCGAATCCTGATGGTGGTTATACTCGAGTCTTTTCTTTTTTCTGAGAAAATCTTTTACTGAGACCACTTTATCAACGCATCTAATTCGTATCTAAATAAGTACATATTCTAACAAAAACATCATTTAAAAAACCGAGCAAAGCTCGGTCAACCAGGTAATATAAATCTCAACATATAAAAATTCCTTGGCATGGTGTTTGTTCCAAGTGAAGTCTTCCAAGTCCAAGCCAAGTCAACCAATTTATTTATTCATTTAATTATTCATTCAATGAGCACATATAACAGAAAGTAATAAACACATATTATAACATAAGAGTATACTGGACAGAACTTTACATTCCAAACTTTGTGGGCCTGCAAACAAATTTTGTTAAAATACAGTGGTTCGATAATAAAATTATTAAATTAGAGATAACACATAAAGAAAATTAGGCCAACAGATCTGAACTTAAAACTAACATGCTTTAAAACAGTAGATAAATAAGATAGTTCATAAACATTGTGAAACAACTAACTAGCCACATTTCAAATTTTCACGAAAGTTGACGTTTACGTGTAATTTTCTCCTCTTGAAAGACAGCATAGGTTTTACGATTATTGCTCGTCATAGGACAAAATCCTAGCAAAGCCGGAACCACCTACTATTTTTATTAGTTTATAAAATATTTTACTTAGATTTTTTTTAGTTCACGGAACCCTCGTTACTCGATTTCGGTACTTATCGAGTATTTTTTATTTCATTCAAGTCTGAGTTTCATTCATCTCATTCATGCCATTAACTCCCGAGCAGGTTGACATTGATTTCTGGCGAATCTTGGTTTTTCTCCGGCTAATTATGTAAAAGATCTTGGAGAGGAATGCATGGAGAATGTACTTGTTTTTCTGCTGATCATTATAGGTTTCTGCGGCCTTTGTGGTTGACACAGGATGTTAATTGGTATTCTTGGTGAGTGTTTTGTGCAATTACGGATTTTGGCAGCTTAGATTTTTATTGATAATTGTTCTTACTAGTGAACGAAGTTTCATACAGCAGTTTATAATAAAGCAATTTTTAATCTAGTATCAATTTGACTACAGACTCTACCAATTAACGAAAGAGTATTTTTTATTTATTTTTGTATGCCAAACACATGCTACCGTATACCTATAATTTTCTTTATTATTGAACAAATTGTTAGAGATCTGCGTTTTTTTTTCATATCTACGAGTATACTAATATTATAAAGATGAAGAGGTTTTTTGTTTGAACGCGCTAATCTCAGAAACTATTCGACTGATTTCAAAAATTCACCGTTGTATACTAGTATGTGTACTCCGAACAAAGCCGGGGCGGACTGCTAGTGAACTATAGAGGGAAGGGTGCAAAATGCATAGGTACTCCTTTGTCAGCAAATATTTTGTAAGAAAGTATACAATACTTTTACTAAATAAATTTGCCGGATACATACGCTTACTTTAATTTTTTCGAGACAAAATGGAGTAGATATTTTGGAGTTGTCAAATCGGTATAGAATTGGACTAAACTTAATCAGTCTATGGATAATTCAGATGTGGATAGTGTAAGTTAGTTAGGTATGTTGCGTAGTTCTCATTGTAATTTAATATAATTTAAAAAGCTCTGCTTGTTTTAAAAAAATGATAGAAGACCTTATTGAACGTAAACACTTATAAAAAAAAAAATTGGTTGCCTGTAAAGTCGGTATACGGGCGAAAGTTTTACGTGACAACGACTTTGAGTGGTAAAATAATTTTACGGAAGGGACGCGTGCCTTTCACTTTTTATGTCTGTCTCTCTCGCTCTTAGGCGGGCTAACCATGCCCGAGTGGAAGGGACGCGTGCCTCTCACTCGCTCTCGTTGTGAGCGCATAACGTGAGCGGAGCGTAACGCAGTTTCTTGAAGTGTCACCCGGCAAACCAATTTATAAGACGTTGTCACGTCAATAAGAAAAACAATAAAACTTAGTGCCACCAGCATTAATATCGCCAGTTGCTGGGTGTTTTAAAGCAATAGATTGACATAATGACAAAACCAGTCAGGGTCTGATAGTACAATATACCTGACAATATCCAACTAGCTCATCTCGTAAAAAAACCTATAAATTCACCCTTGTTAGTACTTTGATTAGTTAACCAAATTAAGGGGAAGATTCCGTTCGATTTAAAGTTTCGATCGGCTCCGGCATCGTGGCATACTGACTTAATAAGTTGGGGTCACACAAATCTTGTATACTTGTATTTCAAAGATACGAAATAAAATGATGTAATAAATACATTATCAGATATTCGATTGAGAGTAAGTCAAAAAAATATTTTCAAAAATCTAAAGTTCTTACAAAATTATGCAAAATGTTGATCATTTTATGGCATAGTTTTTAGGGTTCCGTAGCCAAATGACAAAATACGGAACCCTTATGGATTCGTCATGTCTGTTTGTCTGTCTGTCCGTCCGTATGTCACAGCCACTTTTCTCAGAAACTATAAAAGCTATACTATTGAAACTTGGTAGGTAGATGTAATCTGTAAACCGCATTAAAATTTTGATCCAAAAAGTACAAAAATTCCCGACCGACTCGCACTTGACCACTTTTATTTTTTTAATACGTAGTATGACGGGACGAGCAAGATATTAAGCCTGATGGTAAGCAACACGCCTGCCCATGACAGCACAGTGACATGTAGCTATTTGAACATGAAAAGAACTGAATCACTGCCTACCACTGTGGTGAACGTCCCCCAGAAATGTAAGATGATTCATTTCATTGCCTTGCAATGTTTTCTTGAAACATTTCCCTACAAACCAAAGCTCAGAAATATCTAAGTCACTGAAAGAATGATTTTATTGTAAAACTTAATAACAAATTTAACTTACCATGAGTTTTACATGAATATAGATATTTAAAACAATTAATTTTTCCTGCCTTCAACTCGACAATGTATTTTACAGTTAAAACTTACAATGTAGACAGAAATTTGATCAAAAACGTGATAAATTTAATACCCGGCAACATTCTTACAAAATATCTTCGAATATGGTCGTAAAAAACCACCCCCGGCAGGGGTGGTTATTATTCATTTTTCTCCAGTCAAATTCAGTGTAGGGTTTACTAATGTGGTACTTCACAATCACCCCTACGAATTTTTCGCGACCATGTTTTTTCCTGCACATTTCTTGTTTGTTTTCCCTCTCTTTTGTTCACATTTATTATCCTATTTCTATCCCGTTTCCACTATCACGCGTAGCGTAGGGTGGCTACAGAAAATATGATGCGTTTTTAGGGATAAATTGATTTTTCTGAATGTGTGGTAGCCATTTTTATGGGTGGCTTGGCCGTGCCGTTGGGAGACAGCTCAGTATTGATGGGGCAATATATTGTTTTAATGGGTTTCTTTTGTCGCAGAATAGTAAAATCTTTAGTAAATTTACTGGAGCTTTATTTCAATATTGGTACATTTGAATTGAATTTTCTTTGAACTTATGCACCTTTTATAAATATGCAACGCTCCTAAAGAAAGGACTTTTTACGGCAAAAATTGCTTAAAATTAAAAACAACGTAACCTATCTATTCCCTAATTTGCATATTATAACACAGTTTTATTAACTGCGACAATTAACTAAGTGTCATAATCGAGTTCACTGCAATAAAACTATAAAATTATGATTTACGGCTCATAAAGTAACGTAGCCTAAATTGATGGCGTTTTACCTTCATTATTAAAATATTTGCCCGACACGTAATTGCTTATGAGAGCCCATCAAAAACTCGTAAAAACCGGATCGTAAAAATTAAAATTCCTAATTAAGACCAAAATTTGGGTCTCCAGGTTTTTTGTTATAATACACAAATGCTATAATTGTGATGTATAATGTCTATAAATTATAGTAATCGTATTATGAGTGAGGAAAGCCAAAGGTGGCCCGGCGCAGGTGGCCCACAATTATGACATCTGACTTAATTGTGCTCGTAAAATTGTGGCACCTATTTAGTTTATGATTTGATGTTTATTATATGCAAAATATAGTTTTTGTTTAACACTGATAGGTTTGCTTGATGGATTTTTTTAATACCAGTACTGCCTGTCTAATAGCCTGTCGTCTTGACTGATGTTAAGCAACAATGTAGACTATGGGGTATGTTTACATCACAGATTAAACACGAAGAAACTGATTAATTTTCACTTTTTACGATATAGGTTAAAACCTCCTTATTGAATAAGGAGGTTTTACCGTCTTAGAAACGTCGATTCTGAAACGAAGTCACTTTTTTGAGCTATGAGCTAAGTGAATGATCTGGTATAAATGTACTTCTGGGATTCGCAGACGACAAGACAGAGTCGAGTCTGCGAGCTGTGCCGCTATGCAAGTGCTTAATTAGTTAATGTTCTTGATAGAGAACTTTTTTTGGGCTATCGGTCGGGTTTTGACGATATAATAATTAACACCACTTTGTCCTTTTTTCTGTAGAACTGCTCATTGCTCGAAAGAGCGACATTATTTTATGGTTGACTTCTGCAGATTAGTGCGCCGAAGTTTGACTTCATTTTCGCAATGCTCTCATTACGAAATTAGGCTGCGGAATACATTGTTGAGTGGGTTTTTCATAATAATTACAATTTCGGTATCTACAAGCTGAAAGTGAATCGATTTATTTTAGGATTCTTTTCTTTCTTTTATGAAGGTTGTTATTGTTATTACCTTCATGGTAAATTACACTGTCGCTTAACATCAGGGGTTAGGTTGAGTGCAAACCAATCGATGGTATAAAAAAATATATATTAAACGAAAAAAAATGCTCAGAAAAAAATTTTCGGTGCCTAAGTTTATTACTATTTGCATTAACAAACATATGAGTAAAGAAAAGTGTGTTCAAAGTGCACCCGTAGCGTTGATTCGTTGAGACATAAAACAACCAAATATATTTAGAAACTTTTTGTATTTATTTGTTGAAAAGCAAAAATAAAATGAATGCTCTAATTATAATATACTCTTATTTTACGAACACGAATGTGAGTAATTGTAGCGATTTCAGAAGGTATCTTTACATCTCCGTAACACAGTAATTGGTGTTTGAAAAAACATTACCCAAATTACGCCCACGACGATTGTTAAGGCGCATACCATCTTCATAATTATTTCTGTCGCTAATTAAAAAAACAAGCAAGATCTATAACTCTTTTTTTTTAGCTAAATATTTTTATTGAAAAAATATATTGTCATTAGAACTATAGCTGCGTTCTTCTCCTAATCCAAGAAATGTGTAAAAAATAAAGATAATTGTAATGACAAAGATCACAGACCCCGGAGTCTGCGGAGTGGCTAATTTAAATAACTAAAAAAAACTATAGATGCGTACAAAATATCGGATCTATCTAACAGCGGGAAGGTGGTAAAATTTTATTACTAATTTGACATAATTATTTAGTTGTAGTGGTAGAGCTGTTTGCACAGTCCACCTGGGTAAGTACAACACCATTGCCAGTTATTTTACCGTACAGCAGTAACGTGGACACATCACTGTGTTCCGGTTTGACAGACAGTGTTTAAAAAAATCTTATTGCTTTAGGTGACAAGCGCAATACAGTATCGGGTAATGATTTGGTTTCTTGATGTTCCAATAGCTGCATGTCACTGTGTTGTTATATTCAGGCGTGTTGCATACCATCAGGCACATATCCTGCTTGTCACGTCATTCAGTACTATAAAAAACCAAACAAACAAGCGAAAGAAGGCAGAAGCTTGAGATCCTAACTGCGTGCAAAACGAAATATCTGTACCGAACTTAATCTTTACAGGCCAATAAAGAATTGTATCATTGAAATAGCCGAAACAAAGTCAAGCGAAGATATTCCAAAATATAGGCTTTGCCTAGTTTGGGGCTCAATCAGTTCAATCAGGTTCAAACAGTTTTCTGTACAAAGTGAGTTTAAATTGTATCTTTTGTATCGCTTAAACCTAGGTATGATCATCTCTGTATTTCACGATTTTTGGCACAAACAAATACAAATATGTAAGTATTTATATTTGTATTCGTATCTGTATAAACTTTTATCCTCGGATTCAAATCGCCAGCACTGTTTACTCTCATATACTCAACCCATGGAGCCTAATTAAATAACCAAATCAAATTAAACATTGCATACAACAATAGCCCACGTTGGAGGACAATGGCCTTAAGTTGCGTGCTGGCACAGCTAACAAATCAGATAAGTGGCGAGTTACCGCCAGATAGCGGGAACGGTTACCCATCAACTGCACAATTAACCATTCAGATTCGCCGATACCGAGCTGCCGTTTTAAAATTGACAAGAAGTTGACAACGTGAGGGGGAGTGGGTTCCGTAGGCGAAGAAAATGTACTAAAGATTCAAATAAAGTTCGTATCTAAAATAGCATAATTTGCGCGGAATAAATACTGTTAAGTACCTACATATTATGACTAACCGATACATGGAATCGAAATAAATACTTAGCAACTATAATAATGACGATAGATGTAACGTATCAATTTAAATATGTAAATATTTTTCTAATACCACCTTGCCCTTTCTTGTTTTGGACTTCTCGTATCTCAAAAAGGTGACATCGTTTCATGGTCGATGTTCCAAAAACACGAACCTTCGTTCGTGTTTTTGGAACATCTTTGACACAGATTTGACTCCACGGTTGTGATAAGAACGTCTAGGTTGTGGAATGCGATGCCTGAGTGGGTTTTCCCCGCTAGTTACAATCTTGGTGTCTTCAAGTCGAGAGTGAATCGGTTTCTTCTAGGTAAGCACGCTCCATCGTAGATCGCATTGTCGCTTAACATCAGGTAAGATGGTGGTCAAGTGCGAACCTATTATAGTATGAAAACTAACGTGGTTATGACACATTTTACATAAATACACGGGTAACTCACGTATAATGTAGTCAGTCCAGTCCGACTCAAGTTTCGATCGCGTCCGGCGATCTTTTTCAAGGAGAGTGCGCGCGCGGGTTCGCAGCTCGTTTAGTGAGTCGGACTGGACTGACTACATTATACGTGAGTTACCCGTGTATTTATGTAGAACCTATTATAGTTAAACAAAAAAATGTTTTTTATTTATCATCGCTGAAAACCTTTATTTACCTTCTAGGGTATAATAATTTTAAACAAGTCCCTATGAAAGCTACTTCGATGATTTAATTTCAAGATGTTAACAGTATTTCTTATTTGGTCAAGTAATTTAGGATTTACAATGCCATAGATAGATAATGGGTGTTTCTATGTATAATACGTATGTATTTAGAACTATACAAGTATTATATCAGCTATCTGGCTGCCATCTAACAAGCTTTGCTTAGTTTGGGGTCAGATGGTGGTGTGTCCACCAATATTTATTATTATAATAAATAAATACCCCACAGTCCCTCATAATTTTAGTCAGATACCTAATAAGATTAGTTTAATATGGAACTGCGATTTCTGTGCACACCAAAAGTTTGGTGGACAGTAGAAGCAACCTGTAGTCAACTGTCATAGGACCCTTTATAAAATAAAAGCCACAGATACATATTATTACACAATGATAAAACCGGAAAGCGGCACCGAATTTAAGGCAAATTCTGTACATAGATTATTTCAAATAGTAGATTCAAATATGTATTTTAATTTATTTTTTTCATATGATAAGTCATATCCGGCGCCGAACCGATGGGGGTTCCGCACCGGTCAATGGGTAGTAGAAATTTACAAAACATATCGTGAAGAAGTGTTCCACGTGGCGTATCCCGCAACCAAGGAACCCTAAAAAGAGTTAAAGCGCTTTTATTGTCCAGTGTAAACTAGGTTTGTGGTTTGAAGGGGCCGCGCTGCGTAGCGGACCTATGGGAAATAGCTGAATGTGGCTATAGATTTATAGCTGATGGTTTTATGAGAAACAATATTATGAAAACTGTTTAATTACTTAAATGCGTGTCAAAGACCAATAAATCCTAAATAATGAGGTTGGTTGTTTAAATCTACCCTACGAATAATTATACTATTAAAGATTATTTTCAAGTAAAAACACCTAAAATTAAAATCACGAAAATCTTTGAAATCGAAAAGAATGTATACTCACTAAATATTTCATTTTACTACTAGCTGTCGTAAATGTTAAACAAATACATGATTAACTGAAAAGTAAGGATAAGATGATGAAAAATACTAAGATCTTGTGTATACAGCTAGAAATGTTTCATAAAAAACGGTCGAGCCGTTTCGTAGCTATACATGTTTGTACAAACATCGTTACACGAAGTTTTACATATTGAACGGTTTTACCTGCGAGTTTCCTGTTATTTTGTCAAGATTAAAAGTTGCATGTATGCTATTCCAAATTATAATCTAAAGGAGTTCCCAATTTCCATTCGGTCCGTTCTTAAATACTGACGTAATTAGCATTAAACATCGAAACGTTTACATTTAGAATATTAGTAGATAAATGTTTTTTTTTAATTGACAACAGTTTCGCACTTGACCGCCATCTCGCCAATGTTAAGCGACGCTGCTTTTTACGATGGAGCATGTCTACCACTTTGTTCATATTATCAAACTAGGTATTTTCCACACTCTGTTATTTACAGTTTTTCAAAGACTGCGGCAAACGAAACATATGATTACATTGAAGAAACAGTCTTTAAAATCTTTCTTTCAATATGTTTGAATGTGCTGTTGCAAATGAAAATAAAATCAGCAACTAATTTTACATAATAGTTTGCCATTAAATAATCTAAAGCCTTGCGATTGTTTATGTATCTTTTTTTTGTTTCAGGTATACTGCACCAAACCACAAGAGTTCATGGAAGCGAAAATAAACCCAGTGAAGCCGATGAAACGCAACATTGTGACACAAGTTTTTTATGTTCCAGAAGATAATATAACATTAACTGTTATTCTTGGCACAAGTAGATTATGATAGCATATCAGACAAAAGGTAATAAAGAGCGTCATAACTAAAATTATCTTATTAGACATTTATTACAAGGGGTTGACAACGAACACATTTATTTTATATAAAACTAGCTTTAACCCGCGGCTTCGCTCGCGTTCAGTAAGTTTTTATTGTAGATTCCTACTTTGATAGCATGAGCGTCAAATAATAACATAACTAATGCTCGTCTATAATATGTCTAAGGGTAGTTTATGCGTTATTATGTATTTTAATTCCCTATTTTACCATCTCAGGGGTTGAATTTTGGAAAACTAATACGCTCATTATTTTTAATGTTCATGCAAATAAATGTTTTAACTGCTATAGGTTTACTCTTGACCGCAATGTCGCTTAAAGTTAAGTGATTATGTGGTCCACGGTAGAGCTTGCTATCCTAGAAGAAACCGATTCAGTCTCAATTTGGATACACCAGCGTTGTAATCATCATGAAAAATCCATTCAGTCAACGTCTTAGAGTTACGTTAGAGAACGTTAGTCTGTGAACGTTTTTCACAGCCTAGGCGTTATTGTAACAAAAGTAGTCCGTCAAAGCTTTTCGTTATAATCTTGAGAACATGTCCAAGGGGTAAAAAGTACAAAATTTTATCCACTATTACGTACCTAGTATGAATTAGAAAAATATCCTTCTTTCTAGTTTGCTTCATAAAATATGTATCTCCTGTGCGTAATATTATTTATAATATATAAAATTTTCATACCCTCTTTTCATACACTTTCTTTGGGATTTAATTTAGGAAAACTCTGTTTTATATAGCTCTTTATTTTTTCCGTACTCATATCCTACAAAGTTTAAAGCAAATATGTCACAAGAAATAAAAATGTTCACACAAACTTTTTTCCCTTACTTTACTACATTAGACGCTGTATTTTGAAAAAAAAACACATAACTCATTACACATATTAGCCGTACTCAATTTATACGAAATTTCATTCAAATATGTCCAAGGAATAAAAAGTTTCATAATACACACTTTCATACATATTTTCTTTAAGCGTTGAATTTTGAGAAATCCGTCCATAGTGAATATGTCTACGTCATAAAAAGAATACGTGTGTGACAATTTAAGAATGTCATATTACCCTCTTAGGGGTTACATTTTGGAAATAAATGTACTCATAACTCATTATTTAGGCCGTACTCAATTTCTACAAAATTTGATGCAATATATTACAAAACTATCATAGTTTCATATAAACTATGATACTTTACCCTTATGTCACCCCTTTGAGGGTTGAATTTTGATAAATGTTGTAATATGTACCTCGTGATGCTAGCTGAAATCAATTCATACGAATTTTGAAAAACCTTCCCTTGGTCGATGCCTACGTCATAAAAAGAATACGTGTGTGAAATTTTAAGTATGTCATAAGGGTACGTCCTGTGCGTTATCATAAAACTTTCATCCCCTATTTTAAAACCTAGAGGATGAATTGATAAAAAATGTACTACGTAAGTCATTATTATGGCCGTACTCAACTCTTACAAAATTTGATGCTAATATGTCCAAGGAATAAAAAGTTTCATACAAACTTTCATCCCCTATTTCATCTCTTTAGGGGATGAATTTTGAGAAAAACTACCTTGGTGGCTGCCTACGTTATAAAAATAATACGTGTGTGAAATATTTTAAGAATGTCCTAAGGGTATGTCCGGTGCGTTAATATTAATAAAACGTTCATCCCCTATTTAACTCGTTTTAGAGTTTAAATTTTGAAAAAATGTGATACATAACTCTTTATTTTGGCCACACTAAATATGTTCAAGGAATAAAACGTTTCGAGACAAAATTTCATCCCTTATTTCTCCCCTTTGAGGGTTGAATTTTGATAAACGCTGTAATACGTACCTCATGATTTTAACTGAACTCACCTTATATGAAATTTCATGCAAATATCCCCAAGGAATAAAAGTTTCTATACAAACTTTCATCCCTTATTTCACCCTTTGAGGGTTGAATTTCGATAAAAGCTGTAATACGTACCTCATGATTTTAGCCAAACTCAATTTATATGAAATTTCATGTAAATATGCCCAAGAAATAAAACGTTTCTATACAAACTTTCATCCCTTATTTCACCCCTTTGAGGGTTGAATTTCGATAAGCGCTGTAATACGTACCCCATGATTTTAGCCGAACTCAATTTATATGAAAGTTCATGCAAATATGCCAAAGGAATAAAAATTTTCATACAATCTTTCATCCCCTATTTCACCCCCTTGGGGGTAGAATTTATCAAAATCCTTTCTTAGCGGATGGCTACGTCATAACATCTACTTGTGTGCCAAATTTCAGCCTGATCCCTCCAGTGGTTTGGGCTGTGTGTTGATAGATCACTATGTCAGTCAGTCAGTCAGTCAGTCAGTCAGTCAGTCAGTCACCTTTGAGTTTTATATGTATAGATAGATTATGCAAAATTAAACTGATAATAATTGATTATGGTTAGCCTTTACCTTAATTGAACACACGTACGCCATAAATTGTTCACGCTAGTAACGCAACGTGAATTTTTTGATTCATTTTAAAAAATAGGGTCAAACGTGATTACGATATGACATCCTTCGTGTAGGCATCAGTAAAAACTAGATCAACAGATCTAGCTTGCACCTTTGAGAAAAATCTACGTAACCTTCAGAAATGTAAGAAAATATAGATAAAAACTGTAGAATATTGAGTGGATAAGTTTAGTATAATAATATACCTACGTATATTATTTCGCATCATCGCTTCATGTCAAATGACGATGCGGTCCACGATACTAACTGAGTGTACTTACTTACAAGATACAGTAATAAATTTATTTAGGTTCGGTTCTTCGAGTCGACAGTGAATACTCTCGGCTTGAAAATACCCAGATTATAGTTATAATTTATATCTTGTAAGTAAGAATACTCGGTTAGTATCGTATACCGCATCGTCATTTGACATGAAGCGAAATGGCGGTCAAGGGCTGTAAAAGTTTTTGACTATTTCACAGGCAGGCAGCAAAGGTCAATCTACGAGTAATCTCAAAAATAATGGTAGGGAATGTTTGACTCAGCAAACAATCATATAGAGAGCAAATTAGTAAGCACTAGCTGCATACGATTTCAAATCTTCACTTTTAATCTTCACCATTTTTACGGCCATCTCAATTTCATCCAGCCATTTGAACTTTCTGAACTGAAATAACTGACAACCGATGGGGAAGAAGGTTCTCGAGTGACGACCACGAACCGGAAGACGCAGTGTTGGACAGCCTCCCACTAGATGGACAGATGACCTCACAAAGGTCGCTGGAAACCACTGGTTGCAGGTTGCGCATGACCGTTCGTTGTGGAAATCTAGGGGAGTCCTATGTTCAGCACGTCTTGCGGCTAATGATGATGATGATATGAACTTTCACAATTATCATCATACATTTCACAAACATCAATAGAATGGGTTAGACCAGTGAGCGTTGACCTCAAAAAGTAACAAAAAACGCATTAAAATACAATTGGCCGCTATCAGTCCATCCTGTGTCCATTCGTTTTTAAACTTGAGGACGCAAAGTTAACGCGTTCACTGCGTATAAATTAACATAAATAAAATGCGTATAAATATGTTAAACTCGAAAAAGGTAATTAATGAACATGTTTTTTTGGTAAAAGCCAAGTGATGGTAATCGGCCGTTCGACGATCTAATTTCGTGATTATAATACTGCATACATAAACTATTTTGTTGAAAGAATTACGGGATCTGTGATAAGGTGATATGATGCTTGCAGTATGGACAGTTCTTGATAATGTTCTGTTTTTTTATGTAAAAAGAGTTTTTGGGCTTTGGAGAGAGGTAAATAGATTTAAAAGAGTGCTAAAATATTTTCCACAATGGCAGACTGCCTATGTGCTGAAGCTACGTTTTTTTTTAAATTAAAAAGTGACGAGACGAGCAGGGCATGTGCCTGAAGGTAAGCAACATGCCTGCCACATAACAGCACAGTGACACGCAGCTATTGGAACATGAAGAGTCCAAATCATTACCTAGTACTAGAGATTAAGATCTAGATCTAGAGATAGAGATCTAAGATTTTATATCTCTAAGCCCTGTAATTTCTCTGGAAGCATATCTGTAATTTCTGTCTAAGCCCTGTAATTTCTCTGTGCTGAAGCTACGTAAGCGCATATGAAATCATTCCGTATTATATTTGTCAGACTGATTGTACTCAATGAATACTCCGAGTATATCTCGTGTGCCAACTTCTGCAAGGTTACCTCTGTACACCCTACATACACACTCATACATACACTCTATATACCCTAAAAGGGTGTCTACGTATGCAGGTATATACCTCTACATACTAGCAGCCGCTCGTGTTTTACCTGTGTAATTCCCGTTCCCGTCGTTTCAATTGTTTTGTCCGGGATAAAAAGTAGTACCTATTTGTGTTCTTCCAGAATATAATCTATCTATGTTCCGAATTTCAGTGTGATCCGTTTATACGTTACCACGTAATTGAACAACAAACATTCAAACATTGACATTTATAATATTAATAGGATAGGATTTTCATTTTAAACATGAACAAATGATTTGTACTATCTAATACCACCTTGCCCTTTCTTCTATCGGAATGCTCGTAGCTCGAAAAAGCGACATCGTTTCATGGTTGATGTTCCAAAGACACGAACGAAGAGATTTGAATCTACTTTTGTGATAAGAACGTCTAGGCTGTGGAATACGTTGCCTGAGAGGGTTTTTCCCGATAATTACAATCTTTGCGTCTTCAAATCGAGAGTGAATCGATTTTTCTAGGTAAACACGCTCCATCGTAGACCGCATCATCGTTTAACATCAGGCGAGATGGCGGTCAAGTTTAAACCTATAAAAGTTAAAAAAAAAAACGAATCGCGATGAGGTTATGATTATCAATCAACTAGTAGTAGGTATATTTTTTTGTGCATGTTAAATAAAATGTCGAAAAAACGGTTTGTTCGTTCAACGCACTTTCCCAGTCCATACTGTATATAGCGTGGAACTAAAATTAATTAATTTCAGTGATTATCAGTGTTAGTTAAAAGATCGTAAAACTTTTTGGCCATAAAATTCAAGTAAGGGATATCTTAAATGTCCAGATAAATTCAGATTAGATAGGTTTATTGCTTTTTTATGGCGATTTAAAGGTAACGAGAGTAAAACCACTAATAAATATTTTTATGATAACTTAACACTAAGTGCTCGAGAAAGATAAATTAGTAGGTTTATGTACCTTACTATTTAAAAATGACTAACAGCGGCCAGAAACTTAACTCGTTGTTCCTGTTTCCATTATCGTGCCGTGATGAAAGTAGCCCATGTGTTATTTCACACTATAATCTGTATCCATATCCAAAAATCTATAATAAAAGACTCATAGGCAATGACACTATTGTGCGTAAAAGACTTCAAAGTCTTGATCATCGCCGCAAAATTGCTAGCTTATCGGGTTTTTATCGGATACACTTCGGACAACTGATTTGCATGATCTAACTCCACCTTGCCCTTTCTTTTATCGGACTTCTCGTTCCACAAAAAGGCGACATCGTTTCATGGTTGATGTTCCAAAACGCGAACGAAGCGATTTGACTCCACGTTTGTGATAAGAACGTCTAGGTTGTGGAATGCGTTGCCTGAGTGGGTTTTCCCCGATGGGTAAAATCTTGGTGTCTTCAAATCGAGAGCGAATCGGTTTCTTCTAGGTAAGCACGCTCCATCGTAGATCGCATCATCGCTTAACATCAGGCGAGATGGTGGTCAATTGCGAACCTATTCTAGTTAAAAAAAAATCTATAAAATGTTGATGCAAAGTCCACTAAAGCATTAATTTAAACCTGTGTCTGTGATATCGCGATTGAAATTACTGGACAGTCTCGCCACCAGCTTAATTAAAACCTGTCAAATACATACATATGCGCAAATATAATAAAAAAAATGGCAGGGATAGGAACTGCTGATAGAAGTGATTTGATAGCTTACTTTGGAAACTATACAAGTGAATCCGGAGGGCGTAGCCATGAGCATGGTCATCTAGAAATGCTGACGCACTAGATATCCAACGGGAATCCCAGATGGCCAATGGGAAATACTGACGTATTTCTAGATGGTAAATGGCCATGGTCCTGAGTTTACCCGAAGTTTCGGCAGCTTCAAAAACAGATTAAAGTGCTGGCTTATCGATCAAACTTTTTATAGTTATAGCGAATTTTTAGAGAGTGATGGCAAAGTTCCCATAAAAATGTAAATAAATAAATTTGATATAGGTTAGCACAATTGCAATAAAGACATTATACTCGTATAATGCTTGACAGTTTTCTGTACAATAATTATTGTAATACAGTAAAGTAGTCGTTTCAAACTTTGAAAATGTATACAATTTGTATGCTCTTTCTTTTGTTTTTATTTTTTATTAATTGACGTGTAAATTGTACATTTATGAATAAAGTACTTTGACTTTGACTTTGAACAACTCTTATCATTCCCGAGCGTGACGCTAGAATTCAATTCACAGCCCACGAAAAATCTGTATGTGCTGCGTCAAAAGATATTTTCACTTCAAAAACTTTAAATTTTCGACGTCGACGACAACATAACTTGTTTTCTTCTTGTTTTCGTTGATGTTGATGATGATGATGAATATTATATCGTGAGCTTTCCAAGGAAGTCAAAGATCGACGCAGACAGGTGAACGATTTTTAAAACTTGTGCGTGTTCGTAATATTTGCTTTGAAAATGACATTTAACATCAATTATGTTGTCAGGTTGTCACATAAGTTGACAGTTAGTTTTCGTAATAACCGGGTTTCTTTATCATTTACATCGTGTTTTACCTCAAACATCGTAATATTAGCTAATTTTGTGTTTAAAATAATTGCTTTGTTGAGTTTGAACGCAGACTTTTTAACTTCAAGTAATATAATTTATTGTCAGGCAGGTAATGTTATTAGGAACACAGAGTAAAGATGTTGAAAAACTCTATCAGTTAACTTAAAAATGGTTGCGGTCTATTTGGACTGAATGTTATATTGTACTAAAACCGTAATGAACTTATCTTAAAATGACTTTTTCCCATAATGACTGATTTTTGAAATGTACTTATTCTAGTATGCCCGAAAAAAAACTGTCAAATTGAAGTACAGTTAGTAACATTTTTTAAAAGCTTAAAATAAAATAAGATAATAATTTTATAACAAAAAAAGACATTTTCTATTCTTAATTTTAATATAACTATGATGAACCGGATGATAGTTGATGAAAATGTAGTGATAAAAATTAAATCTGATGCAAATATATAAGGTGTAATTAATTAATCAGATAAGAAAACTCTTTCCTAAAAGCCACAAAAATATACTTAAGAACGTTATAATCTAGATATTTCAATTAGGACGATCTCTTGTAACCAACCGTGCAAATTGACTAAACAATAAATGAAATAGAACCTAAACATAAAAATGTTTATATAACTACCGTCCTGCTTCAGCTTCGCTCGAATATTTTCAAATAGGTAAAGACTATTCATTAAAATCAAAACTATTCTAACTTTCAAGTTGGATCAAACAGTACACGGTGTGCGATTTTGATTAAAATCTGTTAAAATACTTAAGAGTCTATCGCCGACAAACAACGCGACGCGTAATTTATATATGTACTTAATATATTAAGAAGATAACACCCAATTTGCGGGTATAAAAAAAAATCAAAATTACTGTCGGATAAACTTTTTAGCCATAGATTATTTTTAACCGACTTCATTTTATAGTATAGAGCAGCCTTTCCCAAAGTGGGCGATAACGCCCTCTTGTGCGCGCTGCAGGCAGGAAAAATGAGGGGGTTGTGTAGAGGCTTGGAGTCCGGTGTGTACTGCCTACAGGGTTCATGTCTCATGTCTCAAGTTAACTCTTGCGAGCTATAGTAAATAAGTTTCGTTTAGAATTAATGTTGAATCCCCACTAATATAGCTCATAATAATTCATTGAATTTGAAATTATAGTGGTTTTTAAGCATGTGAAAAAATTGGGGACGCAAAAAATACAAAGTGACCCCTGGTAGAAAGTGACGAGACGGCAGGACATGTGCCTGATGGTAGACAACATGCCTGTGACATAACAGCACAGCGTCACGCAGCTGTTGGAACATTAAGTTCAAATCATTACTCGTACCTAGAACTCCAGTGCGTTTGTCACCCAAAGATCTAAGATCAGAAATAATATGGCGAAGAAGAGAAGATACTGCGACGCTAATTGGTAGAAAATGTGTTGAGAACACGAGCAGGACATTCTTGGTGATGGTACTTTGATGAAACAATCATAGTTTTCTTGTCAGTGTATTGACCAGAGTATAACACACACTAGCATGAAGTACTGATGTTGCATCTGATTGTACATGTCCCGTCAGACATAATGATTATCGGACATTAGACATCAAAGACATTTCGAAAATCAGTCATTATGGGAAAATGACATTTTAAGATTTGTTCATTATGGTTTTAGTACAATATAACATTCAGTCCAAATAGACCGCAACCAGCCCTCTTGCTTGGCTACCAGTAAAACAAGCCTTAACGAACCACAAGCTATCCATCAAAATGCCAACATTGTATAATATCAATTTGAAACGATCCGTAACTACATGTTAATTGCTTTGATAAATTTAAAAACAATATGGCGACCACAAGATGGCGTTCTCGATAGCATACGCATTGACCATGGACGACTTATGGAATGGAGAGCTTAATCAATGTGCGTGTGGGCTTTGAAGCGATAAATAAAAGATAAGATTAGTATGTACGGTAGATTTACGTATGTATTATGTACATACTTTGATATAATATGTACCTACACAATTTTTTATAAATATAAATTTATTAAACTATTTCGTTTTGTTTTCCGATTATATAAAACGGCTGCTAGTCGTTGTCAAAGTCTAATCAAAAGTATCTACAATCTCGTCTATGCCAATATTAGAGGTAAATAGAATTTCAATACTCAAGTCTACTCTTCAACAATTGAAAAATTGTAATAATCAACCCTTTTAAATTTATTGAAGTACTAGCAGCGCCCGCGGTTTTACCTGTGTAGTTTTCGTTGCCGTTACTTTCCCCGAATAAAAAGTATTCATCTAGATTATAAACTATCTGTATTCTAAATACTCTAAATTTCAACCTGATCCAGATATTCAAATATCCAAAACACAAACATTAAACTTTGATATTTATAATGTTAGTAAGATGTCTCCAAGGGTAAAGTTTTTCAAGACTCAAAACTATATCACAATAACGGGCAAATAATGATTTTTAGATGATTCTAAGCATCTTGATAGATGCTTAGAATCATTCATAAGTACTTCTATATATTTAATTAAGTCAACGGGTAGCTCACGTGTGAAATGGTCGGTCAAAACTCCTCGTTAGTCAAACGGGGGAAAGGCCGCCTATGCTGTCAAATCTAAATGTAGGTAATATTGTAAGCACTATTGAAGTTGGTAGTTTTAAAATACTGTTATTGTAGATCACTAAAGAAATAAAACATTTTTTTATTTTTGTACGACGTATTTTACTTATTGACACCTGATAATATCTATAGAGACACGTCTTCAGGCGTCTATTCATTTAAATGCCCTACCATAATAAGCTCTCCATAATGAGTTGCAAGCACCTGCTCGAATTTGTCTCCAAAGTTATTGTGGCTTAATAATAAGTATTGTAAAAGTCTGTTAACTTGTAATAATAAGGTAGCCGCATCTGTCGATACTTATGTTAACTGCGGTAATGTTGCCGTCCAGTAGTTAACTTTATTACTATCTGTTGCGACTTTGTACACGTCATACAGGTACTAGTTGTTGTTCCCGACTTTGTCCGCTTGGATTGTAATAAGTTGACTCGTTAATGTAGCCGTAACAAATATATTTTGGTCTTAAAATTTCTTTATCAGCGTTGAGAACTTTTCAGTAGGGGAAATTTGAAAGGTTACGTTATCGACATGCTAATCGACACGATTAGCATCGTAGCGTTGGAGAGGCGGAGCGGTACTTTACAATATGTTGATGGGTGAAATCTTGTAAATTCTTGTTCCCAACATACAAAATAATACTTGTATATCTGCAGCTATAGATGTTACGTACTGTGCAACATTAGTGTTATTTAATTCTATTTTTTTATAAGTCTACAATTCTCTTGGCAATCCTTGACTGCAATATTTTTTTGGTTGCAAGACAACGCAATAAACACACTACTTACAACTCATAACACTTGTAATACAAATAAATTACGTACAACGTTGTTAGTCCGTGAAGGACTACTGAACCAATTTTAATTAAATTTGCATACTGTGTGCAATTTGATTCAACTTGAGAGAAAGGATAGTTTTTTTTATTTCGATTCATAGTCTTTATATGACAATATCCATGCAAAGCCGGAACGGGGTGCTAGCCCAAAGTGTTTCCATATACTACGTATAGAGTTGGAACAAACGCTTTACACCGAAATCACGGGTCTGATCGCTCTTGTGTTGTCGCTCTTGTGGAAGTGTCATACTTTTGTCGCGGCACATCACTACGTCACCATAGCTAATATACACCACATCTGCTTACGTTTGGTACAAAGGAACCATGCGGAAAAACCTGATCTATTTACTTATTCTTTATTTAAGCACTAGCCATATACCTATGTATTTTACATACGGTAATTATTTTCTGTTAATATATGTAGTTATCGAACAAACATCAAATTGATATGATTAGGACGAAATAATAATCGAAAACAAATACAAAAAATTCACAATCACAAATCAACACTTATTAAAATACCTATTTTTTGTTTCTAACATATCTTTTAATACAAACAGATACTCCAACTGTAAATATTTGTATGGCGTATATCGGATTAACATTTTACCAACTAAGTATGTTGTAAATAGATAATGTTAAACTGAAAACGGGCGAATTAAAAAATAGATAATGTATCTTTTTTATGCGAACATCTATGAAATAAATGAGCAAATTAAAAATAGATTATGTGTCGTTTTTATGTGACTATAGATGAAATTTAATGTGTGTAACGGACACTGTATTTCATAGACCTTGATGACCTGGTTTAATTATTCTCACTCTTACACATTTGTTCAGAGCTTTTCAAATGAAACTGTGACTATCCGACTGCTCGTAGTTCGAAAAAGCGGCATCGTTTCATGGTTGTCGTTCCAAAGATTCGCACGAAGAGCTTTGAATCTAGTTTCGTGAAAATAACTTCTTGTCTTTAGGCTGTGGAATGCGTTGTCTGAGTTCTTTCGGTAGTCCCTATAAATGCCTTTTTTTAATTTTCTTACGATTCTGAGAACCTTGCAACCACTTAAGCAACGTGGTCAGTTGTACTAGTACATAATATAATACATAGAGCCATACAGGTACTGAATAAACATTCACCACAGAAATGTTTGTCATCGATGGAAATCGTATACACGAATTATGGGTTCAGTAGAAACTGAAACTAGTTTGGGCCACTTTAAATTTGGTAACTACTGCGATACATTGCAACTAAATACCTACTTTAAATACTTAGTTACTTGAATTTATTTGTTGACACCACCGCACCGCTTAATCTACTATACATTTCTACAGAATTGAAAGGTTATCTGCAAGAGATCGCCTTTAGTGATAAGGTTTTCTTTTGTGCCCATAATTTGTATTTCTTTATAAGTTTCAACTTTATTTAATAAGGTGTTAAAACAAGGTTGTGTTCCGGTTTGAAGGGTAAAATTTCCAGTGCAATTCCAGGGCATGGATATGAAATACCTAATATCTCTAGGTGACTAGCGCAGTGAAGATCTAGGTAATGATTTTGGCTCTTCATGTTGCACAAACTGCGTGTCACTGTACTGTTATGGGCAGGCATGATTACCATCAGGCACGTGATCTGCTCGTTTCGTCACTCTATTCTATAAAACAAACATTATTTTACAAAACAGACATACAAAATAAACCCCTCATTAACAAAATCCCAACACCTCGGAATAAAATAAATCGTAGATTCGCTAATTCGAACAAATTGTCTGTCGCCAGTGGAGCGACAACTGTCTGTCCCCGCCAAACCGACAATTCCACCATTAGCGGTAATAAGAAGCAGACTAATCACTAATTACGGAGAGAAAAATGCAATCTTTAAGTAAATTGAGTCTGAAAAGGAATGCTCGGGAGGTTTAAACGCTGGCAAGATGTCGGAAGAATTTTAATGGAGAAGGCAATGGTCTTACACCATTACTAACTCTCAATCGCTACTTTTGTTTTTGAATTTCGCAGGTTTATTTGTTCCAAGTTTGCTACATAAATTAACGTACTAGACTTCGTTACTTCCATATTGTAATGAAAGTACGAATTATTATTCGTTTAAGTTAGACTGGAAAGTATTTACTAGTTAAATCATTTTAATAGGTCTATTGTTTAAAATAAATAATTGTTGCGTTTTGCGGTACCCGCGTACCTACCAGGTACCAGAATAGTTATGATTCTTGTAATTAGCCTAGGACAAAAAGCAGCGACTCTTCCAGACCCTAATTTGTATTTCAAGTTTCAACCAGATTTGTGCAGCCGCTTTGATATAATTTCACTGCGACTTGACGCCGCCAGTATGCTCTTGGCAATGTACAATCATGTCTAAATATCAAACCATCCAGGTCTCTCCATTATTTCTAACCGGCCCTCAAGTTATGAAATTCCAATCCTCCGAAGGTTTTTCTAATGAACTTGGACAAGAAAAAGTTATAAATTTGTGTCTCTAAACATCTCTCTGGTAAAACGTTTTACATGCAATTACATGGTGCAGCGTGTTCATGGTTAAATTGAAACCGTAGTGGGTATAAAACTATATTAAAATCGGGGATTCGATCATAATTACTAACTCTCAATCGCTACTTTTGTTTTTGACTTTCGCAGGTTTATTTATTCCAAGTTTGCTACATAAATTAACGTACTAGACTTCGTTACTTCCAAATTATAATGAAAGTACGAATTATTATTCGTTTAAGTTAGACTGGAAAGTATTTACTAGTTAAATTATGCAATATTCATCGATAGCCACGATAAATATTGCTTAATTATTCAACAACAAACCAGCAGCGACGGCAGATCGAACCGATCTTGGTTTGGGCTGCCGTTGCGAGTAGTATTATTTCTTAAGTGTCCTTGCAGTAGTTGTCGTACGAGGTATACAGATTTAGTACTCGTCGAGTACTTACGGATATATCAGCAGTCTGGTCAGCAACTGGCTACCACTAGCCATCAAGTGGACAGTATGCGTGTTGCCACTCACCCCATAAATAAATGAATTGCATGTACCACATCCACTGATTTACGCTGTCGATCCCAAGCTGCGAAATCGTTAAAACTCCCGGAGGCCGAAATGGAATTATTAAAGCTCCGTAGCGGCGAGTTATCTCCAGACCTGTTGATTGCCTAATTAATTCAATATTACAAACATCTTTATTTTCCGTAGGGTTCCTTCAACCTCCGCGAGTAAACTGTTTTCGTTCGTTGATTTGCTTATGATTCATTTACTTAAAATACTTTGATACGGCATGATCAATGATTTAACGTATTTCTGGTCAATAACAGAATCAAAATACTTTGTTGCCCCGCGGTTTCACCCGCGTAGTTTCCGATCCCGTCTTTCACCTAGATAAAAATTATCATATGTGGTATTCCTAGCCATAATCTGTATTCAAAATTTCATTATTTAATTTATTAAAATATCATTTTAATAATAAACCTTTGGTCAGATGTCGAGTCGATTACTAGCGGAGTCCCAACCGGTAGTGATCGCCTCAACAGACAAATCGGAATTAAGAACACTACAAGTAAGGTGAAAATGTTCCCAACTCCTCTTTTCTTGTTCCTTCCAAGAAATATATTAAAAAAAGAACTCAAATCAAAAAGCGTGACCTGTGATCCTGAAGTCTGAGAATGGCAAAATTTTAAATAAAAAGAGCTATTACAGAAATAGTCCGACATTAATAAAAAAAATAGTGTCTATGTTCATACGTTAGTTCTAGTTTCCTCCGATTATTTAGTATTTACCAGTCGCCGTCCCTGCGGGTAGTGTGGCAATAAAAGTGATTTATTTGACGTGTCCTTACCGTCCGCAGGCGGTACTTCCGGTGCGGCGGCGGCAGCTTCCGGTGCGACGTTTCCCGCGTTTTCCGACGAAAAGAAGGCGGAGTTTTTACGTCGGTACTGTAAAATGCGAAGGTAGATTTTTTATAAAATCTTGTATTGAAGTTGAAAGAAATTATATACTTTTTGGAGTAAATATGTTGTTTCATTTGTTAATATGGATATTAATTTGAGGTAACTACACTACTACATACCTAACTATGTAACTATTTATGAAAGGAATATCAGGATTGTTCACAGAATAATGAAAGCTTAAAGACAATTAAGTACGTGACTGTGTCATGTTGTCATATGTAATTTTCCACACAAGTTTATCGAACTAAGCATACCAAGTATTGTGAAATGTAGGTAGTTAAATTAGGATTGATGAATTAATAGATAAATGAAAATAGTTACATAATTATGGATGTTTCATAAAAACACCCAGAGAAATAATAAACATCCGTAAGTATCGAATAGATTTTATTTATGTATTGAAATATAGAGTAATAAAGCGAACATGATATGAGCCTGATAGTTAACAACAAGCCTGTCCATGACTACGAAGTAGCGAGTAGAAAGTGAGTCCAAATCACTGGCTAGCATTGCTCTGCGTTCGTCGCCCGGAGGTAAATGATGATTTAGATAATTTTCTGTAATTTCTCTGAAAACATTGACCTTTAAATAAAACTCCGACTGACAACTGTCAATGTGGAATGCATCCATTGAGTATTCGTGGACTTATCACTCATTGGTCTGCGTTAGACTACTAAATAACCTGAAGGTAAGATGAGATTTTTAATTCAAGATAAAATTGGTTTCATCTATGTAAGAAACCTACCTCTATATCGTAGATGGCATTTTTGCTTTACATCATACGAGACGGTGGTTAGGCGCAATCCTAGAAAAACAGCATAACATCTTGATCTCCGAAGAGAGGTAAGGGTAAGACGGCGTAAAATAAAACAGTTCCAGGGTAGGTAAGGGTGAAACACACCCTCTTGTCATTTCACCATTGCCATAAATTTCGTAAATACGAAACATAAATTTCATCCCCGGTAATGTAGCGAAACAAGACGAAGGCGTCATTTGGGCTGTACTTTTTCTGATGAAACAGAATCAATCATTAATGTCTATCGAACGGAACTTTGTAAGCCGTCTTGGCTTGGTCAAGTATTCAAATATTGATATCTTATGAGCAAATCTGGCCTGCACTTCTAAGTATTATATTTTCCAAGTGCAGAACAAGTTTGTCAACACTATTGGTTTTCTAATGGTGAACGAAAATACCGAAAGAAAACCTGGATATTCCTAGAATCTTTCGAGGTCATGTATATAAAAACACTTGATATAATATTTATTATTGCCATCTTTTATTCTAGCCAGTGTGATATAGACAACAACACCATAAGGTCAATTTGAATCTGAAAAGTGCTTTCAGAATCAGCTCTTTTCGTAGTCACTTAACAGAGTTCTAAATACTTACTATAAAGGCTATTTTTAAGTAAAAATAGCTTTTGTTCAGTGAACATTTATTTCCGATACGCGGGAGTGTCCGCCTTAATATAGGAGGAGCAGTATGTCCAACGGAGAAGAAAAAGGAGACTTTACTTAAGGCGACATGCTTATATTTCAAAACTTGGGTAGCATTTTCTTTTGTGGGTAATGAGCGCAGTGCTAAGCAATAATATCATACTGTCAAGGGCCGGTCTGTTGAATACTAACAAACACAAATGTTCTGTCATTCAATATGACGAAAAAATAAAATTATGTGTGTGTGTGGCCGCACGTTATAAATCATAACTCTCTAATTTTTTTTATAAAACTAACGCTAAAATTATGTGTGTGTGGCCGCACGTTAAAATCATAACTCTCTAATTTTTTATAAAACTAACGCTAACGCACTACTGACGCTCCTTCTGCACTAGTACAAAGTTGGCCAGATGGTGGAAACCATTTGAAACTAACCACTATCTGCTATTGCTATATGTTTCTTTTACAAGAACAAAATTTAAAAGTTTGGTTAACCCCGACTACCTCGGATTTGTTATCTGTACAACATTTTACTGGTCAATCCCTTTCATTTGATACCCATATTAAGAGAGTTTTGAAAAAAGAAACGCATTTCGCTATTTCGTGGGAGCGGCCATCTTGGATTTGAAATTTGTTATAGCGTATAGTATTTTACTAGTCAAGTCCTTTCATTAGATACCCATAATAAGGTAAGGTAAGGTAGGTTGTGAAGAAATATTTTGTCCGCCATTTTATGGAGGCGGCCATCTTGATTCGATATTAACCAAACATAGCTAAGAACATCCGCACAATATTAACCTTCAAATAAAAAACCGCATCGAAATCGGCCTATCCGTTTGAGCTCTATGGTGCCACAGACAGACACACACACAGCAGACAGACATCGACGTCAAACTTATAACACCCCTTTTTTGTTTGGGGGTAAAAATAACGCGCATTTTGTCGAATTTGAATCACAATCACACATATTTATTTTCAACATTTATCACAATACATTTGTCACATTTTTTTCCAAGCTCACCAATAGACATAACCATTACATAGATACATTAATAACTTGAAAACAAAGAAACATTTTGTAATTATATATAGTAATTTTATTAACTATGAGTAAACATACCACATACAAACCAATCTGCTATACAGTTATAATCATTAATATATCTCTAAACTCCACTTTTAAATAGAGATACAAATTACAAGTAATTTTAACTAATTCTCTTCAGCGTACCATTTTTCAAAGCGTTTAAAAACATGTTGGTTTATTTTTTCTAAAAATACTAAGAAGTTAAAAACATTTCATAATTCTTCGCCTTAACTCTGCGCAAAGAAAACCGGGATTAAAAAGGGCGGCCGTGTGTGAGCGCCACTGTATCTTACAACAAAGGAAGAAAAGTTTTCTTTTTCGCCTCGTGCCGTAGTGAGAGCGCCTTAACTCTGCGCAAAGAAAACCGGGATTAAAAAGGGCGGCCGTGTGTGAGCGCCACTGTATCTTACAACAAAGGAAGAGAAAGTATTTTCTTTTTCGCCTCGTGCCGTAGTGAGAGCTAGCTATACTAAGCTATTTAGCTAGTATAGTTTAATAACCAAATAAACATATGAGTAGTACTCTAAACTTCGGAGTACGTTACCTGGTCTTGGTTGTGGCCTGATAGGTATAATCTGGGTGTCTTCCAGTCTAGAGTGAATTGATTCCTTCTATTTTTAATATGTCACAAGTAGCTCACTTATGCTGTGATTGATGTAGTTCGACTTAATTTCTAATTATTTTTGGGTACGCAACACGCTTATTTATAACAGTACCTACATGATTTTAAATTGAAGAGTCCAAATCACTGCTTGGCACTGCGAACGTTGTAGGGGTAGGACACTTGGCAGAGCCCGCCTGGGGAAGTATCACAACTTTGCCAGTTATTATACCGCCGAGCAGGGATGTGCAAACATTACTGTGTTTGAGTTTAAAGGGCAATGTTTCAAGAGAAATTACGGGGCTTAGAGATATAACATCTTAGATCTCTAAGTGACGAGCTCAGTGCAGTGCTAGGTAATGATTTGGACTCTTCATGTTCCAATAGCTTCGTGTCACTGTGTTGTTATGTGGCAGGGATGTTGCTTATCATCAGGCACATGTCCTGCTCGTCTCGTCACTCTGTATTAAAAAAAAGTCACCCAGAAATATTAGATCTGTCTCTTTGCTCTGTAATTTCACTGAATCCATTTAAACTGGAACACAGTAAAGTTTGCAGGATACTACTTGGCGATATAGTAATGAAAAATGTATAGTACGTCTTTATTAATAGGACTTAGCGACCTAAACTTTTATTTGGTACCTCGATGTTTCACCAGCTTTACAACCGCCGTGGTCACGGGGGCACTGAAGAACTGAAAAAGTTGCGGGTCGTCTCATGTGTAGTATTTGCCCAAGCAGACTCTCAGTACCACTACACAAAATCAAATCAAGCAACAATATACTACCGAAGACTAAAGTTCCCCCGGTTCATCAAGCATTTTGTACGAACAGTCAACAGGAGCTAGTAGTAAACCATCCACTCTGAATGATTTAAACTGTTTAACAAGAACAAAATAAAAATTGTTGATTAACCCCCGACTACCTCAGATTTGTTATCTGTACAACATTCTACTAGTCAAGCCTTTTCATTTGATACCCATATTAAGGGAGTTGTGAAAAAATACAAATACAAATACAAATACAAAAATCTTTATTGCTGTTTGCAGGTAAGATAAGATGATACAAAACATTTAAATAATTGACCCATACAAACTGGCCTCTTCTTCTAGAGGCATGCAATATGTCTGGCAACGCAGTTTCCATTGGTCTGAATTTATACAATGATAATAATAGTCAGCTGATAGTCTTCTTCTTCTTTTTTTTTTAACTTTTAATCGGTTGTATCATGTATGCATCTGATTCATCATGTATTAATTTCTGGCTTCTATCCCGGTGTGTTATGTTAGTGTGATATGTTTGATGAGTACAATTACGCCAACGTCTTGTGCTTCAGCAGGATGATGTTATGGACTTTGACAAGTGTGTGGTTTCATGTAGAATCCAAAGTCTTGCAGTAGTAGCTCTTGCAGTTTAGCCGTGTGAGCAATTTTAAAGAATGTCATTATGTATAGAAAAATCAAAAAATAATAATAAAAAATAATAATCAAAAATAATGATAATAATAATTCAATTTGTATAAAATAAAACAATGTCAATGTGTGTAAAAGAATGTTAACATGTATAAAATTTAATATTTGGATACCTACTCAAAGAACTCTCACAATATATTATAGAGTAATCTGATTCAACCTGTCCGTTACAATATATTATCTGATCTAACATTAGTTAAATCTAAAGTTTCATAAAATATAGACAGTGGACACTAATGTGGCTAATGGAATTTAATGTGGAAGTTAATGGAATGTAAAATGTCAAGTTATACAACATCTATACATCAGTATTCCAGTATATTAAGAAATGTAATTCGCCATTTTGTGGTAGCGGCCATCTTGAATTTGAAATTTGTCATAGTGCAAAGTATTCTACTAGTCAAGCCCTTTCGTTTGATACCCATATTGCGGTAGTAGTGAAAAAAATAATATAATTCGCCATTTTGTGGTGGCGGCCATCTTGGATTTGAATTTTTTTATAGCGTGTAGTACTTTGCTTGTCAAGCTCTTTCATTTGATACCCATATTGAGGTAGGTTGTGAAGAAATATTTTGTCCGCCATTTTGTGGAGGCGGCCATTTTGAATCGATATTAACCAAACATAGCTAAGAACATCCGCACAAATATTAACTTTCAAATAAAAAAACCGCATCGAAATCGGCGTATCCGTTTGAGCTCTACGGTGTCACAGACAGACACACACACAGACAGACAGACAGACATCGACGGCAAACTTATAACACCCCTTTTTTTGGTCGGGGGTTAAAAATCAAAGCAAGCAACAATGTACTACCGAAGACTAAAGTTCCTCGGTTCATCAAGCATTTTGTACGAACAGTCAACAGAAGCTAGTAGTAAGCCATCCACTCTGAAAGGTTTAAAAAATAAAATATATTTGATTATTTTTTACTATCAATAGTTTATTAAGTAGATATCAATCAGCTACTAGCTACAATAAGTTATCTGTAAAATATTACACACGACTTTCAATCACAATTCGCAATTTCGATTATTATTATTTAATTACTTAGACATTTTGTGATAAGATAATTAAGATTAACTGAAACAAAAGCAAGTTTGATTTTTTTTAATAACCCAGTCAAGTTTCGCTGCCTCGCACAGCATAGTGGACGCTCGGCTTAACACTGGGACGCGTATTTATACTCGTATAGATGTCTCGCTCCCCTCGGATTGAGACCGTCTTCTATAATTCCAATACAAGTCCAATTCCGCTGCGAGATAGCGTCATGTGGAACGAGTATATTGATTTTTTCAAAAGCACCTTTACATTTTTGAAGTTAAAACTTCTTGAGTTGAGATTTTTGCTAGAAAATCAACTTACAGATTCGTGTCATGCCTAACATGCTAATACACAAAGAGTTTACATATACTACGTATAGAGTTAGAACAAACGCTTTACACCGAAAGCACGGGTCTGATCGCTCTTGTGTTGTCGCTCTTGTGGAAGTGTCATACTTTTGTCGCGTCACATCACTACGTCGCCATAGCATACACCTCGTATGCTTACTATTGGTACAAAGGAACCTCGCGGAAAAACATGATCTATGTACTTATTCTTTATCTAAGCTAATAAAGCGTTGGAGCGACGGCGGAGCAAAAGGACGCGTTAGACGCTTTTTGGAGGCGTGAAGCGTGAAATCTTGTGATTTCGCGTCAGCAACATTAGCAATAGCAGTTAGTATATCGAGTGCTAACCAGTTGACTTATTATTCAATATTAGTTCTAAGTATTTTATTTAATACTAGCTGTACCCTGCCACGCTTTGCTGTGGCACATTGTGATGCAAACATTAGATAAAAACAATCCTTGATGCGGATTATATATCATTGTGAAATTTCAGCTCGATCGGTGCAGAACTTTTTGAGTTTTTGAAGCGTACACAAACCAACATAACATTTTTACATATAGAGACTAGAGTAGATATTTAGTTTATTTTAATACTAGAATTCTAAGTTATTAGTCACTTCTATCAGCAGTCTCTCTTTGTCTCTCTGCCGAACAAAACTTAAAAATATAAGCATAAATAAAAAATTAAAAGCTCTTTTTGAGTACATAACTATTATTATAAAACGATTCGGTTTTTTTCAAGGTACATACACGCTCTCGTAGAAAAAATAAAGAAAAACACTGAAGAAAAGCATAATGTGTTGTTGAACATATTATGTTTTTCTGTTATGATAAAAGTCCCAGTTATCAACACAATCTTTATTTATGAAATTGCAAAAAAGTATTGTTTTTATAAAATCAACTGGGACTTTTACCATAACAAAAATGTATAAAATCGTTATGGATTATGAATGTTTGTATGAAAACTGATTTTATACTTAAGTTAAATCTTTCAAAGCTAGACCAAATAAATCATCTGATAAATTCTCTTATCTAAAATAATTAGGTCAAAAAACTTTAAATGAACAGCAAATAGTCGCTTCAAAGGTGCGATTTGCCGCCGGCGGCGCGATCAAAGCGCCGTCGGCTCTTTGAAAATGCCGACGGTAATGCATCGCGCTAACTTACATAGCCATAAGTTAGTTTTTGTCTTTGGTTTTGTACCTAGTGTCTTCACAAGATTTATCGCCTAATAAAACTGAATCGTCCACAATTTTCACGTTTTTTAAAATTTAATTTAACATCAGTTAACAACCTTAATGTCTTATTTTATGTTTGAACTGCGACGTAAAAATAGCAGTGTTAGAAGTAAATGTTTGTCTGTGTTTCCGTGGATCGGTGGCACTTAAATATATTTTGTGAACAAAAATACATTCACACTTCATCGATATGTCGATACGGCCAATACGGTCTACGATAGAACTTGCTTACCTAGAAGAAACTGAAACTGTAACTGTCGAAAAAAGAAACATAATTAATTTTAAATTCATTTTTTTTATAATTAAGGTAACTGTGACCTGTACAGCTGTACCTATGTTAGGAGCTCAAGAAATAAATCTCAATTCTGGTACAATTCTGATATGTTTAACTGCTTGAAAACCCATAGTATAAGCTGTAGATTACACTTTTTGTAAGTATGCTATACGTAAGAAATAATATAAATTACATACTTCGTTCTTTTTTATAGTCTTTTTTTTTTTAATTACCATAGTTTTTAAGCCTCATTCACATATATTTTCTAACATGACAGTTTTTCTGATTTGTTCACCTGACTGTTTAACTTATTGTTAAAAAACATCTTCTACCCAGTTTGGTACAAAGAACAACGGGAACACTTTTTATGTCCCTGGACTTAAGTGCCAACAAATAAGTAAAACCTGTAAATAAAATAAACACTAAAAATAATTTATAATTGACTGGTATGATCATTGGCACTATGGTCGCGAAGGTGATCGATCTTACTACGTTATACCTTTACCAACATATTGAGATCTTTTCACTCGCAATTTACAAACCTTGACTTGTGCAATAGACTTGATTAAGCAATAGACATCAAAACTTTTGCCATTACAATCTTAGTAGCAATGGTGATATAAAACTACAATAGCGTATCTTTAAAACTATATTGTTTCTATACCCCATTCCCTATTTCACCCCTTTCCCAGAGTGCCTCGATCCCGGGGTGGGACAAGAAACTGGGGTAAAGTTCACGATGGTCAAGGTGAGGCCAGACTCGTTAGCGGCGCACTTAACACAACTTCAGAGCGAGTCTTAAAGATTGTAGGTGGAACGACCGAACTTGATACTTCCTATTTTCCAAACATTTGCTCCGAGTTTAGTCGATTAGCTGTTATTTAAAGTTACTGATGGTCTGGTCGGGAGAATGAAATGTAATGGAGAACTGCCAATCCGGAAGGCCCCTAGTTCAAATCTCAGGTGCACCACTATTATTTTGAAGTCGTGTGATTAATGGCATTAACTTAAAAACGGTAAAAGAAAATATCGATATAAAAATAAATAAATAAACAAAATTTAATTAATTTAAATTTAATATAACGTATAATAATGGCAAAATATTAAAATAAATTAAATTAAAAAGTTAAATTAGCTTAAAATAATCGGCATACAATCAATAGCTAGAGTCTGGTTAGAATTGCAAAAGAAATACTAGACGGGGCAATTTTGTTTGTTGGCTCATTACTGGCAAACATTGAAGCTAGCTGACGATAAACAGTAGTGCGCACACGAATTATTATTTTTAGTATGCAAAGAAAGGTAGAAATGTATTTATACGAAAATTATCGTTTAGTTGTTTCTCTTTTAACTATCTTCTTAAAAAATTCGCCTGATAAAACACTACACCCTACCAAAGACTCATATGCAAACATTGGTGGTTTCCAATATGAAGGACAATATTTTCGATAAAAAATACCAGACAAAGAAATAAATATCTCAGTGCACAGACCGTTAAAGAGTCTCATAAGACTCAATTGAATTGAATTTCCATTATTTTATATTGTATATTTATTCCAGTCTAATTATTTTTATTTGTTATATACGCAGTTTCCCAACAGCCGAATATGACTTTACTATAATAACATAACTCTATAATAATAACTGTCTATGAGTAATAAGATAAACTCACGTAAGGGCCTTTATTGAGAGAACCATTTAAAAAAATATGCTTATAATATCTCCACACAATTTTAATTATTCACAAAGAGGTGTTTTCGAAATATCAGAAAGTTGTAAGTGATTGATCCGTGAAAAATTATGTCAAGTTATTGACAGTGATGTAGGCTACACAAAAAACAGACACATAATTAGGTACAACTAAGAATTATGCTTTACAGGTTTTTGTAATCATGTATATATTCTAAACATTATTTATTGTATGTAAATTATATCAGCTACCTGTATTTTAAAACCACGTTTTATATAGTTTGGAGCTAGGTAAAACTGTGCAATAAATTTCAAACAAATATTTACTATTTTATTTTGTAGCACCTATAAATGCATGAAGGAGTGAAATTATTCCACAGCACTACTCTGCGCTCGTCATTTAGAGATATAAGATGATTTAACTCTTTAATATGTCATTTGACAGAGGAAACATTGCCCCTCAAATCAAAACACAATCTTATTTTCTCATTATTGATTGGCGAAAATATAACTGATAATAATTGATTGTTACAGTATATAAGAGCGACAACATTTAAAAATAATTCAAATCTAAACCGTTCTTTCAGAGATCATTATAATGAAAGTATCAAATCGCATCAGTCGCCGTTCGCGAACTTCGCTAAGTAATAAGATAATGAAGAACAGGGAGGTTGGCAGAGTACGAATTAAAACACGACTCGGGTTCGTCTGCTCGTGACACCATGAGTTTATAGTTTTCAAAGATTGTGAATTAGCGTTATTTTTAATTTTCAAGATAGTAAATTAACGTTATTTTTAATTTTCAAAGATAGTAAATTAACGTTATTTTTAATTTCCAAAGATAGTAAATTAACGCTATTTTTAAATCAGCCATTATAACCGTGACCCAATAGTTTTTCACGATAGTTTATTTTTGCCAAACACAATTTACGTAAATAAATCATTTAATTAATTATACTACGGAAAGCACTAATTGTATATGACTAGTGGTTTGCACTTTCTTCACCTGTGTTACATAACATAACATAGTCAATATCACTCAAGTGTCACGTACACATCAAACGGTGAAAGAATTTGTGATATCGGTCCAGTAGCTCCTGAGATTAGCGCGTTCAAACAAACAACCTCTTCAGCTTTATAATATTAGTATAGATAAAATGTTAAAAAACCATAACACAAGCTTTTCTTGCGTTAAATAGTGCTGTGTGCGGAATATCCAACAATTATGTTTTAGGCTCGGGAATCTCCAGGGTGTACCCTGGGCAGTGCGCATCACGCACCAACTTGCATCAGTGGGATTTTGTTGTGTGGTTAGGTTCATAGTCCTCGCTCTTCAAACATCACGTCCAGAAGTTCAGAGTAGAGGGACTGGTAGATTTGAAAATACCACTAGGCTGCTACTAGGCACAACAGCCAAGTAGAAATTATACGTCTTCGTAAGTCTAGTAGTTCTTAAGCCTATGTTTTTACGTATGTGTTTTAAAAAAATGTAAAAATATCCTCCACTGCGAGTATTAATTTATATTAAAAATCATATGTGCTGCTTCCTCTTGAAAAAAAAATCTAAAGCTTCTTGGAAAATATGGTCACCATAATCTCTATTTATTTAATGAGTGAACTGGAGAAGACCTCGTTATGACGTCACAGCTTCAAAAAGCGAGAAAAAACACTTCCCAAGTGAAACTTTTGTTTGAGACAGAAAGAGAGAGATGAATGAATGAATTTTCTTAAGACGAGTTCTAATGAAAACGAAACGGGTGTCAATGAAAGTTCAGTCTTGAGGAAGTTTTCAAGGTCTTTGCTGTTTTTAATTGAGGGTGCTTTGAAGATTTCTTTTAACTTGTGGGGGTGGATTTTTTTTTAGTAGTGTTTCTTTTCGATAATAGAGCATTTGACCGCTATTTCGACGTTGCGATAATGCGGTCTGCGATGGTGCGTGCTTAGAAGAAACTTTACACTCTACTAGATGGATATACTAAAGTTATATCCATCACGAAAAAACACTTTGACACGCATTCCACAGTCTAGACGTTCTTATTCGAAAGTGGGGACTTTCGCGTTTTTTATTTTGTCTCATTTTGTTCATTGTCCACCATGAAACGATATTGCTTTTTTGAAGAACGAGCAATCTCACAGACTTTTTTCCTTTGACTTACAAACATCAAAGTAAAAATAACAAAATCTTAATTACAAAGAGTGAATCGGACGCATCTAGATGATCACGCTACATTGTCCGTCAGGCGAGATGACGGTCAAGTATAAACTTATAATCGTTAAAATATTTTTCTTCTGATAGTAAAAGATTTAAAAATTTGGTCAGTCATAAAATTGCCAGAGCATATCGTGATTTAGAACTTTAATGAATAACTTTCACTTTATTTCCCTATAAATATCTATCAAATTCCCTATAAATATCTATCAAATTCCTTATAAATATATACTGATGCCACATTTTATGGCCGGGCAGCAGGACCAATAACCGTTGGGGTAGACGGGTTCTGGAGTGGAGTTCGTGAATCGGTAAACGTAGTGTAGGGTGCCCTGAGACCAGATGGAGTGGCGATATACAAAAGTCATCTGGTGGTGATTGGAGACGTAAGACCGAGGATCGAGCTTAGTGGTGTATTATTGGAGAGGCCTATGTCCAGCATTGGACGAATACAGGCTGATGATGTTGATGATAAACTCTTCAAAGAGACCTAACACTAAAAGAATAAAATGTATTTACAAAGTTTTGTAAATTTTCTTTAAATTTATTTTGATTCCGTTACCGACGTAAATCTATTTCGCGATTTCTTTTTAGCATTCGTCGAGTTGGGGGCTCTATTCATAGTCGGAATTCTGAGTTGATTAATTTTTTTTACTATCTGGCTTTACAACGAGTAACTTTTGGGGAATAAAAAAGTAGTGTATATATCAATACAGGTAACGTACTTACTTTGCGAGAAACGTAGCATAGGGCATTCTGAAACTCGATGGAGTGACGATATACGAAAGCAGCCACCGAAGCAGGTAGTAGCTAGAGAAAAAACGCCGGGATGGAACAGAATGAAGTATCACGGGAGATACCTATGTTAAGAAGTGTTCTAGAATAAGCTAATGATAATAATGCTGGATGTACTTTCTACGTATTTAATCTAATTCGAACTTGTTCAGTTACAGATATACATGGAAACAAACACACACACACTCACAAGCCCGTCAAATGTCACCTTTATAATATATGTGTCTAATTATGTTTTGTGTTTTAAGTTGTAAATGACGAGACGAGCAAAACAACACATCCGCACATAAAATCACATTAACATACAGCTATAAACATGACATCACTGGTGCTGCACTGCAATCGTCATTAGAGATACAATCTATGTCTCCAAGCCATTAATCCTTAATTTTATAAAACCAGTTATCTAGTAAACAAGCTGTTAATTTATGATTGAATGTATAATGTTTTAAATTAATTAAGTAACTTGTTGTAGATTTTCACTGCCAAAAAGTAGGTATGAATTGGCAAAGTTCTAATATGAATTTTTCTGATTTACAATTTTCGAAACATTGTCTGTTTTGACTACACTTGGCCACATCTTTTTGATGTACATGCAAGCCAGTGGATGAACTCCAAGGCACTAACTTGAAACGGCGAAAGAAAACATCGCGAGGAAACCGACATGTACCTAATCTTTCGAAGTCATTCTGACTGGGTCAGTGTTATTCTGTCCATGCGAGAGAAAGCCCCGAATCCCAGCAGTGGGAACATTTACTGGGCTGCTTATGTTTATGATAAATTCGTTACTCAGTATAAAACCAAACATGCCTATAGATTGTTCCAAGCGTTTTTCATTAGGCTAGGATCACATTAGGCAGCGGACAGGCGGGCGGATTATTGGATACGACGGCCGAAAGACTTCGATCCGCTGCGTTCCTATTTTCCCTTTTTCCTTTCCTTTTTCCCGTTTTTTTCCTTTTTCCTCCGTCTGGAAGCCTTTTCCTCTTATTTATTGCTTATACGGGGCCCAATTGGATATTTGCGAGAGGTGGAATTATTTTCCGATGTGAATAATTACCGCTTGTACTTAGGTCTTGTTTGATTCAATCTTATTGGATTGCTTCTATTCTGTCTTTATAAAGTTCAATATGTTTTTATTGGTGTTATTTATTTAAGCTTCGTCTTGAAAATAATAGATTTGATCAGTTTATGTTTGCCTGTCTCGTATCTCATCATGTGTTGCGTGTTTTGTATATTTGTCTTTTAGGATTTGTTTCTGTGAGTCTTATTAATGTATTCCTTGTACCTGTGTGTCTGTGGGTCTTGACACATGAATCACCACTATTAAGGTATTATAGTAATTTGGTACTTTATATGTTTATTGTAATGTAAAGTGTCTTACTAGACTTGAAGACGCGTGTGTTATATCCACTGAAGTAACTTTTCTAAAATTCAAGTGTTCTTATTATAAAAGCGAAATTGATATTTTATTCGAGTATTTGAAACACCAAATATGAAACAATGTTGTTGAAAAACACAAACCAATGTTTTTTGCTTCAGTGAAATTACAGGGCACATATATATCTGGCCGAGGAGCGCAGTGCAGCGCTAGGTAATGATTTGGATTTTCCAATAGCTGCGTGATACTGTGCTGTTATGGGCCAGCATGCTGCTTACCATCAGACTCATATCCTGCTCGTCTCGTCACTCTATATTGTAAAAATGTCACTTTCTGCGACGCACCATTCCTGCTTAACCCTGCTCTTTGCTCACTGTACTGATACAAATATTTCATTACAACACCTGTCTACTTCCCCACCACTCGTATGAACCTCAAAAATTCAACCCTCACCCCCTCCCACTACAGTCCGATACCCAGACGGTATAAGGGATGTCTCATTAGTGTGGTGAAAGGGATGAAAAAACACGCGCCACCCCCTGAGAGAAGTACCTCGGTAATTAGAAGATCCGAGGATGAAGAGGACCTGGGAACTCGAAAAATTGAAAGCGTGAAGTTTTTAGCTCAATTCGAAAGGAATAAACGAATATTTATGATGTAATGTTTTATTGCAACTGAAAATTATAAGTCAAACCTACTAATACATTACATTTAAAAATCCAAGATACCTTTATTTTACAGAGAAGTATGGGACGCCTTATCATTTAAAACGAGTTAAAAAACAAGTGTGTTAAAAACAATATAAATCTATATCTAATAATAATAATACAAAATCTGTAAATATATCTCAAAAATAAGTAAATAAACAATATAAGGTATTCGTTAAAGTGATCCCTCTCAGGTTGGTTACAAATCTTTTTGGTTTATACAATTTGATATCATTAACATTATAATATGCTAATAGGTTCCAATTGGTAAATACTTCCTCTTAAATAAAAGAAGTTCCAACAAGAACGACTAGTGAACACGATTTGGATCCAGTTTTGAACTATATGTATATTCCGAATTACAGACCGTTATTAAATGTATGATGTTTTAACATGAAAACTTCCAAGTCCTACTTCTAAAACTCTATGTAACTAAGCTTTGGTTTAATCAAAGTTTTATGAACTCCCAAACTAACAATTTAACAATACTTCGTCAGTTGATTACAAAGTGACATCTTCCATCTACGTAATTTACAAAAAAACGCATTACACGCGAAGGAAAATCCCCCAAAAACTTATCAACGAAAAGCCGCAGCACAATCCATCATCATTACGCCAAAACTCGCCCAAATTCAATAAAAAAAAGTTTGCTTCACCCCCATCTAGCGGCGACGGCCGGAACTTCCGCGCGGGGTGGCGCCACCCAGGGGTGGACGCCATTCCATCATATCCCTTTTTTCTTCCCTCCACACCCTTATCCATACCTGAGCTTTCTTTATCCAACGACCTAACTTTTTATTTACAGCTCTCTCGCTCGCACTTCCACGTCGAAATGGGCTTATAAATTCGGGCGTCTCTTTCGCTCGCAAAGAAAAAAAATCTGTTTATAAAAATGAAAGCACGGATGTGTTTGGGGTACGGCTTCATTGGACGTGGGGTAGCGTTCATACGAGGGAGTTTTTGCGTTGGAAAAAAATGCACCCCAACAGAAGCCGTCTCTTAGGTATATTTCGTTTCCAATTTCGATAACAAAGCATGTATACTTCCCGAGTATTCCTTTTGTTCGTCTGCTATAATTGTGCGGGCGAGTCTAATTCGTTTGAGTTTTTCTTTTCAAAGGTAAACTGCCTATCTCGAGCTGGGATGTTTCTATGAAATGCTCACATGCTTCGCTTGCTTCCCAAAGGAATTGCGACGGCGGGCATGATCTTTGATTACGAGGGAAATTTTTAATATTTGACATTAGATATGAAAGGAATTTTAATAATGGGGGCTTGAAATCGAGGAGCTATATCTGACTCCCCTGATTTAATTTATGAAAACTCGAAAAAAAAGTATTTTTAATAATTGGTGGGTCAATTGACGGGATAGTAAAATATTAAAAACGGTTTGAAGTTGTATGAATAGGAATTTCAAATTTGTAAAACTTGTGTGAAAACAATTCTCAATTGCACCATAATGTCCTAGCTACACGAGGCTAGTTTTTCAAGCGAGGATAGGTAGCTAGTGTTGGTGAGCTAGCAAGCTACTACTTTTTTTTTTATTTTTTTTTTTTAAATAAATAGTGACGAGACGATCAGGACATGTGCCTGATGGTAAGCAACATGCCTGACACATAACAGCACAGTGACACGCAGCTATTGGAACATGAAGAGTCCAAATCATTACCTAGCACTGCACTGCGCTCGTCACCCAGAGATCTAAGATCTTATATCTCTAAGCCCAGTAATTTCTCTGGAAACATTGCCCTTCAAACCGGAACACAGTAATGTTTGCACATTACTGCTTGGCGGTAGAATAACTGGCAAAGGTGTGGTACTTCCCCAGGCGGACTCTGCCAAGAGTCCTACCACTACTTAAACTTCTAGCTTCGTATAGACAAAACTAGTGTTGAGTAGCGTACACGAAGCTAGACGTACGAGATGCTAGCTCACTAACACTAGCTAGGTATCCTCGCTTGAAAAACTAGCCTCGTGTCGCTCGAGCATAACAGACGTTAATAACAGTTAGAGAGGTTTGGTTAATACCATACCTACGTCATTATTAATTTTTTGCCATTCTTTTTTCATGAGCCATTTTCTAAATGAATGATGTGGGATCTGTATGTAAGGATCCAATATTTTATCACACATGTTGTATTATTACAAGAACATCATCAAGTAAAGCCTTAAGATTTGACAAAATGTACGGTTCGATGACCTCTTTAAGAGGACAGTACAGTGAGATCATTCGACTTACTTGATTTACGATTTTCATTTTGGACGTTTAATAAAACGATGAATGCTGGTATGCACGAAAAAGTGTCCCGTTATGTCCCGTTACGCTCATTGTGCGCCGCATACACCAATGTTTTTTATGACGTTCTTCCGTTAAACTATCGTCCGTAAACCAACCGACTTTACGGAAAATCAATAATTTTTCAGACTTTTTCTATAGGTTGTAATGCTAATTAACTACTTTGCCTGAAATAAACGCATTGTTTTTTTATTTTTAAAATAATCTTTGCGTAAATTATTGAAATGAATTTTATTTGTCGTACTAACATTTTAAATCTCAAATGCATATGTACAGAACTACCATGTTAGCTCAGGACAGATAGCTAAACAGTAAAAACATGTTACGCAAACCTTCATTTTTAAATCGACTAAAATATATTAAAATGCCGACGTGAATGAGAACCAAACATCCTAAATTTGAGATTTATAATATTAGTACGATAAATTCATTTCAATAATTTACGCAAAGAATATTATATAAATATAAAACAATGCGTTTATTTCAGGCAAAGTAATTAATTGCATTACAACAAATAGAAAAAGTCTGAAAAATTATTGGTTTTCTGTAAAGTCGGTTGGTTTACGGACGATAGTTTAACGGAAGAAAGTCATAAAAAAACAATGATAGATGCGGCGCAAGCGTACAATGAGCGTAACGGGACATAACGGGATACTATTTCGTCCATGCAGCCGGCGTTCATCGATTATTAGGCGTTGTCACGTCAAAAATCAAACCGGTTTTGTTTATGATTTTTTTCACCAAGATATCACCTTAACATTGCAAGTAAGTTAGTCAATTTTAATTTCTTTTGCTACAAATAAATAACTGATCATTATCATATTCGTTGTAATTAAAACGTAGCGTTTACCGTAATACGTCAGCCTTCAGTCATTATATTCCCATTTTGTCCATAGTAATAAAATTACGCCACGAATTACTTAAGAGCCGGCTCACGTCGTCGCACGAAATTCAAAAAGTTTGTGTTCCGATATTTCCATCTTTAGTATTATCTAGAAAAAGATAATTACGTTCAAAAAATAGGCCGATCTTTCTTGTTGACGTTTCCTTGTTTCAATTTTACTAATAATAAAGCCTTTAGTCGTAGGGAACGATCTCCCATGACCATTTCGCCGAAAAGTCGCCGCCGTGTCAGTTTCAGACTTCTAAATCTACAAGTGATACTCAAAATTTATACTTAAAAAAATATGGGGAACATCATACACATATTTTATTAATTCATTCAAGTCACATATATCTGAATTTTGGTCCCATTTATTAGTAAAAAAAAAAAATCATAAGCCAATTTTAAGTTTTATATTGCAGTTTTAGCGTTGTCTCTGTGTAAAATACACAATAACTCCAAAATAAAAATTAGACACGATAATACTTTGTTCTTTGTAGAATCCAATTCTATAGTTACTTTTCAAATCATAGTTGTCAATTTTTCAAAAAATATAAATTACCAGCAGTCGAAATTACAATAAATTACGCTGCGCAATTTAGTATGCCGCGAGCGGCCGTCGGGGGAGGACCTGCGTCAGTTAGCGTGGGAGTCGGTTACGTAATATTTCGCGCGTTTATGACATAAACTAGAATAATTATAGTGCGACCACAAAATTTTAATTCGTTTGGCGTTTTATAACGTTTCATTCTGATTTTCGGATCGGACCTTCACATTTGATCTTGTTTACTTCATGAAGAAGCAGAATCTGTCAATTTTTTTTTTGACGTGACAACGTCTAATAAGTCGATGAACGCGATGGCCGCCACCACAAAATGCCGAATGTCATTATTTTTTACTACTACCTCAATACCATGACCATGACCATGCACATGACCATGACCATGACCATGACCATGACCATGCCCAATGACCATGAGGAACGGCCATGACCAATGACCACGACCAATGACCATGAGCAATGGCCATGACCAATGACCGTTCCGACGTGTTTGAGCAACGAACTTCCATTATTAATTAAGTATGTACAGTATGGGTAACAAATGAAAGGACTTGACTAGTAGAATACTATGCACTGTCACAAATTTCAAATCCAAGATGGCCGCCACCACAAAATTGCGAATGTCATTATTTTTCACTACTACCTCAATACCATGACCATGCACATGACCATGACCATGACCATGTCCAATGACCATGAGGAACGGCCATGACCAATGACCACAACCAATGACCATGAGCAATGGCCATGACCAATGACCGTTCCGACGTGTTTGAGCAACGAACTTCCAATATTAATTAATCATCATTATTTTACTACTACCTCAATATATATATCAATTTAAAGGGCTTGACTAGTAGAATACTAGGCACTATGATAAATTTGAAATCCAAGATGGCCGTCACCACAAAAAGCGAATGTCATTGATTTTCACTACTTCTCAACATAGGTATCAAATGCAAGGGCTTGACTAGTAAAATACTACGCACTATGACAAATTTCAAATCCAAGATGGCCGCCACCACAAAATTGCGAATGTCATTATTTTTTACTACTACCTCAATATGGGTAACAAATGAAAGGGCTTTACTAGTAGAATACTATGCACTATGACAAATTTCAAATCCAAGATGGCCGCCACCACAAAATGGCGAATGTCATTATTTTTTACTACTACCACTATATGGGTAACAAATGAAAGGGCTTGACTAGTAGAATACTATGCACTATGACAAATTTCAAATCCAAGATGGCCGCCACCACAAAATTGCGAATGTCATTATTTTTCACTACTACCTCAATATGGGTAACAAATGAAGGGGCTTGACCAGTAGAATACTATGCACTATGACAAATTTCAAATCCAAAATGGCCGCCACCACAAAATGGCGAATGTCATTATTTTTACTACTACCTCAGTATGGGTAACAAATGAAAAGACTTGACTAGTAGAATACTATGCACTGTCACAAATTTCAAATCCAAGATGGCCGCCACCACAAAATTGCGAATGTCATTATTTTCACTACTACCTCAATATGGGTAACAAATGAAGGGGCTTGACCAGTAGAATACTATGCACTATGACAAATTTCAAATCCAAGATGGCCGCCACCACAAAATGGCGAATGTCATTATTTTTACTACTACCTCAGTATGGGTAACAAATGAAAAGACTTGACTAGTAGAATACTATGCACTGTCACAAATTTCAAATCCAAGATGGCCGCCACCACAAAATTGCGAATGTCATCATTTTCACTACTACCTCAATATGCGTAACAAATGAAGGGGCTTGACCAGTAGAGTACTATGCACTATGACAAATTTCAAATCCAAGATGGCCGCCACCACAAAATGGCGAATGTCATTATTTTTTACTACTACCTCAGTATGGGTAACAAATGAAAAGACTTGACTAGTAGAATACTATGCACTGTCACAAATTTCAAATCCAAGATGGCCGCCACCACAAAATTGCGAATGTCATTATTTTTCACTACTACCTCAATATGGGTAACAAATGAAGGGGCTTGACCAGTAGAATACTATGCACTATGACAAATTTCTAATCCAAGATGGCCGCCACCACAAAATGGCGAATGTCATTATTTTTACTACTACCTCAGTATGGGTAACAAATGAAAAGACTTGACTAGTAGAATACTATGCACTGTCACAAATTTCAAATCCAAGATGGCCGCCACCACAAAATTGCGAATGTCATTATTTTCACTACTACCTCAATACCATGATGACATGCCCATGCCCATGACCATGACCATGACCATGAGGAACGGCCATGACCAATGACCATGACCGATGACCATGAGCAATGACCATGACCAATAACCGTTCCGACGTGTTTGAGCAACGAACTACCAATATTAATTAATCATCATTAATTTTACAACTACCTCAATATAGGTATCAATTTAAAGGACTTGACTAGTAGAATACTACGCACTATGATAATTTGAAATCCAAGATGGCCGCCACCACAAAATTGCGAATGTCATAATTTTTATTACTACCTCAATATGAGCCCTCCCAAACTTGAGGGCGCACGGAATCATGTCATCGTTGGGAAGAGTGAGCTCACTCTTTCCGTTCTAGTCGGTTACAGGAAGCGGTGGACACCGGGCGTTTTTACCTATCACTGTTCGTTGTCAACAACCAAAATAAGTAGAACCACAGCATATCTGGCCGCTAGCGATTCTAGCGGTCAAGTAGATTGGTTATGTGTAAACCACTTACGATACACAAAGAGACGCCGTTTATTACCAATTTTAAGGTGCTCAGGGCACATCCATTCGTTTATATCGATGATAAATAGCTTAAATCCAAAAACTCGACCTTAGGCATAAGATGATTTATTTCTATGCTCTGTAATTTCACTGGAAACATTATCTGGTCCTTTAAACCGGAACACAGTGATGTTTGCACATTACTGCTTGGCGGTAGAATAACGTCAATGGTACGAAACTTCACAAAAAAGTGTATCACCATATTTTCTTAATTAAAATTATATTCATCATCATCATCATCATCATCAGCCACAAGACGACCACTGCTGAACATAGGCCTCCCCTCTAGATTTCCATAACGAACGGTCCTGCGCAACCTGCAACCAGCGGTTTCCAGCGACCTTTGTGAGGTCATCTGTCCATCTAGTGGGAGGCCGTCCAACACTGCGTCTCCCGGTTCGTGGTCGCCACTCAAGAACCTTTTTTCCCCATCGGTTGTCAGTTCTGCGAGCGATGTGGCCTGCCCATTGCCACTTCAGCTTGCTTATTCTTTGAGCTATGTCGGCCACTTTCGTTCTTTTGCAAATATCCTCATTACGGATTCTGTCGCGCAAAGAGACTCCGAGCATAGCTCTCTCCATAGCTCGCTGTGTGACTTTGAGCTTCGTTATGAGACCAACAGTGAAGGACCACGTCTCAGTTCCATAAGTCATCACTGGCAACACGCACTGGTTAAAGACTTTCGTCTTTAGGCATTGGGGTATTTTGGACTCAAAGATGTGCCGAAGTTTCCCGAACGCTGCCCATCCGAGTTGGATCCTTCGCTGGACCTCTTTGTCGAAGTTGGATCTACCTAATTGGATCTTTTGACCCAGGTAGACGTATTCGTCAACAACTTCGAGTGTGGTATTCCCAACAATAACCGGTACAGGTGAGACATGAACATTTGACATGACCTTCGTCTTGTCCATATTCATCCTCAAACCTACCTGTTGGGATACTCTACTGATATTATAAAATTATATTATTCATGACATATTTACTTGTGTTTCATTTAGTCTAGTCCTTTATAAGACTCACTTAAGTCTACCTATATCATATTTATTTTATAAACTTCAAGTTAATTTGTTGTCACTTCACTACAGCTACAGCTCAAGATTGAATGATCAAGTTAAAATGGTTGTATACAATATAATCGAGTGGAGAAACATGAACAAAATTTAAAAAATGATTTACCCTCGACTACCTCGGATTTGTAATCTGTACAACATTCCAAGTCAAGCCCTTTCATTTGACACCCATATTAAGGGAGTAGTGGAAAAAGATATGTTTTCGCCATTTTGTGGTGGCGGCCATCTTGGATTTGAGATGTGTCATAGTGCATAGTATTCTACTAGTCAAGCTCTTTCATTAAATTTGATACCCATATTGAGGTAGATTATGAAGAAATATGTAGTCCACCATTTTGTGGAGGCGGCCATCTTGAATCGATATTAACCAAACATAGCTAACAACCAATGCACAAAATTAACCTTTAAATAAAAATGAAATTATACTAGTAATCCGATTTTTGAAATGAAAGAATAATTTATCGTAACGTAACGGGACAACGAACGTAACGGGACAATAAGTCATCAATTTTCTTGCACGCAGCCAGCGTTCATCGATTTAGTAGACGTTGTCACGTCAGAAAATCTCATCAAAATTTTTAGTACACTGCCGTTACGGCTCAAGATCGTTCTGTCCGCCTAAACGCTCGAGCAGAATCGAACGGACGCACGCTGACAATGTTGCAGGATTTTACCTAAAGTCGAGCTCTGTCGTTTTGTGAGAGGGCTCTTAAAGGGGTTTTGACATAAATTACCGTAATTTTATTACGCGACATCATTCCGGGCAGGTGCGGCCTCGCTACGCCGTGTTAGATGTAAGATGTAACCATCATCATTATAAGCTTAAGCTGGCTGCATATATTTATAATCATTTTTATTTTATAGTCTTCAAAAAATAAACTACATTAAAACTTGAGAAATACTCTCAATATATTGTACGGTTGTATCCGCGTGGTACCCATGTTCCGGGATGAAGAGTAGCTTATGTTTCAAACTTAAGCCCGATCTTTTCACGTGTTTTGACGTGATTTTTTAAAATTAGTGATTGGGGAATCTCTGAGCTACCAAACTTTCGTATTTATAATTTTATTAGGATCAGGTGTATTATTCATTTAATTTATATAAACATATTTAATTACAGGTATTATATATTTAACACGCTCAAACATATAAACTGTATGTAAAAAAAAAGAATCATTTACGTTTTGATTACATTCTTTCATTTCTTAATCTTTAGGTTACAACTTTACAATATTTCTATACAAAACAATGTAAAAAAATACCTAGATCGCCGCTGCCAGCGGGGTGGGATCCAAGTACCTGGTGGTTAGGGCTGCAGAGTGAAGAACCTCCTAAAGATGCGCGCTGTGTCGAGGATGACCCACCCCCGCGTACATATGTACACATCACCCACCATCCAACCGTCTAGCGAAAATCTCATCAATAAGAAGATCAATTAGTAATTATTCCCATATTGTTCCGATCAGTTAACAACAATACAGAGCAAAATTTGTGACTCTGCTGTCAAATAGCACAGTATAGACCATCAAGATTCCTTCACGTTGAAATCACTAAAGTAAAATCTCCTCCTTCAAAAGAGGGAGTGGTATACGTATATTGGATCCTTGGGTCTATGTAAATATTATAAAGCAATTTGAAATAGTGGATGGATATTTATGCAATAAATTGTCGTGCAGCCGAACGCAGGCTGTATTTTTTTAGAAGATATAGACGTATAGAAGCTGGCTGTTGCGCCTCCACTACCTATCGGAGGTTGGGTGAGCAAAGACGACGCAGGACCTGAAAGCTAAACCTAACCATTTTTTTTCTTTTTAAGAACTTTTGTTTAACTTGTCCTGTTAATATGTTAGTGTGAAACAAATCTTAACAGGACAATTAAATTTTTCATTTGAAGGTTTGTTTTAATTTAGTGAAATAAAGAGTTTATCTATCATTTGATGTTTTATTTTTTTACGCGTGCGGTGGTGGCTTTATCTAGGCGCACTGGGATCTTTATCTACTACACACCGACGATGTCGAGGATGACGCAATGTGTTGTCTTGTGTTGCGAACGTCGACCGCGCCACCGAGTGCCATCAGAAACTGTGACTTTCGGATGTCTATTAAAGATCGAAATGCAGCGGTGATGGAGGCTCTGGGCTACGGCAAAAGCTTTTACTACAAAAATAATTTGGGTTATATGTAAAAAGTCATCGAGAAGTCTGATCTGATGTTTATGTCTTTCTGGATTTAACAAAGGAAAAATAATGAAAAACTAATGTATATGTTAAAAGCAAGGACCTAGGAGTCCGAAGTTTATTGGTATATTTCAGATAATTCAGATGTCCTTAGTGGAATTAGTTAGGTATGCAGCGTAATGTAGTTCTCATCGTATTTAATGTTAATAAAGGCACTGTCCGTTTAAAAAAACACATAGGTACTAAATATTATACAGACGGTATTCAAAGTGACAGTAGTGATTTAATTTTAACAAAACCTTATTGATCAAATTTATATAGCACTAGCGGCCCATTCCGGCTTCGCTTGGATAATAACCTAGATACCAACTGCAGCGCCATCTGCTGGGGTGATTTGAGAATCTCAACAATCCAGGGTCCTACCCAAACGTATACAAAAAAAACATTCAATTCGGTGGAGCCGTTTAGGAGATAGATAGATAGATAGATAGATTAACTCTTTGTTGCACTTAATATAAAAACAAACAAAAGTTACTTACAACAAACAAAATAAAGTAGCAATTGGCGACCTTATCACTAAAAGCGATCTCTTCCAGGCAACCATAGGATGGAAAGAGAGATTTGAGAATAAGGAGGGGGGGGGAAGTACAAAAAGGAGTGATTAATACTTCTACAATTAAACAATAAAATAGATTTAAAAAACTAAAATACCAAATAATATATTGTTATACTTACACAGTAATTATACATCCAAATACATCAATACGAATTAAATAATATAATAATACATACAAATAATTAGATATGATAAAATAAATAAATAATATATATATATGTATTATTTATTTATTTTACTTACAACGAAAGAGGAGGAGGAGTTTACTTACAACGAAAAGTGGCATTGATTTATATATATGTATATAGATATATTATTACAATCTTTTTAATTTGTATAGTAAAGAGCGACGAGACGAAGAGCCCTTATACTGGCTAACTAACTAAACTAACTAAATCGGCTATGGCTTTGCTATTGCTGTCTCTATAATTTCGAGCGACAAGAAAAGAGAGAAAAATAACAAAGCTAAGACAGTTTTAGTTAGGCGGTAGATTCTCAGGTCATGTGCCTAATGGTAAGCAACATGCCCGCCCATTATAACACAGTGACACGCAACTATTTGAACATACATACGTGCAAACATTACTGTGTTCCGGTTTGAAGGGCAATGTTTCCAGAGAAATTACAGGGCTTAGAGATATAAGATCTTAGATCTCTGGGTGACGAGCGCAGTGCAGTGCTAGGTAATGATTTGGACTCTTCATGTTCCAATAGCTGTGTGTCACTGTGCTGTTATGTGGCAGGCATGTTGCTTACCATCAGGCACATGTCCTGATCGTCTCGTCACTCTTTATTTAAAAAAAAAAACATACGGAGTTCAAATCATTACCTAGCACTGCACTGCGTTCGTCATCCAGCGATTAAGATGTTTTATCTCCCTGTAATTTCACAGCAGAAAATTGAAGATTCTATGTGTGTGTTTATCTGTTGTTAGTAGTGTAGATGTAAGCATAATTAATTTTAATTTTTTTCTTTACATGTTGCTGATGTTGTCCAACCTACTTACCAGGATATTTTTGTACCTAACCATGTTGACGTATCTTGAATACCTAATAATCCATTGACAACCGTCAAATCAATTTAAAACGGCAACAATCAACACAATGGATGTCAAAATATTACCAACCTCAAATAACTGAATAGGCTATTTTCAACAGCACCCATTGTCGATCAATAAATCGATTTGATACAATGGCAATCGAATATGTATTTATTGACTCGATGCAATGGGAATCGAATGGGGAGGTGCATCGAGTTAAACCCGAGTCAAGTGGCCTTATTGAATCATTCAATTGCTATTACAAACGATCGATTTGTGATTTGTGAGGGGCAATACAATAATCGATTAGTAATTGTGTACATTACCTACCTACGTGAAAGTTATGATTATGTAGTTATTAGTTCCAAGATCAACAAATGTATGTTATTTACACAAAATAAAAATGTTGTCGCTCTGAATTGCGTTTTTTAACCAATTTCGAAAAAGGAGGATGTTATCAATTGGTTAACCTTTTCTTAGGGATATGCTCGGAGTCTCTTTGCGCGACAGAATCCGCAATGAGAATATTCGCAAAAGAACGACGAAGTGACCGACATAGCTCAAAGAGTAAGCAAGCTGAAGTGGCAATGGGCAGGCCACATCGCTCGCAGAACTGACAACCGATGGGGAAGAAAGGTTCTCGAGTGGCGACCACGAACCGGAAGACGCAGTGTTGGACGGCCTCCCACTAGATGGACAGATGACCTCACAAAGGTCGCTGGAAACCGCTGGTTGCAGGTTGTGCAAGACCGTTCGTTGTGGAAATCTAGGGGGGAGGCCTACGTTCAGCAGTGGACGTCTTGCGGCTCATGATGATGATGATGAACCTTTTCTTTATAGATTTTTGGTTCTCTGCATTTTCGCCGAAAATTGTTTGGCTGATTATCACTTACTTGCCAACTAACGTTTCGCAGAATTTTATTTCTCCGAATAATCATTTGCCAAACTTATCATATACTTTTGTTTTATTTCCCAACCTAATAGTTTCCAACTGTACGTTTGATCGGCCTTTTATAATGACACTTTTCATTCATTTACTCGTATATTGTTGGTAAGTATGTGTGCTAGGTTTCGAGTCTTCGATCAAATTTCTTAATAAGGATTTCTTTTTCATTTTGGACAAAATTATACAAAGGTTATTATTATTATTGGAATACTTTTATTGCATAATTATGTTTCTAATTTAGTTCATATTAAAGTGCCCTGTGTAGTGAAACAAAAGCAATTTGGTTCTGGTTATTGTTGGTTACAACCCAACCCGGTTGGTTCTTATTTTTTCCCAGGGAAAAGATAAATTCCACCGCATCCGGGGGGAGCGCGATGGATATGTGGGACTCTCCACTATAACGGCCTACCCACTAAAAACCCTGGGGTGTTTCTTCCGTACGCTGAAGTGCCGGAACTATGGGAACACTCTCGTACGAAACCACAGTTCCGGCAGCGTTGGTCCCCTGGGACCCATCTCTATAAGGGAGTGGTTGTTTCAGCCCTCTTTCCTTGAGAGGCGCGCGAAAACACCGCGCGCACCATCTCAGGGGCCATGATCGTCAAGCGACGGACCCCCCGAGTCCGCCGCTCAAGGCCCCATTTCATGGCGGTCTGAGGAGAGCATGGAGGCTCTCCTCCGACGCCCTGGACGACGTTGGCGCATTGGGGATCAGACGAGATCTCCCGTTCACGCTCGGCTGTTTCCTTCTGGAACATAACCTGTTCGCAGAATGAAACAGCCGCCTCCCAAGATCTCTCGCATCCGACCATTGAGGTGATCAGTGCCGGGAGCGAGAGATCACTTCCTACAGCTGCGACGAGGACTCGCCGCTCTTCTGCCCATGCTGGGCAATCCTGCAGTGTGTGCTGCGCTGTGTCCTCTGCGCAGCTGCAGTGGTGGCACATGGTCGTCGGTTCCCTCCCGGCTATGCGGCACAAGTATTTCCCAAAGCACCCATGAAACCCGGTTGGTTCTAACCTAACCTCACCGATTCCTTCCAATTTTACCTAAACTTCGCTCCGCACTTTGAAATTTTGCAAATGTGTATGTTGATTTCTGTTGCGATTAAAATCTGGCACTTCGCCGGCCGCTGCCGCGCCACACTCGCTTCGCTCGCTCGGCTCATGTTTTGTTGGTCACAGTTCTAACCTAACCTCACCGATTCCTTCCGATTTCACCTAAACTCCACACTTTAAAATTTTGCAAATGTCTGTATAGATTTCTGGTAAGCTGTCGTCAGAGCAAACGTTATTCGTCTAAAAGTTGTTTGGCCTAGTGAAAGACTTGTCAAAGATTAAGTGCTGATACCAGACCTTGGTAACACCATTATATACTCGTACACGGTTTTACGCAATATCATTTCATTTTTTCTTTCTTTAAGAACATTTAAACTGTAAAACGTTGTCTGAGTCAGTAGGTACTCGGTAACGAACGAAATTTGAGGCTTTCAAGTCGAGAGAAAAGTGTAGATATATTATAAGCAGTCCACTAAATATTCCCACTGCTGCGACTAGGGGCTTTCTCCCTCAAGAAGAGAGTCACAACACCACGCCGGCTAGTGCGTGCAGGTTGGTAGATGACGTAAAACCTCGAAAGATTCTAGGTACATATCGGTTTCCTTACGATGTTTTCACGATGTTAAGGTAACAGCATGCGTGGCATACACATGACTAAGGAAGTAGGTGCGCATGGGATTGGAAACCAAGGCCTCTAGATTGGCAGCCACCGTTCTCCTGTCTAGACCAGCCGTAAGTCGAGAGTGAATCGGGTTTTTTCCAGGTTCATGAAACTAGCGTGGTTCATAGTAGACCTATGACTTCCCTGTTCTATCACATAACTCTATAAAAGTTTACTGGTTTTACTTCAAAAGTGAAATTTTCTTTCGATGCGCTTCTCAAAGGCATCCAGATGCCTGATGATGATCTGGAATTCATCGCGTGGCGTGCCAAAAGGCTCATAGGCAAAGACGTTCTAGTGCGAAAAAGACTTCCAAAGCCTTGACCATCGCCTCAAAATTGCTAGCTTATCGGTTTTTGCTCGGGTACACTTCGGAGAGTGTGTAACTGATCTAATACCACCTTGCCCTTTTTTCTATCGAATTTCTCGTAACTCGAAGAAATAACACCGTTTCATGGTGAATATTGGACACGGACGAAAAGGTTTGACTCTACGTTTGTAATAAGAACATCTAGGTAGTGGAATTAGTTACATGAGTGGGGTTTTCTCGATAGTTATAATCTTTGTGTCTTCAAATCGAGAGTGAATCGGTTTCTTCTAGGTGAACACGCTCCATCGTAGACCGCATCGCTGAACATCACGTGAGATAGCGGTCCAGTGCAGACCTATAGAAGTAAAATAGTTATTTGTTATACAAGAGTGCAAAGTTGATTTTTAACCGCGTGCTCAATTTTGATAACCGAGCAAGCGAAGGATTCTAAAATTAGAATCCTGAGCGTAGCAAGGGAATCAAAAGAGCACAAGGTGAAAAATCTTTGCACTCGAGTGCAACACGTAACTTTTCATTCCACCTCAGCGAGGAAATGACTAAATGCAATTTTTTAAATGTTTTCGCGCTAAGCAAATTAAAAAAAAGTAAGTACACCAAGGAGGTTCCGAGTCTGAGTTTTTAACATATTAAAAAAAATGTTTGATGCTTTCGGCACCAAGGAGGTAGAAATAAATAGGTTGAATTATGTTTTGAATTCAAAACCTCACTCAGTACACACGATGTTCTAAATTCAAATTTACTTTAACCTCTAGAGGGTAAAAACGACTTTTGTGCCCTGATATCGAGGAGCAAAAGTACTCTTTCCGAGCTGGTGGGATGAAATAGTTATTTGTTATACAAGAGTGCAAAGTTGATTTTTAACCGCGTGCTCAATTTTGATGGCCGAGCAAGCGAAGGATTCTAAAATTGAATCACGAGCGCAGCGAGTGATTCAAAATTAGAATCCTGAGCGTAGCAAGGGTATCAAAAGAGCACAAGGTGAAAAATCTTTGCACTCGAGTGCAACACGTAACTTTTCATTCCACCTCAGCGAGGAAATTACTAAATGCAAAATTTTTTAATGTTTTCGCGCTAAGCAAATTAAAAAAAAGTAAGTACACCAAGGAGGTTCCGAGTCTGAGTTTTTAACATAAGTATAAAAAAAAAAAATGGATGATGCATTCGGCACCAAGGAGGTAGAAATAAATAGGTTGAATTATGTTTTGAATTCAAAACCTCAGTACACACGATGTTCTAAATTCAAATTTACTTTAACCTCTAGAGGGTAAAACGACTTTTGCGCCCTGATATCGAGGAGCAAAAGTACTCTTTCTTGGGATGAATAATATAAAATAAAACAATCAGACTTCATGTGATAGATTTGGTTTGTTCACGAACGCAATAACTAATGTATTATGTCAATTTTGTCGTTAGAAAGTATAACTTCAACCATTGAATAGATAATAAATATCTTTGTACGTACGCAGAGAACTGAAGTTGGATTTCAATGCAATTATTTTTTTCAACTTTTGATAGATAATAAATATCTTTACCCAAGAAGATCTCGCCTGATGTTAAACGATGATGTTTGCACGATGGATAAGATGATTACCATTTAAAAATTGACCGATTCAAACTGGCCTCTTTTCAAGACACATGATTATAACTATCGGGGAAAACCCACTCATTGGTCTGAATTTATACACAATGATAATAAAATTTGATCAAACCTTGGATCGTCCGTGTCTTTAAATTATGAACTTGCAGCAACTTCAGGGTTTCAGTATTTCCCGCGCGCAACGTATAAACCTTTCAAATTGTTTCCCTAATGCGCCAAAAGAAGTAAAACTTCATAAACCTAAATAATCTTTATTTGCTACTTATTTAATATGCACAGATATTTAAAAACATTTGTCACATACAGTATTACACAGTTTCTATTCCTTGCAGGAATAGAATTTAAATCGCGAATTGAATTCTCGCGCTAAATAAGACAATTAAATTTTCTTCTCGAGGGATTCAGGCGACAACATTTCGGAATACCTATTTATAAAATAATACTTTTCAATGTTTGCGCCCACAATGTCCGTAGACAAAAAGTTTTTTTTATTTTTTTTTATTTTTATAGGTTTACTTTGACCGCCATCTCGCCTGATGTTAAACGACAATGCGGTCGATGGAGCGTGTTTACCTAAAATAACCGATTCACTCGCGATTTGAAGACACAAAGATTGTAATCATACTCAGGCAACGTATTCCACAGCCTAGACGTTCTTATCACAAAATTAGAGTCAAATCTCTTCGTTCGTGTCTTTGGAACATCAACCATGAAACGATGTCGCTTTTTCGAGCTACGAGCATTCCGATAAAAAGGCAAGGTATCAGATCGTATAAAAGGGCAAGGTGGTATCAGATCATGCAAATCAATCGCACACTCTCCGAAGTGTATCCGATAAAAAACCGATAGGCTAGCAATTTTTCGGCGATGTTCAAGACTTTGAAGTCTTTTTCGCACAAGAGTATCATTGCATTGATTGTATTCAAGAATTTTTATTTCAGCTCTGTAATCAAAGTAATAAAATCTATTATAATTATACAAATTTAAATACTTTTCTGTAATATAGCTAGGTACTTAATTGTTTTTCTTATGAAATATTTTTAAGAGAGGAAGAAAATAAATACGTGAATTTCACATTAAAATATTATATATTTGTAACTGTAAAATGTTAATTACTTAAATTTGACATGTAGTATCCATGTCAATGGAGTGCAAGTAAAAAGCTCAGTAATCTTGCATAATTTGTCAACCGTTTTACTCATTTGCCAAAATCAAGTCCTGCAAGTCCCCTTCCTAATTAAAAGTTTAGCAAATCGTGGGAAGCCCAGCCTCGGGCCATCTTCACACGAAGTGCAGCTCCCCACCTCAACTCATTTCCATAAAACTCTTACAAAATTACACTTTCAAAAACGCAAAAAGGATACAACGCACTTTATTAAAAAAACTAGTTCCGTAATGAAAAAGTTCTTAAATTACACTTCCTTATAAATATTTATTCATCAAATAATATGCAAATTACTGTAATTATAGGGCAACTCAAGAAATGGGTTAGCTAATTTGCATATTTTTTAACCCTTTACTAGGCGTAAGTGAACGAAACTAAACCGTAAAAACGAAATTTATTATAATCATAACTGAGTCGAAAATCGAACGTGCCCTCAAAAACATTTGTTTGAAACTTATTCTTGATAAATTTGCAAATTTCACACCTTGAGCGCGACAGGTTTGAGTTTAAAAATAAAAAGTTGTCGCCGCGTGACGCGTTCTGTAAAATGTGTTTAAGGTGCATAGTAATTTACCTAAATTTATACGTAAACTCGTTAGACAATTAGCCGGCAGATGTCTTGAAATTTAAATTTATAGCTACTGGTCTGTGTGTGGGAAATGTAGTACCTTCAGATGTTAATTTGTCGCAAGCGGCCGATTTATAGATGCAATTTGTATTATCTTCACGCATTTTAAAATTAAGGTTTTACAAGGGTGATGAGTTATAACTATAATACTTAAATTAAATATTAACTATTTTTAAATTTACATAGTCACGTGTAAATGCATCGAGTAAAATTTACGCAAAGTAGTCGCCTTGGACAAAATTATCCTGTATTAATATCATAGATTTCGGTCATAAATGGGTTAAAACATTAACATCTATTGCACATTTTTCTATGTCAAATAGCAGCTGCACTGGTAAAAAAAAAAGTAATACTTGCGCTAAATAAACTATCTTAAACATATTCACGTTTCACATTTTGACTCTGCAGTCAAAACGCAATAAAAAATATTGTTGTTTTAAAAAAAAACCCCGAAAAAACGTTCCAGGTGCGTTTCAATTTCAAAATGGCTAATGAATCACTATTATTCATAGCGTACCGGTTTTTGGGAGAAAAAAAATGTAAAAGGACATTAATGACATGCATGCCCCACTTTTGAGAGCTGAGACAAAAAATACATCGTTGTCTATGAATGGCGCGTTTTTTTTGTAATTTGAATATGGAATGTCTCTCAGGGATATCGGTTACGCGTTCATTTGAATCACAAGATGTCGCGATTGTTTCGTCTTTTGTAATGGTTGGTTTAAAAATATCCGTTGCATTATTTTCTGAGAGGTGCGTGTTATGTAGATAGGGTTTACAGTAAAATGATGATACCAAGGATCTATTAGTATCTGACGCTGTACTGAATGGTTTGCGTCGCAAATCATAAATAGTTTGTGTCAAATTTATGTTTTAAGTATTGAAGACTTCCCTTTCGGTCTAGTTAACTAAAATGGATAAATGGTGAGCATAAAATAAATAAATAACTTAAGTTCTAAATATGTAATATTGTCTTGGTGTTCTTTTTTCGTAGTATAAACTTATAGGATTAATGAAACATGTGATTATAATATCACAGTACCTTGCAGCTACTTGAACATGAAGAGTCGAACTTGCCGTCGAACAGTGTACCACCTACTGCGTTTGTCATCTGGAGATATAAGATAACAATCGACAACATTGTACACATTTTTTTTTATACAAAGTGAGATATGAGTGGGTAAGAAAAGAAATCTGTATTTTTTTTTTGTATTAAATTTTTGGACAAATTATGATCATGCAAACCTTACCTTTAGAGCACTGATCTGTCTGAGTATGATATGTCAGTTGGCAAGCAGTCATTGATTGATGTATTGATGAGCTTTATTGTAGCTTTTAGTACACACAACACAGGAAAACAATTACAAAAAATATCTTTAAACATTATTAATATGACATTTAAATCAGCAGCCCTATTACGCATGGCGACCTCCATTTTATGTTCATGCTATAAAATAATATAGGAATAGCTAAATTACATAAATATTGATAATAGATTTTCACAGTTGGGACTCGAAGATTTTTCTGATAAGGAAGAAGTATGAGTTTGAGAGGAGACAAACATTCTATGGAATACAAAAAAAACATGAAATAAACTGTATTTGTCATTTTGTTATTAATTATGCGTCACATTACAGATAGCTTACCAATGTTCGCTGACCAACTGCCCATTACTCAAATTATCCAAAAATTTACATCTGTCAAAACATTTACAACAAATGCAAAAGAAATTGCAGAAACAACGCGATCTGACACGGTTACCGTTTTAACCCTTTTCCGGTCGACGGGCACTACCGAACCAAATGTTTACGTCGTCGAACAAATAAGAAAACTAAAAATCTTCTAGTTAAGAAACGAATTTTGGACCGAAAGTACGATACTAGCTCCACTACGTATCAAATCGAATAAATTGTTCGTGTGAGTAATTTGCATTTTTTTTCTTAACCTTTTTTTCTTTTTCCTTTCTTTGTTTGAATCGTTTCGCGATTATTTTATTCGTTTTGTGTTAAATACAAAAAACGTTATTACAATGAGGAGTTAAAACTGCGACTGTTGAGATGTTGATATGTTTTTTGTGAACTGATTTCTATAATCTGTGACCGTTAGAATTGCAGCGGATTTGTTTGAATAAGATTTATGGCTATTATTTTAATAATTTAACTTAGTTTAAGCAAAGTTTGTTTTAACGCTCATAGGTTCGTTTCATCACCAACCGGCCTGATGGTAAGCGATGGTGTGGTCAAAGATAAATCACGCTGACCTAAAAGATACCTACAGAAGGATTCTCGCATGGACGTGGCAGGAGAGCTCAGTATCTATGGCCTGATTACCGCTGGACTACTCGTCTAGGATTTACCTCCAAGCCGACGACAATGCGGATATATGGAAGACGGCGCAACTGCTGTGGACTACGATATTGGGAGTGGAGGCCACGGTGAGAGAGGACTCCGCCGGTATTACTGTGCGCCACTATATCTGTCCTCTGCAGCTGGCAAGTGGTATGTGGTACCACAGAATTGACCGGTCGGAACCAGGGATGTCCAGATCCAGGAGCACCTAACACCCACTTGCTGGTTGCTCCCCGAGGTGATGACGGCGTATCTTGAGTTCGGGTGAACCAAAGACGGGGTGAGCTTCAGAGAAGGGCCTGGGCTCAGCCAGGGGCGGGAAATAATGCCAGAGTGATCCAGCCGTAAGCGGCAAAGATGAAACCCCGTAGAGGTTTTAGTCGGTAGTCACGTCCATGTCTGTGATGTCAGTCCAACATAACTAGATCGTCTCTTTTAGGCAGAAGGGTATGTGTAAATGCATTTCTCCATGTAAAAAATATCATCTACGTTATTCCTTCTAACACACTAGTGAAAATCTCGTTATAATCATACAGACAGTGAAACCAATGCTTATGCCTGTACTTATGTATTCCTACTTATTATACTTTCATATGCATTCAGTTAAAAGCTATTTATTCATTTGGAAATGAAAACAGACACTTCAATTTCGTTTATGTATAAATATTTATCTGTATCATATTTTGTAATTCTCATACTTTTAAAGTTACATAAAGTTGAATACTTTTAAAAGTTATTTACAAACTTGACTAAACTTTGTTAATGTATTATTTCACAATTTACAGACATGTGCAAAGGATATGTACCTAATAACCGGGTATTAATGTATAACTTAATAACCTGTTAATAATACTTTTCCATTCCACTTTTTATCACGCGTATTACTAGAATGTTTATGCAAACTTTCTCATTCAAAAATTACTTACTTATTCCTCAATACTGCAACATACAGCTGTTATCAATTAAAGGTAAGAACAGTTGATTAAAATACACAATGACAATTAACGTCCAAAAGCCGTATAATAAACTTAAATTTGGTACATAAACATTCTAAGTCATTGCTTGTAAACCTTAAGGTACTGCAAAAACGTAATTTGGGTACTTAACCGAACTTAATTAAAAGAAAAAAACTCATTAGGTTCTGTTAATCGTTCGTTAAAAGCTTGCCAGTTACGGAAGATAGCAAGATAAGACGTAAATGTTTTCGAAAAAGAAAAGTAATTTCAAGAGTTTTTGAAGAAATGTAAAGAGATGTTTACAAAGGTAAGTTAGCAATCCAAAGAAGAAACACTTTAGTAAGCTCGCCGAGTTATATATTTTTAAAATTTTGTATTGTATTGTAGTGGTACGAACTCCTTGCAGAGTCTGCCTAGGGAAATGCCACATTGATTTGAAGCCAATATTTCCAGTGAGATTACAAGGCAAACAATATTTTTCTGACCCTACTAATATTATAAATGACAACATTTGGATATTTGAATGTGTAGCTTAATCACTCAATCACGTTATAACGTACGAACGAATCGCGTTGAAATTTAGAACACTTATTTATTTATTTATACTTATTTTAAATTATGGTCTGGAATAACCTATAAGCCTATAAGAATTTATTTGTCAAGCATAAAAATAAATAAAAAGTAACGAGAACGGTAACTACACAGGTAAAACAGCGGAGCACCGCTAGTATCCTTTGGGTGTTTTGGACATTAACGTAATTTTCGACATGCACGTGATGGCAAGTAATACGCCTATATATGGTAAATAAACGTAAAGTGCCACGAAGCTATTTGAACTTAAAAACTCCAAATCGCTCTCCAACATTGCACTGCGCTTGCCTTTCAGAGATATTCCTAAGATCATTTATCTCTGAGCTCTGTAATATATCTGGAAACGTTACCCTTCAAACCGGAACATGTTAAATTGCATAACTTAAGCTTATTCTAAAAGTTTTGATTATGTTAATTAACTAAATCAGCGGCTGTACCGCATACTGCAAGCTAGAATATCTTTAAAAGAAGTATTTCTTACACTTTTCATGATTTTCGGTTTGTTCTCGACACTCACTGTAAAAAGTAAGCTCGTATATCTGAATTTAGGAAACTAATCAAAACTGCAAGCGGGATTTTACCTTATGATTCTTGCCTCTTGACCACCACAACCTCAAAATTTCATTGCAAAATGGTTTTGCCGATGACCTAAGGACAATGACAGAAGTTATACCTTTTAATAATTGTTTATTTTAACTTATGTCACTTTTTAAAAGTGATATCTTACTAATATTACAAATGTTAAAGTTTGGATGCTTGTAACGCAATCATGACAAAATGCTTATTCATAGTATAAAATTCACTGTATGAAAATATTTTACCTTATAGTGTAATCTACACTTATCTAAGCGTTTACCTTGATTTAGCAAAATGCATTCAAGTTAAATAATATACTTAGGTACCTATGCAAATTTACATTGCCACTTTTTCTTTCACAAAAAGAAAAAGTTAAAAAGTTAAGGAATCTGCAGACCTTTATTTAGCCGCTCAGAATATTTATAAGGAGACGCTCAGCCGCCTGTAATTTGTCCCTCATAAAAGTAGTGAGCACAAAAACAGGAATTCATTAAGCCGAGAATCGGGATTCGAGAGAAAAAAACGAAAATGCTGCAATGCAGTGAAGGGTTAACGGGCGCATTTAGTGGTTGATCCTTCTTTGACAAAGACGTGTTAGTGTTCTAAAATTAAATTAAAAGAAATATATTTTGAATTTAGGAACAGAAAATTGACGCGTAAAGATTAACATGTTCGAAAGTTAGCGGTAATTTAAAAATCTTAACGTGAGTACATTACTTTCGACAAAGTTCAGGATTATTATTTTGTTGATTATTTCTTTTCTTTCTGTACCTCGAAGAGCACTAAACATTGCGGTTCGCAAAATCCTCAAGTGATGTCTTGCAGCTATGCAACTGTTACAAAGACAGAGTTGTTGCTATATATGTACTCGTAGGTACCTTCTAAGCAAAATGAATTAGATACTAAAATAGTGCATTTTAAGTAATTCACTTAATTAGTATTTATTTAGTGTTATTCATTTGTTTAGTTTAAGTAATTAATAAATTAAAAATAATTTTACTGTAAGTGATGATATCAATTATGAGACAAATTAAATAACAACAGTAATGTTATCCTGAAAGTGACAACTTGATATCTATCAAAACCAATTGAGATACGAAAATACGAAATTAGACAAACCTTTTTATTATCATGAAAATTAATGCTGTATTAAGTATTTTTACATATATAATTAAAAAGGTTTTATGTATATCTGCAATTATACTCTCGTATTATAACCGCTTCAACTCTATAAAATTATTGCCAGTAGTCTTGACTAAACTTATATTCGATTCTTCAAATTAATTTATTCAATTACCGTTCTTTGAAAATAGAACGCTGATCCTGTAAGCTCATCCCTAACGAGAAAAGTGTTATTTTATTCGCTGATTCAACATTCGAACTTTGTTTGAATAAGGAAGCCTTAAAAAGAGTACACACGGGTAACTAGGTACATATAGGTATAGGGAAGGGCCCGCATATAAAATTGAACGCATTTTTAGTAAACACGGCTTGTGAGGGGAGAGGCCGTGAGGAGGGTCGGTGTAATGGCTGCCGAATGTCGCGAGAATCCATTCCACTCCTCCCTCCGTTTTGGTGGTGAATTCGCGTTGCTAAACAGTATATGTGAAATTTACAGAACATTTATTTGTGTAGTTGTGGCAGAAAACAACATCACTATTATAACATGGATATATTGTGCTTATTTATTATGCAAAATTAACAATCACAAAGATACATTTTTTGAATGGGGCCAAAGGCAGTTGACTTCATTAATTTGGCCTCTACTATCGACCAGAACCAAAATTATTCTAGAAGCTAGAAATAACGCGCAACCTCGTCAAGTTAGTTTAAATAGTATTTTTACTATGGAAAAAGTGCTGAGTGCACTCTTTTCCATATATAAATCTCTCTTTTTTCAAATAGATGTTTTTAATTGTAATGTTTATTTTCAAGTATATTATATTATAAGTATGTATTTACAACTATACAAGTATTATATCGGCTATCTGGCCACCATAGTACAAGCTTTGCTTAGTTTGGGGTCAGATGGTGTTGTGTGTGAATTGACTACCAATATTTATTTATTTATTTATTTAAAGAAGCTCTTGTTAACTGACTCCCAAAATGATCATATTATATTACTCAAATGTTAACCTACATTTACGTATTTTTTAGTGATCAGAAATTTTATCTGTACTATTTTTCCTGAATTTGAATATTTCTAGGTTTATGTCTTTTAGGTTTAGTGAATCGATAACCAAACTTTCCGATTTTGGTGTTTTTTTTTATAAAATAAAGTATTTAATAATTTTTTTGCATATACTGTGCAAGTGAAGTAGCGCTAAGTATTGGATGCGTGCAAACTGCCGACACGGGGGCCGCGGAACAGAAATTATTTTTACTCTCCTTACCGCGTCACTTGTTAGCCCCACCTCCCCTCAGCCGTGATCGATCGCTCACGTGGATTTGAATTTAGAATGAAAATTCTTTGACTAATTTCAAAAGTTTACCTGAAAAATAAGAAATAGGAATAAATAGAATATAAATGTTTTGAACGCCGGTAACGTCTGCAATGCTTTTCTTTTTTTTTTGTGATTTATTAAATTTACAATAAACATTTTTAGCTGTAGTGAAGCATTATAATATTATTACAAAGATTTATCGAAACTTGATGCAACTCGTGACCAAAATGCTGGCCTTTGTTTTGCTCAGCGAATAAGTATTGCCATTCAACGTGGCAATGGGACTAGCATTTTGGGCACGATTCCTGCATATTCGTCTTCTGATGCATGTATATTTTGTAAATAAATATATTTAATTGATACTTTTTAAACTCAAAAAAATATATTACTATGATTCTTCTATGCCTAGGTGCATTATAATATTTTGACTATAATGCTTCTATACCTGGGTGTTTCTATGTACCAAAAGTTTGTTGTATGGACCTCATTGTCAACCTTGGCTTAGTTTAGGGCTAGTGACTGCTATTATGTTCACAAATAATTATTCATATTATATTTATATTAATTTGATTCCTATCTTTGCGAAAGATTATGAAAGAAAATATTGAATAAAAATCACAATATTTTTATAACGATGTCTTTAGAATCACAGAGTTATTTATGTTTAAACGGTTAATTCTCATTTTCTTTCGTATAATCTGCGTTTTGTGGTTCCAGAGGTATTTTAATGAGTATAAGGCGCTCTCAGAGTACAGAGTGATACTCCAAGCTGAGATCGTATCTATCGTCTTACTTTCAGATATGCTTGAAGTATGCTTTAGGATATGCTCTACTGCGTAAGTATGTTTAAATTAGTTAGTTATCTTACTAATATTATAAATGTCAATGTATCGATGTTTGTTGCTCAATTACGTCGTAACGTATTAACAGATCGGGCTGAAATTTGTAATATAGATAGATAGATATTCTGGAAGAACACATAGGCTACGATAAGAGAACGGGGGTCTACCACCCAACGGAAACTGTCGTAGATTTGATGGCGCCCTCTCTTTTCTTTTCGCTTCAATGGATAGAGACAGCGATAGCACAGCTAAAGCCGGTATAGTTAGGGTCCGTTCACACAGACCGGCTCGGAGAGCATCGGCGCGCATTTTTCTCTTCACACACACGGATCGTATACGCTTGAAGTTGGTAGAAGCGGAGCCGCCAACTATTTATTTTCTTTTAAAAGGAGCCGCCAACTATTTCTTTTCTTTTAAAAAGTACGCGATCGGAGCCGGTCAGCTCCTCTTATTAATTCATACCAAGCGCGTTCAAGCATTCGTAATGACAAAAACATTGCACATGCAAAAATAAACATTACTACAATGACAAAAAACTCTGTTTTCAAAGTGATAAGAATCTGCTCTCCTCTCCGAGCCGGTCTGTGTGAGCGGACCCTTAGGTGGTAGAAAGGTCGGAACGAGAACTACGCGGGTGACGCCGCGGGGCGCTGCTAGTTTGTTATATCGCTCTAATAAAGAACGTAGGAATCAAACGCCCGCAACACAAACAAACAAACGCCAGAAATATGTAGGTAGTTTTAAATAAAGTATAAATATTCACGTTACACAATAAGTAATTAAGAAAGCTGCAGACGGAGGATTCAGAAAGGAAACTAGAATTTCTTACAACAAACTTTACTGTACTTAAACTCACATTAAAATATCTTAAACCTAGACGCTAATGCGCTCGATGTGTGAACGACATTCACATCATAGGATCTTAAGCCTATCTAGCCTGGGTGCGAATGCCTTCGATGTAAGAACGACACTGACTTTTTTATTGAAACTCAGAGTCGATGAAAGGTTATCTGGACCACATTTAATGAGGAGCGTCAGCGAGTTGTGGTTGGCACGAGGCGGGTCACTGCTGACACCGAGTTTTGGTGGATTTGCTGACTTGAACCTCGTGATGGAGTGCAGCACACGTTGTAGAGACATGTGTTGTAGGTATGTAACAAAGTACAAAATATTATTTGATGACACAAACTAGTTTTTTTTTAATAAGTGACGAGACGATCAGGACATGTGCCTGATGGTAAGCAACATGCCTGACACATAACAGCACAGTGACACGCAACTATTGGCACATGAAGAGTCCAAATCATTACCTAGCACTGCACTGCGCTCGTCACCCAGAGATCTAAGATTTTATATCTCTAAGCCCTGTAATTTCTCTGGAAACATTGCCATTCAAACCGGAACACAGTAATGTTTGCACATTACTGCTTGGCGGTAGAATAACTGGCAAAGGTGTGGCACTTCCCCAGGCGGACTCTGCCAAGAGTCCTACCTCCACAAAAAGTAGTCTACTAGTAGTAAAAAGTACTAGTAGTCCGCGGTTTTCCCGCGTAATTACCGTTCTCTGTATATTTTTGCAATAAAAAATAGTCTATGTGCTATGTACTATTATAATATGTTTCAAATTTCAACCTGACGTTCAGCCAATCTGACGTGATTGAGCAACAAATGTCTAAATATTTACATTTATAATTAGGATCACTATTTTATAAACATACTAGCGACTCGCCCCCGGCTTATCGATATAAGCTGGCTTATCGATCAAACTTTTTATAGTTACAGCGAGTTTTTATATAGTGATGGCAAACTCACAATAAAATTATAAAAAATTGTCATTGTTCATTACAATTGTAATAAGTACATATATTTAATTTTTGACACTTATTTGTACGATACCATTATCGTACAATACTTTAAAAATGTATACTCTTTGTATGCCTTTATTTTGTTTTATAAAATTGACGTGTAAATTGTACATTTATCAATAAGGAACTTTGACTTTGACTTCGCACAGGTACAATGCTGATACTAAATATAAGTACCTACTAATAAAATTCCGGTCCGGCAGCAAGACGTTTCGTTTTACGTAATCACATAAGTCACAGTTTTTTGTGATGTACACTTTTTTGGCGCGACGGACGCACGCAATGTGTTGATTGATGGAACGAAACGTGCTTCACATCAAAGATGGCGATAGCGGTTTGTTTGTCAGTGTCATCAGAATTTAATGAAATTCTCCATCATCCGAATTTTGTGGACATAAATGTTGTCGACTCAAAATCAATATTTTTTATGTTTTGTTATTTATATAAGGTTTCGATCAAGTCTACCGAACCCCTTGACGAAATTATTAATATAGATATAAGTACCTATATAAATAATTGAATGCCTGCCTGATCGTGCACTAAAAATATCCTTACTTATCAACCAGTAGAACTCTGCCACTAGCCCAAATGTGTTGTATAACAAGAGCCTTCTGTAAAATACTTCATCCTACACCGACACTCTATCAATGCAACAAAGCGACGTTTCTAGAACCACTGAGACTAGTGATATGAGTAATATATAGGAATAAAACCCTCCACACACTAAAAATAAGAATAAAATAAAAATAAGAGCCCTAAAATAAGAGAAAATCACGTAACACTAGTAAACACTACATCGCACCATAAATCACCAATCATATGGTAGTACCATTAGTACGGTAGTACCAATCATATGATGTAGGCTCCTCCCTACTACTTTTACGTCATTTCCTCTGATTTAAGGACTCGTGTGTGGAGCGTTTAAAGTAAAGTGGGATTTTTTTAAATTGACAAACGTTTATCAAAAATTAAGCTTTACGACAATGTCTCTTTAATTCCATTCGATAACCTCTTTCACAGTCGAACGGAAATCAAAACATCATCATCATCATCATTAGCCCGTGTTCGTCCACTGCTGGACATAGACCTCTCCTATAATACGCCACTCAGCCCGATCCTCGGTCTTACGTTTCCAATCGCCACCAGCTGTGTTTCGTATATCGTCACTCTATCTAGTCTCAGGGCGTACTACACTACAAATTACTTAAATCAACCTCAAATTCAAACTCAAAAATTAAATCAAAACAAATTACTGTTAATTATTTGTCAATAATAAAAGTGAGTGCGTAAAAGAAGACTGAACTCCATCATTCAGGGATACCCTGGGTACCTCCAACTAATCAGAGAGTTACCTGTTAATATTTTAAGCCCCGTCCCAGGGGCGCTCGCGGTCGCGCCGCGGTAATGCTCACTAATTATCTATTAGCTTGCTCGTTTTGTATTTTACCAGGGAAGATTGCTATAGAGTGATTAATATCATAATGGAATAACAAGTCCTAATATTAATAGGTAGAGTCTGTTCACACATTTCTGGGTGTTTCTATAGATTTGATTTGAAATTTAGATTTGAAATATTAAATAATATTTCAAATATTATTTAATATTTCAAATAGCGGCGGCAAATGCGGCCAATAGCTACTATATATTGAAATATATAGCAGCTATTGGCCGCCATAGTACAAGCTTTGCTTAGTTTGGGGTCAGGTGGTGTTGTGCGTGAATTGGTACATTTTTTTTTTAAATTATTTATTTAAATTTGGTGTGGTGGGTTATTGTTTAGTGGAGATAATGTAAAATTTATTTTTAATGTATTAATTCCACGGACTAGAAAACTTCTAGAAAATTCCCACTCGATCCTGAATGCTCCCTCTGCGTAATGTCGCGTTACAAAGTTCGATTTTATAATCATAAGTGGCTTCAGATCCCGCCTGCAATTCGGCAAAAGTTGACACAATTCATTGTAATTTGGTTGCGTCTTTCAATATTGTAAAGTTTACATCAAATTAGAATGTCGTCGCCAACGAGCCTGTTAAAACGACTCTCAATTTTGCACCCAAGTTCTGAAGCTGGTGCTAAACTGTTCCGTTTCAAAAATGCGAACAATATACTCGTATCATACGAGACCAACTTGTGTTTGGTATATAGTGAGTAACTGGTAAATATTCAATCCTCAATCTTTAATTACTTCATTATGCTAGAGAGAGAAACGATTACAGATACAATAATAAGTCATACCACAGCGGACCCCAACTGGAAATTACAATTTAATAATCGTCAGATATGAAATACCGTTTTTAGCAGCTAGTTTGGAAGAGACCGAATAAAAGAAGAATGATGTAATTTTTTCTGGGATTTTCCAAACAGCATAACCAAAATGGCTGCCAGAGCCAATGAAAAATTAATGAAAAACGCATCAAAGTCGAACTTATGCTAAGCACACGATAAATCTGCCGCCCTAAGGCGGTTTCCTCACAATTTATTCTTACCCGGGGCCCCTAATCTTGTTATTAATGGCATTTTGCCTCCCCCAGATGTATGGGTATTGTATGGTGGACTGATAAGATGGCTAAATCAGCCTTGGAGGGCGCTGATGAGGCCTGATCCTTATGTTATAACTACAAGTAAAATAGTTCTATAGTGATAAGACTTTTTGTAGAGCCTATCCTGGAAAGCGCATCACTTCTGCCTGTCGTTTGAAGAGTAATGTTGTCAGGGCATTTCAGGATGAATAATATTAATATTAATTAGAAATGGGTGCGAAAGTTTTGATGTTTGTTAATGAGAACAACTGAGTATAGAGTAGCAATTTAGAATACTGATAGACTATAGTCTAGAATAGCAAAAGTACTGCTAGGAAATTACGCAGGTGAAAACGCGGGAGGGGGGAGGGGGGGGGGGTAGGCACTACTAGTTTATAATGAAGTAAGTACCTATTGTTGGAATTATCAAATAGAATCCTTATTATCAATACGTATAGACTTGCAAATAATATACACTTATGATAATTAGAAAAACCCAGAGACAGAACAAAAAATATTTGTAATCATCGCACAAATATTTGTCCACGGTGGCAATCAAACCCACGTTCTGCGGATCCATTGGCAGACTTATTATCCACTGAGCCTCTAGGTAAGTCAATAGTTTTGTAGAAGAAAAGTAATTGGAAAATGGCGCTTTGATGTAAGCGTCGTCTGTTTTTTCTTAAAAAAATTATATATATACTATATAGTTATATTTACTAGTCTATAATAATATTATAAAGCTGAAGAGTTTGTTTGTTTGTTTGTTTTGGTCCGGATTGAAAGATTCTTTTTCTATTGGATAGTCCATTTATCGAGGAAGGCTATAGGCTATAGAAAATAACGCTACTATTAATAGAAGCTGAGCATGAATCAAGAATGTAACAAAATCGGGAAAAAATATTCCTTTTTGAGAGTTTTCGTACGTTTCGTGCTTTGACATGACACATGACAGCATGTGTCTAAGATTGCGTCATTGAATATCACAGATTACATACCTCTTGAATATAAAACCTTTGCTAATCAATTTTTTTTTCTAAATCTGAGTTGTTACAACCAATTTCCGACAGATGGGTAGCAGGTAGCTGAAGAGGTGTTTTGTTTGAAAGCGATATTCTCAGGAATGACTGAACCGATATCATTCTTTCACCGTTTTATATGTATGGGATCCTGATGAGTACTATATAATGTACCACGGGCAGCGCCAGGGTGGACAGCTAGTTATATATAGCAAAACTACAATAAAAGCCATAAACCAAGAGTTGAAGTTGAATAGTTTTGCATCCTCCTTTAAACTTTCGTTTACTGTAGGATTCAAACCAAATTCCGCGTCGACAGTCACCCCGTTCTCTCGACTGGACTACCCGTAACTAAAAGTCAATCACTTAGATAATATGTATCCTCTTTGATAATTCGTGAGTCATTCTCCTTATTCTCAAATCTCTCATTCCTTCTTACGGTTGCTCGGAAGAGATCGCTTTCACTAATAAGGCCGCCAATTGCTACTTTACTTGTCAGCTTGTTATTTTTTAAGTACCTTTGGTTTATTTTAAATAAATTCTACTCAGTTAACGTTGCGAACAGAAACTAGCATTCATATAAACATAGTAAAGATGACGCTAGGTGTAATAAACTTTTACAATGAAATGCATTAGCACCTTCTCAAATACCAGTGTATTGGAACTGTGCTAAGCAAATACATTAGACAAGTTTCTAAGTACAAGCAAGCGTTAAGAACTTGGTTGAAGTGTACTTGAAAATAATATAATACATTGTATAATATAATCAAGGCTGGTGCAGAGGTTAATTTTATTGAGCGTCTCAAATTGCGAAAATATAGAGGTACAAACCTTGGAAGTTGTTCTTTAAATGTATGTTTGAGCTGATCGATGCAGATCTTCAGCATACATTTACAAAAATTAACTTAGCACAGTTTTTTTAAATTATTTTGTCGTCACGAACGTGGATATTACTATAGCAATTTGATTTTAAGTACACTAAAGTAATTGTTGATGAAACATTATTTACCTTGGTCATAAAATAGATAATAATTACGAAGGAAAGGTCCCGATATTCCGATGCAGTTTCACGCACTATGTTTACGGGTAAACTATATTAAAGTCACGGTAGCATAAGCCAGTCAATACATTTTAATCTTCTCACTGCTAGGATTCGGGGCCTTCTCTCGCAAGGAGAGAGTTTAGGTCATAATACACCAATCAGGCCCAGTGCTGGTTGACGGACGACGCATGGCATCCAAAGATTCTTGGAACATTCTAATTTCTTTACGATGTTTTCCTTCACCGTTAATACTAGTGGTCATAAAAAACTTTTACTTCTGCACTTGGAAAAAAAGTTAAATGTGCAGGCGGGATCCAAATCTACGAGGTAACGATTGCGAATCACACACTTTGTAGTCACCAGGCCACACGGGTAATAGTAGGTAATGCTAAATTTAGATAATAACCGTAATAAGCTAAAAAATGTGAATTAAAAAGTTGTCTTTTTTCCTCTTGATTGAACTGATTTGACTCGGATAAACTTTATTACTTACTATAATGTCAATAACTGACATCCTTAGTTGACTGGATTTTTTTTCTCAACAAAAAAGAAAAAAAAATCGTTAATCCGAAGTATATTTGGTTATTTTAGACTCCGTTTTATGTGCATTCGTTTCTAAAAGCCAGCCCGTCTGAAGCTTGCCAACTCCAACAAAAAAAGAATCCTACCCATTTCGAGGGGAAACATCTCATATAAAATTTATCTCAAACAACCAATTTCACCCGACTCTCCCCCCTCCTTTATTAGAAAAATATTTAATACAATTTCGTTTCGCACACAAATATAGTCTTTACGTCTTTGTAACAAGCATTGTTTTTTCAATCTCCGGGGAAAATAATGCCAAGTGACTACTCATCAAAAACGAGTATTATTGGAACAAAATTGGGAAAAAAAGGGAATTCTAAAATGGATACAGGTGATGTACAGTGCCGGACACGCTTAATGACGGCTTCGTGATTACGTGACACGTGACGTCACGCGATGATTTTGTTGAAATGCTTAAAAATTGTTGGAAAACCAATGTTGAAGGTGGAACGTTGGATCCACTTACCTTTTTTTACAGGACAATAAGCAATAAGCAAGCTGTACACCTGATAGTAAGCAGTAGTCCTCGTTTATGAGCATCTGCAACATTAGAGATGCTGACAACTTTTTGCATTATCGGAGAGGCGATTAAGGATACCTTATTTAAATGTTTACTTTTTAAAATTCATAAACATGTTGGACTAATTAAGGTTTTTATAAAGTAGGTTTGTGATTAAGACAACCTGTCAAGTATTCCAAAAATTAACTCAACTTTGCACAAGCCATAGACTTGTTAAATATTTGACCAATTAAAATGGGAATAATAATTTCACACGTTTGAGACGTCAAAGTTATCGACACGAAAATTGAGCGTGAATTCATATTTTGCAATAAATAAGTAACAAGTAATGTTCACAAAGTTTTGTAAAAATCAGACAAACTTAGTCACTCCGTATTTCAGGAGCATGATAAAATCCATTGTATGACTTGCTCGTCTGTTGCTTAGCTACGAGAAAGCGGTTTTAGTTCGTATTGTTGTATCTAAAATTTCAAGCGAAAAGAAAAAAGAGACCGATTTCAAAGCTTTGCTAATTTTAGTTAGACTCTTGATTTTTATTATCATGTATGTGACAGACATGTCTTCAACAAAAAACTAGATTTAAATTCTTTAAGCCTAAACCTAGACTTGATTGGGACTCGATCGAGCAAGGTATAAAATAAAAGAGGCCCGTAACTAGCAGTACCGTACCATAAAAAAGCTGAAGACATTATAATGTCCTTTGATTATTATAATTTGTCAATAGCTATCAGATTTCTATACCTTTGCTTTACTTCACTGAGTTCGTGGCTAGATAGTATTTTATGAAAAGCTTAACTTACTAAACATTTATATAATATACTAGATGTCCGCCCCGGCTTCGCCCGTGGTACATTATGAAGCACTCATCGGGATCCCGTACATATCCAACGGTGAAAGAATGACTGAAATCGGTTCAGTCATTCCTGATAATATCGCGTTCAAACAAAAACACTCTTCAGCTACCTGCTGCCCCACCTGTTGGAAATTGGTCGTACCAACTCAGATCTAGAAACAAATTGGATTAGCAAAGGCTTATATTCAATGACGCAATCTTGGATATTGGTGAAATCACGGTGACATTACCGAAACCAAAATAAAAATTTTAAGTTGAAGTTGACGTAATCGCTATCATGCGGTCATGTCAAGTGTATCTCTCTACTTAGTCTGTGGTCAAAGCACGCTACGAAAACTCTCAAAAATGAATATTTTTCCCCATTTTTGTTACATTCTTGATTTATGTTCCACTTCTATTGATAGCGTTAGCGTTATGTTCTATAGCCTATAAGCCTTCTTCGATAAATGGACTATCTAATAGAAAAATAATATTTCAATTCGGACCAGTACTTCTCGAGATCCTAGCGTTCAAACAAACAAACAAACAAACTTTTCAGCTTTATAATATTAGTATAGATATAAATTTAATGTTTTATTTTAATATGGTTTTAAACTCTTTCTCTCTCTCTCTCTCTCTCTCTCTCTATTTATTGTCTTCTAGTGACCACAGCCATTGGTATGTTGCCAAAATCTCGAGTAATTAATATGTTAAACACGATTAAAACCTGTATAATAATTTAACATAATGTTTTTTACACAATTTCTTCACATAGACAATGTTTTACACATATGATTCGGTTTCATTTAATTAAAATTTCTTGACTTCAAATGTCTGAATTTATAAGAATTAACCCAAAGCTTAAAAATCTTTTTGAATAGTCAGACCACCAAGATGCCACTATAGTCAGAAATTCTCTGAGTATCTAGCTGTTCTTATAAAATTATAATCAAAGTTTTAGAATTGAGTGTAAACTGATTACATAAGACCACCTAACAACGCTTTAGCCTCGACCATGTCGTAATCTAAATGTCTTTCCTTCTACGTTTTATTCATACATATTCTCATGGGAAAAAGTGTAGAAGTATATCTAGTGAAGTAAAGTGTAAAAGTGTTAAATGTTTCGCTCATTTTAGGTTTCCGCTGCTGGAACTCGACCTTTATCAGGATTCATTATATTTTCCTTCATCGTTAAAGCCAGCGCTGATAATAAACAAAAACAGTTCTACTTGGAAAGGTGGGATTAGAATCTACGGCTTCACGATTTTGAGATAGGGTATTCTAGCCACTAGGCCACCACGTATTTTTAACGTCTCATTACACAATAGTACAAAATAAAATATGTTGTCCAGGAATGTATTTTTCAGCCCGGCAGTGTACGCGGGAGGCACGAAGGCGCCTCCAGCTAAATTTTAATAAGATGTCATTCCCATCCTCGACGAATAGAAACAACAAAAACTTCCCCACACAATATCAACGAAATTACGAACAATTTAATTGGGTATAATTTCTTAAAAGGGATAATTTCATAAAAGAAAATTTTCAAATGCGGTGACGGGAAGAAATTATAATACCCTTGGGTTGTAATTTGATGAGTCGGTTTGTCTAATGAGTGGTGAGATGACAGGTTCTGTTCTGTTTTGAAGTGTTACACTGGGGACGGCTGTTTTTTTGGCAAACGGTGTTAATTAACGGTTATTTAAATATTTGAAACTATTGTTAGTTAGGGGTTACTAATAGACTTTTAGTTGTAAAGTTTTGTTTGTTATTATTTAAGTTCGTAGTAATAAGACGCTTTCAAGAGTTTGCCTTGTAAAAATTCTACCGTCAAGTAATAATACTCAAACATTACTGTATTTTGGTTTTATGGAAAAGTTTTTAAGACAAATTGTAAGGCAAAGAGATAAATCATCGTATGAATACAGCACATAGTAAGTGTCATACACAAAGAGTTTACATAAAATATATCTACTACGTAGTATTTGTAAGCTCTTTGATCATACAGGGTCATTAGTAGAGGTCATTATTTGAAGACGACTGCCAACGTCCTCTTAAAAAAACTTAAAAATCACTACAGATCTTTTTAATTTGTTTTTAATTTTGTGTTATAATGTTACTTATTAAAGTGAGTTTCCTTTTAATCTTTATTAACACTTGTTTTTGTTTTCCTTTTTAATAGTTATATTTAATTTTGTTCATAAATTTAAGGCCTAGTTTCGTATATGGTTTCCTGTCCGTGCACGGTTGGCTGGTAGAGATGCGATAAGGCCGTCAATTAAAATGATAAATTAATAGTAGATATGTTTTTTTATTTTAAGTTTTGTGTTTTGTGCTTTTAATAAAGAGTTGTTGTGTTGTGTTGTGTATTGTATCTTTTACATAAAATTTCATGTAAAACTTTGCACTTGGGTAACTTGTGTAAGTACACAATACACAACACAATACAACAACTCGTTGACCAAGTACCCAACTCAATGAATTGTAATGTTTTTTGTGGGACTTAATTAGTATATAAGTACTATTATTATTCATGTATGTTTGTGTGAGTAAGATTTGTAGCATCGAAACCTTTTAAAACAGAGCACATTAGTCCTCGGGTGAGGCGTGGACGCTTCAGTTCAATTTAATATTGTGATCCGTGAGTCGCGGGGGCGCGCCGGTGGGGAGGTTTTTTATTTTCCATCATGACACACCGGCGCATGCGGACAGGGCATTACACTTGCAGAACTTCTATACACCTCTATTGATGGAAAAAGTAGCCTTTATGTTATTCTAGATTCTAGACCATTATCTATCTACACACCAAATTTCGTCCAAATCCCTTCAGTAGTTTCTATGTGAAAGAATAACACACATCGGTCAGACTTACTAACTTTCGTATTTTTAATATTAGTAGGAAAAATTACGTTTTACGTTGTTTGTCCGCGATGGACTCTTAATCTACTTAGCCCATTTTAATCAAATTTGCACACCGTGTGCAGTTTGATCCAATATGAAAGATGGGATAGTTTTTATTTCGATTAATGGTCTTCATGTGACAATATCCGAGCGAAGCCAAAACGAGGTGCTAGCATCTATTCTATGGTACTAGTTTAATAATAAATTATTTTTTCGAAAAAACATATAAAACCTGCCTTTAATTAAAAATTTAATTGAGATGCTCGAGCCAATTTCATAAAAAGCTATCACTAATTACGTCGTCCAGATAAATGGAAGAAATTTTAAATTATTTATTTAATTTCAAATACCGCAACACTGATTTCGTTAAAATGTATTTTTTTAAAATAAAGAGTGACAAGACGACCAGGACATGTGCCTGATGGTAAGCAACATGCCTGACACATAACAGCACAGTGACACTCAGCTATTGGAACATGAAGAGTCCAAATCATTACCTAGCACTGCACTGCGCTCGTCACCCAGAGATCTAAGATCTTATATCTCTAAGCCCTGTAATTTCTCTGGAAGCATTGCCCTTCAAACCGGAACACAGTAATGTTTGTACATTACTGCTTGGCGGTAGAATAACTGGAAAAGGTGTGGTACTTCCCCAAGAAGGACTCTGCCAAGAGTCCGCCTGGGATTTATATTGGATCTCTGAACAAACCTAACCAAAACTACACAAACTACCAAACAAAAAATAATCATCAAATTTCCAATTAAAATGCAGAGCTATTAATATTCTTACAAAAAACCGATTTAAAAAATTCCTTTTTTTTGAAGTCGGTTAAAAATAAAATAAATAGTCCTATAAAAGAAATATATGAATTAATCCCTAGTAGGTATTTTTAGGTATATAGTGTTTTCTTATGATAATAGTGTTTTAATAGTGTTTTCATTAATGATATTAAATAAATATTGTTTATTGATTGTGGAAAACTTTATCTACGTAAATAAAAATGAGAGATTATCTTAGATTAATTTCATTTAACGTAAGGTGATACAAACAATCACGTATCAATATAATTAATTCTATCTATGGTTTATTTAAAACCACTGAATAAATTTAAGGATGTGTTTTATTAAAGTATATATCTACTGTACCTGGGTGTTTTCTACGTTTAATAAAAATGTGTTTAAAAATAGATACCTAAGTACATATTATATCAGCTATCTGGCTTCCATAATACCAGTTTTGCTTAGTTTGGGGTCAGCTGGTGTTGTGTGTGAAATGTCCACCAACATTTATTTATTGTATTTAATTGAAATAGAGTAAGTATCTAATTCATATTGATAACTACAAATTATAAATAAATACCATCTTTGTTTTTTTTTTTTGGATTTTTTAAATGTGTATTGATATGAACCTACTTTACTTTGTTTTTGTTGATAACTTATATCGCGTGTAGGCTTTTGTAGAACTTTAGATTTTTAAACGGTCTTTTAGTAACAAAACTAAAATACTTACAATGAGAACTACACTACACTACGTTTCTAACTACTAACACTAAGCACTTCTGAATTATCCATATACCAATGCAGGTCTGGAGATAATCAAGATGTTCAAGACCAGTCGAATGCGTGTTCAGCATGCTGGCCGCATTACCTCGCCGAATGTCAATACTTATGCGTTGGGCTAAATAAACGCCAACACTTTGGTCACGCGTCGCGTAGACCAAGCGCTCGGAAAGGCTTTTGAAGATGAGATAAGCTCCCGGTCCCACGAGCCCAATGTCTCAACCCTAAAGTGCTCAAATATTTAACCAATTCCAAGAGTTGCATATTCCCGCCGTTTGAGACGCTCACTTGAACTAAGTCCAGCCCATGTTTGTGCTCCTGGAAGATTTGATGGTGCCACAATATGGATGCAAGTTACATCCCACACAAAAATCGAGTCCTGTTGTAACAATTAATGATATCTTTTAATCCATTTTGCTACAAATAAATTAATTTTCAGCCATAAATATTACGGAGGCAAATTAAGGTAAGTTCACTAAAAAGGCATAAAAACTCACCGCAGTAAGATGGACAAACAACGAAAACTTTTTTCAGAAAAACTTCATGATACAAAAAAGTTTCTGACACAAAAAAGTTTTTATTATAATTATTTTATTATGATGCCAAGTCCCGAAGCATTCGGTCGTCTGTTTTACCTACACAGCAAAATTAGTTGAGCTATCCGACACTAGATGGCGTGACTAATCTTTTAATGACCACTTCAATTCTAATAAGAAATTGTTTGTTGTTACAAAATTAATTTTCTTTCTAATTTCACATTTTATTGAAATTTTAATTTTAATATCGACCTAACGCCATTTTATGTCTTTGATGTAGAATTATGTTATAAATAATAAATATTTATTCATTTTCTTTTATAAAACTGTTGCTGGTGTCATGAATTTGCGAAACAAATAGGTACTTACCTAATTACTAAGGGCTATCAAAACTTCGTATTTTAAAATAAGTTTATAGGGGTAGTAATATAAGCTATGTTAATACTAACTAATCATTAATATTTATTGCTAATGTTTAATTTTCTTTCTATGTAAAAAAAATGTTTTTCTATTTCCGTACGTTGCTCGGTAATAACGAAACCAATAGCAAGAAATATTAATTAATGACAAGATCTAGGTTATAAAAATACCTCATAGATTATTTAAATAAAAACATTTTGATTAAAAGTTTTTATTAGGTAACTAAAAGTGTTTATTTCAGGGAATTATTTTTCAAACCCTGCGGTAGATGTCGCTAGCCGGTGCATTTGATTACTTCTACTGACTCGAATAATAATAGGAAAAATGAGGTTTTCATCGCCGAAAAAAATTGGACCAATTTTCCGATAAGTATTTCATTTTTAATATTCATTGGGTTGAAGTATGAATTTACTATGCACAAATAGCTATTACGTATACCTACTGAAAATTTTGAATCTCAAATCATTGTTTATTGTAAGATCTTTTCAATATTTTTTTGATACCTTATTATTTAATATTTTAGATAAATATCAAAAGGCTGTAACTTTGCTTTTACAAGAAACTTCGATCAAATAAATCCTCGTTGCTACATCTAGTCCCAACGTAAGCAAGGCTATGTATGTAAATACTATGGAAGCACAGTACATGACAATAGATTTTTTATATTTTAAATACAACCAGACAAAAATATTAAACATCTGTGTTCGTCACTCAAAAAAAATTGTCGTGAGTAGAATCGAACCCACGGCCTTTCGCTCAGTGAGCAGAATCAAAACTGGCCGTGCCGCGAGGGCAATCAGATTAAATAGTTAATTATATTTTATGTAGTACCATACATTGTACGTAGCAAACAAATAAGACGTAAAAGGCTTATTTACACTTAGCTAAATTTAGTGACTGAATTCAGAAGTAAGCTTAAATGCAAGTTAGAAGCAAACAATCCTCGCTTCTGAATTTAGTACTCTAGCTTACTGAATGCTATTACGATGCGCTGAATTCAGTAGCGACTAAATTAAGTCAACTAAATTTAGCTAAGTGTAATAGGCCTTTAAGAGCTCAATAAAAACTAATGATAATGGAATTTTTCAATAATCATTACCTTTGGAAAAATAAATAGTAGCTTGGTACTATTTTTCTTTCTGTTATGTTCTGTGATAAAAGTTAGGTTGTGACACTTCAGACTAGAATCTAATTAAATTTAGATCTATTCAAAACTTTTTGCGTGAAATAATAACAAGCCCACAGTGTACCTGTGCTCCATACACATGTGTACATAGAACCTCAGCACACCTCACCACTAACGATTCTAGGGGTCAAGATGATTGGTGGTGTGTAAACCTCTTACCTAGATACACAGACGCAGTTTATTACCACTTTCAAGGTGTTATCTGTGGTTTAAATCGATGATAAAAAGAGTATTTTCGCTACACATCTAACGGCTGATAGAGTGTTAAGTCTAGTGAGAAACATTTTTGATTTAAGTGTATGTTTAAGTTCCTATGAGAAAATAAATCCAATAAGATTTTCCAATTGCATAGATTAAATAATCTGATGCATTTAATGGGCGGAGTCACGAAAACTAATTGAATAGCCCATAACTAATAAGATTTTTGCAATAGTGGGGGCTTCTATTGACTACTTTAACTCATAAGCTTTATTACTAGTTGTGTTGCCACCGAGAATGGTTGAGAGAAAATTAAAAATATTTTATTATCACATAACATAGTCTAAATTTTAAATATTATAACTGTATTTCTGTATTGTTTTGTGGTATAATAAAGTGTTTTTGTATTGTATTGTAACATGCGCAGTGCAGTAAATGACAGGCATGGAGAGACGCCTCAAAAAGTTCAAATGCAACAATTCTCTTGTTCGTAAGAATTCAAAGTCTTGAGGATTGCAACAGTTGCTAGTTTTTTATCGGATTTAGTTTGGAGTGTGCTGCGTAATAAGTAATTATTAGATGCTTGCAGTATTTAATAAGTACACATTACATACATATAAAGTGCGGGTTGGATAACGGTTGTAGAGTCGCGTGCTCAATTGTGTAAAACCACCTCAAAAAATTACCAACGTACCTAAGTACCTACAGAAATCTATTATTATTTAGACTTCTGTACAGCTAAGTAAGTTTTCACTTAAGAAAAATCACTGGATAGTGGATTTTAAATTACATATTATGGCAAAATATAGTATACATATATCAACATATATAGCAGGGTAAGCTTTTGTTCACCTAAAATTTTTTGATTTCCTCGTTTTTTCTCTCTATTTTTAAAGTGAAAGCTTTCTTTCTGCTGATACGTTAATATACTGGCGTAGCGTCTGAGCGGCGGCCGAGCAGTGGAATAGTCAGACTGGTGAAATACCACACCTGCGCCAGTTATTCTACAGCCAAGCAGCACACATAACTCTGTTACGGTTACGGTTTGAAAGGCAATGTTTCCAGTGGAATTACAGAGAGATAAAACATCTTATATCTCTGGGTGACGAGCGTGGTGCAGTGCTAGGTAATGATTTTGACTATTCATGTTCCAATAGCTGCGTGTCACTGTGCTGTTATGGCCAGGCATGTTGCTTACCATCAGGCTCATGTCCTGCTCGTCTCATCACTCTTTACTATAAAAAATCTTTCTAATTAGGTCAGACTTGGATGGATGACAAGAAAATAAGAAGAAAGGAAATCCTTTTCTTTTTTAAATGGAAAACTTTGGTCAAATTCTGCACGATGTTTTCTAAACTGGTGTCTTTAGTTTAGTCATAGGTAACTATTTTGTCTTCTGTGGTTTAGTGGAGATGAAATCCACGTATCTTGGCGTTTCACTTCTCTGCACATTCTCTACTTACAGCTTGAAGTGGGGAAAGCTCATTAAAGTAACGATTAGCTCAGCTTGAGCAGCTTAAGTTTTCTTCCCAATGCTGGGACACGGCATCTTGTCACACAAGTAGATTAAAAAGACTAGAAACCACCAAACAGGCTAAGTGTGGGTGGTAAGTGACGCTTGTCTTCGAAAGATAACTGAAATATGCCAGTTTCCTCATGATTTCCGGTTTGAAGGGCAATGTTTCCAAAGAATTTACAGGGCTTAGAGATATAATATCTTAGATCTCTGGGTTACGAGCGCAGTGCAGTGCTAGGCAATGATTTGGACTCTTCATGTTCCAATAGCTGCGTGCCACTGTGCTGTTATGTGGCAGGCTATTTTTTAATCTATATAATTATATAAAAATCAATGCCACTTTTCGTTGTAAGTTCGACCGATTTGAATGATTTTTATTGTAAACGTTTGGCTAGGGCCCTGGATGGTTTAGATTCACAAATCACGCCGGCAGATGGCGCTGCAGTTGATATTTTGGTTATTACTATCCGAGCGAAGCCGGGAGGGGCCGCTAGTATGAGTATAATATCAGCTGTCTGGCCACCATAGTACAAGCTTTGCTTAGGTTGGAGTCAGATGGTGCTGTGTGGGAATCGTCCACTAATATTGATTTTTATTTATTTATTTAGTATTAATTTCCTCTTGGTAAAATGGCAGGATTCCAACCAACGACCTCAAGATATTTAAATCGAAGATTTAAGATATACCACTGTTTTTTTTACTAATGAACTCAAAAATTTGCAAGCCGTAATATAATTTACTAGCAGTGACCCGCGTAGTTCCAAATGTTATCGTTAATTTTTCGGGATAAAAAATAGCCTGTGTGTTCTTCCAGACTATAATCTAACTGTGTTCCAAGTTTCAGGCTGCTTCGTACGACGTGATTGAGCAACAAACATCCAAATATCCAAACATCCATACATTGACATTTATAATGTTGGTGGGATTACTTATGTGCCTGTTATCCTACTAAAATGTGCAAAAAAACTATAGATGTGAAGGTTTAAATGTTTGTTGCACTATGTAAGATCTAAACGCAGCTCAGATGGATTATAGTCTGTAATAGCACATATTATAAAACATAAAACACTTCACGATATATCCCGAAAAAAATATGAGCTTCTAAAAAGTCATTTTCTGAACTAACGCAGACAAAGTCACGAGCAAATTATTATTATAAGTTATCTTATTTTACTACCTTAAATCCGATAATTTGTATGTTTTTTTCTCAATAATGTTGAAATGGTTCAACGGATTGGGTTGAAATTTGGAACACATTTATAGTCTAGCACAGCCTTAGATAGAGAATGAGTAAATAGATCAGGTTTTTCCTTTCTTTTCCATGATTTCCACGATTCCTTTGTACCAATCGTCAGCAAATGACGTGCATACTTGCCATCGCAACAAAGTGATGCACCGCAACAAAAGTATGACACTTTTTTTTTTTTTTTTAACTTTTATAGGTTTACACTTGACCGCCATCTCGCCTGATGTTAAGCGACGATACGGTCTACGATGGAGCGTGTTTACCTAGAAGAAACCGATTCACTCTCGATTTGAAGACACAAAGATTGTAACCATCGGGGAAAACCCACTCAGGCAACGTATTCCACAGCCTAGACGTTCTTATCACAAAAGTAGAATCAAATCTCTTCGTTCGTGTCTTTGGAACTTCAACCATGAAACGATGTCGCTTTTTCGAGCTACGAGCATTCCGATAGAAAAAGGGCAAGGTGGTATCAGATCATGCAAATCAGTCGCACACTCTCCAAGTGTATCCGATAAAAACCGATAGGCTGGCAATTTTTCGGCGATGATCAAGACTTTGTAGTCTTTTTTCGCAGAAGAGAGTCATTGCCTATGAGCCTTTTGGCACGTCTCTCGATCGATTCTAGGGCCTCCAGCTGATACTTAGCCGATCCATCCCAAAGGTGCGAACAGTACTCCATACAAGAGCGAATCTGTGCTTGATACAATGTGAGCAACTGTTCAGAGTTGAAGTACCTTCGCACCTTTGAGAGGACACCTAGTTTTTGGCAGCTAATTTAGCCTTGGACTCGATATACGAGCCAAAGTTGAGCGTGGATGTCAAAGTAACGCCCAAAAGCTCCAGACGGTCAGAAACTGGCACGGATACACCACGAAAAGTAGGAGTCAGTTGGAATGGACTCCTTTTTGCGGAGAACAGACACGCCTGCAAGAGTGACAAGGCAAGAATGATGTTACCCGTGCTTTCGGTGTAAAGCGTTTGTTTCAACTCTATACATACCTAGTACATGTAAATAAACTCTTTGAGAACAGCACATACATAGATAATTTTTGAAGTCAAATTTTTTTTGGTAACTGTAACTTCGCGGATAAAGTCGCCGGCGCCGCTAGTATAGAATAAACGAAGCTTGTAACAGTTTTTATTATATTCATCTATTCCGTTGAGTTACTAACCCTCTTCTAGACATGCTACCTGCCGAAGTCACCGTGCGCGGGTGAAATAGACCATTACAATAAAATGTCTTATCAGTCGATCGCTTTATCTATGATGACACAAGACTTTATTATGTTAGCTAAGTCTACTAAAATTTATTTTTGCTTCCCTTAAGTTATAACGTTGGGAATAGGTACGTTTGTGTATTTTTTTATATTTTAAAGTGAGGGAAGGAGCACGACGTGCAGCTGATGGTAAAAACACATCAAGCAAAATATAAAAGGGTTCGTATTATTTATTCCAACTGCAATGCGCTTGTGGCGCATGGATTTTTTTTTTAATAAAGACTACACAGTAATATTTGCACATTACTGCTTGGCGGTAAAATAACTGGCAAAGGTGTGATACTTCCCCCCGGCTAATCTGCCCAGAGTCCTACCACTACAGATTTATCTCGTTTCTTTTTCTTATTTGTTATGTATTCGTTTCTTTGGCTGGCCTGGTGGCTTAGTTGGTAATAAGTCTGCCTGCAAAGCCGTGGGTCGTGGGTTCGATCCCCACCCAGTGCAAATATTTGTGTGATGAATTCAAATATTTGTACTATGCCTGGGTGTTTTCTATGTAAAATAAGTATATATTAAAAAAAATATAAGTAATATCAGCTATCTGGCTTTCATATTACAAGCTTTGCTTAGTTTGGGGTCAGATGGCATTGTGTGTGAAATGTCCACCAATATTTATTTATTATTATTTATCTGGAATCATTGTCCTTTAAATCGGAACACAGTATAGATGCTTATTCCTGCTTGGGGGTGGAACAATAGCCGAAAATATATTTTGAAAGATTTTTGCATTCATCTGACGTTGAAAAAGGAAAGAGTTGACATACACACATTAGGTGTTCTTTTTTTTAATATGGTTAATCTTCTTATGTCTCTCCAGTACCAGTACAATCGTTCCAGTGAAAGCACTACTTATGTAGAAACATATTTATCAGTTTATCTTGTGATCAAATTGTAATATGTTAAAATGTAAAAGTATGAGTAGTATGACCGTATCGAAAAAAAATGAGCCTAAAACCGTAAGAAAAATATATAACGGATAAAAACTGCCCGTAGCTACATGGTAGTCAATTATTTTTAAGATGATCGTTCCATCAATACTAAAATTATCTTTTAAATGAAAACTTCTTTTGTCGCGCCACAAACAGATTTTTTGTGGGCTGTGAATTGAATTCTATCGTCACGCTCGGGAATGATAAGGAATCTTCGGGTAAACTCGGGACCATGGCCAGTACCCATCTAGCAATGCGTCAGCCTTTCCCATTGGTCATTGATTGGCTGACGCATTTCTAGATGGCCATGCTCATGGCCATGCCCTCGGGTTTCACCCGCGTAGTTTCCAAAGTGACCTATCCAATTCTGAGTTATAAGTTTTTACTTCTATCAACAGTTCCTATGAATGCCATTATTTTTTTGCAAATTGTGTTACTTCTGTATTATCCGAAGGAATTTCGTTCCTACCTGGTAAGTGGCCCATGACACCAGATTTTTTTTTTTGGCAAAATACTGCAACGTCCCTACCTAGTTACACTCCGCGAGGCATAAGCTGAGCTTTGCATTTGTGTGAGTGTACATGGATAGTGTAGGTGTGACAACCGGCCTTAGGCGCGGCGCCATTCTGTCTCGCCGCGCTCCTGCCTGATTGGTGATCACTCACACTAATGCAAAGCTCAGCTTATACCTCGCGGAGTGTACTTAATGTGTCCATGTTGTAGGTAGACGTGCTGATTAGCACTAACACTTAACTTTCTCGCCTTGTCGTTCTTAATTCATTAACTTAACAGTAACAGTCGACTAAATAGATTGCTATCTATTTACGACCAAAATGTTTATAACTGTAAACAAACTGTCTGTGAATATTTGCTAACACTGTCATATGAGGAAACTGAACATTTGATATTAGTTATAAAATAGTAAAGAAATTCCATACCTATCTTTTTAATAAGCAAAGTAGTTCATATATTTACCGATTTTATTGTTTAGTTTTATTATCTTCGATAATGTAACTCTTAGTTAAAATAGGCAATTTTCGCGCCTGAAACACAGGTTCTACCTAGTTCAGGCTGATAAAATGAATATATCTGTGTATAGCTGTAAGAAAATATTGTATAGTTAAGATCTATGTTATTGAAATAAATTTTTATTTTTATTTATTTATTATTTAGTAATACTCGTAAAAACGAGTATAATAATACAGAATGACCAACCCCTGCCACTGCCCACCGAACTATGGGCCAGCGCAGAAAGTCAGAAGGCAGAAAGCCCTGTTTACCTAAGCTTACTATCTATAGATACTTACGCATACACGTAGATCACACATACACTTGGAAGCATACGCGAAGCATTACTGATTCCTGAAAGCATTCCATATACATACATACTCACCATGCCTACCGTATTTTTTCATTTGCCATTGTTCATTTCCTTCAATATATAAGCAGAACATAAATTAGAAAACTATAAAATCTGTCTTATAAGTAATAGACATTTTTGGAACGGGTTTTACTATATTTTATTTATGTATTAATTACCTTCATCCGTCAGCCTATATTATAATACCACGTATATCTAAGTGTTTACTTAGTTTTTAACTCAGATTTTGATGTAGATAAGTATGTATGTATTTTATTGATGTTTTCTGTAAGACAAGTATCTTTGTTTGGGTACCTACTCCCGTCTTCCTATTGTGCATGTAGCTCCTTTTCCATTCCACAGTTACCCGGAAGAATTATAAGTTAACAATACCTATTCTAAAAAAATAGGTAGGTAAAAAAAATATTTTGCTTTTTTTTATTAAGTACATCGAAGAGTTTATCAATGTATCTATCTATCCAATATCAGATCGTTTGCTTCCAGTCCACATCAGATAAGTACATACTACATAAGCATACAGGTAAAAACCTCTTTCTATCTACTAACCGTGTCCTTTGTCATTTGTCATTGTCAAATCGTACTTTATTGCCACTGTCTCTTTTGACGACAAGGCGGAAAAATTGTGTATTTACTGTGCCTAGGGCACAGCGCAGTAGGAGGTTAAAATAAAAGTAACATGATCAATTAATAGATGCATTCGTTTTTCATAATGGTACCAAAGAGTTTACATGTACTGTATAAGTAAACTGTTTGCTAGGTACCTATTCTTTTTAATTTTTTTTACTTGTAGTGTTATCAACACTATAATATAACTCAGATGAATCAAGTATAAGTAGGCAGGTAGGTGTGATGGTAGTTCTCTTCGCAGAGTCCACCTGGGGCAGTACCACACCTTTGTCAATTATTCTACCGCCAAGCAGTAATTTGCAAACATTATTGTGTTCCGGTTTGAATCATTATCATCTTCCAACAGCTGCGTGTCACTGTGCTGTTATGTGGCAGGCACGTTGCTTACCATCAGGCACATGTCCTGCTCGTCTCGTCACAAAACTCCAACCTCATATGAAAGTATATATACATTTTCTAAGTAGGTACAGATTTTATCACTTTGAGCTCAAAACTTTTAATAGTAGTATGAACTTGCTCAAGAATTTGACAGGTTTTTGGCTCAATTTGCGGGGGTAATGATTTGAATTCTTCATGTTACTTACCATCGGGGTCATGTCACGGGGTTGTGTGTCTGTGAATTATCTGATACTGATTTGCATTATTTTTTTCACATCTGTGGCTTAACACTTTCGCGTACTGTGCCAACTTTCAAGTTAAATTATGCATTTAAAAAATATTACTTTGTCAATGTTCTATTACCGGTAGAACCAGGAACCGGAACTAACGACAGCTGCGTGATTTTTTAATAGAAAAAAAAAACGTCAACGCAAATGCTGCCTTCATTTGCATATCACAAAAGTGTTCGCTTTCATTCACAGCAAAAAAGTTAACCCTTCATCGACCTTTCTATTATTTTTTGTCCTTTACATCTTTTTTGTCCGTCAAAGTCGGTTGTCGATGTGAGCATAATTAGAATTATGTGCTTTGTACGGTGTATGTCATTTTTTGTCGCACAGATGCGTGCCAGGATGTCGATGTCGGTAAAAACTGGATTAAAAGCGAAAGTGGAGGGTTAGTCCTAGAAAATATTAGAAATTGAAACTTTGAATGAATCATTTAAATTACAATGTTTTATCAAATTCTAAGTCATAGATAAGTGTTTAGTAAAACTTGAGCATGCTGTCTTATGTTGTTGGGAACGCTACTTGTTTGAAATATCCACTGTGAGTGAGTGAGCCACTCTCTAGAGCAGGATGGTGGTAAGAAGCAAGGCCACACATCTAGCTCGGCGCGAGAGATCAAGGATGTCCAGACGTGAGGGCGTCCGGCATACACTCACTGGTGGAACTCTGAGGTGACTCCGGTGCTGTTTAAAATGCAAACAGCTTAAATACGTAGATCATTATCTGAATACAACTAGTAGACGAAATGTCATATGTATTATAATTAAAATAACAATTATAATGAACAAATTATGGAATCGGGAAGTGAAGCGTTGTATTGCATTAAGAATTCTTCTATTTCACGCTGTCTCAATTTACCTATAACAAACAAAAAAGACAATCAAATCAATACACGATTCAATAAAAAAAATAATCTTATATGCACCTAAACAGAATTGACAACGGGGTTCGAATCTACTCGTACCTCCTCACCTTACAGTAAGTCGGGCACTTTTTCGTTTTTAAATTCAAATAAAATTTTGTGCAGGCGTGGTTGACCTGCACTGACGTCCCGCTAGGGGTGTATTGTGTATTAGACTTTACCTTTGACCTCAGACTTTATACCTTGTCCATACCTGCATTACTTGGTATGGCAGAGTCAAACGTCCTAACTTGTACGTCTTATAAATGTGAAAGTTCGGATGTTTGTTGTTGAATCGCTTCTGCAGTACTGAACGGTTCTGGTTGAAATTTTGAACTTAATTAGATATATGTATTTGAATCTAAATCAGCCCATAAGTGATTTATCGAAACAAAAGTTTTGGAAATCGGTTCAAATTTGAACTCTTAGGTTTTTTATTGTATAACATAGAAATGGAATGAGCAAACCATGCGCCAGATAGTAGGTATACAAAACGCCTGATCATTACATTATAAATTACGAAAAGTCTACCTAACACTACCCTTTTATTATTACCTGAAGAAATAAAATGATTTATCTCGATGTCCTGTGATTTCATTTAAAAACATTACCCTTTAACCCGAAACATAGTTATTGTTTTCACTTTACTACTTAGCTATAACATGACTTGAAAAGGTGTCCTTAGGTAGACTATATAAAGAGTATTACAGCTACAAAAGTAGTGAGAAGAAACTATTAGGAAAAAAATAATTAATGACTTTAACCATATATGTTCACACCCATGTTAAATAATTGAATTACGTACCACTTTTACCTACGACCCTGAGAAAGTTTCTAATCTTTAACCGCATGCAAACAATGAATCAAAGAAAAAGCTACCAATAAAATTATAAAATTACACATTTCATTGTGTCTCCAATTTGAATAAATTATAATCACAATGGATATTCAAATTTGTTCCCAAGCTGTTCACAATGTGGCAACTGACAATGAGACGGTTGCAGGGTTAACCCTTGCAGGTAGGTAATGTTACCGTTTATTCTTTAGGTGTCGCATATCTGTTCTAGACTACAGAGCTAGTCTTTGATAGTATGTATTTAAAATATTATTATATCAGCTATCTGGCCGCCATAGTACAAGCTTTGCTTAGTTTGGGGTCAGATGGTGTTGTTCGTGAATTGTCCACCAATATATATATATATATATAGAGCCACAAGGATAGAATAAATATTGGTGTACAATTCACACACAACACCAACTGACCCCAAACTAAGCAAAACTTGTTAATGGCGGCCAGATAGCTGAAATAATACTTATCATTTTCATTGATTTTTAATTGGTTGGCAGGATCCAATACCACCTTGCCTTTTTTCTATCGGAATGCTCGCAGCTCAAAAAGCGACATCGTGTCATGGTTGATGATGACACGAACGAAGAGATTTAACTCTACTTTTGTGATAAGAACGTCTAGGTTGTGGAATAGATTGCCTGATTGGGTTTCCGATAGTTAGATACAATCTTTGTGTGTTCAAATCGAGAGTAAATCGATTTCTTCTAGGTAACCAAACTCCATCGTAGACCGCACCATCGCTTAAAGCAGTCCACTTCAAGTTCCCAGATCCCACAGCTGGGATTCAGAGCTTTCTCTCACATGCTCAAGGAGAAGAAGAAGGTCAAGCTCAAGGTGATAATCCACCAATCACCGGAGCCAGCGGTCGTCGGCCAAGTGTGTGTTGACGGATGTATGTCCTTGAAATATGGATCTTGGAACAAACCGGTTTTTTATTAAAATGTTTTCCTTCACCTTTTCAGCCAGTGACGACAAGAAACGTACTTCTATAAATGTAGTTAGAAAAATAATAATTGAGTCATTTGAACATAAACTAATTTTTAAGATTATTTTTTTGTTTGATACTTCAGAAGTGGTCCCATGTAAATTTCATCAAAATCTTTTTTTGAGTGGTTTTTGTAAATCAACAAAAATAAACATGCCTCGATAAAGTAGGTTGTTTTATTTTTCAGCGAAAAAACTAAATTACTTTTTATTTAAATAATGACTCTATCTATTAAAAAAAAGAAGAATTAAAAAACACAGAATATTCGCGTGGCGTGAACTCTACCTTTTCTGTGAGGCCTGTAATATTTATCAAGAAATTGGAAAATACTTATCCATTCGAAGTATAGTTATAATTCTGATTGGTGTGGCTCCTGATGAATTTCGCGCTTGTACCCAGTTTCTTTTGTAAACGTTTTGATATAACGTCTGTATATATTTCATTATGTATCTGTACTCGTCGTGTCTGTAGCTTGATCGCTCGCTGGTAGAAGACTGTTTGGTTCCTGAAAAAGAAAACGAAAAAGAGGTTACTAAGAATTACATATTTTCATGTAATATTTCAAAACGTTAGTATTAGTTAGTATTACTTAGAATTGTCTTATTAATATCATCCATGGGAATGTTTGGATGTTTGTAGCTTAAACACGTCGAAAAGTCTTTTAAAAGTTAGATTACAGTCTGGAATTGGAACAGGTTTATACTCTCAATCTAACATTACGATTAACTTTAAGGCATAAAATCGCAAAGCAATTATATGTAATAATAGCGAAATAAAAAAAACGTATTTTTTACGTAACCATAACTAGGACTGCATAATTACGGCTATTATGTAAACCAACACTTTATACTTTTAAAATTCGATATTAATCGTTTTTTACTAGCCCTACTATTAAATATTACACAAAAACTGATGGGACGAGCCGGACATGTACCCGATGGTAAGTAACACTCCTGCCTGTAATATAGCGGTAGAATAACTGTCATATTCATATTTATTAATGTTTCACGGAAAACAGCTTTTACCCGGATTTCCGTGAATCAAAACAGAATCTAAGTATTCTGGTGAAAATCGAGAACCGAACATTTTGAGGCAAGAGACACCAAATATCAAGAGGACACACGACAGTAGCGCCGCGCGAAAGCACTCAAGGAATTAAGAAATAAGTTTCCCAAAATCACACCCTCCCAAAGTTAAGCTAAATCAAGTATTGCAAAATTGTTTAGAGCAAAAGCTTTGTACGAAGCTCGTACATTAACAAAACCATAAATATAATGACATGTTATTTGGTGCTATTAAACATTAATTTAAAATTAAGTAATTTACTTCACTTATAGGCACTTAATTTGAATTTAAAGTCACAAAACTAGAGACAACGCATTAGAATCTAAATTACCTTCAATCGCACGAATTTACATCGACTCACTTCATAATTCAGACCAAACGAATCCTCAATATTAAACAAAAACGAAAGAATTTTCGGCACCAAAACGAGAAAATAAGCAAAATGGCGCGGTCCGATTACAGCGGCCATATTTGAAATGCGCGAAATTGATGCGCAGTGGACCAAAAACCTACCCTATTCGGACTTTGCTGTGTTTTCACCCACGCGCTTGAAACTTTTTTCGTACAACATTAAACTCTATTGGCTTAGACATAAAGATAATTTCTTGTTTAAGAAATTCTGAATTTTTAAGAATGACTCAAAGTTATAACGTCATAAGTCATTCAATAAAATTTCGGTACAGCACAATTTGCGTTTTGTATGATTGACGTTAAGGTTCAATATATTAATTGTATTTGTAACAAAACAGAGTTTCATTGTGTTAGTTTCGTGTCGGTACGGTTGAAACCTTGTTAAAATGCGTGTGTGTTGATAAAGAAAGGGTAACGTCATATCTGAATGCTGAATTTTTACCTATGAATGTGTCATTCGATGGAATAAGTGAGTGCTTGTGTGTGTGTTTAGTGTTGGGAAAATGTTCGTGACACTTGCAATATGTTAATTCCAAAAATATTAGATTTGTGAAAATTGTATTGAAAAATGGAGCTTCTTTAAATGAAAAAAAAAAAACCTGCATTATGCTCATCACGCAGACATAGGTAGATTGATAAAGGACTGAGGTAGATGGTATACCTAGAAAGAGGCTAGCCATACACAACAGTGGGATATGGCTGTGATCATACAATCAAATAAAATATTACCTAAAATGCGCGTTATTTATTTATTATAATTACGGTTATTAGGTTCGATTTTAGAAAGATATAGGTAAAGATTGTTTTTTAATCGAGATACAATTCTGTTCATATTATTAATTAAATTAAACATAGTTATGAAAGTTTGTTGCTCAATCACGCCGTAAAAACTAAATATATCAGACTGAACTGTGTTGAAACTCAGATAGATTAAAGCCTGAAACAATATAATTTACACTATTTCTTAACCTGATAAAAGGTATTGTATTTAATCATTACAAAACACAGCAAATTCGGCTAAAATGTACATTTCAACTAATTTACATTTAGTTTTTGTAAAAAAAATTGACTCTTTGTAGATTCCGCCTAAGTCACTGTCTTCCGGTTTGAAGGGCAATATGATTGCCGATAATTTCAGACAGCAAAAAAATAAATCTTATATTTCCAGGTAACGAGCGTAGTACATTACTAGACAGTGATTTTAAAACGTCGTGTTAAAATAGCTGTTACTCTCAGGTCTTGTAGATCTTGTCACGTTATGTCCCACTAATATTATAAACGAGAAAGCGAGAGGGGATGTTTCTTACTTTTTCACGCAAAAACTACTAAAGGAATCAAGAAGAAATTTGATACATATTTAGATAATAGACCACAGTAAAATATATGTTTATTTTCTGAGGAAATAAAGGGATAGGAAACTGCTAGTATTTTGTAAAATAAAGATATTTTGGAACGAAGTTCCTTATCGCGCGTTGTGAAAGGGGGCTAGACGGAAAAAATTCTTACGAAAAGTTGTCACGACACTTTTTGCTATTGTAAGCTGTGCGGCGTTGCATGTTTCTCTGTCTGTCTCTCTCTTATAGAAAGCAAGCCAGATATTTTCATTTCTATTTCGCATTGAACAGTGTGGTGTCGCGACGATTATTTTTGTTGAGTGTATACAGGTTTTTTGTAAATAATAAATAATAAAAAAAATCCTTCACTAATTAATCGAAAGGAACTTCGTTCCATCCGGGTGTCCCTTGACACCTCTCAAGTTTTATTTTTCTATAGAAAGAACTCTGTTATTCATTTGTTATTACTTTGATGTCTTTGCTTGCTTGGTTGTACCTAACTATTCCTGAAATGAACGAAACAGAAGGCGGCTGGTGGCGATGGCGGTTGGGAACGGAAGGCCGAGGATCGGGCTAAGTGGAGTATTATTATAAAAGACGCTTATGTGCAGCAGTAGGAGAACACAGAGTGTTTACGATGGAAAAGATCAAATGTAAGCAATGAAAAATATTGGATAAATAATGTTTACTTTGGAACGCATCTAGTATATGGACGTATACAAAAGTCGGACGTAGTCTCGCTAAAACAAAAACTGTGTCCATAGAGTCGGCCACATAATATGCACGTATGCGCTGTCACATACAGGCTCACACGCACACATCAGTGGTCATTACACGCGCAAACTTGTGTATATGTGAGCATGTCAGCCTATCAGTGACAACCTGACAACGTAAACGTGCAAATGTGGCCGACTCTAGTGACACAGTTTTTGTTTCAGCGAGACTACGTCCGACTTTTTATATGTCCATGATCTAGTATAAATGAATAGTAGGATATTTATTAAACTAAATTTATTTTGAACCTTAATAAATCTCGATAATCGTTGAGTACGAGGACATCCCTAGCTGTAAACGCAAGCTAGCGTATTTTAATAATATTCATTTTTCCGTGTCACCGGCTCCCGGTATTCTATGAAATTCCCCGAGTACGTATTAATAAAATGTAGAAAAATGAGAAATCTTAACAAACCGACCGGTTCGTGGAGTCCTACTCTGGGTGCAGACGTTTTTACTTAACTGAGGTTTTGAGATCTCACTCGATTATAATGAGCCTTATTTTTTGGAAATATGGACTACTATAATGACTCTATTACACCATATAAATTATGATCAATTTATAAATCGAATGAAATGTCAACATGATATTACACTTCATGTTATATTTTTACAGTTATGTGTTTACGCCTGTCTTCATCTCTCCTAGTATTAAGCGACTATGCGCTTTACAATGTAACGCATTTACTTGGAGAAAACCGATCATTCTTGACTTGAAAACACCAGCCTTGTAATCATTGAGAAAAACCACTCAGGGAACGCGCTCCTCAGCCTAGACGTTCTTATCATAAAAAATCGCGTCACACATCCTCATTTGCGCATTTAGAACATCAACCACGAAACGATGCCGTTTTTTCGAGCTACAAGGACAGAAAAAGAGCAAGGTGAAAATTCTGCAAATCACTTGCACACTCTTCGAAATGTATCGGACAAAAGCCAAACAGCTTGCAATTTTGAGCCGATGCTCACTCACTCTCTATCAAAATAATTAAATCATCATCCAACATTTCGGTGACGTCACAGTGGGCCTTGAGACTTGGCTACCCGTTAATACGAGTTCCATTCCAGTTCGTGAAATCTCAAAAGTTATATCGAGTACTGTATCAATTATCCAACTTCCTTCCGTACTTGGGTTTCGATTAAACGTGGAAAATTTAATTTTACTTCATTATGTTTGAAAAATCCTTCTAATTTTATATTAGTCAAATGTTTGGATAATTAGATGTTTTTTGCTTAATTACGTCGCAACGTACGTACGAATCGGGTTGAAATTTAGAACGCAGATTAATTATACCCTCGAAAACCACATTTTTCAAACACAGCTACTTTTCAACCCGGGAAAATATAAGGAACAGGAACTATGCGGGTAAACCGCGAGGGACTTCTAGTGATAAATAAAAGATTAAGTCACACAGTCCTTTGTCACGATCTAAATTATAATTTAATTACCTCGACGTTTCGGCAGCGTTACAAACGACGCGACGTGGTCACGAGAAAACTCGACGTATCTACGTCGAGTAAATCGCGAACTCAATTATTTTTAGGTATCTACCTAAAATATTGTATTGTTCACGATTAACTCCTGTGTGATGTTTTCAATATAAGCTTATATCACGAAAGTTTATATGATATTCGTAATAAATTACTTTGTAAATATAAGTAGTAGAGTTGTGCAGTTGAAAGTAATAGCTCATCCGAGTAACAAATATCCCTTTTTCAAAAAGCGCTCCCAAATAGTAAGTAAACCCCTATCTTAGTAAGTGAGGGTCATAAATAAAAACAAATGGCTTGTACCGCTTCTCAAGTCTCAAGCCATCTATAAATCACACCAGTAAGGACATTCCATGCATTTTTCACTTGTCCAAATAATGTATGGCACGAAATGTGCGCAAAGTGAGAACAAAATGGACACGAAACGAAGACTTACACAAAGAACGCCTGAACTAATGTTGTAAGCTCGGTCCCAGATAGTTCCATTTATTCATAATAGAAATCGGTCGACTCGTTTCTGAAAATAAACAAAAATCATGTACGTCGAACATATTATTTTAATAATTAAAATTGGACATCTGAAAGTCAGCTAATGATCATATCAGAATCAGAATCGGAATCATTTATTGCAAATAGTTCGAAATTTCGAATAAAATTCAGCGGTTTACAGTAAAATAACTATTTACTTATGTTTTCACCAAAGTTTACGGTGGTTATAAGGCAATGCATGGATTTCAGCCCCATACTGTTTTTAATAAGTGTTTTACGAAAAAGTAATTGATGGTGAAATGTCAGAAACAAAACTCTACACATTTATAGTGGCCCTGAAATTCTCCGCTTCAACGCCATCCTGTTCCCTGTAATGTTAGAGACGGGATTCTGCGCTTAACTTTTGTTGTCGATATTTTGTGCTAAATAAAAAAAGTGAGGAAAACATTTCATAATGTGGAATCACAAGACAAGCATTTATGCGACCATTCCTAAATAATACGGTAGAATTAAATTAATTAATTAATAATCAATATTTAAAAAATGTAATTTATTCCAATCAAGCGAAACTTGTTAACAAGTCTCGCTTAGTAGGAATGATAACTAAAAAAAACACTAATTAGTCTGTCACTTAGATGATAAAAAAATATGGTACCCCTTTTTTCTTCTCATTATTTACTTCTTTTTTCCAAATAATGACGATGATATAGCGCTTGAAATTCCCTGTATCTTTGTTGATTTTCAATATTTTGGTGAAACAAAAAAAACGTGTTCCTTACTTTTCTATAATTTGTGACTAAATAGTACTACGTTCAATTTTGAAACAGTCATCGGTGCAATATCCAAAAGGCTGTATTTCTATGTAGGATCTTTAACTACCATTATCAATTTTATATGTTCCCCTTAAACAGTCATAACAATAATCCATTACGGTTTACACCGATGAATCTCTGCCTCGTTATGCATGTATTCGTTATTCGACATCAAACCGTCATAAACTAACAAGTTTTATTGATTCTTATGTAGAAAATTACGACTCTGGTTAAAGACTCGATAAAATTCTGTGAGGAACAAACACACACGCGACGATACTGTTAGCATTATGCACCGGCCATAAAGCCTCATGTATCTAAGTAGGGTATTGATTAACATATCGCCGTGTCTATTCTAGTTTATTATCATAGGTAGTCGTGTGATAGCAATCGTGGAATTTATGAGCTGTACCTTTGTTCTGCTGTTAGGTTTTACTGCTTCGGCGACCACCTTTTTATGAAGTTTGTAAAACGTAATGTGCAGATATACGACATATCGGTACCACAGTGTAATAAGTCATACAGTTACTCGACGAAAATGTATCGACGGGACAATTGTGCGGGGTGTGCGGGAGAGATGCGAGATGCGCGCTCCCAAGCTGCGAGTACGAAAATGTTAGTAGTTTGGGAGTGTTCAGGTTGACATTTGACGTATGTTTTGATTTTATTTATAATTATTGCTAATAATTACGATTAGCATTTGTTTATAGTAAAAAATATGTGTCTAATAACGTGGTTGATAGTACTAAACTATGATGATAATGAATATATTAAAAGTTAAACATTTCGCAGCCCTACACTCGTCACTGTGTTGTCAGCATTTGTCGCAAGCTCGAAAGCGTACTGCTAGTTTTTCTTTATACTGTGTGAATACATTCAAGGAATATTACGCCAACTACTGAGCTGCTACAGGTAACAGGTAACAGGTAACAGGTAACAACAGGTAACAGGTAACAGCGCATGCCATACAAGTGATGAATTGTAAAATATTAGCTGCGCCCTGTGCTGTAACCAACGGTTTACTAGTTTTTCATGTTAATTTATTTTCGTCAAATACAATGATTAAAAGCATTTTTTAATTATTAATATTTTAAAACTGAAGAGTTTATTTGTTTTCACACGCTAATCTGAGGAACAACTAGACAGATTTCGCGAAATATTTCACCGTTGGAAATGCCTGTAACCCTTGAGGTCTATGTATGTACTCGTATCACGGGGGAAGCCGGGGCAGATCGGTAGTCTTTCAAATATAATTTATTTCAATTACACTCGTATCAACAATCAACACATCCATCAATAGTAATAATGCATGTCTGTTTCACATATTCCAAAGGTCACTTTAAATACTAAATGCAACAACATTATTAAAAGTATCGTATGTCAAACGGCAATGAAGAATCGATCTTTGAATGTCACATTCAGTTATATAGATTAACGCAAAGTTCTATTTTCTTATTATTACAATAGTACTACGCCTCTAGTCTCACTTATCTTGACGTAGTATTTCATGGAGGTACCGTAATTATCTCTCAACAGAGGTGTGTTTATAATTATGTTTGTAATCTTTTCTTATAAAATTCATCACCTGTCTATACATACATCACTTCCACGCTCAACATGATGCTGGATACTCGCATTTACTCGATTGGGACGATCATGCTTAAACTGAAAATTTTACGGACAAACGGCGATCTGATCACTAACACGATCTCTTTCCGATTATGTTTTGGTTCTTGACAGTTTTTAAAAGTGACGACAATGGTGTGATTATCTAAGCTTTTAATTAGACAAATTTAAAGTATCTACTCCTTACAAAAGGTATATTGTATTTTAAATTAAATTATTATAATGATTTCTTTACTATCTGAAAAAACTTTTTTTGAAATGATTTACTAGTTCACTAGTTTTGGCGATAATATCTTGCCTTACTTTTCCATCATTTCAAATGTTATAAGCCAAGACAGTTGAATCGCGTGTTCACAATTGCGATAACTCTCTACAATAATATATTTACGATTTCCTGCAAATATGCATCAGTGATTATTCAAAACGTATATAAGCTCTTTGATCTACAGAAATGCGGATGTGAACAGAATTCAATATCGTTTTTATTACTCGTATCATGGTATTTTTCTGCATTGTAACTGCATAAATTGAAAGTCCTAATCAGATTATAAGCAAGAACTTTGTATTGATTATTTAATTTTTTATTTGGTATTTTATGAAGATATATATAGTTCGTATTTGTTTTATTACGGTTGGGAAAAGTTCTAAAAGTGATTTTTTATCGATGCGTACGTACACTGACAGTAAACTGTCGGTGCGACATAATGAAGTTGACTGTCATAGCGAATGTTTACAATGCACGTGCAAACCGACCCTCAAATTCCAGACACTGAAGTTTGTTGCCTGTGATTTTATTTCTAAAGAGCCCTATGACAGTTGACCTCATCTGGCTACAGCCTACTCAACTTTTGGCTAGGGCTAGAGTAAAAGTAGCGTTAGCGTTAGTTATTTACTAAATAGGTATTTAAAAAGTTTTTCCTAATTTTGGTTCCGATGTTCTACTACATAGTTAAATTAAGATTTTTAAAATATATGTATTATGTACATTGGTTAACTGTTTTGGGAGCTATTTATAAGCAAATTATTACGTTGATAAAAAAAAATACATAAGTTTCTGAGTTTTATGTTTCTATTTGTATTAAGTCCACCAAGCCGCACTGAGCCAGCGTGGTGGGTTATGGCCTAGACTCTCTAATTGCGAGAGAAGTCCCCGAGTCCGAACAGTGTGAACATTTTTTAGTGGGCTGTTTATGTTCATATTATGTACCTATGTATTTACAATTATATAATATATAATTGTATGCATTGTTATGTATTATATTCGCCTTCTGGCCTTCATACTACAAGCTTTGCTTAGTTTGGGCCTAGTTAGTGTTGAGTGAGGAATCAACAATTAAGGTTTGTTTATTTTAATATTTTTTTAGTGATTTCCGCCATGCGTTAATGTGCAAAACAGCGAACCTGATGTTCCCACTTTTGGGACATCAAGATTAAAATAATCAGAAAATAACGAATCAACCAATGCATTCCAAAGTAAAAATGTTCGTAAACGTAGATAGACGAACCTCTTCGTTATAATACTATAACATATATTCGGGAAGTAGTAGTTCAACAATGAAACGATAACGCTTTCTGGAGATACGAGCAATTCTACAAAAAATCATTCGTCTTTTACAGATTAATCGATACTTCTTGCGCGTTATCGATAGTTTCCCTTCCCTAAGTAAAGCCGGGAACGGATAAAGAGCATTTGTTTGAGTCGCGACTCGATTCCAGTCGTTCTACCGAAAATAAGCGCAGAGCTAAATCGACGGACAAATTACTTTCCTTCACTATATACATATTGAGATACGAGAACGGTGTACTTCAACTCTTAAGGTTTCTAGGTAGAATAAATAATGAATGAATGAAAACTTTTCATTATTCACACCTTCAAAAGATACACTAAACATCCGCATGACATTAATTATATTGCCACACCCAATCAGGGTCATTATGGAAAACTATTGCATACTGTATTGTTCAAATAAAAGCAACAAAGGTACCATAATGTTAGCAATAAAATGATTGAGTATTGAGTAAATTTAAGAATTTCCCTGGTGAAACGTAAATTTAGGAATTTCGCTGCTGAAAGCGATCCTTATTCCGCTTTTAATATTTGTATTCATCTTTAAAATATTTACTTTGGATAGTAACAGAACAAGAGAACCCACAATCTAACTTCACTGGCAGACTAACAGCCAACTATGCCACTAGGGTAGCTAGGGTAGCCAATATAGTTTGTAATTAAAAAACTCCTATCAATATTTAAAACGTAAACCACTTTAGAAAATATGTGAGTACATATTCGAGTACACCTTGCCCTTTTTATGGAAGTTTGTAAATCTTTGTACGTGGGTGAACCTGGGAAGCGCTGCTAGTTTATAATAGTTTGGTATAAGATATCGAAAATGAAAAGGAATGCTAAAGGTACGTCAAGTCACATGGTTCGCGATATAAGGGCGGGGATCAGCCCTTCCCGCTGTCAGAGACAAGTCACAGAAATGCATTGAGAAAGTTTCGAGCACGCTTCGGTATTGGGAAACTTGTCGTCAAAAATGTCATTCAGTACAAATACTACGAGTAGCATCACCGGCTACTCTAGCAAATATACAGAAAATAATATAGGTTTTTAGTTTATTACTAATAACAACATTATTTATTTTGGCCGATATTCATAATTCTTATACATGTATTTACGGTGTAATATTCCATTACCCAACATTAATGCCAAATTTAATTTAACCAGTACTTTTGTAGTGGTAGATATTTACAAAGCCCATCTGGGGAAGTACCACCACTTTGCCAGTTATTCTACCGCCAAGTCCTAGTCCAAACATAGCTGCATTCCGGTTTGAAGAGCAATGTTTCCAGAGAAATTGCAGGCCATAGATTTAAAACATCTCATATCTCTAGGTAACTAGTGCAGTACTAGGTTTTGATTCGGCTTCATCATGTTTCTGTATGTTGTTGTGTTGTCTGTTGTTATGGTCAGGCGTTTTGCTTACCATCACGCACATGTCCTGCTCGTCACTCTTTACTAAGTAGTACCTGGGTCACCGAGCTTTTCTCGGTTACTTAGATACATACAGATGTTCTCAAAAAAAAAGGAACTTGAAACAAGAAAGGCGGCGAACCCGGATCTACCATATTATTATTATGACCGCCCAACTTTCCGACTGAGCTAATATAATGTCGCGCGACGTCGCGAAATTTACCGCCGCATTCTAATCTTTATGTAACAGTTTTTTATTGTCTGAAATCGCGCATAAAACGGCGTTTTTTAAACAAAACTTGCTTAGATCGATGTATCGTCCCCGAAACCCCATGTATAAATATATATATACCTACTTTTGCCCGAAGTACACGTTTCTAAAAATATCGTTTCGCTTATATTCCACTAGTAATTGTATACGAGTATGTCGTGTCCTCAAGAACCCTCAATAAAGGAATGCTCGTAGCTCGAAAAATCGACATCGTTTCATGGCAGATGTTTCAAAGACACGAATGAAGAGCTTTGACTCTACTTTGTAGTAAGTTCGTCAATGCTGTGGAATGCGTTGCCTAAGTGGGTTTTACCTATGGTTACAATCTGTGTATCTTCAAATCGAGAGTGAATCGGTTTCTTCTAGGCAGGTAAGCACGCTCCATCGCAGAACACATCAACGCTTAACACCGGGCAAGATGGCGGTCATGTACAAACCTATCAAAATTTTCTATATTATTGGTATTAGTAAGAATAAAATTGCTTTTTATACAATTTTATTTCACTTAGTGTCTACAGCAACTGAAACGCTTCAAATTTCAATGCATTCACATAAATTCTTGTAAACTAAATTTTCCCGATGCAAACTAATAGTGGATCCAAGATGGCGGCCCCATGTGGTGCGTGTGTGCTTGTTATCCACTCACTCTTTCCAACATATTTCCCATTCGTTTTGACAGCCGGCACGGTTCAGCCGCATAATGACGTATTTCAACGTTTCTTTCGTTACACTCGATAGATAGATAGTCTTTATTGTACCCACCAAAAACAAACAAAAACACTTAGCAGGTATATTGGCAAATAAAATCTACCTACGTTTAAAATCTACGGACCTAGAAAGAGAGTATGATAAAAGAGGGGACTATCCAGAGCAGTGGCATAAAAAAAATTAAAAAGGCAGTGGATGAGGATCAGCGATCTGGCCGCCATTGTACAAGCTTTCAGCGTCGTACCGTGTGGTACGTATGGTACGGTCGTAACTAGTGAGGGCCATGGAAATCTCCAAGTGTCGGAATATTAATCGGAATTGTGAAATGAAATGAATTTTATTTGTTTCAACAACACAACTACTTAAAAAAAAGGTTAGTTAAAAAGTTAAAAGCTAGTTAAATCATAAAAACAAATATGTAAATTGAGACACAAGTAAACTGGTACCCACACTAGGGCGACCTGTGTCGTGGGCACCAGGCATAACGTAAACATAAACAACTTTTTGAAAAAGTTATGAAAAACAAAAACATTTATTCTATTATATAACTATGACGGAATAATTCTAAAAGTAGGAGTATAGTAAGTAATGCCTACATCTAATGTATGTGCATATATATTTGTGGACATACATTATAATTATATACAATATAAATATTATTTTTAACAATTGGGATGATGACTGAAACAATATGCCATTCTAAGAAGTCCGTCAGGTAGAATATGAAAAATTTAGACACACACATTTTTTTTGTTTATTAAAATTTACAAAGATCATCAAACTTTTAGAGTTGGGGGTCGTAATGCCAGTACTGCCACTACATACTATATTATTTTACCTGTGTTCCAAATTTCAACTCGATCCGTTGAGATGTTTCGACGTGATTGAGCAACAAATATCTTAACATCTAAACATCCACATTTCTTTATATTTTCAGTATACATTTAATTAATACATGTCAATTAAAAAAAATGTCATAAACCTAAATACTACAAACACAAGTTTGGAGTAATCAATTTAGTCTCCGCACTCGTCAAATCGCTGAACAAAAGTGCATTTCTTTATTATATTCATAACTATTTTATATTCATAGCTTTTTATATATTTAGTTATATTTAACTGTAAACAAATCCCATGAAAAGTTACAAATTTTCACTTCTATGACTGTAAAATTTTTACTCTGCCCGTAAAACTGCGTCATGTGAGGTGCGCCATTTTCCGTTTAGGCCGCGTTTCCCCTATCGACCTCTCAAGGGTTGCTTGTTACGGCGTGCAGCGATCCTCCGCCGGAATTATTATTATTTACTGAAACCAGCGCGCTCGCGTCACGACGAGCACGCGGCCCTCGAGGGGCTACTTTCAGTTAGTTTAGACCTTCGTTAGTTCGAGTACCTGGCGAACTAACTTGCTTAACTACCATTCACTATGAGAAATAAATCAACCATTTAGCTGGGTATGTGAATACAAGTATTTGTTCGGTTTCTGGGTTGATGCGACAGTTTCGATGCTTAGATGTTCGGATGTGTGTTGCTCAATCATGTACTTAGCCTTCATTAACAAAACTAAAATACAATGAGAACTACACGACGCTACATACCATACTACTTACACTAATCACACCTAAATTATCCATAGACCAATGAAGGTCCACAGATAATCAAGATGTTCAAGCCCACTACCAATCGGAATCGTACCCAGAATGCTGGCGGCATTACCACGCTGAATGGCAATGCTTATGCGAAAACGGATTGAGTTGACATTTGGAACACAGATTACAGGCTGGAATAGACTACTTCTTATCCCGGAAACTTATCTACTTAAGCTTATTAAACTTAAGCTTATCTTAAACTTATCCCGGAAAATCCACGGGAACAAAAACCGCCGGGCGCTGCTAGTTTACCTATAAATGCGATAGTTTGGATGTGTGATGCTCAATCACGTCGCAACGATTGAACGGCTCGAGTTGAAATTTAGAACATAGATAGATTATAGTATGGAAGGATACATAGGCTACTTTTTGCTGCAGAAAACAATAGAAACAGGAATCACACGGGCGCTGCTAGTGAGATATAAACCTAAGCGTTTAAAAACATGGGCAAAACTTTACAACAAAACTTAATTGAAACTAAAACATTTTCGTTTTTCTATCGCACTGCTCGTAGCTCGAAAAAGCGACATCGTTTCATGGTTGACGTTCCAATGACTCAAACCAATAGGTTAACCTCTATTGTTGTGACAAGAAAGTCTAGGATGTGGAATGCGTTTCCTGTGTGGGGTTTCCCCGGTTACGGTGTATGGCGGTCAAGTGTAAGCCAATAAATCAAATAAGTATCATATTCCATCTAGGTATATTTATTCAGCGTGGTGGATTATGGCCTTAAACTCTCTCCTTGCGAGAGAAGGCCCCGAGTCCCAGCTGTGGGAACATTTAGTCGGCTGCATATGCATTATGCACATTTATTCAGTGGTTTTTGCATGAAAGGATCCAACACACAAATACATCAAATCATATAATTATTAATCCTAATAAAGTAACACAATTACAAAGTTGGTGAACAGAAGAACCAACCCCTAAAACAACCAGTTAACCTACTAACCGACTAATACAATACCTACTGCATTTAACCTTGACTCAACCCTAGTTAGTATGCAAAGGCTTTCTTTTAAAATCTGATGTATTAATTTGTAAGTCAAACCTTCAAATAAAAACCACCTCTATTCCAAAGACAACAGAAACTAAACTCGTTACACGTCCAAAAGAAAATCGTGAGCGGTTCTCAAAAATGAAAATTTTAAGACAATATCGCTTTACCCAACCCTATTTGCGAATACCTACTTTATGATAGGACAATAAAGATAAAAATGGCGTCTGAATAGTGACGTCGTTAAGATCTTTCGAAAATAGAACGATTATTTAGCACGTGGTTCTCGTGACGACGTTCGCAATTTGAGTATAAATTAGAACACTTATCTCGTCGCGGTGTCTCTTCTGTCCCTTTCACTCTCTGAAATGCAGGCGACACTGTTTCACTCTACATCATGTCAACGTAGGGGTGTAAGCCATGCCGACTATCGATATTTTCAGATAACTCAAATTGCTCCTTCGAAATAGGGAGGTGGTTTATAAATAGTCAAATGATAAATGTGCGCAATTTTCGGTATAGACTCTTCAATATCCAAATGAAAAGGGGAAAATCGATTGAAAGGGGCTTTGCTCCAACTACGAGTTTGAATTGGGGAAAAATATCGATAGTCGATGTTTTTGCAAGTCACGGTCAGCACTCGTATTTAATTTAGCAGCGGAAGCAACAGGTTATTAGCACGAAGCTTTCCCGCCTAACTTTCCGGGCGTTCACTTTTTAAATTCCTCTCTTTCCCTTTCTAATTGGATTGCCTTCTCTCTTGCCCGTGAATGAATGGAACTTGTTGCTCGTTCAATCATTTCGCATTTATTTAAAGACGTTCGAATTTCGAATGTGTGTCATTGCACTCATTTTTATTGAAGCACCGAACCCTTAAATCGATTTTGTTCTCGATTTGATAAATTCTCGATGGAGTGTCACTTTGAACCGAATTTTCCTATCCCCATTATCGTTTAACCGTGAAACTTATTTCAGCGTATAATTTTACACAAGAGCGGTCGCGTTTTGGGCGTAAAAATTAACACGATGGATGGTTAATCATTTCCGCTCATTACTTCTATTGAAGTTTCTAAAAACCTTTGATAAGAAATTGCTGGCATCAAAACTTTTTTGTGCCGTGAAAAACCTAATACATATATCAAGCTTTGTACGGAGGTAATGTACCAATAAATTGTTTATCTCGATATGATATCTCATTTTAGAAAATTGCTATTCCTCCATACATCAAGGCTCAGGAGACGCAATGCGTTCGACACAGGTATAAGTTCCACAGTCACACGTGAAGCGAAGCCCACACCATATCTTACTCGAAACGCGAATCTACATACATAAATATATTTCTACTCACCACCCAATACATTTTATCTATGTTACCGTTGCCTTACTAGACAAATCGAACGGTGCAAAAAGTCACTTCACTATTTTATTCGACTGTATTTTGTTTCTATTCCAATTGGAATAAATTTTAAAATGGAACGGAACGTACCGCGGCGGTTACGATTGGCGAGGCGCGGAGGCGCGATCGAGACTTGCGAGGTATTCTCAAGGGGTGAACGTAGTTCTTGCGCTTAGATATAAAGAAAGGTAGATACTTATGAAATTCGGAGGAAAAACCACCCTTCCCTATCCTCACAGCGCAGTAGATTCGGTTTTCGCGAAGGAAATTGTAGCGTACTTTGCGCGGGACATTCGTTCGCCGAACGCCGCATAGAGACGACGATTTTCTCGATTTTCCTTCGGGACGCGTCTCCGTATTCCAAATTTGAATTTTATTCCTTTTTCTATTGGTGTTCGAAATTGGAACCGGGTCTTTTGTTATTTTATCCTAACGTTTTCTTTTTTCTTATTTGACGTTTAGTGATGAAAATAATTGAATTATCGCGCCGCGTAAAATGAACTTGAAAAGTTTCGGCGTGCACCGACCAGGTAAGACTTAGAATAATCGCTCGAGTTACTGACTTTATCGAAGTTACTTTAAAACAGATTCGAGGAGCTGAGCAATGAAAATAACAAAAGATAACTGGTTTGGCAGAATCAAACAATATGTTTCTAAGAAGTAATAGCCGTATCAATATTTTCACTTTGTCTTTCTCGACGTTCGCTCTTATTGTTTCGCGGAGAAAGTTTGGTTTTGATTGCGATTAAAAATAACTCGATGAAGATTTTTTACACGAGATAAAATTTGAAAGTTAAAATGACTTTGAGGTTTGATGACATATTTATTGTTTTGTTATCTGGTATTATGTTTTTTGACTTGATTGCTGATTTAATAAATAAATACTGGTTAGTATTTAGTTGTTGTGGTTAGACAAAAAAGTAATTGAGTATTAGGTATTTATATTTGATGAAAATTATATTTTTCCGTTATAAAAACTTAGATCGACTTTATGTCACGAAAGAGGAACTTTGGAGAAAAAAATCCACAAGAAAAGCACATTTTCCTTTTTTATGATAGGCATATTTGTACAAAATAAACATGTTTTCAGGTTACGAGGTGTATTCCACAAAAATATCTCACAATGGTGAGAATAATGGTAGGTATATTAAAATTTCGTGTCCACGGGGTTTGCGTTCGTACATCTCGAAAACAGCTCGACCGATTTTCATGAAACCTTTTTTCATATTCGGTGGGTATGAGAATAGTTACAGGTCCTAAAGTTAAATTTTCGTCTTCCTGACCCTCTTAATTTATTAATGTCAATTTTATAGGTTTTGTACGAACTAAATTAAAATTAAATTACTTGGATATTTCCATGTAATTTAACCATAAATCTTTGACGTAACGTGATCAATCATTTATAAAAAGTTTCTTAACTTTGACATTCCATTTGATAATTTATTCCATTATCAAATATAATATATATAATTGAAATAAATAACTAGCTGGCCTCAGAAACGTCGTTCTGCCATAGATATAATTTGTCGGACTGGCGTGACACTTCATGACATTGAAAGTCAACGGCCACTGGTTAGAAAGCATGGTTAAATAGGTATTGTTTAAAAAATGTTAAATCAGGATATTGAGTAGGGAAAGACGGTGAAAAACATTTTTAGATTTATTCTCACAGCTAACATAGGTACACAAACGTTCCATAAAAAAACACTGGAGCCTATTTGGAGAAGTACGTGTAAGAACATCGATACACCACGATACTTTTATGAATCAGCAAGACTAACTTCTATTACGGTTCATAAAACTATAAGAAAATTTATTATCATCACAACACGGTTTCTTGGCGGACAAAAACCAATAAAGGTAAAAAATATTATTTTTTTAATAATTTGAGAACACAAAAATGATGCATCGCAAATTTACATAATCTAGTTGATGGATGAAATGGCATATTTTTGACTCAGTTCTCATCCCTATTTGTATGGACCTTTTATAACTTTTGATCGCCAAATAGGGTTCAGTACAGTATAAAAATTGGAACGCGATCATGGCAGTGTACTGAACTCTAAGAAATGTTTAACAAAGAACGTCTACAGATAAAGGAGAACAAAAGACTATTCCAGTTATGAAATGACAGCGTCATGCCACCGTTCGCCTCCGCCCACTGACAGCTCGCGTTAATGTCAACCGCTTTCTGACAGCCGTGACAGCTCGCACGCCTCGCTGTCATAATTACTTGCGATAACAAATCTTAATATGAAATGAACCAGATTGATTACTGACATATTAATGCCGATTCTGAGCCACTAATAGATGAAGACATGTCAATCTATTTATCTCTCTCGGTGTCTCTAAGTCAAGAAAGAAACGGTTTGTTAGCAGTAATTTCTTTACTTGATTTTTTTAATATATAGTGACGAGACGAGCAGGATATGTGCCTGATGGTAAGCAACATACCTGCAGAGTGACACGCAGATATTGGAACATTTAGAGATTGATTGTCAACGGTATGCTTGCTTAGCATCTTACGTAATAACAGTCTAGCGTATGTAAATGTATCAATGTCTAAAACAAGTTTGGTTAACAATCTTGGTGTCTTTTAGCCAAAAGTGACTCGCTTTCTTTTCAATAACTAAATACCTACGTTCCATCGTAGACCGCATCGCCAGTTAACATCAGGCAAGATGTCAGTCAAGTCGACTCATATTATTGTTAGAAATAATGGCCCCAGAAAAAAACAAACAGGCTAAGTTAAATAAAACCGTTTAAGAACGGACTACGTATGACAAAACTAGACTTTAACTGAATGTTCGACTTTGACATTGTTTGACGCCACCAATTTCCAAAATGTCTTTATCATATAAGTTTGCTGGAACTTTTATTTATCCAAGTCTTGGTCTTACAGTTCATCTTAAGATCCACATACTTTAAGGTTGTCTGGAAAACATCGATATTAGGGATAAGGGAAACATTTTTCGCTGTAGCGTTAAGTGTATCATTTATATATAATAACAATAATAGGCGTGCAATGCGCTTAAAATAAAGCTATATAGTATAGTAGTAAGACTGTACTCGTACTAAGAAGAAATAGATTCACTCTCGACATGACGACACTCTACATCTTGCCTAAACGTTTAAATTTCAAAATGTTACAACTTTAGAATTAAAGTTACTTGGTTTTGTTTAACTGGATCTTTTTTATGGTTCTTAAAATGTGATGTAGTATTTGTATATTTCGTAATTTCACATTTTAACGTAGCCATTAGCACCCGGCGAATAATACTCGTAGTCTCCGACTAGTACAGGAGCTGATGGATCAAATTCTTTAAGCTAGATTGTATGATTTCGAAATACTTACGTACATTTTATTTTAAAATACGATCAATCTCGGAATCTCAAATTCAAGCATTACGCAAAAGCAAAATTTATCAAACTTTTGATGAAAGACGAAACATATATCACTCTGATAACGGGACAGCCACTTATATACGGTCGGTCAATCTGACTCGAGTTTCGGCCGCGTCCGGCGGCCTTTTTCAAGTGCACGCGCGCAATGGCTGCCCGTTAGGCACTCAATGTTTTGATTGACCGACCGTATATACGTGAGCATATGGAGTATGAGAGTATATGGCAAAAGACCCCAGAGCCAAGCTGACCCGACACTTTACCGAAGATATCCCGAAAGTCAGCCTGTATGAGATTAGGATGGCCCTCAAACAACTTAAAAACAACAAGGCACCTGGCGACGACGGAATTACGACTGAGCTTCTGAGAGCGGGTGGAAAACCGGTACTTAAAGTCCTCCAGAAGCTGTTCGACTCCGTCATACTTAACGGTAATACGCCAGAAGCGTGGAGCAGAAGTGTGGTGGTGCTCTTCTTCAAAAAAGGTGACAACACCTTGTTGAAGAACTACAGACCCATCTCACTTCTGAGCCACGTTTATAAGTTGTTTTCGAGGGTAATCACGAATCGTCTCGCACGCAGGTTTGACGACTTCCAGCCACCCGAACAAGCCGGTTTCCGAAAAGGCTATAGTACCATAGACCACATCCATACGCTTCGGCAGATTATACAGAAAACCGAGGAGTATAATCGGCCACTATGTATAGCGTATGTGGACTATGAGAAAGCCTTCGATTCCATCGAGACCTGGGCAGTGCTTCAGTCTCTCCAGCGATGCCGCATTGACTATTGCTATATCAAAGTGTTGAAGTGTATCTACAGTAAAGCCACAATGTCTGTCCGATTACAGGACCAGTGCACAAAACATATCCAGCTACAGAAAGGCGTGAGACAGGGAGATGTTATATCTCCGAAACTGTTCACTGCCGCGCTGGAAGATGTTTTTAAGCTACTGGACTGGAACGGATATGGCATCAATATCAACGGCAAATACATCACTCACCTTCGGTTTGCCGACGACATAGTCATTGTGGCGGAGTCGCTGGAGGACCTCGGTGCTATGCTCAGGGACCTCAGTAGAGTATCCCAACAGGTAGGTTTGAGGATGAATATGGACAAGACGAAAGTCATGTCAAATGTTCATGTCTCACCTGTACCGGTTATTGTTGGGAATACCTGGGTCAAAAGATCCAATTAGGTAGATCCAACTTCGACAAAGAGGTCCAGCGAAGGATCCAACTCGGATGGGCAGCGTTCGGGAAACTTCGGCACATCTTTGAGTCCAGAATACCCCAATGCCTAAAGACGAAAGTCTTTAACCAGTGCGTGTTGCCAGTGATGGCTTATGGAACTGAGACGTGGTCCTTAACTGTGGGCCTCATAACGAAGCTCAAAGTCACACAGCGAGCTATGGAGAGAGCTATGCTTGGAGTCTTTTTGCGCGACAGAATCCGTAATGAGGATATTCGCAAAAGAACGAAAGTGGCCGACATAGCTCAAAGAGTAAGCAAGCTGAAGTGGCAATGGGCAGGCCACATCGCTCGCAGAACTGACAACCGATGGGGAAAAAAGGTTCTCGAGTGGCGACCACGAACCGGAAGACGCCGTGTTGGACGGCCTCCCACTAGATGGACAGATGACCTCACAAAGGTCGCTGGAAACCGCTGGTTGCAGGTTGCGCAGGACCGATCGTTGTGGAAATCTAGGGGAGGCCTATGTTCAGCAGTGGATGTCTTGCGGCTGATGATGATGATGATATACGTGAGTGTCCCGTTATCCAATTAAATATGTGTAACAACCACGTCAATTTTAATACTAAAAGACAAAACAAATCGATGTTTGTAGGGAGAGACAAATAAGTAAAGTTGAGGTCAAGTTTTAAACATGGCGGATTCTAAAAATAAAATTTCGGTTCGATGTTTCCAAACTAGTTTACCAGAATCCTTTTTGAACTGTGACAGATCAAAAATCGTCGAAACCTACAAAAAGGAGTTATCCCTATCGATTTTGTCGAGCCCTACACGCACACAGCGACGCGGGCAGGAGGGTAAGGTATGAGGGTGGCACGACCAACTATCGCGGCACACCTACATACATGTATATACTATGTCGTTCACCCCATCAATAGCATAATGTATGGAGATTCCGTATTATTTTGTGATAGGTTCGCTCGCTGTATCGGAAAATGCTTTTCGAAAACGATTTTTTAAATAAAGTTGCGGCGGCGATGCAGTGTTTTTGTTTTTTGAGTCGATCTAATTCGATCGATCAAATTTCGATTAGAATAAAGTCTCACTAGTACTATTTCTCTTGATATATTTATCATGGTTAAACTATTACTATAGTTTCTACCTACTATTATTTATATAATAGTGATTATTATAGTACATAAAATACTCACTCTAATGAGTTCTCGATATTCATTTTTTTTTTAGTGTGATCGCTTTGTCTTGAGTTAAATTATTAACATCACCCACATCAAAGCCATCATGCAGTCCACTAAAGAACATAAGATTCTTCCCTTTTTAGCCAAACTTTACTGCGTTGTGTTGACCTGGTGATAAAATTTTGCCGCAATTTATCAAATTTTCCAACTTCGCCAAGTCAATCTTAGGTTTTTTTCAGGACAGCGCTTACAGTTCCGTGGTGTTCATTCTGGTAGATCAAACTCTGTTGCGTAACATAATGCCTAATAGCGTTATCCATGACCTGTTTTTACAATAATAATAATTAACGAAACAAAATAATAACGATTGACGAGAAAATAATTAATTTTAATCCAGAATAAATTACTAATAATATTAAATGAACTCAAAAACTGAAGTTCTACTAAACGCACTAGCAACATTGACAAGCAATACAATAAAAATAAGAAAATAAAGAAACAGTTAAAAATATCTATGGGAATGACAAATGAGAATCAACTTTTGAAGAGTAATTAGCAGGCAGGTTCACTACTTTGTTGGAAGACCTTAGGTTTTAATGATCAAAGCCTACACGGGAATGGCATTTAATGCATTCTTTTTTAATTTATTGGACGACCAAATGTGGAGACTGTAGCCATCCATTTAACGGTAGCCAATAAAATTTTATTTCGTTGTCTATTTAAAAGATGCCTAATAAAGATCATTTAATCGTCTGTAATCGCTTCTGGACGATAACGACTTTTTTACTCGAAATCCGAAAATTTAGATTCGAATTTGGAATTTATTCATCACGCTAGTTGCGTTTTATGAGCGATTGTCTATGGTAAACCGGGGTTATTAGGGTAAATTACCCGATTAATTTGGGAAGTTTAGTTTTGTGAATGTTACCAGTTAATTTGTTTTACGGTTGTTTATGATTCTATTTTAAAGTGATAGCATGATTTTATTTGATTTCCAAAGTAGCTTTTTGATGAGAAAATTACGGAGCGAGTAATTTGTCTTTTCCGATTGCTAGGAAGGCACGAAATGTATTTTTTATTGTAACCAGATCACCTTTGTAGAATTATCGACATAAATTTACGAAACATTTCTTTACAATAAAGAGAGATCTCAAGTGTTTCGTAGGAGAACAACAGTATCTCGTTATTTGAACACATTTGAACACTCTTCAGAGTTCAAATCAATCCGAAAACTGAATTCCGTTCGTCTACTGAAGATATAAGACGATATATCTGGGGCATCTCGGAGTCATCTCACTGGAAACTTCCCTAGAATCTCTTTTAACTGGAAGACTATTATACATATTACTGCGTGGCGTAATAACTATAGTTATTTAGCAAAGACGAGCTATTTCTTTAGAGAGTCCTATGACTACAAAAATTACTTATTTAATAGTATCTATTGATAGCAATAAAGGTTATCAAAGATCCTAGTTTGCTATTATTGTAAAAAACATGCTGTATTACAAAGTTTTACTTTAACTTTAAAATGGACATAAAACATACCTACTTGGTATGTATGAGTTTAATTGAAGCCAGAAAAAAAGCCAAAATGAGACCAAAAATTTTATAGGGTTTCGTCTTTCATAAATCTCAGAAAAGGATTGATTAAACCATCTATTTATTCCTTAAAAAGCAAAATTAAAAAAAAATATGCTATAGAATTCTATGTAGAATATGAAAATTTGGCAAAACACAGACAGAATAAATAATATGTTCTGGCAAAAAAAATATTGTACACAATGCGAACTAGAAACAGTGATATACTCGTAGGATTCGGGGTAATAATATTGCTGGCAATATACCCCCGCCCTCAAGTTGTCAATCGATCAAACGTGTGCAAACAGTATAGGAAAACAATTCCGAACAAAACGTCTTAACCCTCAAATGAACGCCGACCGAAAACGGACCTTATTTTTATAACAAAACATTACAAAACAAATTGTTCAGCTGAAGCGCAAAAGACGTTTATGGTTAAAAGTTTTGCAATTTGGACATATTTCTCTGGTACATAAGAGTCATAGGCGATGGAAAATGTATTGACAAATATATCCAGTTTCCAGTTCCATTAGGATATTGTTTATTCCAATTTATGAAGTACTATGCTTTGTATGTCTCGTCTCGACTCTGTTTGGTTTGTGGTACAAATCATTTTGTATTTTTTCTTATTAGAACTTAATTGAAATGGAAATATATGAGCATGTTAGATTTTTTGAGTTTGTTTTGTGATTTTGAATTATGTTATCAACAAAACAAAATAATTTGTCTATTATATTGACTTTGGAGAAGGTTTATGCTAGAATTCATGTGTTATTCGTATTTAATAAATAGTCATATAAGTAAATGGTTTATCTGATGGTAAGAGGGTACTGCGTGTGATATCCTGTTGAAAAAATCTTTCTACGTTTGAGAAAATTATTTTTTATGTTATAAAAGCGACAATCAAATTATGTTTTTTTGGATGGTTGTTGTTACTAGTTATTAAAAAACTAAGCTTTTTTACTGAACTGCTTCTTGAAGCTCGAAAAATCGACACTAAGTTATAGCTGGTGTTCCAAATACTTGGGCCAAGTTACTTCTGTTACTTTTATTAAATGTCCTGTTCCAGATATGGAATATTAAACCCGATTAGATCGTTTCATGTGGAACAGTATCATTAAATCAACAGAAAGTTGTTGTTTTTTTCTAGATAACTCCAATTCCAATTTTGACTAAAAGTTATAAAATCATAAAAAAATGATTTTTTAATTCTATCGCAAGTGTTTCATTAAAAAAATATATAAGAAAGGTGAGACTAATGAATTTGATGTCACATTACATTTCTATTCTGTAAATGCAATTTAACAACTTGAGTTAACTACAATAATGTGTTATAAAATCCACAGTCACATATTCGTGCTATCTAATTTTACTATCGTCTCTTAAGGATTATCATAAAATTTTATGTAGCCGATATACCATAAATAATTATTATCTCGACCATCTTTATTAATATTATTTACATCATAATTGGTAACATGTTATCGCTCTCAACCATAAAATTTGTACACTACACGTAAAATTATGAAATGTCTTTGTATTTTACTGTTTACTATGTATGAGAATGTTATAAAAGACTATAAATTTACTTAATAAACCCATTTTATGACTATATTTCTTTCTAAAGTTAAATCGATACTTATCTCTTTATAAATAAACCAACAGCATAGTGTAAAACGCCAACAGAGCGTTAATTCTTCAATACCTAATTAAAATTGTTCATCATCTTTTTCTAAGTATTTTAAAATATTATGTTAGAATTTCACCTTTGAACATGGTATCTTAAACCCATAAACCTATCAAACCGCATTTAAAAAGGTTACGTTGTTACAGGCCACATTTCAATTTTTAAAATAGAATGCACTTCAATTCGATTTTTAAAATGGAACGTCTTCATTACTACAACCGTTTAAATCTTACTTACTCGTCTATTTTTTCTGGTCAACAATAGGTCATTAATTTACTTTATGATCATAAATAGTAATAAATGTTCATTTCTTTATAATTAAGTTATTCTACCGGTTCTTCGACAATTTTGTCATCATTAAGTTATTTATTTCGTGGTTTTCGTGTTATTTTAAAATTCATTTTTTGTCGGAGTATTCTTTACATGGGCAGGTGACTTAATGAACCTGTAATGTGTTATTAATTCAATAAATTAATATAAAGATTTATCTTTTAGTTAAGACGGGTTATTACTGTTTCGTAAAGCACTTGCCAAAAGTTAAGTTGACGTTTATTTTTTTATCGATGTTAGGTTCGCGTTACACCACCACCTCATCATTTACACTATTATAAACCACTTTTATTTTACTAACTTGATATTGAAAAATCTATATCATATAGTAACGTACTTTAAACATGTATGGGACAATCATTTTTTCACGGTTCTAAGGTTCAAGTTATGAAACTATATCTACATGCCATTGATAATTTTTTCATGATATTATGAGTGGGGCTTGAGTTTTTGACATAATATAAGAGCTCTATATAATTTTGTATCTTTAAATGTGCCGTAATTTTGTGAATAGTTTATAAAGTAACAGGTGAGATTTCATCCAACGGTAGTTTATGTTAGGTTAGTTTATAAATTTGATGGTAGGTATTTACAATTTTACTGTCACATGTACAGACGACATAAAACTTAATATACTATTTATAGTAACTATTACTACAAAACACTATACATACCCATTTGTCAGTACGTCAGTACCAAAACATATTTTCTTACTCTTTGAAACATTCTTATTTGTTCCTACTAATTGATACAATTAAAAATGTGTATATTTGTCCCACTGTACTCTGCCCATATTCAAATTTCAAACATACTTAGTCTTTGAGTTTAGACTAATTAATTATTTGTCATTATTGAACCAACTTTACTTTAGTTAAAACCAACTTTAGGGAACCAACTCTGTTTTTTCACTATCTTCTTTTGTCTTTGTTTTCTTTTGTTTTGACGTAAAAACACAAAATGCGAAACACGATTTTTTTGTTTACTAATCGTATGACCTAAAAACACGTCTGCACAGAAATATACTCGACTCAAAAATGAGGCCAGATAAGTTCCATGGCCTTTTGAAAGTAGATAAATTATTACCATATCTGCCCCTCGCTAGCAAAGGGTTAACCTTTTCTATAGGAACTTATGGATCGTGAATTTGCATATAATTTTTAGTTTATTATTTATTTCTAAAGGGGTCCTATTGTCGCGTTGACGGGGTCTACATTGATGAATTGGGTATATTAATAAGGATTACAGAGGCTGGTTACTTGTAGGTAATGTTGATGCTATGTTGGGGAGTTGCTATTACTACTTTTTAACTAACTGTAAAGGTTCTAGGTTCAGCTGTGTAAATTTTTGAAGCTATAATTCTAGTGACAGTTCTTGAAAAATAAAAATGAGACTGATTTTTTACAATGCGTTTCTACACCGACGTCTAAATTCGCCCTACTGAAATTAGTTGCCGCTTTATGGCAGTTGGCGTCAAGTGACTGACTCTACTGCCTAGACAATTTTGGGCTTGGGCTTTGACCTTTGGGCTGTATGTATAAGCCTATCTTCTCACAATATAAAGCTAACAATAAATGTGATCTAATGAAAAAAAAAATGAAATCAATAATGACGTATCAAAAATTATAAGCCTATCAAGTAGAGTACAAAGGACTCTTCCTAGGACATTCCTAGGCTGAATAACGAATTATTATCTACGTATAATGAATAACCTAGCTGCCTAATTGCGCATTGAAATAAGCTTTCAAGAACAAATGAAATTACGATTTTACATAGATAACGTAAGATTAATAAGCTTATAGAAATATTGATAATGCAAAAACAACATACAATAAATTAAAGCCATCACAACAATGACCACCACAAACACTGCTATTCACAGTCTGTCATAAGCCCATACAAAATCGATTACTCAAGATCCGATCGAATAAGATAAGTCTCACGGCCCATGAATAGGGCTCAAATGGCGCTTGTCAAGGCAAAAAATAAAAAAGGCCATAGACAAAACCGTACAAAAAAGAAGATTGCTTCACCGGAAGGGTTGTCTACAAAAGATGCGACTTCCGGTTCGTCAGCTACATTGTGGTTTAGAATATTAATATCCATAGACAAGAGACGTGATCGTATCAGTTCTGTTATTAATAATTTGTAATGAGCATGGCGGCATAATTTTATGCAGCATTATTATTAAAATAAACGGTTTTATTCACCTATTAGTTTATTTTTTAGTATTAGTTTATTTCTCTACGTAATATTTACGATGTATATGTACATTATAAAGAAAAGCCTAAGTAATTGTTAAAAAGATACAAAAATTAACATTTTATCAGAAAATTTTCAATTCGTATTCGTGTTGTAACGTGGCTAAGACGTGACTAAGATTAAGTTGCGGTAAATTACATACATTTAACATTACTTCTCATTAATGTGGTCCTGTGTGCAGTGAAATGTCTCCAGAAAAAATAAAATAACGAAATAAAACATCTTAAGTCTACGTGAGGAGATCAGCTCACTCTTAGGCAGAAGTTTGGACTCTTCTTATTCAACCAGTTGCGTGGCACTATGCAGGTGTTTTGTTTACCATCAGGTGCGTGTTTTGCATATCCCATCATTGAATATTACGTATAAAAAAGCGACAGCATTGCCTTGGAATTGAGAAAACAGACGGATTTGTGTCTGAAAAAATATACTGTTTAATGGAACTAATTAAGTTGTGATTTACTTATTTTAACTACCCATTTTTGAAATTTAATAATGATGTATATTATACAAATTTTGTATGCCGGATGAAGTCTAAATTACTTAGAGAACATCTTCTTTCTAAAGTTTCCGCAGGCAAGGCCGCAGGAACTCAAACAACTAACAAACATACCAAAGTTTTGCAAATATTGACCTACAGTACAAACACTTCACACACAAAACCTCTATTATTGAATTCATCGAGAATCGATAATCACAAAAAGAAAAAAAAGCCACTACACGACCCAACAAAACAAACATTTCACGGCTCTATGACAACAAAAAAAGAAAAAAAAACTTGTCTATGACGCAAGGGTATTCCTATTGTAACCGAATTTGACTAACTATTGTTTAAAAATGCTGATTTATAGGCTATTAAACCCTTTCTATTAATGTATGGATAGATAAATTTATGCGTATTATTCGTGTGTTAAAAATGTCGGTTATATTTTATGGGCATAGACAAAAGTTTTTTTACAACATGTCGGTTGAATGCGACAGCGAAGGTAATTTTATGTTTTAGAGGCAATTAAATGGATTTTATAGATACTGAATTAAAATACCGTCTCATTATAATAGTTATCTACGTATTTGATATGCGTTGAATGATAGTATGAGGCAATGTTTGAGAGAATATGGAAAACGTGGTGGCATCGTGGCTTGATTGCCCGCTCCCACAGTCATGTGTTCGAATCCCACCTCAAAAGGGCGACATCGTTTCATGGTTGATAATCTAAACACGCGAACGAAGAGATTTGACTCTACGTTTGTGATAAGAACATCTAGGTTGTGGAATGCGTTGCCTGAGTGGGTTTTCCCCGATGTTTACAATCTTGGTGTCTTCAAATCGATAGTGAATCGGTTTCTTCTAGGTAAGCACGCTCCATCGTAGATCTCATCATCGCTTAACATCAGGCGCGATGGTGGTCAAGTGCGAACCTATTATAGTTAAAATAACCTATATTACTTAGTATTTTTCTAAGTGCAAATTTACAAGTTCGTCATCACCATAGCTTTATTGGCGAAGGAAACCATCGTAAGGAAAGCGTAATTCAAGAAAGATCTTTCTAGGGTATATTGTGAGAATAATTTATTATCACTTGACTTCATTAGTAGAATCCCAGCAGTGGGGTCTTAAAGTGGACTATTTATGCTTACCCATGCATAATAAAACATTTGAAGGCAATCCCTAATGACACCGCTTTTATGAACAAACTGAAAGAACTTCTATTGGAGAGAACGCTGTACAGCATTAATGAGTACACATGTACAAAATATGATGACAATATTTTATAAATAATGACGTAATCGAACTGTGCATTCCTACTATTTTTATATTATGAAACGTATCACATTTATAGGAAATAATTGAATTTTTGAAATTGAAACAACTGCCCCTTTACAGCAACATTGTATTAATTGTTTAATTGTATATTTTGACGAGACATATTTAAGCCCTGTTATTCATTGTTTTGCAACCTATTAATGTAAGAAATGTTAATGGAATGTTTAAATATGTCAATAAAATTATTCTATTCTATTCTATTCTAATAAACAAATAAGCAAAATGCATTTTCTTTCTTTATTAAAAGAAAAAATAAAATACCTAATTCCAAGACAAAAGAAACTGGACCAGTTTAAATTTAGAACACTTTCACCCATTTCCTTTACGAAAACGTGCAACAAAACTAACGCCCCTGAACTCCGTAAAAGGCGCGAAAATAGTTATTTGTTATACAAAAAAATTTTTAACCGCGTGCTCAATTTTGATGACCAGCGAAGGATTCTAAATTGAATCACGAGCGCAGCGAGTGATTCAAAATTAGAATCCTGAGCGTAACAAGGAATCAAAAGAGCACACTCGAGTTCATTCCACCTCAGCGAGGAAATGACTAAATGCAAATTTTAAATGTTTTCGCGCTAAGCAAATTAAAAAAAGTAAGTACACTAAGGAGGTTCCGAGTCTGAGTTTTTAACATATAAAAAAAATATGTATGATGCATTCGGCACCAAGGAGGTAGAAATAAATAGGTTGAATTATGTTTTGAATTCAAAACCTCAGTACACACGATGTTCTAAATTTAAATTTACTTTAACCTCTAGAGGGTAAAAACGACTTTTGCGCCCTGATATCGAGGGGCAAAAGTACTCTTTCCGAGCTGGTGGGATGAAAAAGTAATTCTCATTCATAAGACCATTTTCTTGGATGCGTCAGAGCGAGATAGCTATATCATCTTAGAGCGTTGTCTCGTTCTAGCACGCTCATTTTTAATGCATCTTCGCTAGAGTGGTTTTTCTTTTACTTTGTTTTAAAACTCGGTTGTCTTCTGTTTTAGTTTTCCCGCGATTTTAAATGTTTTCACTTTTCTGCGATTCTGCACTGATGAAATGCCTTAATTTAAAAAACCAAATTATGTGTTACAATTTTTTTCAATTTCAGTATGCTTAGTAATAATATTTTAAATATATGTCATAATACAGTTGTTTTGTAATTATTGATTATGTCTTTGTCTAAGAAAAAGTTGCTTTTGTCGTTTACTGTTCAAATATATTTTGTATTCCGGCTTAAAGTACAATGTTTAAAGAGAGATAACAGAGCAATTAGATAAATCATCCTATTTCTCTGCTTAACAAGCGTAGTGGTGTGTTAAGTAATGAAATAAATACGTGAACACTGTGCTGTCATATATATATAGGCAGGCGTGTCGCTTAGCATCGGGCATATTTTCTGTTCGTCCTGTCATTTTCCATTAAAAAAATGTACGTACTAATTTGCAGATGTGTCCGTAACGGTATCGTGAGTTCAATTGTTTTTCCTGTCTCAAAAAATGCCAACAAGAACAAAATTAAAAATTTTGATTAACCCCCGACTACCTCAGATTTGTTATCTGTACAACATTCTACTAGTCAAGCCCTTTCATTTGATACCCATATTAAGGGAGTTGTGAAAAAAGAAATGTATTTCGCCATTTTTTTAGAAGCGGCCCTCTTGGATTTGAAATTTGTCATAGTGCAATGTATTCTACTAGTCAAGCCCTTTCATTTTGTGGTGGCGGCTATCTTGGATGTTAATTATTTTATAGCGTGTAGTATTCTACTAGTCAAGTCCTTTCATTTGATACCCATATTGAGGTAGGATGTGAAGAAAGATTTTGTCCGCCATTTTGTGGCGGCAGCCATCTTGAATCGATATTAACCAAACATAGCTAAGAACATCCGCACGGATATTAACTTTCAAATAAAAAAAACGCATTGAAATCGGCCCATCCGTTTGAGCTCTACGGTGCCACAGACAGACACACACACAGACAGACAGACAGACATCGACGTCAAACTTATAACACCCCTTTTTTGGTCGGGGGTTAAAAGCAATTGGGTTTAAAGAAATTTACACTCAAAAAGTTGAAAGTGTTCTTAGTTATTTTATTCACTACTATTGCAATTGTAAGCCTGATATGAACGGTTACCGATAAATCCGTGCACAGTACATTACCTCATAACAGCCAATAAAGTCCTATTTAAATAAACCAATCAGTTGTGTCGATTTTAATTATCGATTCTGTATCGAATGGTAGTAATCCTTTGAGTGGCACTCCGGTTTGAAAGGGATGTCACCGGTGTCTGTATTGTGCAGTAATTTATTGGCACTGGAAACTTTGAATGTGTTCTACATTTAAACTTTGGAGCTCTATTTATAATGGGGTCAAAGGGTAGCTTTTGATATCGAGAATTTTCAAAGATAGTCGGATACATTTCGGTGAGTGTGCAACTGATCTGCATGATCTAATAGCACCTTGCTCTTTTTTCTATCGGAACTCATAGCTCGGAAAAGTGACACCGTTTCATGGTTGATGTTCCAAAGACTCATTTTGGCACAATAAAAGTATTCATTTTTCAAGAGGTTTGACTCTGCATTTGTGATAAGAACGTCTAGACTGTGGAATGCGTTGCCTGAGTGGGGGTTTCCCATGGTTACAAGTTTAGTGTCTTCAAATCTTTGAGCAAATCGGTTTCTTCTAGTATGATCACATTCCATCGTAGACCGCATTGTCGCTTAACACCAGGCGAAATGGCGGTCAAGTGTAATAGATATATGTATGTATATACAATTAAAAAAATGTAGTTCTCAATTTCGTTAAAGGTGACGCCTATATGTTCATCATTTTGTCATTGTATCATTCATTTTGTTCGAGAAACTCAATAATACGTAGAACACTTTCGTAGAGTAACTATCTTTGAAAGGTAACTTTTCGTTCTAATAACCACTCACTAAATAAAAGAAATGTTTAACTAGAGCCTAGATGCAGAATCTGAAAGATAGATTAATGTCTATTTCACATAAATTACCCCGTGACTTCAACGTACAGATTACAAATTAATATGTATGTACCATAAACATTTTTTTGCAATAAAAGTGGTCTTAAATAGATCTACTTGTATTCCAACAGTGAATGCACATATTCGTTATTTTATATCTATTTACACCGTAGGTCAAGCAATTGAGCTTTATCAATGAAAATTGGCGCTATATATTGACAATGTATATTATCATAGTTCAGCGTCAGTATGTACCTTCCTATGTATCTATCCTATGTATACCTACTGATAGTAAATTATAGCGAAGGTAAAAGCAAGTTATGACTTAAGAAAATATCAAGGAAAAACGTTATAGATAAAATTAAATTTATAGTCATTCCTCTGCAATCATCGAAAGCCCAAAAGTGATCATCAAACAGGCGGCATTCCCACGCTGTGTGGCAAAGAAAATATTTTAAGACAGATATAGACTTAACCGAAGCGTGTTATTTAGGTACCTACTGATGTTATAAATGTAAAAGGTTGATTATTTGCATGTTTGTTGCTCAATCACGCCGGAACGACTGAACGAATCGGGTTGAAATTTGGCACAAGGTTAGATTATAATTTGTAATAAATATCACATAGACTTTAGACTAGTCCAACATACACATCTTTTAGTAAAACTGTTCATATTTAAGAATTCGAGTAAAACTTTTTATGTAAAAATTTGAGTAAAACTGTCCGTATGTAAGAATGAGTGAGCAAACATAAACTATGTCACAAAAGGAACGGAGTCGGCACTAGATCAATACTGCGCGTTATGCTACACATGTGTCATACGGAGCGCGGACACAGAAACCTGTGGAGACGACATTTTACTTTAGTTTTTGGAAGATCATCCGACAAATGTTTTATTATAGACTTTCGGATTTTAGAACAAACTACTATTAGAAATTTAAATTTAGTAGTATTCATAAGAAAGGTGTTGGTCCAACTTTACCTTACTAAATAAGTCTGTTAACAGTCCTGAAGATACTATCATCATACCTATGGATTTTATAAACAAATTCTTGATGTCCTAAACACACCATTAATCTTATAAATATTTAGACAGACCTGCATAAATACATAAACATCCCACTAAATGTTTCCACTGCTAGGACTTTTTAACTTTAACTGGGAGTAGAATTCAGAAATTGGCTCTATTTATTCCCTGAAGAACACCACATTTTTTTTTCTGCCATGAGAAGTAGGTACCTATACCACACTATAATCTGTGTTCCAAATCCCAACCCGATCTATTCAAAAGTTCCGACGTGATCGATCAATAAACATGCAATCTTTGATATTTACAACATCATTAGGATGAGATATCTCTTTGGTCTTTGCTCTGTAACTTCTTTGGAAATGTGCTTTAACGCTTCAAATATTTAGAATACAACGCTAAAGACCATAGTCATTTAATAGTTTAAACAGTAAAAAAAAGTGTGTGTGTTTAAAACCACACGGCAGAAGTGTAAACTTGATTATCTGAATTTTATTTTATATGCCATAGTCACAGTTCAAAAAATACTACTATGATTGATTAGCCTGTGGTATTATTAGGGATCACATTAATGGGACAAATGAGAAACAAGGCAGATTTTTTAATGTCCGGCTTTGGCGTATAGGTGTGAAAGAGAAGCATAGATACTAGACGAGTGTATGAAAGTGTAAACTGAATTAAATAATGTATGAGTGTGGTATGCAAGTTTCCATTTCAAAAATACGAATGGCCTCCACAGTTGTGGTGTTATTCCGTGATAGATAATGTGTTACTGGCATGTGTCGCGTGAGCCTGTTTTGTCAAACGCCACGCCACGCCACCCGACGCGACGCGACGCCGCCCGACCAACACGCGACGCGACGCCACCCGCGCCAAGGCTCAAACGCGCTCACTACTTTCCTCCATAACCCTGCACACTCGCGATTTAAAAACAGTACCTGGAGGACCGAGATTTAAGCTTAGGTTTAAAATCGAAAACTTGCCCGACACAGAAATCTGCGATTGCAGCTGAGTATTTGTTTGATGCGGGATCTGGTCATTGGATCGAGCTCCACGATATGAAAGTTCACACCGAACGTCAGTACTACGGGAGAATATTAGCTTTAGAATTTAGAAAACATCGTAATATTAACCGAGAAGATGGCTTTCAGTTATCGGCGTCGTGGAATCCTATTATAAATAGAAACATACATGGCGGAGTCAGTTTGGAAAAGTCTTGGTAGCTTTCACAACGCTAACCGTTAGCGACGTGTGTCTTGGTGGTGATCCTGCGAATTTCGAAGACCAACAAAATGAAGGATGATGAAGATCACCTTATTTCCTAATGAGACGCCCAGCAATTCCTTGAGTGATTACGGCGGCTGTGACGCTACCAAAACGCCGATGTAACAAAATACTAATTTAGATCGTGAGTAGTAGGTCCTGTAAAATGTTACATAGAAATATAATTTCGAAAAAATAGTCTTCCTCTCGGCTACAGAGTGCAGCGAGCGTGCGTCAAGCCTTACTCCCCTGTTATTTCGTGTACCCCCACGCTTTTATTTCGTCTATTCTCTCTACATATGGATCTTTCAATTTTTCCAGAGCTCGCTTGTAAGAATATTATTTTGGAGATGTTTCGTGAACTTTTTATTGTGTTTTCTTTGTAGTTAATTTGACAGAGCATTGTTGCTGTAGAACGAGAAACATATGAGAATATTAGTCTAATTAGTACAATACCTTGTTAGCTTGTTGGGTTATTATCAGGTTTTGTCAACGTATTTTTTTAGAAAACAAGACGCCAGAACCAAATTGAGATTTTTTCAGCGTTTTCTTCTCTCTAAAACTAAATCGAATTATATTAAAATCGATTTAGCTACAAAGAACACGGGCTCACATAAAGCTAGACCCACTTTGTCTTCGCTGAGACGTGTGGTCACTATGCTCTCTATCTCTATCTTCTGCTCGCTATATTTTGGGGTGTTCTGAGGAGCTTTTTGATTTAATGAAAGCTTTGGAATTTCACTGCCCAACACCGATAAAAAGCTATTGCCCATATCCTGGCAGACTGAAATTGTCAAACCATTCGGATCTCCAGATCATTTCTGCAGTAAAACGTCGTCAGCTTCTCTGATTGCTGGTGTTGAGCAGCGATGACTACCGCATACTGTCAGGCGGACCGTATGCTTATCATCTTATAAAAAACACTCCAAAACTTCAGGGTCTCATCCGTTTGATTAGTTGGCCCACATTTAAATTGGAGCAGGTTGTTTGATTTTTTTTTCGACTTTTACCGAGAAAATCAATTATTTTTTAATTTAATTATTTAATTTAGTTTACGAGTAAGTTTGATGGAAACATATTTTAAAACTGTTAGTTATATTTTACGTTTTTGCTAGCTGTACCTTACTGAACATCGTACAAAACAAACCGAAAACATTACCAACATCAGGAAACCAACTCCAGTTTTCGCAAAATTCAACATTTTATTCAAAAAGTCGAAGTGAACGCGACCAAGTTCGGGAGTGTGGTTATAAATAAAAATAAAGTATTTGGATGCTCAACTTATGACAGGCAACTTCTAAAACCACTCCAAGAAGTGAGGAAGTTTCCAACAATATATTTGTCTGCCGTATTTTTCAAAGTAGGTACTGAGATCTGAAGAGATGTGGAAGGAAAGTTTGTTTCGCGATACATTTCTTTAGTTTCAATAATAATATGTTAGCACATACTTATTTCTGTTTGTTCTCAACGTTGGTACTCGTCATTAAGTCAACCGGTGTTTACGAAAATTAGCATTTATGTGTAGTTTGCTCTGACTTTAGAAATATAATAGTTTTATTCCGATCAATTGAACAAAAAAAAAAGAACATAAAACTTATATCACGATATTCGAACGAAACCGGAAGGGATTAATAGAATATCTCTAAAAAAAAAAGTATAAAAGTTATTTATCTTTATCGGGAAATAGTTCATAAGATGTTAAATTAATTAATAAGCATAAGCATATCGATTTTTGCATACTTGTTAAATTTCCATAGCAGTATTCGTTTTCTGAGTAGATACGCTTGCGAGAGCCATTAAGTTCCTAAATCTTTGAGAAAAATCAAATCGGTACAGAAATGAGTACTTATTTTATTAGTATGTTCGTAATGTCAATAAATCTATATTTTTATATGTGTGTTCCAACTGATCTCTGAACCGTTTGGATCGATTTTAACAGAACTGTCACTAGTAGATAGCTGATAAGGTAATTAATAACTTAAGCTAATGAAAAAAATATTAGCAGTTATCTAATAGTGTTAACCGCGAGGCGAAGCTAGTCGTACATAAAAAATAAAATATGCAAGCGCGCCATGCCAACAGCACCCATTATTATCATGCACTTGCATAGAAAAATATGGTCCGGAAAATAACGAGACTTGCCAAGAAAAATATCGTCATGTTGGCTACCATGGTCACATTGCGGGCGGAACCAATAAACGCTTGTCATCCCATTCTGATTGATCATTATTTTATGCAGTAACTATCCATCTGTCTCGCTCGCGCAATCATGGAGTGGTGCCAGACTGCGGTCTGGAAAATGTGGCGTTTCCGCTTTTATTTGAATTTAGAATGTGGCGATAATGATGGCGTGTATTTTTTGAATAGTGGAAATGGCGCGTGACTTGAGAATAATGTTATGTAAGAAAAACTTTAACATAGATATTGAACTCTAAGAAATGTATTTGAAAAGCAAGTATGACTCTGTTTTAAATCTTTTCTGAAATCTACGTTGCTTTTTCCCACCTCGTTATTACTCCTTTATATGTCTGTTTCTAGTATCTACAATTCGATATTTTTAAATGATACTTTTGTGTAATTTGTATTTATCAATCTAAACATCTGTATTTAAACATAAACGAAAGGTAAACATTCAATACATATTTAGATAAAATTAAAGCGTTAGTTTGTAATTCCCAATAAACAGGTTAGGTGCCTATATCATAAGACTTATGTAGGTATATAAAAAAACAACATTTTATGATTTTTTTGTTTGTCTGTTCTGGGTATCTCTGAAAAGGTTCAACCAATTCTATTGAGACTTTTATAGGCCGATAGCTGATGTTACAAAAAATAACTTACACTAAGTACTTTTATTTTATAAAAAAAGAGTTTCAGATGCGCGAGATGGCGGTCAAGCGTAAACCAATAATATTAATAATATATATATTATTATAAATAGTACCCGCTGTCTGGTTACTTAGAGTTTACTTAGCTATGTCTGAGAAATTTCCACCAATTGTAAATCATTAAATTTACTTTTCTTAGAAATACTGCGTTAGTTGAGTAAATTTTCGGAATTCAGTAACATTCAGATTTTTTTAAAATAGTTGAATTATTTATGTTTCTTACTATTTTAACAGTAAATAACAAACGTTCAGATATATTTTATAACCTTTGAACGTTCCCATGAATCGTATCAACCATCACATTTTACATATTTATAGTAATGCTTTTAAAAACAGTAAAAATCATAACCCATCACCGGCAACGAGCACCTAATGGAACAAACCCCTACCGTATGTGTGCTCACTAGGCGTGCGGCTGACAGCCGCGTTAAGGATTTATGAACGTTTCGCATTTGCCGCGGCTTGAGAAGAAAAACAGTTGCAATTGGCGGGAAAAGGAAATAACCCCGGAGTTCGAATTTCGAATCATATTATTTTATTCAGGTTGGTAAAGTTCATGTTGCCAGTATCATAAATTATGTCCTTGGTTTTAAGTTTTTTTTTTAAACCAAGTTACAAACTTTTTTTTATTTTAATGAATAATGACGGGTAAATCTTTATGTGTTTGCTAATGCAGACTGCCTACCTATTCCAAAAGTCCAACTAAATATTTTAACCGACTTAAAAAACAAGGGTAGTTTCCCAAATCAACAATAATATACACTTTTCTTATTTAAAAAAAATAGAAGCGTGAAATGAATAATGACGGGTAAATCTTTATGTGTTTGCTAATGCAGACTGCCTACCTATTCCAAAAGTCCAACTAAATATTTTAACCGACTTAAAAAACAAGGGTAGTTTCCCAAATCAACAATAATATACTCTTTTCTTATTTAAAAAAAATAGAAGCGTGGGAGTATTTATTATAGGCGGGAGTGAATTTTTTTTTTTTTTTTTTTTTTTAAATATAGAGTGACGAGACGATCAGGTCATGTGCCTGATGGTAAGCAACATGCCTGACACATAACAGCACAGTGACAAGCAGCTATTGGAACATGAAGAGTCCAAATCATTACCTAGCACTGCACTGCGCTCGTCACCCAGAGATCTAAGATCTTATATCTCTAAGCCCTGTAATTTCTCTGAAAACATTATACTTACCATCAGGCACATGTAGAGCTCGTCACGTCATAATGACAATAACCAAATATGTTTTAACATCATCAAGTACAAATCAATCATCGTAGAAAAAAATGTATATCTGTTAAGATCCAGTTGAAACGGTAAGTAAGTAATTTGTCCAAAATAACTACATGTTTTATCTGTATGCAACTCTTTACAGTACTGCCCTAGATGCTCAACGGAAGTATTCGAAATTTGAATATTAAACCTCAGGTATTGTTAGGCAAATGACTGAGCAGATGTTGATGCGATCCCTCCTGAATGGGCCGCGGCACGCATAGCACTAATTGGGGCATTTGCATTATAATACTTGAAGCTCGTACGAACTAGGCCAGTTGCGAACGAAAGGTACGCTTCTACGTCAGGTAAAAATAAAATAGGTTGAGTAATTTTAAAAACTCATTTTTTTTTAAACAATTTTTAATCTGTCTGACCGTGAGTTTGTCCGCGTAGGAAATACAAAATGGCGATTGTTTAAGGAATCACATGTTTTCGTATGAAACGTATTTTATACGAAATTTATTTAATATTTTATACGTATTTTATTTTTAGACGTTCAATTCTAATAACGTGATTGAGTTACAAACATCCACACATCCAAACTTTCATATTTTGAATATTATTAGAATTGAAATAATTTTTGCGAGGTGAAAACAAGAGCAGTTTCTTAATTCGACTGTATTTTTATTTCCCTCAGCGCGCATTATCTTATGTAGTATGTATCTGTATATTGGTGGTTATAAATTTACTTTTTGGTTAAACATAACTTTTTGGTTTATAATTAACTTTTTGGTGAAAAACTTACATTTTGGTCAAACATTTACTTTTTGGGAAAACTTAAATTATATATTTTTTTTAAATATAAAGTGACGTGACGAGCATGACATGTGCCTGATGGTAAGCAACAACCCTGCCACATAACAGCACGCAGCTATTGGAACATGAAGAGTCCAAATCAGTACTTAGCACTGCACTGCGCTCGTCACCCAGAGATCTAAGATATTATATCTCTAAGGCCTGTAATTTCTCTGGAATGTTTCCAGATGCCCTTCAAATCGGAACACAGTACCTAATGTTTGCCTAATAACTGGTACACTCCGCGAGGTATAAGCTGAGCTTTGCATTAGTGTGAGTGATCACCAATCAGGCAGGAGCGCGGCGAGACAGAATGGCGCCGCGCCTAAGGCCGGTTGTCACACCTACACTATCCATGTACACTCACACAAATGCAAAGCTCAGCTTATGCCTCGCGGAGTGTAAAGGTGTTGTACTTCCCCCAAGCGGACTCTGCCAAGAGTCCTACCACTACACAATATATACCAATTTTAAATGAATTTGAATGTACTATGTTTTGACGAATTTACTACGTTTACTGTATCCTCTCTGGTTTGATGTATTCACTACATTATTGTGTATTTACTACGTTTATGTATATCTTCTTCTTATACACGTATTTAGTACGTTTAGATGTATTTTCTATCTTTAGCTACGTTCCTATTACCCGGATGTTTTCACTTATCTCCGGCCCATACATCACAACCCTTCCGTGCCATAAAAGTAAGGACCAGTACACACGACCGGTAAGTCGGGCGATAAGCCGCGTTATAGAGCTATTTCCCACCAAACGCGAGCGATACCGGGCTCGCGTCTTCTCGATGCTTCCAACTAAGATCGCTGGAACAGATTAATGTGTATGCAGCTTTATATGTGCTTTGGGAATTGATGAATTCGATTTTGCAATTTTGAACCCTATTGTCAAAGAACGATATTTTTCGTCATAGAAGGACTCTAAGAGTTTACATATACTACGTATACAGACGCTTTACACCGAGAGCACGGGTAGCATCTTTCTTGCCTTGTCGCTCTTGTGGAAGTGTCATACTTTTGTCGCGGCACATCACTCTGTTGCTGTAGAAAGTATGCACGTTATTTTCTTACGATTGTCACAAAGGAACCGTGCGGAAAATCTAACTCCATACATAGTATATGTAAACTCTTTGGTAGGACTCTATAGAGTCCGCCTGGAAAATACCGCACATTTCCCAGTTTTTTTTTCTATTCTTCTTCATTTTCTTTCTTCATTTTCTAGTTTTCAGTAATATGCAAGCATCACTGTGTTCCAGTTTAAAGAAAAGGTTTTCAAAATAACAGGACATAGAAATAAATCACCGTATGGATCTGAGTGGCGAGCGTGTGCAGGGTTAGGTAATTATTCAGACCCTTCATGTTCCAACAGCAGCGTGATACTATTATTATGAACAGGAGTGTTACTATAAGGTAGGCTTATTATCAGACACAAATATCCTAGTAACTGTCATCACTGTATTTTACAAAAAAGTGGTGTCACACTCGCACTATGGTACCATCGGTGTATGCATAGGCGCCGTATTACAAACATTTCTAAGCATACCTTAAGCATAAGCAGCCCGCTATATTTCTATACTAGATGTCCGCCCCGGCTTTGCCATGAAACATATATAGCACTCATCGAAATCTCGCTCATATCCAACGGTGAAATCGATTCAGTAATTCCTGAGAAAATCGCTTTCAAACAAAACACCTCTTCAGCTACCTGCTAAGCCACCTGTCGGAAATTGGTCGTACCAACTCAGAGATTAGCAAAGGTTTTATATTCAAGAGGTATGTAATCTGTGATATTCAATAACGTAATCTTAGACACATGCTGTCATGTGTCATGTCAACGCACACGAAACGTACGAAAACTCTCAAAAAAGGACCATTTTTTCCCGATTTTGTTACATTTTTTGTTTCATGCTCCGCTTCAATTAACAGTAGAGTTATTTTCTATAGCCTATACCCTTCCTCGATAAATGGACTATCCAATAGAAAAATAATCTTTCAATTCGGACCAGCACTTTCCGAGATCCTAGCGTTCAAACAAACAAACAGACCAAGGAGAGAGTTGACGCCATAACGTCATAACGAATTATAGGTAAGCGTTAAGGTTGCGGGTTTTCGACTAACGCATGTTCTTTAAAAACGTATTTCTCAGAACATGTCAGATTCCTCACGATCTTTTCTTTCAGCGTTAACGCCAGTACTGATGAAAAACTTTACGACTCTTTATAAAGCAACACGCCTATAACAGTACAGTATCTCTTAGCTGTTGGAACATGAACTGTCCAAATCATTACCTAGCACTGCACTACTCTCTGTAATTTATCTGAAAACATTGCCCTTCAAACCGGAACACGGTGACATGTGCAAATTACTGATTCTTAGTAGAATAACTGGCAAAAGTGTGGTACTTCCCCCAGGTGGACTCTGCAAAGAGTCCAGAGTACAGGCAAACCATAACAACTGCACTTAGGAAAAAATATCGTAGGAGCTAGTAGGATTCAAACTTACTGCGTAATGATAGTGAAATCGCACTTCTATCTACTATGCTATCACGCAGTTATTCCACACATTTACTCTACGATTGCGCGACGAAATACAATATCAACCAACCCACACATGGCCGGTGGGTGTGGTAGATCTACCTTCTCTCTCTGTCCCTCTCTCGCGCCCTCTTTTCTTGCGAAAGAAAGCCTCGAGTCCCAGGAGTGGGAACTTACTTAGTTTTTGAAATATAGCTTATAGAATTTGCAGCCCACCTTTTTCTGTGATCCCAGCCTCGAATTTTGGAGGGGGTCACTAGTACGCAGCCTCAGATTTTGGGGGGTCACCAGTAGAAATACAATAAATGGAGAAAAAAACTTTACTAGTATAACCCCAAGATTTTACATGTCCCCTGTGACCCCCCTCGGACCGCGCATGGATGTTAGGTCATTCATTGATCTTCTATACTGGAAGTCTACCGCCTAACTAAAACTGTCTTAGCTTTGATATATTTGATATTATATAGCTCTCTTTTTTTTCAAGCTAGAGAGAGATAGAGACAGCCATAGCAAAGCCATAGCCGAATTAGTTTGGCGGTAGAAGTGCCGGTGGCAGCTAAGGTAGCCATCTCTCCGGGTTTCCCCGGATTTGTCCTAGTTCAGACGGCGTCCGAGCAGCGTCCGGGCCGGATATCATCGTCATCTCAATGTAAGAAGCGATAAAAAAGTTATGTCTAAAAAAATTTTGACATGTTTTGGGCTCTGAAATCTGGAAATCCGGGGTTTTCACGAGTCTTGTCCTGGTTCCCAAACTTTACAGATGGCAACCCTAGTGGCAGCCCAACCCGAGGTCGTACCGTCTGAGGCGGCCGTGCGTTAGTCGGCGTACGACATGTTGTGGTCGTTAAGTTCGGTTAGGTTAGTAGGACCCTGCTTCTTCTACACTAGCCCAGAATTCTGTACACAGTAGAGGTTTCTTGAAGCCAACTGCCAAAGACAATTAAAAAACCAGCATTTAGTGACGATAGACTCATTGGCAACGACGCACTAGTCAAGAAAAACGTCACAATTTTGAACATTGTTAAGTTCGTATATCAATTTACATTTTTGAGAGTGTGCTACTGATCTTTATGATCTCATACTAGTTTCCATTACCTTCTATCGTAATACTCTTTGTTCCTTTTTTCATCAGCATTTTATGGCTGACAATCCAAAGATCTGAACGAACAGTTTTAATGCCAGTTTCTTACACACACATTTTTTAAAGTTGCCGTTTTAGGAAATTTGTTGTTTAAGGAAGTTGTAATTTTAGGAAGTTGTCGTTCTCAGCCTGAGAGCTTTATTCAAACAGATGGATTGTGGAACGATATACCTGAGGGGGGTTTACCCTATAGATACAATTTTAATATCTTTATGTCGAGAGTGCGTGGTTTCTTTTAGAAAAATGCTCCAGGTCACTTTACATTAAGGGGGTGGTCAAGCGTAAGCAATCATTTAAAACATTAATCTAATTGATCATCTGCTAAATGCGAACTTTATAACAATGAAGGATAACATTGTGAGAAAACCTGCTTATTGAAGAAAATTTAACTCTTCAAAGACTAGTGACGACTTTAAAGACAACTTGGCTAGAGTAGTTAACTATAACCTAAGCCTTCCTCACTATTTGGTTAGAGGGAAACCCGTGCCACATTGACGGGAATTCTATGGGTTGATACAATATAAATGATACTTCACTTTTTGATATTTTCGTAAAAGATATACAAACATATTTCTCCAAATCATCGATATTCAATCGCTTCTCCCTACCAATGCAAATTAACCCTTACCCGCCAAATCCCACGTCTCATTATCCAAGCCCCCACAAACGTCCTCCCGAAATACAAGTATGCCAAGATGTCTACGTCCAATAATCCTTCCGTTAGTCCTCCTCACAGCAAGATTAAATTCCTTCACAATATCACTAGTATCTCGAAAATGTCCTCATGCGGTCCTTTTTAATATCGTATGTACGGAGCCTTTTTTATACCGAATATAAAATATACAATTTCAGCATAGCCGCGGTGACATTGTGTGTACCATCCATCTTTTCGGGTTGGTGTTCTGTCCTTTTCTAACGTATAAGCTTGTCTCGTTTTAGCGGATTTGTAGTGTCCCCCTACCGGGAACGGGGTCTGTTGGGAGCAGTACCCGAGATCTAGACGCTGTGTTGTATCTGTTCGATGAAATATTATTTTCGAAAGTCAAAAAGTAGTTTCGATGAACATATTGGAACACTTTAATACTCGTGTGAACACGATTTATTGATTTCCTGCTGTAAATATTAACAATATCTTTGCTGCTCCATCTAAAATGGGGGTTCGTTATCGTGTATATGTTGTGTCATAAAACTAAATACAAAAATGTCGACCACGAATTAAGCCAGCCCTAACTTGTGTCATGGGAACCAGCCAGCTGACAAAATTGTAAATACACACTTATAACAAATAGGATCACCCAGACAAAAAAAAACCTTATTGATCGCACAAATCAGTAGGTATCTGTGGATGGGCGGAAAAGTACCCAGATCCTACGTGTCAGTGGGCAGACTTGCCACCTCAGTCGAAGATGTACTATGAGAGCCAAGTAACTAATAAACTGCTTCCTACTAATATTATAAATGCGAAAGTTTGAATGTTTGTTGCTCAATCACGACGGCACGTCTGAACGACTCGGGTTGAAATTTAGAACATGATGTTTAGATTGTAATCTAGCATACAGGCAACTTTTTACTAAGAGAAAGTAATGAGAACAGTAGCTGCGCTGGTAAAACTACTTATTGGAACTCAGAAATCGACTAGTCGCATGGCTATCATTGTCCCATTCTCCATCACTCTGCATTAGTGTGCGTAACCTAAACATCATACCTTATTCTCTGTGACACCCTTCCGTAGGGGAGGGGGTTTGAAGCAGTCAACTCTTTGCGCATTTTTCATTCTACTACAACGGATATGAAGAAATGTATCGCGTACTCAAGCGTGTTATGATTTTTTCTTCTATTCCGAGTGCGGTGCGGGGAATATGAAATTCTGAATCTCGAAGCCGCGGATTAGAATATTTTCTGTTATTGGCTTCGCTCCGGGCATACCCGCACTTGTGACGTCTTCAAATACGATATATTTATTTCCATATACTTACCGTTATTGATGATTTCGGTGAAATTTGATTTACCCTGTATGATCTTGAATTGCAAATTAATAAAATAAATAGCAATTCCACTTTTTTTTTCTCATGGTTTTAACTTTTTGTAGTGGTTATGAGACGAGTAGGACATACGCCTGATGGTAAGAACAGTGGAGTCGATTCTTCTATACCGATTCAAAGTCTTGAACATCACCATAATATTGCATTGTTATTCTCGTTTAATGCTTGATAGTTTTCTGTACAATAATTATTATAACACAGTGAAGTGATAATTTCAAACTTTGAAAATGTATGCAAATTGTATGCGCTCTCCTTTGTTATTTTTTATTAATTGACGTAGAAATTGTATATTTATCAATAAAGAATTTTAACTTTGACTTTCTAACTCATCGGTTTTTTAACGGATACATGACGGTGAGAATGGACAGATATGTTTGTATGATTGATTACCACCGTTTCTTTTTTTCTATTGGAATGTTTGTAGCCCGAAAAAGCGACTTCGTTTCATGGTTGACGTTCTAAGAACTCGAACAAAGAGGTCTGAATTTATTTTTGAAATGAAATGAAATAAATAATGAAATCATTATTTATTTGCTAAAAATGTAGGTAGAGAAGATGGTACAATCATAAATATGGTGTTTCCTTACACTCTGCCATTTCTGGCGTGCAAATTATTTTGAAAGTAAATAAGTACAGTAATTTGCTTTTTCTACTTGAGCACACTGATTTACTAAAACAACAGCATTCAATTACAATCAAAGAAAATATAATATAATTACAATGAGAATTCAAGATAATTTCTGATGTCATAAAAAATAAATAATTTGTCAAAACTCCAATAATAAATGTCCAATTTGTCAATTTAAGTGATATCTAAGTCAAGTTATTGGCAACAGACAAAGTCATTTATTTGAAATTAAACAAGAATGGTTATTGAAAGGTTTCCTGTAGTTAAGATAATCATTAATTGCGTAAAAGCAGTGATCTAGTAAATAAGTTGTTAATTTGTGCTTGAATTTGAAGTACGTTAGCTTTTTGATTTCATTCGGTAGCTTGTTATAGATTTTCAGTGCCATACAGTATGAATTACGTTGGTTTGTGATCAGAACGTCTAGGCCGTGGAATGCGTTGCCTGAGGAGGGTTTTCCCGATGATTACAATCTTCGTGTCTTCTGATTGATAATAAATTAGTTTATTGTAGGCAAGCACGCTCTATCGTGGACCATATCGTCACTTAGCATCAGATGAAATGGCGGTCAGTGTGGTGAGGCAACTTCGCCAAAGACGTATTCGTGTAGTACCTAAAGTTTTCCTTCCATCAAACACACAAAAGCGGTTCTCAAATTCCGTCACCACGCTCGCTAACCAAGCGGAACGGTAGCGAAAAATTCTTATTCCAACTACACCCGTTCAACAATTGGCTTATTCCAGTCACAATCCAGTTATATTTGCTAAAGAGCCGGAGAGGTAGGCTCCTTTTAAACTCCCCCCGACTCGGATTAGGATGCGGGTCACGTGACGCGCTAGCGAGCGGAATTTTTTCAGAAAATCAACATTGACGAGATGGGAATAGTGAAGTTATTTCTCTGACAGTTATTCGTTCGACAAATAGTATTGTAGAAATGGTTAGTTTCCGAAGAAATGTTCAAATTTTATCAGTGCCAGACAGGCACTTTATTATGCACGCCAGAAAAATAACATACAATTGAACGATGACTTATATCTAGTGCCATAAATAGCGGACTCATCGCTAATAGCGACCTCTTCCAAGTAACCAGAGCATAAAAGCATGAAAATAAAAATAAAATGAGGAATAAGATAGATAGATACACTTTTAGTATTAAAATTAACGTGGTTGTTACACATATTTAATTGGATAACGGGACACTCACGTATATACGGTCGGTCAATCCGACCGACGGATATTGACCGACCGTATATACGTGAGTGTCCCGTTATCCAATTAAATATAGATACACTATATTGAACACACCAAAAAATAATTTTAAACTAGAAACAATTTACAAACTTAAAGCTAGTGCCACAATTGGCGGCCTTATCGCTAACAGCGATCTCTTCCAGGCAACCTTAGGGTGGAAAAAGAAAAAAAAGGAATGTTATGAGACGGGGTGTGCTTTGGAAATGAATAAGTGATCATGTCTATCGCAGAACCATGTCTAACTAACTACCTACAAAGATTATTTGTATAATCTTTGTAGGTAGTTAGACAAATTCTAGAGTAGAGGCGGCGAATCGATTAATTTAGTGAAATATGCTCTAACGCTAGAGATAAGCAAAGTAGGTAAGATAAAAAGTTATTTATTTGCCATAAAAGAAAAATATAATAATAAATTTACTATAGACTAGTCTAGATCTCATGGTGTATCGCTCCCACAATGGCCAATACACTATGGAGAGAAAAGCAGTTGATTACGGTTGGACACATAGAGCCGAGGATTGGACTTAGTGGCGTATTATGAGAGAAACCTATGTCCATCAGTAGGCTATTCTGGACTGATTATGATGATGATTGTTGCAGGAAAGAGGTTTTAATGTTTTCATTAACTAACATTTTGATAATACTTAAAAATAATCTTCGTGCCAGTTATAAGCGTCTAAGCGTCGTCGATGTAAATCCCATTATCCTATTTGAAACACAGATAGTTTATAGTCTCATATACTACCTACTATCCTGTAAAAAATCGTGGGCCCTAATGAAACAAATTTTAACAACACAACGAATAAGATTGACATAATTTGAAACACAGATGTTTTAGAAACACAGTCTAAAATATCACATCGGCTAATAAGCCTATCGTCTAATTAGGCTATCATCCTGTAAAAATGTGTACATCGGTATCAGATCACGCACATCAGCTGCAGACTCTTCGTTATATATCCTATAAAAATCCTACAAACATAACACTGCGGCTATGTTCGATACTACATAACCTTACTATGTTTGATGTTGCTAAAAATATAAAATATGAAGTTGCTAAAATTGAATTAAATATAATTTTGTGTAGATAAAAATCACTCAAATCACTCGGTTTTTATTAACCCCCGACCAAAGGCGATAAAAGGGGTGTTATAAGTTTGACGTCGATGTCTGTCTGTCTGTCTGTCTGTCTGTCTGTCTGTCTGTGTGTGTGTCTGTCTGTGGCATCGTAGAGGTCAAACGGATGGGCCGATTTCAATGCGGTTTTTTTTATTTGAAGGTTAATATCCGTGCGGATGTTCTTAGCCATGTTTGGTTAATATCGATTCAAAATGGCCGCCTCCACAAAATGGCGGACAAAATATTTCTTCACAACCTACCTCAATATGGGTATCAAATGAAAGGGCTTGACTAGTAGAATACTATACAGTATAAAAAAAATTCAAATCCAAGATGGCCGCCACCACAAAATGCCGAATTGTAGTTTTTTTTTTTACTACTACCTCAATATGGGTATCAAATGAAAGGGTTTGACTAGTAGAGCACTTTGCACTATGACAAATTTAAATCCAAGATGGCCGCTACCACAAAATGGCGAAATACATTTCTTTTTTCAAAACTCCCTTAATATGGGTATCAAATGAAAGGGCTTGACTAGTAGAACGTTATACAGATGATGCGAGATCCGAGGTAGTCGGGGGTTAATAAAATTTTTTAATTTTGTTCTTGTATCCAAATATTTTTACGAACTACTAATGTACTAATAAGTTTGCAAGATCTACGTACGCGAACGAAGTAAGTAACCGGTTCAGCTAGTCATAAAATAAATGTCAATGTGGATGTTTGGATGTTTGAAGCTCAATCACGTCGTAATGTCTACATCTGGTTGAAATTTGAAACAGAAATATTATAATCTGAAACATAACCCTGGAAAATAACGCGAATTACGCGGGTTAAGCCACGGGTGTTGCTAGTAGCTAAATATATTCCAATATCAATTCCCTTGTCACCCATACTGTCAGAGTTGCCATCACGCGAGGACATACATGATTCATAACTACAACGCCTGACGCAACTCCTAATGACATTATAATAAATAGAATGTTTATATTCAACAGGTGGGCCCGGCCGCCGGCGATCGATGAGTTATCCTACCGGGGTACTCTTAGCTAAAGTCTGACCTGGTCAGTCATGTCTTATATGTAATGAATTAGCTTTCTATGTACATTTTATTACACAAGAACAAAATTAATCATTTGATTGAACCCCAGCTACGGTGCCACAGACAGACACAGACAGACCAAGTGTTTGTCGGACTACAAGTTTGTCGTGGGCGTATAACACTCCTATCTTTTTGGGTAGGGGGTTAAAAACGCAGTACTTACAATCTCCAATATTTTACTAAATCACACAACAGTACGCACAATTATCCTATTAGTCATAAAGTCGAAAGACTTATGATAGATGTTTAGACGTTTGTTGCTCAAGTCACGTCGGAAAGGCTGTACGGATCGCGTTGAACTTTGGAACACATAAATTCATAATAGTAGTGACGAACACATGAGCTAACACATCTGAATCTTACTAATATTGCAAAGGCAAAAGTTTCGATATTTGCAGTAATGTGCAAACATTTCTATGTTCCGGTTTGAAGGGCAATGTTTCTAGATAAATTACAGGGCTTAGAGATATAACATCTTAGATCTCTCGGTGACGAGCAGTGCAACTCTTCATCTTCCAATAGCTGCATGTCACTGTCCTGTTATGTTCCTTGTTCCTTACCATCAGGCACATGGCCTGCTCGTCTCGTCATTTTATTTTGTAAAAAAAAGGAGATATAGGTATTTTTCATCCCGGAAAAATAATGGGAACGGGAGCTACGTGGATCAAATAGAGGGCCACTTCTAGTAGGAACGTGAACTAGACTAGCTTATACGTTATCGATATTTTGGAGGCAGTAAAACTTGCGTACCTCATCCGTACCCGACGCGTAGCTACCATCATGCAGACTGCCACTTGCCACCGCACCGCATGCTAATTTTGTTTTTCTACCCACATTACCGATTCTATCCCGTCTTCTTTGTATTTGGTTGAGGATTTACATGGAATTCATAACGTACGGCTTCTGAATTCATGTTTCTGATTGTCTGAACGTAAATATGTATCTAGACTTTGGAAATGGAATTGATCGAGGATTGTGTTTCTTAGAAACGAGAATACGGCGTAGGTATTACGAGCCAATTATATTGTTGAAATGAATACATCTTTTCGCGCACCACACATAGATTTTTCGTGGGCTGTGAATAGGCGAAACGACAAAAAAAAGTTACAATTTAAAATGTCAACAAAAATAGACGTCCACAAAATCATATCTAAATATATTATTTTTGTAGTGGTAGGACTTGATACTTGGCAGAGTCCGCCTGGGGAAGTATCAAGTACTACGCCTCTGCCAGTTATTCTACCGCCAAGCAATAATGTGCAAACATTACTGTGTTCCGGTTTGAAGGGCAATGTTTCCACAGAAATTACAAGGCTGAGAGATATAACATCTTAGATTTCTGGGTGACGAGCGCATGCAGTGCTAGGTAATGATGTCGACTCTTCATGTTCTAATAGCTGCGTGTCACTGTGCTGTTATGTGGCAGGCACGTTGCTTACCATCAGGCATATATCCTGCTCGTCACTCTTTATTTAAATGTATATATGTATATCGCTCTCTCTTTTCGATATTGCCCTCTCTTTTCTTGTCGCTTGAATAGATAGAGACAGCTATAGCAAAGCTAAAGCCGATTTAGTTAGGCGGTAGAAGGGCTGGTGCAAACGTGCCCAAAACGCTGGCCCCATTGCCGTGCTGAATAGCGATGGCAATCCTCTGTCTCAGAAACGATTCAGAGCGGGAGTTATCATAACCTTGGTTACGTACACGATGCGATAGATTTCGCGGACTAAATAAAATTATTAGTCTCCATCAGATAGATTATTATTGTGGCGAATCAACAATAACCCATTAAAATACGTACACGTATCTTTTGTTTTGTTTCACAAACAAAATATAACTAAACTAAGCTTAAGTTTCGAGTGACGTCACGTTATGGCACGATTTTCACGATAGAGTGACGTCACAACCGGTTACTCCGAAGAGTGACTAGACAAGCAGGACATGTACCTGATGGCGCAGTGACACGCAGCTATTGGAGCATGAAGAGTCCAAATCATTATCCAGCACTGCGCTCGTCACCCGGAAATCTAAGATGTTATATCTCTGAGCCTGTAATTGCTCTGGAAACATTATCCTTCAAATCGGAATACAGTAATGTTTGCACATTATTACTTGGCGGTAGAATAGCTGGCAAAGGATACTTCACCAGGCCGACTTTGCTAGGAGTCCTACCACTACAAAAGTATGTATTTTTGACGTGACAACGTTTTATAAATTGGTTTGCCGGGTGACACTTCAAGAAACTGCGTTACGCTCCGCTCACGTTATGCGCTCACTACGAGAGCGAGTGAGAGGCACGCGTCCCTTCCACTCGGGCATGGTTAGCCCGCCTAAGAGCGAGAGAGACAGACATAAACAGTGAAAGGCACGCGTCCCTTCCGTAAAATTATTTTACCACTCAAAGTCGTTGTCACGTAAAACTTTCGCCCGTATACCGACTTTACAGGCAACCAATTTTTTATTACGGTTTTAGTGTCGCATAGCTAAATTCCTATATATCCTCCAAGTCTGTCTTAAGGATGTTCCAACATAGACAATCGCTTTCCATTTTCAAACTAGATCCATCGGCATCGTCTACCGAAAAATAATGGAACACATTTGAAATATGAACTGCGCTACCCCGTTCCCTGTTCGATTCCCCCTCAAACGCTCCACGAAAGCGAATCCTATCCATCAACAAAGAAAATAGCGATTCGTGCCTCAGACAAATGATTGACAGCGAACGAAAAAAAAACGAGTGGAAAAAATATAAAAAGGAAAAAGAAATGATTCCTTATTCAAATTTTCGCGGCGTTCGATTTTTTCCTTTGTCGTTTCGTTTTGTTTCCAGTTGTAATTTGGCGGTTTTTGAAGGAAGGCCTTTTGGAGCGTGCGCCTTTGGCAAGTTTTTTTTTATTGGTTTATTATAGAGGACACACGGGTTCGTTTGCCGAGGCGTGATGGTTTGACAAAGGGACTGAAAACGACTTCTGAATTGTACTAGGTATTGATTTGTGAATTGACATGTTACTTTCAGTTCGTTTTTTAATATACTTGCAATAGTCACGTGGCGTGTTCTTTACATTATCTTATGACATACAAAAAGATACAATTGAACTTAGTACCTGCTCCTTTTTTTAAGTCGGTTAATAAATCATACATTGTGTAAAATTAGTCAAATAGAGTCAAATTAAATAGTTATAAAGTATTTCGATGTTTGCGAAGTGAAGTGAACTTGGATCAAGTTTTGTAATACAGTATGCAATGTGTTTTTTTACATGATAGGGCTACGTTTGACCAAAATTTGCCTTCCGTTAAGTAATATCACGGATTTAGTTGGTAAAGTTCACACGTGTTCTATTGAATAGGCAGTAAATGTAATAAAACTATTTGATGGATTGGAACTGATACTCTTTATTTTGATTACTCCCGTCTTTCTATACTTTAACTTCTTTTCCATCCCTCGGTTGCCCGGGAAAGATCGCTTTTACCGATAAGGTCGCCATTTGCTACTATATTTTAAGATGGTTGTTGTAATTGTTTGTTTTGTTAAGTGCAATAAAGAGGTTATCTATCTAAATTGAGAGTTTCTAGAGTAAATCTTATAAAAGTAATCTTAAATTTCTATGTGTAATTATGATAATTAATAACTATAAAGCAATAACGGCAGTGCATTAGTACAAAATGATTATAAGATAACACAGAGAGCTTCTTCTAGAAACTTTTATAAAGGCATGCTACAAAAAACTGGCTAAGCTAAACATTGTCATCCCACAAAAAAATTATATAACCTTCTATTTCACACTAATTCTTATTGTCTGACGTTGTTAAACAGGACATCGGATTTAAAATCAAATTTCTATACAAAAACAACACACATCACGAAATATTTGGTTTAAAAAACAGTTACATATAATACGTAATGAAACTGTTATATTTGTAAAAAAATCGCTCCCAAAATCTTACTTAAATAACTTAAAAATATGCAAACTCATCGAAAAACTCATCAGTCTTCGATTGACAAATTCTCTTTCCCGCCATTTGAAGTTCACCAGCCAGTATCATCGACCGACAGTCAGCTGTTCAACCCAAATACCGCGTTCGCAATTTAAACTCGGCGACCTTGTTAAAACGTTAATTCTCACCCCCAACCCCCATAATTTGCGCTTACAAATTACGTATACCAGACGCGTTCTGTCTCTCTCTGTGTATACTGTTATCTCGCTCGCTCCCATTCATGAAGCGTTTAATTATACGTTGGATGGCGTTGTGCAAGAGTGAAAGTGGAAAACTTTGATTGGAGCGGGGAAAGTGTGGGAGGATAGTTTGCGGAGTCTGTTCTTGTTTTCAAAGTTGGTAACACAGTCCGTTGTTGTCTATGGACTCTAGGTGTTTTAGTTACATGTAGTTTGTTTGTTTTGCAAAGTCGCTGTGTTGTAAATATATTTACGTACTCGTATTTATTCATGAACTGTAAGGTAGTACTTTAGATTCTGCATTTGTTTCTTCTTTCAATGGACAACTTCCTTAGATCGCCACAGGATTAGATAACTGGTTGCATTAGGTATTTATTATCCACTAGCAGTGTTCCGCAATTACAACCGCGTAGTTCTCGTTCCTGTTATTTTCCCGGGATGAATGATGAGTATCTCACGTATTATTCCAGACTGTAATCTATCTGTGTTCCAAATTTCAACCCGACACTACCAAACTATGACCCTATACTACGCCGCGCCGCTACAACATTAGTCTGTCGGTGACACAAGGCTTTAAGATTTTCTATAACCAAAAATCTACGTGCCACTGTGCTATTATAGACATGTATGTTGCTCACCGTCAGGCACATGTCCTGCTCGTCTTGTCACACTGTACTATATAAAAAAGTGCTAAACACAGCTAAAAATCTTTCACTGCAAAAAACCGATCAAATAAATCGAATTAAAAAATTCAGCACTACCGCTGAAACCGATCCCAGCATTACATCTCCAGACGTTTTAAACACAACGCCCGGGGGTGCGTCTTAAACGTTCATTTATTTCCTCCTTGTGTTCTAATTCTTGGGGCAGGTCGCGCCCCCTAATGAGGGCTTCGGGGCACCGGGCCGGGGTTAATTGAGGTGTCGACGAGTGGGGACCTACTGAGATCGAATGCTTGTCGGTTATTTGGTAAATAACTAATAAGGTGTATACGTTAACGTTAAACTGGTTTTAGTGATTACGGAATAGTTACTTTAGTTATATGACAAAATAAGTTCACGATATTTCCATGCAGTTTCATGCCCAATTTCAGTTAACTAGTTCGAATGAACTCATGAAAAGAAAAAAAGTCAGAGCAGATATATGATGTGTAAATTGTACATTTATATCAATAAGGAACTTTATATTTGACTTTGAGCAATGTGCTATTAGCTCTTGCAAATCAATTGCATACTCTCCGAAATGTGTCCGATAAAAGCGATCCGATAGCCATTTTGCGCTGATTTTCAAGACTAAAGTTTTTCGAACAAATAAGTCATTGCCTATGGGTATTTTGACACGTCTCAATTCAAGCTTACTATCTATACTTTTACCAAACTATGTGTTTTTGGAAGTAGTTACGGCACGTCTAATAAAAAAATCCAACCAAACAGTAATGTGTAAATTTTAAACTGTAAATTGACTGTGAATTTTAATTTGAAAAAAAATTGCAAAGCGTAATTTTATTTACAGAGCCACTGCGTTGACTTCCTCATCGCCATCATCCCACCCTATGCACTGCTGGACACACGCCTCTCCAATGACCCGCCACTCAGCCCTATCAGCTTTTCTTCTCCAGCCACTGCTTGCAGCCTTAGACATATCGTTACTCCATCGAGTTTCAGGGCATCCTATGCTACATTTGCATAGGACGTGAGATACGTCTATCTTTTCTGGATCGTAATACGCAGCAACAAACGCAGTGCAGTATATGCATTTCAACTATGTTTTAATTTTCAACCTTTTTTAGTTCACCCTTGACCGTCATCTTGACTGATATAAAGCAACCATACGAACTACGATAGAGCGGGCTCGCGCTGAGACCGCGACCGGAGACCGCGACAGGCACTTGACACTATGGAATTGTATGGGCGCCAGTTCGCGCAGAGACCACGACACATGTCTCGCGACACGTGTCTCGGTCTCCTGTCGCGGTCTCGGTACGAACTGGCGCCCATACAATTCCATAGTGTCAAGTGCCTGTCGCGGTCTCAGCTCGAACTTTTACCTTTGCAGCTGTATAAAAAAAAAGTGAACTTATCATGTTCAAATGTGCCCAACAAGCTGGTCTCAACGATCTGTCCTCAAAAAATAACACGTAAATAAGAGCTGAGACGGAACCGTAGCTAAATTATTGTACATTAATATTACTTTATTGAAAGATAATATCTGGTCCTTAGGTTATTGCCTCCGATATTGTAACCAAGCGACGATATTGCTTATTGGAAATAAAGATTCTACCATTTTATTTGCCAACTAAGTAATTTCCTTCAGTACCTCATCTCAAAACTCACTTCAAATATTCACTCAAGACTTTCGCGATACAAAATACTGTCAAGTACTTATTAGTACAGACAAACCAGTAGAGTATATCTTTGATATTTGTGACGTCAAAAACACTCTAAATAACAAAATTGATGTTATGCTTTATTTTTTATGCGGTGGTTAATGATTAACGTTTCAAACTAAAGCTTCGTAAAATAATTATACCTCGATCATACTAACACTACAATGTTCGTGTAACTTGTTAAAGTGTTAAATTGGACACTTGGAAAATACTCAGGAGTAAAACTGCGATAGGCAGTAGAAACCGCCTGAGTCTAACCACGGTGAGCACAGAATAAGCAGGGTTGCTTAGTTACTGCTGGGACGGGGTCCTTTTCTCACAAGACAGTCAAAGCCATAATCTACTACGCTAGCCCAGTGCAGGTTGGCGGATAACCTCGAAACATTCTAGAAACAACCGGTTTCCTCACTATATTTTTTTGTTCATTTAACCCAGTGGCGATAGCAAACATTTACATCTGTACATGATAAAGTATACAGAGATACAGACGAGATTCAAACCTACAACATCAGGATCGTGAAATCGGACGTTCTAACCATTTATTTCAACACATTCTACGATAATATAAGTTAGTAGTAATGTTTACTATAATAGTATTCAAAGTACACCCCGCTTTCAAGATTAAAACAAAATAAATGCCATCCTAAAGTTGTCTGGTCGAGATCGCTTTCAGAGTGAACATGTGTTTTTTTCTTGGTGTGTACCAAATGTACATCAAGAATTCTATCAAATGCCTGACAAGTATGTTTAGAAGCATTATTTTAATGAAATCGATCAGAAACGACTCCCACAACAGTAAGTAACAAGCTCCGTTCAAACAAACACAGATAATCCCTCAAAAACCTCCTGTACCCAAACAATGACCTTATTAGGCCCTTCAAAGAAGATCCCGAATTTCAAATATAAAATAAGTATGTCTGTACACATGTACATTACACGTGCTACTTGGTAAATCCTTCAGAGAAACGAGATGGGACAGGGGAGTTAGAGGGGAGGAGGGGTAGCCACCCCACCCACCCTCCTCACCTATAGAATGTCTCTGAAACCCCTTTGTAAAGAAGGGTTACCTCGGGAACGGAATAGAAAATAGTACATAATAAAATTCAAAATATATCCTACTCGTACAGACGCTCCCAATTTTCTGTTACCCGAAGGGAGATGTCTTAGATTATACGGTTTCCTTTTTAGGGTTCAGTGGTAATAAGGAACCCTCGTATGTCAGTTATTGTATCTTTATTTGTAAGTTTTTGGTGTGGACACTTTTTCGTGTTGAGCATTTTATGTGGGAAAAATTGTATGGGTTCGCGTCACGAACATGCTGATCTCGGGCGGCGCCGTCGTCGTAGCGGGTTAAAGGCTTTAAGGATGGATGCAATCTTGATAAATCCGCGCTACCAACACGCGGAATAGCAGTTTATCTCTAGCTAAGCAGGTGACGTATTGTGCTACACTCCGCGAGGCATAAGCTGAGCTTTGCATTTGTGTGAGTGTACATGGATAGTGTAGGTGTGACAACCGGCCTTAGCCGTGGCGCCATTCTGTCTCGCCGCGCTCCTGCCTGATTGGTGATCACTCACACTAATGCAAAGCTCAGCTTATACCTCGCGGAGTGTACATTAGTGCTGTTTCATATCAAAAATCTAAAGCATACGTTTTGTCTACTATCGTCAGTACCTTTGACTGCCAATGTTTTAATTTGAAAAGTTAGTCTCAGTTATAACTCTCGCACCTCGCTCCTTTCGGCCAGGCGCGGTCCCAGCTTCGATTTTTGAAGGGAGTCACCAGGACGCAGCTTCAGATTTTCGGGGGGTCACCAGAAATACGATAAATCGAGTAAAAACTTTAGTGGGCCCTACTAGTACTAGGCTAGGCTTACGCTAGACTGTCCTCTCGCGTGATGCAAAATTTCGTATGAATGTGGGGATTTTATACTCTTTCAAGCAAAAACAAAAGAAGGGGTCAAGATGAAATTCGGTACATTGATACGAACATACTTTGGAATTGTAGGTAGACTATTTTTTTTATATCTGGAAAATTACCGAATCGGGTACTGCAGGAGTAAATTATTTGAACTAATTATTTACAAGTTCTTATTTAAATAGGTTCGGTACACGGTACCCTATCAAATAAAAGATTGAACTCGCAGTTGCCTGTTATTTTCATAACATTTGAATGAGACTTGTTTCGTGTGTCGTGTAATGACATGTGGAATTGTAGATGTCACAAAAACATCGTCTACGGAACATGAGTGTGGAATGCTGGCATGTTTGATATTTCGGCAGCCATTGGGGAACTTACATTATTTAATTCATATTTATTAAAGTAGGTACAAGTTATAATTATGGCGTTATTTTTTAATGTTTGATGTTAGTAACCTCAAATTGACTCAAAAATTTATCCAAAACAAGTTTTTAAATAAAAATAACAGAACAAGCCACACATGCTCCTGACAGTAGGCATAAGCGTCAGTATACCTCACCAAAACAGTATAGTGCTACGCAGCTATTTCAACAAGAAGAGTCCACATCACTGCCTAACAATGTACTGCGCTCGTCACCTTTGAGATATAAGATGATTTATCTCTTCACTCCATAATTTATCTTGAACCATTGCCTTTCAAACAGCAACACATTAATGTTTGCACATTACTGCTTGGCGGTAGAATACCTAACTGCAGCTGTAGCTTACATCCCCTGATATTGACATTGACTGCCCTAGTGGCTTAGTTGGTAGTAGCTCTGCCTGCGAAGCCGAGGGTCGTGGGTTCGATCCCCACCCAGTGCAAATATTTGTGTGATGAATTCAAATGTTTGTACTGTGTCTGGGTGTTTCTATGTATAATAAGTATGTATTTAAAACTATATGAGTATTATATCAGCTATCTGGCTGCCATCACACAAGCTTTGCTTAGTTTGGGGTCAGATGGTGTTGTGTGTGAATTGTCCACCAATATTTATTTATTATTTATTTAATTTATTACGCCTATTAATATCATGAATGCGAAAATTTGGAATGTTGGAAGCTTATTGATGTTTATTGCTCACTCACGTCGGTTCACATGCCTGGGTCGGGTTAAAATTTGGAACACACATAGAATATTGTCTGGATTAACACAGGCAATATCCTTCCTTCCACTCGACACCACCAAAACGACACCATCGGTGGTTTCGTATGGAATCACTAGTCCATACGACACCACCGACTAATAGTGAGGTTACCTACATACAAAGTTGTAGATATGAAAACTCCAATTAAGTTCAAGCAGTTTCATTAATGAGGTATGTCATTTGATAAAGTTTATATTTATCTGTCACTGAAATGGTCATCTTGACATTGTTCATTGCAATTTGCATATTGTCTTTTGTATATTGTCTTTCCGTCCGAATATTTTAATTTTTCACAATGGACATGGATACTAATACTGACGACATAAAATACATAAAAACTAATGGCGGAACAGCACATCACTAGGGTGGTGTCGTATGGACTAGTGATTCCATACGACACCACCGATGGTGTCGTTTTGGTGGTGTCGAGTGGAAGGAAGGGGCAATATTATATCTCATGGAAATAAAACCACAAGGCGCTGTTTATATTTCATTAACATTTGTTATATATAGAAAAATGAATTTACTTGAAAAAATAATAATAAAAAATGTTTATTATAGCAATAACGAAAAACACAAACAAAAACACAAGGAATGGTATAATATATATTTGCGCCAAGAAAGAATTATAAAAAACAAATACATATTGTGTTAGTGTGCACTGAACCCCACACTAGGGCTACCTGTGAAATTATCGAATCTAGGCATTTATTTGCGACAATCCACATATCATGTCATATGTACTTAGTAACTACAACTCTTTCCCCATCATGGCTCCCAAATCATCATATTAATGTGTTAATTAAATTCAATTATTTCCATGTATATATAAACATATTTGTCATCTCGTGATTATTCTGGTATTTGATGGTTTTATTACCATTATTAATAGTTATGTTTTAGTGGACGTTAATTTAATTATGCAAATTTGGGGTTACACAGAACGGATAAATTTGAAAGAGCCGTGTCGTAACAACCAAAATTTTGTTGATAGCAATATCTAGGTGTGCATTTTACTAATGTTATAAATGATAAAGTTTTGATGTTTGTAAGTTTGTTGCTCAATCACGTCGGAACAGCTGAAAGGGGCAGGCTGAAATTTAGAAGCGTGATAGAAAACAGACCGGAATAGCACAAAGGTCAGACGCAACAAACAACAGCTTGTAATAAATAAAATGTTAATTTCTGTTTGTTATTCTAGTCAGATGGTGTCCACCAAAATTTACCTATTGTTTTTATTCTTAATTTCAAAACATGCCTATAAAGCCGCGTAAGACACTAACATAAAAAAACTATTAGGTGTTTAATTTTTTTCTGTGTCTATTTCTTCCGGTTAATTTCTGACAAGAGTTTTATTTAAGAAAAAAATGAGTAAGCCGCGAGACATAGTAACTAGTTGCGAATAAATTTCAATCTATGCTAATATTATAAACATGAAGAGATTTTTGTTTGAACCCGCTAATCTCAGGAACTACATGCCCGATTTCAACAACTCTTTCCCCATTGGATATGTACGTACGTAATTACTGATTATATTTATATTATACCACGAGCAAAGCCGGGACGGACCGCTAGTTTTAAACATAAGTTGCCGAATCCAAAAGTTTTTTACTTAAGTTAGTTCAAAAGATAAGTTGTTCACAACAGGAATTGCGCTATGTACGACTTATCATATTAGATTAAATACGAATAGTAACGCAAACTCTAGAAAATATACGTAAATACGGTTCAATTTACGTTCGTTAGCGATGCTAACTTTTTATACTGTAAGTACTAGTGTTTTCAAAACGTCAATATTATCAATAACATGCGTATATTTTTTACTGCACTCTAAAAGCGTGCTATATGTACAATTTTTGTTTTTGTAGTTTCAAGTATTTTGAGCTGACGCTCTAAAGTAAAACACGTCGCTATCGACTTAGTGTATCGTTTTCGTGTTACCTTAAATTTAGATTTGAAGGTACTGCAGTCATAAATTTAGGGTTAACAAACAAGTTTTATAGTATGTCTTTAAAAATACGCGTTTTATCATAATTGATAATGAACTTTACATAATTTATCATACGATTAGCTATGTTTATTAATATTCCAATAAAAATACTCAAGTAGAAAAGGAATTGGAAGGCTTATATGGGTTTTTAACTTCCGAGAATTGGCCTCATATTAAAAACATTACAAAGAACTTCATCGCTACCTAAACTATTGTTATTCATTCATTTTATAAAGTTTTTATTTGTTTTTCAATGCTTCTAAATTAAAAATCTTTTAAATGTATATTATTTTGAATACTGTGTTCCAGTTTGAAGGGTAACGTGTCCAGAAAGCAAAGAGGTAGGTATATCATGTTACATCTATGGGTGACGAGCGCAGAGCGGTGCTAGGTAGTGATTTGGACTCTCAAATACGTAGTTATGTAGCACTCTGCTGTTATAAACACGCGTGTTGCTTACCATCAAGACCATGTCCTGCTCGTCCCGTCATATATTATAAAAAAAGTTATCTCGTGATTGTGTTCGACTCGACGAAAACTCTAACAAAGAGGTTTGACTCTACTAAGAACGTCTAGACTGTGGAATACGTCACCTGAGTAGGTTTCTCCGATGGTTACAAGATTGGTTTCTTCAAATCGAATGTGAATTGATTTCTTCTTGGTAAGCACTCTTCATCGTAGACCGCGTTGTCGCTTAACATCAGGCAAGATGGCGTTAAAATGCTTTAGATTTCAATTAAAATAACAGTAGTTATATTCAGTCCATATATCGAAAAAAGAAAAATAGTCGCAGTTATTTGCTTTCGGAAGCCATTCGAAGCAACGAGAACATTCCAAAATAAATATACAAATAAAATAATAATAACACATCAAACCGCCAAAATCGAATCAACCTCATATGTAATGGGAAAGGAAGCCAAGCCCTGATCGAACGGTCCGCGGCAGGTACGAGCAGAATTCCATTTTCAAACGAAAATCCATCCAATACAATATATCACGAGGTTCTAAGCCCGTTAGGAATAAGAGAGACAAACATACACACACATCACGAGAGCGAGGGAGAACGATTCGAATGTCCCAGCGAAATGGAACGAAAGAAGATTGAATAGAAGTCACACTAATGCTTGTACGACTTACCTTTACGCACACTAGTGTAGGATAGATGTTAAGGGTTGACACATAGAAATTATATTTTCCCTGAAAAAGAATCAAGAAATACTTACTGAAAAAGGATGCCAGAAATTGCATTTCCTTATAAATAAATCGAAGAAAATCATTTCCTGCTTATTACCGTCGTTGTACAAAACTTGAATTTGGCTCAATTTTCTTTCAATGACTTTGTTTGACGTTTCAAATGGCATATTTATAAAGCAATTTTACAGTAAACAGAAATTGTACAAGTGATTCGATCGCTTATATCCTCCTTCAAAATGTTGTGCGTTGTAGTGAGCAATTTGGACTCTTCGTGTTCAGATAGTTTTTAGTACGACGTGTTCTTTCCCATCAAACGCATAGCTTGTTCTTCCCGCCAACTCTGTTTTATAGAAAAAAGATTGCATACAAAACTAATAGAAATTATTAAGTACTCAAGTTGTTTGTACGTTATAAGTGAATAATAATGTTTATCAAGCTTATCAACTGTTGAATAATCGTTTTTATATTTTCTTCACTAAAATATTCTTCAAATCACGTAACCTTTTACTTCACGTCGCTAACCATCTACTCAAACCTGTTCAAAACACCTTGTTCTTTAACTTTATTATCAACCTAAAAGAACATAATATCTGCCAAGCCACTTGACGCTCAAACTCAAATCTTTTCTCAATAAAATTACACAAAATCAGTCCAAAGGACCAATAATTTTCCGACTCCCAAGCAACGCCAATCTCAAGACTCTCCACAATAGAACCTCTCCAACTATTCCCAAACGAGTCCCTCGGTCAGGCGACATCAAAACATGGTTCCCGGGAAACCACCCACCCCAAAGTAATTGGGAAAAAAGGGAAAGAGCGATTGCACCTTAACAAAAGGGTTGTGCATGTGTGCGTCTAACGCACGACACACATGCACAAACGCAGATCAGCCGTAAAAAATCGCACACATGCTCACAGCGAAAGGCTTAGATCACGCGTACATAGAAATATCAGGTTGTGCGGATTGGAGATCCTGAACTGAAAGCCACTCAACTTACAACAACTTTTAGTTGTTTAACTAATTTAATAGACATTTACGAGTACTAACAACAATTACAATAATTAAGTATAAACAGTAATTAAGTATACGAAAATCACAAACTCGGATCCACCATTGATTATCCAATAGCAGACGTAAGAATTCACCGACACGACTGGCTTTACGATGAAGAAAAACATCGCGAGAAAACCGGCGTGTTACAAGCTTACAAGGAAGACATCTTTTGAAGACATACGTCATTTACCTTTTTTAATAGTATAGTGACGTGATGAGAAGAACATGTGTCTGATGGTAACCAGCATGACTGCTCATAACAGCACAATGATACAGAACTATTATAACACGAAGAGTCCAAAATATTACCTAGCACTGCAATGCGCTCGTCACCCAGAGACATCAGATATATTATCTCTATACCGAGTTTTTTTTTTATTTCTTGAAATTTTGCCCTTCAAACTAGAACACAGTGAATCTTACCACAATTACCTGTACAGTTACATAAATCACGCTCCTAACTTTTCGTATCCTTTTTGCGTAGCCCATGATGTCGTAAGTATACGAGAATCTTATTTGGATGTGCATGTGTGCGAGCTATTCGCGATATAGTACCCTAGAGTCCCCCACACATGTTCATATTTTTATTCTACAATTATTTGTGTTAGAAAAATATACATTTGACGGCTGTGATCATGTTACTGTTAACGTCTTGACTACCTTTTGAAGAAGTCATTCTCATAATCTTAGTAATATAACATAAGAAGCCCACTAAATGTTCCCACTGCTGGGACTCGGGGCCATCTATCACAAGGAGAGAGTCAACTACCACGCTGGACAAGTGTGGGTTGATGGATGACACATGACCGCAAAAGATTCTATAGATCCATGTCGGATACCTCAAGGCGTTCTCCATCGCCGTTTTAAGTTAGCGGCAAAACGGACATGACTTCGGGAAGACAGTGGGTGGACTTGAACCCGGGGCTCTGGATTGGCAGACGCCGTTCTCCCGACTTAACCACCAGCCGTAACTTTAACTTTCTGATATAATGTGTGAAGGTTTAGTTGATTAGATGTTTGTTGTACCATCGCGCCGGCGTAACTAAATAGTGATCTATTTAGTTACTCCGGCGCGATAGTGGACTGAAATTGTACTCGTAATTAGAACTTAGTCTCTGGTATCGAGCGCAATAAAGTGGCAGGTAATGATTTGGACTCTTCATGTTCCAATAACTACGTATCACTGTGCTGTAATGAGCAGACATGTTGCTAAGCATCAGGCACAAAACCTGCTCGTCATCACTCTATACTTAAACATAAATGTAAATTGATATATGAGTAGATTCGAGACTGAAATCGTCGGCTAGTCGAGGTAAAACTATGGGAACAAGAACTAAGCAGGTAAAACCGCGGGGAACTACTAATAACTAATACATAATGTATTGTAGCGAGGTGTACTCGCATCCAGCCGCCGTTTATATGCGAGTCGCACGGAAGGCGGCGGTTACACGGAAACCTTCGCGGAAAGTGTTCGGCTGGCGCGTAAGCTTCGTTCACACTTTCCAGTTACTCGACTGGAAAGATTACACCAATGTTACTTATATCATAAATGTAAATTTTTGATATTATGATGTTTATTGCTAAATCACGTTGTAAAGTATGAACGCATTGGATTGAAATTTGAAACACAGTTAGATCATAGTTTGGAAGAACACATACTTTTTATCCCGAGAAAATAATAATAAAATACTTACTTACTAAATATAATTGTGATATTACGACAAGCTTGGAAGAGATAGAGAGTTTGCTGTACAACCGAACTCACATTAAGAGAAACATGTAACGGAAGCTATGCGTAAAAACTGTCCGGGATCAGTTTTCCCAACCACGTACCATAAATAATAAAATCATGTTATATTTTTTGTAAATTGTGTTGTTTCTATATCCGAAGGAATTTTGTTTTTACCTGATGACCCTTGACACCAAATCTTTTTTTGGTTTCGGCTGGGTTATTCAGGAGAGCTAGTTAACAGTTGTGTGTCAGCTGTTATAGATAGGAATGTAGCTTACCATCAGCCACATTTCTTGTTCGTCTAGTCACTGCAAAGCTCTAAACTATTTAAAACGACCGTATCAGGAAAACGGATTCAAACTTCATGTTTCGTCTTGGGAACGTCATCCATGAATTAAAAACACAAAAAAAACTTAAACCACGAACAATTCAACAGAATAATTTGGAAAGTTGGTATTAGGTCGTGTATACCTACTGCTACTGCATACTCGTCGAAATGAATCCGATAAAAAACCGATAAGCTAGCAACTTCGTGGCCATTTGAAAGACTTTGAGGTCTCTTTTGAACAAGGATGATTTTGCCCATGAGCCTTATGGCACGTCTCTCGATCTACTCTAGAGCTTTCTGTTGGTCCTGCGCCGATCAATCCCAAAAGTATTCCACACAAGAGCGAATCTGTATTTGGTATAACATGAGCAACTGTTCAGACCTGAAGTAGGTACCTTCGGGCTTTTGAGAAGACATCTAGTTTTTTAGCAGCTAATTTAACCATGGACTTGACGAAAAAGCCAAGGTCAACGTTAGGGTAACGCCCAAGACCTCGAGATGATTCGTAATCGGAATAGATAGAACATTTTGAAAAGTAGTTGCAAAATTACCAAAACTGACTAACATTATAAGTCCTAAAGTTTGGATGTTTGTTGCTTAATCACGTCGAAACCGCTGAACTGATCGAGTTTAAATTATGAACACAGTTAGATTATAGCACGTAGGCTTTAATCACAAAAAAAAGAACATAACACCGCGGGTAAATCCACGGGGAACTGCTAGTGTAGATACATTCCAAAAAGCAGGAACAAATTAATCAAATATCAATATGAGGGAAAACGGTATGTACGTAAACCTCACCCTGAATACTGTAACGTGATATAACTAAAAACAACTATTATCCAGCTACTCGCCCGTCCACTCTCCCGGTTCAAACGCAGCACAGAATGGAGCTGCCGTGCCATAGCTACATTTCCCCGTATGCTTTGTTGGTATTCATGTGATATGGAAATCAGTATAACATGGATTATTTATTTATTCCGTTACTATGGCGCTTGTTACCGACTTAGAACTTAGCTCTACGTCACAGAAGTGTAGATAATATTGATATCTTTTTTTTTTAAATAAAGAGTGACGAGACGATCAGGACATGTGCCTGATGGTAAGCAACATGCCTGATACATAACAGCACAGTGACACGCAGCTATTGGAACATGAAGAGTCCAAATCATTACCTAGCACTGCGCTGCGCTCGTCACCCAGAGATATAAGATCTTATATCTCTAAGCCCTGTAATTTCTCTGGAAACATTGTCCTTCAAACCGGAACATAGTAATGTTTGCACATTACTGCTTGGCGGTAGAATAACTGGCAAAGGTGTGGTACTTCCCCAGGCGGACTCTGCCAAGAGTCCTACCACTACAAAATCTAGATAACATAAATAAATATCTTGAGAAAACTAAACTAAATGAACATTTTTAAAAATATCAAAACAAAAAATTCAACAAAACCGATTCACAATTAGCGGAGCTATCGTTTAACATACAAATAACATAAAACCGAATTGAGAACCTCTGCTTTTTTTTAAGTCGGTAAAAACAATTAAACTAGCGATTTTGAGACGATGTTCAAGACTTTGAAATCTTCTTCGAACTAGTGTCTTAAGCCTGAACATTTGGCACGTCTCTCGATCGATTTCAGAGCTTCCGGCTGGACATAGAAGACCCATCCCAAAGGTGTGAACAAAACTCCATAGAAGAGCGAATATATAATGCTTGGTACAGCATGAGCAACTGTTTAGACTTGAAATACCTTTACATCTCTAAATGAACAACCCTGAAATGGGAAGACTATGATAAAGACGTAAATATTGATATAATAATTAAAAATTACCTAAATAATTATATATTTACCGACGATAGTTGAACTGACGCTTATGGGGTACCAACCGAAGAAAATGATTGAATAGAGATTCAGCCACAAATACCAATACAAACTCGAATCGATATATCGTGAGTATCGAGTACCGAACCGTATGGTTCATCATTGTTTACGTCGCGGTGACAAATGTCAAAAGGACCCTTTTATTTTTTGACAACTTTCCATTTTATCTTCACTTATCTGTCTTTGTCAAATACGCGACGGTACTTAGATGACAGTCGTTCTAAAATTAAATCAAAACGTGTAAAACAATAGCACCCTGATCATAATTCTTGACATATCTGATAAAACTTCATCAATAACAGTCCAGCATCACAAAACTGAATCATACAAAGCGTGTCTCAATTTTCAGCCCTCCGTTCCTGAAAAGTTATTTCACTGGAACGTTTGATGATAAATATGGGTATTCTACACCTTATCGCCAGTAAATAAGGTCTAAATTGATATTTAAAAAAAGCGCTTAACTGTAACGCTGATATAAGGTTCTACAGAAATAATACGTTAAGATGTTTGGTGTACTTAAACACCACATTTTTGTAATTTTATTTAATCGTTAGTCAGAAATTTTAAATTTACGTTAAGATGTTTGGTGTACTAACTCAACAAATCTTTGTAATTTTTTATTTAATCGTTAGTCGATTTTATTTTTGTTAACTATTTGAAACTAAAACAATTGTTTACCTCAAAAAAGAGACATCACTTCATGGTTTGCATTTCAGAGACAGTAACTAATTGTTTCAACTCTGCTTTTATAAAAAACAAAACAAAACAAGAAATGCGTTGCCTCATTGGATTTTTCCCGATGGATAAAATCTAAGTGACTTCAAATCGAGAGTCAATCGATTTCTCTTAATTAAGGAGCGCTTCATCATTACTTAACATCTGCCGAGAATCAAGTGTAATTACATATCACTCATATAAAAGACCACATCTAAGGATGGTTTCTGAATATAATTTGTATTGTATAAATAATAAATAAGCCCTCTAGAAAAAAGGACAGGAGATAGTATTTTATATACTATATTATTTTTCACTGTATTTTAAGTGCAGTATTTTTCAAGCTGACGACATTTATTTAATTGCCGTAAAAATCGCGGTTTCGAATTTTTACTAAGTGATGTTTATTTTCTTAAGCATCAAAATAATTATTTACAAATGACTTTGTTTATGATATTTTTAAGATTTTGAAGTTCTAATAAATCATAATTCTAAGTCATAACTTACACTCTCTTTGAACGTTAGCGTAAACAATCTGCTTAAACCAAACAAGTTAATAAATTGTACTATTTAGAACCCTACACCACGGTAATATAGCACATAATTTTCTCAGTCTTTCGAAGTCTGTATGCGGTCTAGATATCTTCGATCGTCTGGACAGGACTTCCGATCGAACCGAAATTTATCCCCGCCGAATATTCCAGGAAAATGTTCCACCCTAATGTCGGATTTCCCGACTTTATGTACATTTTTCTCTATTTAACCTTATATATGTGAAAACGTCATTGTGGTTTTAATGTATACTAGCGAACCGCCCCGCTTCGCACGGGTGCAATGCTGATAATAAATATAACTACCTACTAATAAAATTCCGGTCCGGCGGCAAGACGTTTCTTTTTACGTAGTCACATAAGTCACAGTTTTTTGTGATGGATACTTTTTTGGCGCGACGGACGCACGCAATGTGTTGATTGATGGAACGAAACGTGCTACTTAGTCTGTGCTGCACACCAAAGATGGCGACAGCGGTTTGTTTGTCAGTGAAATTCTCCATAATCCGAATTTTGTGAACATGACTGTGTTGTCGACTCAAAATCATTTTTTTAATGTTTTGTTATTCGTATAAGTTTTCGCTCAAGTCTACCGTACCCCTTGACGAAATTATTAGTATAGATATGGTACTTATTCGTTGGAAGACGTACTTACCATGAAAGTAGTGTCAAACCTTGTCGTTCGATTTTTTCGAACACCAACCATGAAACGATGTCGTTGTTTAAATCAGAACGCAAAAAAAGAAGGTTGTACTATATCACGTAGATCAGCTGCACACTCTCCGAAATGGCATCCGATAAAAATTGATAAGCTAGCGGTAATGTTCGAGGTTTGAAATAATTCTATAGAAAGCGGAGATGAAGATTATAACTGTATCAAAACTGTTATAATACGTACTTGTATTCCATCTAACTTTCTCGCAGGTTAAGCCCTATTTATAAGTAAAAGTATAGTATATAGTGACGAGACGAGCGGGACATGTGCATGATGGTAAGCAACATACCTGCCGCATAACAGCACAGTGACACGCAGCTATTGGAACATGAAAAGTCAGAATCATTACCTAGCATCGCACTGTGCTCGTTATTCAGAAATATAAGGTGTTTCATATCTTGTTTCATCGGTCTTTCAAATCACAACAGCGAAAAAAAGAAATGTCTCCATTCAATTATAAAAATAACCACGTCCCAAATATTTGGAAGCAAGATTCCTCGCCGCCAATCGTTAGGGAGAAGGCCGTGGGTGCCAAAGTCGTTAGTTCTCGTACCATTCTACACGCTACCGGATATTCCTCGGCACTTTACGAGCTTGGCACGCCACTGCGCCGGCGACCATGTCGACTGCTGTTATCAAACTATTTAAAACAAAAGAAAAAATATCACATATATCGCCTCAAATATATCTGATACGTTTTGGAATATGTACATATGACTTATTTAATCTTCTTGCTCTTATATCAAGTTTACTACTTGAAGCTAGAAAAAGAGATATACTACAGGAAAATATTCTAATAAGTTCGTAGTAACAAACACAGTTTTAGAATAAATCAAGATGTCATCGATTTATACAATTTTTCAAATATAGAAACCACTCAATCGGTTTCAATAACAAGAACAAAATTAAAAATTTTGATTAACCTCCGACTACCTCAGATTTGTTATCTGTACAACATTCTACTAGTCAAGCCCTTTCATTTGATACCCATATTAATTAAGGGAGTTGCGAAAAAAGAGATGTATTTCGCCATTTTGTGGAAGCGGCCATCTTGGATTTGAAATTTGTTATAGTGCAATGTATTCTACTAGTCAAGACCTTTCGTTTGATATCCATATTGAGGTAGTAGTAAAAAACAAATATAATTCGCCATTTTGTGGTAGTGGCCATCTTGTATTTGATTTTTTTTATAGTTTGTAGTATTCTACTAGTCAAGCCCTTTCATTTGATCTCCATATTGAGGTAGGTTGTGAAGAAATATTTTGTCCGCCATTTTGTGGCGGCGGCCATCTTGAATCGATATTAACCAAAGATAGCTAAAAACATCCGCACGGATATTAACTTGCAAATAAAAAAAACGACATCGAAATTGTCCCATTCGTTTGAACTCTACGGTGACAGACAGACAGACATCGATGTTAAACTTATAACACCCTTTTTTGGTCGGGGTTTAAAAACTAAACAAAACATCTAAAACGATTTAGTATTGGCGAAGCTATTGCATAACATACATACAAAAAACACCCGAATTGATATCCTCATTTTTTTCAAGTCACTCATCTATCAGTCCTACTCAAAGACAGTTTATTAAAAACGTGTCTTCAAGTTCCTGCGTTAAACTAGCCTCAGCTGTCTATTCCTAAGCACCCCGGGCTATTCCTAAGCTAATTGTATAACAATTTCCTTCTAAGTAACTCTACAATACATCAATCCACGTTAAGGGCCTTCTGTCTAAATAAAAAGAAACGATCGCGACCATTGGCATTTGAAATTGTCGGTATTCTTAACCAATGGGACAAATGGGTGACATGTGGTCATTACAGGAAAGCAAAATGCAAGCTGTTTTTTTAAATAGAGTGACAGGACATGAAGTACACCTGACTTAAATACTATTGCGCTTGATTACTTGCATTATGTTTATGTAGGTTTTATTACAAGGAGGTTTTCCCTGATGGTTTCAATCTTTGTGTGTTCAAGTCGAGAGTGAATCAGTTATTTCTAGGTAGGTGCTCTATCGTACACCGCATCGTTGTTTCAGGCGAGATGACAGACAAGTGCTAAAACTCGTAAAAATTAAAAAATAATGTAATTTGGCAAAAAGAAAAGATTAGTAATAAAAATTCTACTAGCTTTACAATTGAAAAAGGTTGTATGTAGGGATTTTTAGATGGATTTTATCTTTGTCAATTACTCATTTGTCCAAAATTTGCAGTAGTAAGTACTGTCGTAATAGGGTCTGCCGATAAAAGAGAAACTTGTATAATTTAAATTTTAGTAATATTATACAGCACTAATGTTGCACAATACGTCACCTGTATAGATACAAAATACTCTTATTACTTAATTTTACTACTTTCTGTGTAGAAAAAAAACATTTTAAGTAATACTTTACCCGCTTTAATGTACTTTTTATAAATATTCGGACCTAAATGCATGCGATATTTTTTAAACCAATTCACTAATGGAACTATTGAAAATGAAATTTTGAATGTGTGAAATGTCCACCAATAATTTAATTTTAATGCTCGATATTAGTCACTGTTTAGATGTATCCACCAGTAACGACGACTGACACTGAATGATTTAAAACTTTCTTACCAATAAAAGTAACGTACAAAATACATCTGTTGCGTGTAACATCCCTCCAAAGAGTTAACCCATAAACCTTACCAGTATTGCCAGTGGGTTGTAGGAAAAAGTTACCACAATTAATGAAAATGTTACTTTTAATAGTGAAAAATAAACAGCAAGCAAAGAAATAATCAACTCGTAGAACGCCGGATTTACAAAGAGTAGGTTTATTATTCAATTGATGATTTTATTTGATTTGAACTATTTTTATTATTTGGCAAGATTTATATTTAAGCAATGTTTTTTTTGGCATTTATTGGCTGCCCTGGTAGCTTATTTGGTAGTAGGTCTGCCTGCAAAGCCGTGGGTCGTGGGTTCGATCCCCAACCCAGTGCATATATTTGTGTGATGAATTCAAATATTTGCACTGTATCTGGGTGTTTTCTATGTATAATAAGTATGTATTTAAAAATATATAAGTATTATATCAGCTATCTGGCTTCCATAGTACAAGCTTTGCTTAGTTTGGGGTCAGATGGGGTTGTGTGTGAAATGTCCACCAATATTTATTTATTTATCTAAATGCATGCTAAGCGTATTTATGTAAAATTTTAATTACGTAATTCGAGTTTTAATACTTTGATAAAAAGCAATATTAAAAAGTTGCCAAACTGCAAAGTAAACAAAAAAAATTGAAAAGGTACAAGTTATTCATACATTTTCTGTTTCTTCAAAATCACAAAATTGTCTCATGAAAGAAGTGTCTTTCGTCGGTTTGCATTTGACCACCTTCACACATGATGATAACCGACAATAGGGTCTACGACAGAGTAAGCTTGAAGTAATCTAGAATGAAATAAATTCATCTTCGATAATTTATCGAATTCGAAATATTTTCGTTTTAGCAAAATATTTTAACCATCCGTAAAAATCCACTCAAGCAGCACTTTTCACAGCCTAGACTTTTTTGGTAACATCCTAATAACTCTACGTAATATTAAAATCACTAAAAATGTTACAAAACCAATAATCTGGCCACACAGAATCTTACATCACTTTCACTTCTACTAACACACAGAAAATAATTGATAAAAAAGAACTTAAAAGTTTGAATCACCTGAGATTGATAAAGGGATGTCGAAATCGTTTTTGTCTGTTAACCCTTTCATTTAGGGCGGAAGTCTTGGGGTCGATTAGACACCTGCGTAGAAAGTGAATCTGTTAAAGCTCAGTATTTAAATGATTCCAGTACATCAAATCGATAAAACTTCTAATCAATGGGGCTAACTGTCATGGGCATTCGTAGAAGTACTTTTATATTTTCGTAGATTTATATATTTTTACGATTTATAAAATTTTGTCCGGCTAAAAAGCGTAAGTTATCTGTCTTCCACTGTAAGGCTCATAACTTTTGACTTAATATACGTACCTACGTGGTCGTTAGGGTCTTTGTCACATGATTCAATTTTATAATTAAATTTAGTATAGAATGAAAACTAACGTGGTTATTACACATTTTACATAAACATTGGAAGATAACAAAAAAAAGCAGGTTGTAACTTATCTCACCAAAAGTGGTACAAGAAATTGAATTACATACTCGTATGTGATTGAGGTTTAATCGTTTCTTTAATGGTTTATAATCAAACCTATCAAACGTAACTAGTTCTTGAATCGAAACTATTATCCAAACTCTAAGCTCAAGTACTGTAACAGTATCTATAACCGAATCTTATAGAAGGGTTACACAATGCAATCTGTGTCAAGATGATTTATAATGGAATATCGGGCGAAGACAATTATTTAGTGTGTGAAATTGATAGGTTTGTTTGGAGAATCTTTTTAATAGAAAGTTTCGATTATAATTCTCATGCGCCTCAGATGTTGCGTTTCAAATATGAATAGCTTTGTTGTTTATATCACATTGTCTGAGGAAGACGGGTTTAATATTTTATTTTATAGTTTGACATAGTGAAATTTTGTTCTTCTTTGCATTTGGTGTTTCTTTGGAGATGTTTGCATTAATTTATTGTTTTTAATAAATCATATAATCTTGTTCTGTTTTTTCTTATTATGTTACTAACTAGCAGTTTTCATTGTCATGGCATGTCTTCTCATGTACCCATTCCAAAATAATTATTTGGTTCAGTGATTTTTGAGATTAATAGTTAAATTAAAGTTAATCTTAACAAAAATACTAATCAGTTTTTTTATGAAGGAAATAAGTAATGTTGCTCTGCAAACTCTGCATGCGTTTTCTATTTTTTTCTTACAAGTTATAAATAATTAAACTATAGAAATATCAGTTAGACATAAATAGTTTACAAAAACGGTGGTTAATTATTCCATGTTAATTATACACATCCTAAGAATATGCAAAATGAATTAAAAATAGCCAATTAACCGTATTCTTAGCTTAAAATAGCGTTTTATTCTAATCATGCCCATTTTTTATATGCAAATTAATGTAACTGATAGATAAACCGGTACATTATTACCGGCACAAAACCACACGTATACATTTACATTACATTTTATGATGACAAAAACGTAATACTATTTTATTTGATATGTTTTTACATGAAATACGAGGCAACTATTAAAAAAAAAAATCTAATATGTAATTGTGAGTACAGACTTGAGCATTACAATATTATTAATCAGATAAACTATCTGCCAAGCTATTTGGCAGTTGCCAAAGATTCTCCTAGCATTACAGATATATGCAGCTAACGTCTAACGTCTGCTGTGAAATGATAAAAATAATGTAAATTAAAATGTGTGTATGAAAATGGTGCTGTGAATGAAACTTCCTAGATAGAAAAATCTGTTAAATTATGTGGTTTTTACACCAGAAAAAACTTAGTAAACGATAGATTATTAGCTTATGTTATTTTGCCAGAAAAATCAGATTACTTACATATCTAATCCGTACAGTAGGTTCAAAGTTTTAACTTATTTTGAGGCCTACATTAGTGCGTAGATAAATGAGAAAACCTCAGTAAAATGAGGTGTTTTCACTATGAAAGTTAATGGATATGGAAAATTATTATCAAAAATCTCAACATATGGAAAATTCTTATCAAAAGAAAGTATTAAAGCCATCTGTGGCGAAATTATGACATTGATCTGACATATTGAAATTCTTAATTTCATTGTGTTTACTTGTAGTTCAAAAATGACCTTAAATGGTTTGAGTATTTTTGAAAGAAATACTTACTAAATAAAATAAATATTGGTGAACATTTCTTACACTGCACTATCTAAGTAAGGCTCAAACTAACAAAGTATGTACAAAAGGTATAGTTAAATTTATTTGAATTGAGCGTGAAAGATGTATTGGAATGTCCACCTGATACATTGTTGAGTATCGCTAAAGTAATATTTATTTTTTACTGTAGGATTAACTAAACGTTAAACCGACTCACTTCCAATATCTTGCAAAAATATTCACACGAATATTAAATATACTCTATACAGTAACAATAATGAGACTTTTTTACCCATTGTGACAGACAGAGCACCTGTGTATGAATGCAGCAATTGTATCGTTTGATTTATATTTGCATATCGTGTTGTGCGAGATCGTAAGGGTCGAAGTAAGGATCGATTGTTAAGTCGCGGGGCTTTCTAGACCCCGCACGGCAGTCGAGGGTTAACTTGGAAATTAATTTTAATTTGAGACGTTTGCAAAAGTGTATTCAAAGTTTGACATTGTTATTTTTTTGAAATTACACGTTTAATATTTCTGTGTTGAATGATTTGTATCTAATTTGCGCCAATAACTCTCATATTATTAAACGATGTTACTTTGACTAACGTCATGTTGAAATTCACTGGCAACACATTTGGTAGTTCGCAACAGTGAAATTGTAAACTGTAGATGAGTCAGTCCCGCAAAATTTTGCAAAAATGAAAGTATGTCGTAACCTTTTAGGTCTCCTAATGTTTACTATAGAACACCTAGGTAACAAACAAGCTATACATGAAACAAATAAATCGATTTCTTTCTAAAACAAGCAATTCATTTAATCATAAAAGTGAATCGTTCTGGTATGTATTTGTATAAGTAAAGGAAACTTTCACTAATCTTAATATAAAGTTAGTTAACGTTGTCTTAATCAAGAAAGATAACGTATCGAAACTTCGAAACGAGATGACGTATCAACGTATAAAGAAGATTTTGGTCCGTAGGTTTAGAAGGTGTAGATTCAAAACTCGCCGTTTTTTCAATATTATTCCAAATGTTGAGAATGTGAAGGAAAAGATCTTAACAAAACGCATCATGTTTCATGTAAGACAGACACATTGAGAGGATTCCAGTCATGCGCTAACCCGTACTAGGTGAGCGTGGCTGATTATGTCCTTGACTTTCTTCCTATATGGTGACGAGACGTTGTAAACACGCAACCGACCACGCCTGCCTGTGGCAGCGTAGTAAAACGACGCCATTTGAACATGAAGAGTCCAAATCACTACTAAACACTACGCAGATCACGCAGATTTATCCCTATATCTCATAATTTTACTGAAAATATTGCTCTTTAAAGGGTTTAAAGGGCACGGTGCCGGTGTCCCAATTGTGGTTAAACATTTGCACATTACTAATTGGCGGTAGAATAACTAGCAAAGTTTCAAAGCTTACATTTGCTGCCCGTACAATTGTCACCACCGAATCGACAAATTCAAACAGTATTTTTAAGACTAGTACAAACATTTTAAGCCAATAAATCACTCGAAAGATCAATGGGCGTACGATCGAAACTGCCAGAACTAAAATCAATAAAAAACCTTTAGAAAAAAATGAATTTGCATCCCAATAGACAGAGATTTGCATATTGGGTTACGTAAATTTTTGCATAACAAAATGAAGTATTGTGTAGTTGAGGATACCTGGATTAAGGGGTGACGTAGCAGAGATGCTGCAGGGATGTTCAACATTTTCGTGATTTAACATTTTTGTTTATATTTTTGTCGCATTTCTCACTTAGTACACGACTTCATTTCAGACGTTGAGAGTTTGTTTTTCTAGTTAATGTTTATACGGCTAGAGTCTTTATTAAATACATTGAATTACATACATAAAGAAGATATCATTGTTGTAAAACAGACGTAAGTTAAACATCATTAGTTTAAGTTCATATAATCACCTTAAAGTGTACTTTTAGGCCAATAAATGTACTTACAATCACCTACCTTTCTTGTGTTTCACGCTATAACCTACAATACAATACAAAAACTCTTTATTAAAAAGCCACAACACAAAAAATATCCAAAAACTAAAAAATAATAACATAACATTTAGCGATTTAATTGGAGGCCTTATATCTTAGATCTTAGAGCAATATCTACCAGGCAACCGTGCATGGACAGGAGATGACATGCCAAAATGCATACCAACTTACCAACTTAACCAACCTTTTCATCTCAGAAAATACCTAACGCACCGAAACAAAAGTTCACTTCAAAAAACCGTCAATCGTAACTCAAACGAAATTTGAAATGCACCACATGTCACATATTTCCCCTTATTTCCTTCACATTTTTTCCACTATTTTTTCGTATGAAAACACGTGTAATCGAAGTTTTTACCCCAAAACATGACGTTCCGTCCCACAGCTATTATAATAACCCCAGAGGGTAGCGAGGGCCGAGGCCGGGGGGGTCAGTGGCTGCCGGCCGTTTTTGCGCCGCTCACATGAGAGGGTGCCGTGAGGGGACGCGACCAGTACATGGCTGGAATCTAATTAGTTTTGCGTGAATAAGACTGTCCATTAATCGGTTTTTGCAAAGTTGTAGTATATTATCAGGGTCCGGTTTCACCGGCCAAATTCCCGTACAAAAAAGTTTTCAGAATGCAAAAAATTGTTAAAATTATTATTTATCAATGGCGGAAAATTGGTCTCATTATTTTATTTTGTGTTTGTATTTTTGATATCGGGGTGCGCGGGTAGAACTGCGTGGCGCTGCTAGTGTGTGTATTTCTGTTTCTTTGTGTATGTCAGTAAAAAAGCCACGAGTGAGTTATATAAGATATGCTGGATTCTTGATTTACTTGTTTACGAGAAGTCGGTTGAATATGTATGTGATATATTCCACGTGGGCCTGACAGAGAATAGGCGGGAATGGAAATTTTATAGTGAGGTGACACGTAGCTTATTATCAACTTTTAACGTAATCTCGTTTAGTTGAGAGCGTCGACGATCACAAAACAAAACTACCTAATTAACCCGTGAGGAGGCGTGCCTTAAAACATTACACGGATGGGCGCGCGCGAGCAATTCGCTCACGCTATTTCAAATGTCATTATATTACCAATTTGTCATAGAAACTTATTAAAAACTGGTTGATTTGGGTAAAACGACATTATATTTACTATAAAATAGGCGTTTTATTAAAAATAATTAACAAAAATGCAGTTTCTTTACAAAATTAAAAATCTTATAAACTTCGACCGACTTTTTTGGCAGTCTTAAAGAAAAAACTATAAAAAATTAAAATAGCATACAAAAAATAAAAATCACTCTCCCATCAAATCTTGACAAGTGTGTCTCTCATAACACTGTTGACACATGAATGTGACGTGCTCCGTGCAGAGTAATTTATGACACGAAATACACACTTTTTTTAGACCGTCTATTTTTCCTTCTGGGGCATATTGCACAGAATCCACTTGATCCTGGCTCTTCTTGAGCGTTGGGAACAGGTACAAAGTGCTTCATCAAAAATTTGAGATCAGATGAAACATTTTGCATGCAAATTCGTCGTGAAATATATGGTTTTACCAGCTCCAATGCCACTTGTTTTAGGAAAACACGACTCTCAACCATAATTTGTGTGTTGACTTTGTATATTATTTGCGCATTGATACCCGTTATGTTCAAAATTGCATTGACCAGATGTGATTCTAGCAACAGAATAGTCTCCTCTTTCTTTTGGTCTACAGTGTCCACTCCACCTTTGGTAGAATTGCAGAAGGTTACAATCTCGGGTTTAGCTTCATTTCCTGTTTCTTGATCTATATTATCGTCAAGCGATGATAACATAAGGACAATTTTCTTCGTTTTCTTAACGTGTGGTCTTCATCATCAGGGTCTAGAACCGAATGATCATCAGAAAACTTGTCCAGCCACGCAGAAATTTGAGCATCTTGTCTTTCATATCTATCGCCCATAGTACTAGTATTTGTTAGCTAGAAAACCAAATAAACATTCCATTACAATATAATTTTGATTGTAAAATCATATAATGTAAAGTACTAACAGATTTGTTAACGTTCAAATACAAATTAAAAGTAATAATTGTAAAACAAAATACAAATACATTTAATCAATGAAGAAAAAAATACTTACGTGGATGGGCGCGCGATGAGCAAAACGCCGCGCAGTGGTTCACACCCCCAACAAACACTTCACTACGCGGCCACCGCGACGCTGAGCAACGCGTGAGTAGCGTCAGAGGAGAGAGGTAGAATAGTTAGGAAGGTACCTAGACGCTTGACGCGCCATGAAGTCCGTAGTAACAAAAATATTCAAAACGAAGTTTTGCGTGAGCAAAATGCTCATAGCGCGCCTTCTCACGGGTTAAGAGTACCAATTGTAGGTAGTTTTCTGAACTTCCACGCTCTTGTAAACACAACACTTAAAAGTGTTATGTTCTCAATATGAGTTAAAATCACTTAAATTTAAAAACGTAATTTAACGCTTTTCATTTTTTGTTAATTGTCATGTTCATACACTTTAGGCCCAGTTCTGAAGGTACTTTGAGACTGAGTTTCTTACAACTACATTCTGACGCAGGCGAAATTAATAATTAGTATTTAATTCTAAAATTAATATATATTTACCGTTTCTATATTTTAAGAAAATAAGTATTTTTAACCAGACTTGCACAACTAAACAAAAGTCTAAGAAAGGGCATTGGAAACTTTTTAATGCTGAACTTTTTGAGGGAATGAAGCAAGAGATTAAAGTTTCATCATATTGGAAACTAGATTATCTTTTTGGCTTTTGTTTAGACAAAAATAATAATATTTAACGCTAGTAAACATTTAACCCTTGTCAATCGTATTTGACGAAAAATAATTATCATCAGAAAAGCCGCGGGTTACGCTATGAGGCGTAGCTAGTAATTTCAACATTTAATATTTTAATATGGTACCTATTCGCCCAATGTTCCGTCATCCGACAGACAAGAACCACAACACTATATTTCATAACACTGTAGGTGCTTGACTCACTCACTGTAGACTATAGAGCCGTGTGACACGGAATAAACAACGTACAGAAGCCAAACTCATGTATATACCTCGTACCTCACTTTTCATACCTACAATCGGCGGTCGCGCTAGGGTTATTGCTGCAAAAAAGGTATCGTCGTAGTGGCTCTCGTATTTAGTTATTTGATATATGTTGAGAGTAAAAAAGCAAGAATGGATAAAAATGTGAATTGTAATTTATATAATTACAAAATTTAATATCATTGACGCATGAAAATATAAGTACCTAATTCACAAAATTTTTATTTCCGGTCATTTATTTTCCCCAAAAAATAAACAAAAACCGACTTCAATTTAAAACTAAATTCAGGCAATCGAACAAATTGCTGAAGAAGCTAACTCGAAGTCGCGTCGCGTCATCGCATCGTCCAGATAAATGAAAGCTTTAGTTTTTTGTTGATATATCTAAAATCGCCGCAACGATTTCGATAAAATTTTACAAGCCTTCTTCTGAAACAAATTACAAAAATAAAATTGATTCACAATTGGCGGAGCTATCGTGTAATAAACTAACATTAAACATACAACTTAATTGAGAATCTCATTTTTTGGAATCGATTAAAATGAGGACAAACTTATCCAAATCATACATAATGCCGCTAACTTAAAAATGGTTAAGGATAGGTTGTTGGTGTCCAACGTGGTGGTTTATTCCCATGACTCTATCCTTGCACATGTATGTAGTTAGACTTCTATTGACTAATTATTTTGTGCGTGCGAGCTGTACGTCGGTGAGTCACGTGCCCTGATGGCTTAATTTGCTTAGAATAGGCACTTATATCGTATCACTGGGAATTCTTGATTTAATACTCACACTGCAACTAGTCATTTATAAATGAAACCAATAATTTCCCGTGACTTCATTCGTGAGAACAATTTATTCTGTAAGAAATTTTAAGGCATTTTTTTATTACAAATTATGCTATACCATCAGACTGTAACATATATAATTTATATTTACAGTCATTTGTTCTGTACCTAATCGTCCAAAAACGTCCTTAGTATTTTAAGTTTTTAATTTTAATAGAATGAATTTCCAAAGAGACAAAAATATAGCAACAAAAAGTGTAACCCTTATTACCGGAACAACGGAAACAAATCTAACTTAGAATACATACATACAAACATGTTAAGGGAAATGCAATCCAACCCATGCACGGTGGACTGGAAGAGATTTTACCAAGCAATAAGGCCGCCAATTAAAATGTCATGCTTGTCATGTTCTTAGTCTCTTTTGTAATTTCTATTTTCTGTTGTGCCTTTTAATAAATAGTTTCCTTATCTTATCATTATAGAGCTTGACAGATTCTGACGCCCCAAATCTAACTTGAACTACGGCTGACCGACATGTATTATTAATGTAAAAGTCTACAATTCTCTCTTTCACTTTTCTCTCCTCCCGCCGTTTTTCCTCATATCTCTACTCTGTAACTAGCTCCCTCGTCTCAAATGATAAAGGGGGACTTAAACAAGTAAACGACTGGCCTCGTGGCTTAGTGGGTAGTAAATCTGCCTGCGACGCCGAGGGTAGTGGGTTCGATTCCCACCCAGTGCAAATATTTGTGTGATGAATTAAAATATTTGTACTGTGTCTGGGTGTTTCTATGCATAATAAGTATGTATTTAGAACTATATAAGTATTCTATCAGCTATCTGGCCGCCATTTTACAAGCTTTGCTTAGTTTAGGGTCAGATGGTGTTGTGTGTGAATTGTCCACCAATATTTATTTATTTATTCATTTATAAATCCATCTCACACATACGACCTAGCACGAATGTATCAACTTTACTTTATTCTGGTTTGAAGGGTGATGTTGCCAGATAAATTACAGTACAAAGAAAATCATCTGATATGTAGCGTAGTATATTTCTAGGCAGTCACTTAATACTTTCATGTGCAACTAGCTTTGTGACACTGGTGCTATTTGGGTTACCATCAAGCGCATGCCTTGCTCATCACGTCTACATGCATGAAGCAAAAAATATGTAGGTACCTCTTTTTACGAAAATGCGCAGACGGAAGAGTACCTATGTAATATCGTACACCAATAAGTAAGTAATACAGAGAAGGAGTGCATCTAATACTTTATTTTATAGTGCATAAAAAACAATAAAAAAGTACACACACATGAATAATACCCCGATATCCGTGATAATACCTAATCTGTTATTGTTACAGCCTGTGGTTAATAGAGAATAGATTAATGTTGCTGTATGTATGTGTCTGTATGTAAGTTAGGGCCAGAGTTAAGTTCGTATACGGATTTAATTGTATCAAGAAGTGTCGGAAAAAACCTCTTCCTTACATTACACTTTTTTCGATTCAGCTTTCGTCCGATCAGAGCGTTTAACGCGCTTTTTGTAACTTAGCATTAAAAACGATAGGTACTTATTAAAACTACCACTTACTACTACTTATATTCGTAAAAAAAACACAATTTGTCACACATAATTACCTATTTAAAACACAAAAACAACACAAAAAATACAAATAACGTAATTACCTCCACAACCAGAAAAAATTGTCACAGCGACAAAAAATGTTAAATTAGCTACTTTACGGTGCACCCCATAATTTAGTATTGCCAGTCGAAAAATAAGTGACCTGGCTGCGCCCCTCCGCGGCCCCGCCCACCCCGGGCCGCCGATAGTTTAGGGTGACAGCTGACGCGTTCTTATAAGATTTTTTTGGGGAAGGATATTGGATTACTTTGTCCTTTTACGCTTATAAGTTTTTTGTACACCCGCCTATCTTATTAGATGATACTTGTAAAAAAGGTTAGAGTTGCTAGGAAGGATATTTTCTGAATTTAGCGAATCTTATAACCGTAAATATATTAATATATATAAATATATTTAACACCAAGGTGTTAGATATTATCTTGCAGTGCATGCGATAGTTCTGAAAAGCCGGATTCATTTAGAAACTCGAACGACCAATCTCACTATCATGAGGTCGCAGGTTCGGGCCCGCGTATTGCTAAATACTTATTAATCCTAGTGCAATTCACTGGCTGCAGTGTAATAACGCTCTATTTAATAATTATATTTTAATGAATAAATTTTGTTCTTCCATTAAAATTATTTGTAAACAAACGAAATATTAATAGTTTTTGTTACGAACTTGTTTCAGAATCGCAAGACGGAGACTACTAGCGCCATCTCTCGAGGAAGCGGTAAGTCTCTTAAAATTTTAAACCCCGTAGGAGCTCGAAGCGCCTGTTAGTTCCGGCTTTCTCCGTGAGTTCGAAGCGCCACCTGTGGTTTACTTTGTTTGAAATAGTACCTATTTTCAGCACGCGTAAATGATAGTACAATGTAAATGAGATTTACTTTATTTATTATGCCGCGATAACAGATAATTTACATTGTGTAAGTTATAAAGTCACTGTGTAGTTACCGAGCATTAAAATAAATAAACTCTTATAAAGAAGAAGATAACTCAGTAAATGATATTATAATTATGATATTAATATTAAAATTATATGTTTAAAATTATGGTATTGTTAACTACTTACAATGAAACGGAAGAATTTCCAAATATCAGACAAATTATTCTAAATACTCAAAGTTCCAATTAAATGACATACAATGAGTATAGTTACTTCTGGAAAAAAAATGCAGTCGTGATTTGAAACTATGGCAACCTAGAACGTGCGGGTCACACGACCAGGATCGTAGGTTCGATTCCTGTCTTCATCTCTGGGTATAGGTCCTTCATTAAGTTTGTCATCACCAGTGGCTAAAGGCGAAGTAAAACATTACGAGAAATTTTTCGACCGCAATAAAACTTTAGCAGCGGCAGAGCCTTAATTTTGTAACGATCTATAATAATTTGAAAATGGGCATCGCCTGCTACTGAGCATACTGTCAATTACTTATCTTATTTATCTTAGAATTTAAGCTTGAAAGTCAGAGTCAAAGTTTTTTATTGATAAATGAATATACATTTACAAGTCAGGCATAATCAATTGTATAACAGTAATTATACGGGATTTGAAATTGTGAAATAAAAAATTGTAATATTTAGACAATGTCATAATAAAAAATAATCGTAATACAAATGGGATATGAAATAATACCTACCAATTCTTTTCAATTATTTAATTTTATATATTAATTATTATTCTATAAAACACTTATTCTGACGTGTTATTCTAGAAATAACCAATTTTTCCTATACTTAATTGACCACTTTAAAACAATGTGAAACTTTAAGATCCTTTTATAAAGTAGTCTTTGTTTGTTTATATTAGCAAAATAGTTAATTACGTTAATAACATGGTTATACTAAACGTTATTTACAAATAATGCAGTACGTTAAATAAAGTATAGTTTATTGGAGTTTAGGACAGAAATAGTTCGTTTTCAAAACCTTAGTAGCGATAAGGCTCTCTGCAGAGTCCTCCTGAGGAGATATCATACCTTTGGTAGTTAGTCTACCTCCAATTAGTAATGTACTAACATCACTGTGTCCGGTTCCAAGGGCAATGTTCCCAGAGAAATTATAGAACATAGAAATAAATCATCTAATTTCTCTAGGTGACAGTACTAGGTCATGATTTGGACTATTCATGTTATGCGCAGGCCTATGGGGATGCGTGTTGCTTACCATCAAGCACATGTCCTGCTCGTTCAATTACCTACTCTAAACCATAAAATAAATCTTATTGAAACCAATCATTCCGCAAAAATACGTCACCAACAGTGACCATGATCCCATTATATTTCTTCCACTTTCATCACAAAACAAGATTACAGTAATCTCGGTCAATTAATAAAAATCTCAACTTTTTCTCATTCCTTTGTTCTCTGCTAACAATTTCTCATAAACACTTGACAATCGATTCTTTACGACAATCGACACCTACGTGACAAATAAAAAAACTATTTATTGACCCATAAAATTATAAAGGTAAAAGAATATAATAGAATTGATTGAATCACCGCTAATGAAATCAATCTATTGGACATCTCCATTTTACTTTGGCATCTTTAATAAATAATTATTGCTCAAGTTATAGTCATCATAAAAGCTTAATTAATTTCTATTAAAGGTACGGCTTATTTATATTGTCGAATGCTAAAATAAACTATGAAAAATACGACATAGTTATGTTGATTGCTTTCTGTGGTTTTCGGGTAGAGCTTACGTTTCTACGACTTTTAACTTCAATCTTTAAAAACATCACTTTAGGACTATTTAGTAATAGTAGATAGTATAGTATAATAATATAAAAATAATATAGTAAATAAAATAGTAGTAGTAATATATTTTAGTAGTGGAAGGACTCCTAGCAGAGTCCACCTGGGGAAGTACCACACCTTTGCCAGTTATTCTACCGCCAAGCAGTAATGTGAAAACAGTACTGTGTTCCGGTTTGAAGGGCAATGTTTCCAGAGAAATTACAGGGCTTAGGAATATAACATCTTAGGTCTCTGGGTGACGAGCGCAGTGCAGTGCTAGGTAATGATTTGGACTCTTCATGTTCCAATAGTTGCGTGTCGCTGTGCTGTTATGTGGCAGGCATGTTGCTTACTATCAGGCACATGAACTGATCGTCTCGTCACTCTTTATTTAATAAAAAACAATATTTCACTGCAGTGCCTCGCGGTTTCACGAGTGTGGGTCCCGTCTTCGTTATTGTCTTGATAAAAGGTAGCCTATGTGTTATTTCAGAGTATAATCTATTTATGTTCAAAATTGAATTAAACACCACAGTATCAAGCAGCTTCTGCGCGTGAAGTTTTCAAACCACTGCCTATCTCCATCTCTCGGACACCTATGATGCTTTATATCTTTGACTTGTATTTGTTCTAGAAACATTCCCCTTCAAACCGGAACGAAGAAATGCCTGCGCATAACTGAATATAGAATAATTAATTGACACAGATATTGTAATTTCTCCAGGCAGATTTTGCAAAGAGTTCAATCACAACTTAATAAAATCCCCACAACTAGGTAAAACGCTGACAGTATTGACATTGAATTTCAATTGCGCCACTTACTCCACTAAATCAATGTAATTGTATACTATAAAATACTTATGCTGACGTGTTATTCAAGAAATAAGCATTTTTCCTATTACTTAATCGACCACTTTAAAACAATATGAAATTTCAAGATCCTTTTATAAAGTAGTATTTCTTTAGAAGAGAATAAGATCTTATTTAACAATATAAGCAAAGAAGTTAATTGCGTTAATAATACGGTTTTATTAACCGTCATTTACAAAACAAAAGTTGTCAAGCAGATCATGTTTCTAGAAAAAGACAGCAGAATTCTCAAGAATGCAGTCTAGTCACGCTACGACAATGAACCGAGCAATTATATCAAGCCATTGTCTCTGATTGAATATTGTTTGTCCATAAAACTGAATTAAATGGATTTATTGATAATATCTTGTATTCCTTTATATTTAAGAACATGCTAGAGATAAACAACTTACTTCATGTTCCCACTGCTCAAATTTAGGGCCTTCTCTTCCATGGAGAGCTTTAAGACCAGGCCACGGATATTGGATGAGTACCTATTTATTTTCTTTTATTATACACTTCAATTGTCTCGCGAAAATTTTCTTCGTTGTTAATGGCAGTAGTTACCAATATCCTGTAAGTCTCGAAAAAATATTTAGGTGAAATTTGAACTTAGGATCTCCTTCTTCCAAAATCAGACTTTCTCACCACTAGGCCACAACGGCTCTCTGTTTAAACTAGGTAAATAGTAACTAGGTAAAAGTATTTAGGTAATAGTATCTTTTACATCTGATGTTTATTGTCTGCTATGTTTGTTATTATGGGCCTCTTTCTTGATCAGTAACTACATCTCACCAAAATTTATTGCTGAAATAAATCCAATTACTAAGTAATTTTTGTCTACTGATAAATAAAAAAGCTATTCAGACATCAATTTTATTACTAACTTTATTTTCAATATCGTGTCAAATGACGAGACGAGTAGGACAAGTGCCGGATGGTAAGTAGCACGCCTATCCACTACAATATAGTGTCACCAACACGCGATCTGAAGTCCAAATCATTACCGAGCACTGTACTGCACTCGTTATCCAGCTTTATAAAATGATTTATCTCAATACCTTGTATTTTATTAACTTGCCCTTTAAACCGGTACATAATAATAGTGTTTACGCATTACTGTAATTTATCTCTTTTATATGTAAATGCTTTGCATAAGTGTATTTTATTATAATCATTACACGCAAATATGTAGGAATAAACCCTGTATTTTATGTAATACACCATCAACAATGTATCTCTGCTTAGCAAATCAGAGTTAAAACCATTCGCGCGTCATAACAATTTGTCGTTATAAATCTATCGGAAGCATTCGATTCACTCGGCTGCCTGCCGACAATGTTGCCTCGAGCCTCCAGGTACATTAGCATGCAACGTCACAAACGCCTCGGCACGTGTAGAGCCTGCAATGCTAAACCCATCGATACGTGATTATTTTTGCATCAAGAACCTGTACCACAAATGGCGTGCCTCAAGGAGCGGTTATAGGACCACATTTTTAAACCTCTTTAGGCTTAATACTAATTGTTGAGATCGATAACATTTTAAAACTTTATAAAGAACTTGGCTACTTGTTTTTGCGGACCAACTAAGGAAACGGGATAAAATATTCCATTAATGAATATTAATAATACCTGTATACATTTGTTAGTATCTTAGTTACGTTGGCTTATCAATAAAGTATTTAAATGCTGGTTAGAGCAATCAGAAACGATGATAATGACAAAGAAACACATAAATTCGCGTTGAAGAGGAAATAACTAATGTTCATGTTGATAGTGACTTTTTTTTTTTTTTTTTTTTTTTTTTTAATTTAAATTAGCCACTCCACAGACTCCGGGGTCCGTGATCTTTGTCATTACAATTATCGTTTTTACACATATCTTGGATAAGGAGAAGAAGAGGAAAATAGGAGGAGTTGGGTACATTTAAAATCTAATTCTAGTGCTCGTCTGTAGAGCCGATCACTACCGGTTGGGATTCCGCTAGTAATCGACTCGACATCGAGTGTTTGCCTTGTCATTTGCCTAAGCTGCCTCCTCCCGGCCCAGAGCCTCCACAACGGCCGCATTTCTGTCCCTGATGGCCATCTGTAGGTTAAAATCGCGGATGGTCTTCGGTGATGCAGCCCACGCTCGCCGCACGAACCGACCGATGGCGTCGTCGGTGTCGTCAGCGTAATATGTGAAGGTCCCCGTGTGCCGTGAGATTGCCACTACCGCATGGGGCACGCTCTCGTGCAGCTTCATGTTTGCCTTGGTTTTGATTACGATTACCGACTCGTATGTTGGTCCTTGAGCTTCATGGATAGTAAGGATGCGTGACCCGGTGCCTGATCCATAACCCTGGTTTGTCAGGGTCTCCTTCTCCTCTTGAGTGTGAACTAAGAAGAGGGTATTTGGTAGGGTGTTGGGTATTTGCGCTCCCTTATATCTTCTCTGTTCTAGGGACTTTATACGGGACGCTGAAGAGTACATACCGGAGTATATTTCCCTCAGTGCATATGCGACGTCCATTGGGTTTCGATGTGTGCAGAGCAACTCCTGGCTGATCTTTGTTACCAGGTTCGGGCGATGATACCTCATTTCGAAGAGATTTTCCCTGTCGATATAAGGCAACTGATTGACGTCTCCAATGAGGACAATTTCACCAGCACCAGACAGCCTTGAAGCCATCACAATGGCTCCAAAATGGTTCATGAGAGCTTCGTCCACCATGAGGCGACTGAAACTTTCTCTACCGAAACCATTTACCAGAGCAGAAGCCATGGTTCGCACTCTGGTTTTGACCAGGTTTCCGATTCGGTGCGATAGCTTTTCTCTTAGATCTTTGCTGCCTCAGTTGTTGTAGTGATGATGGCGTCCTTGTCCACGTCGAAGTGTCTAATCACCCATGTTGTTTTTCCACATCCTGGAACTCCGTTGACCCACTGTATTCTCGGTACCTCCCAATTTTCCCAATCTGCTTTGACGTTTCCGTTCCCTTCGATGGTCTTGGCCATCTCTAGGATCTTATCGTCCAGCATAATCTTGGTGCATCGGGCAGTAACTACAATTGGGTCGTTTGGTGGTGTCGCATAAACAGGCACTCCGCGCGCTCTGTCTCTCTCTCGTTCAGTGTTACGAAGCCATTTTCTGCACTGTAAGCTGCCATATACTGTCCTGTCATGGTTCCCTTGATGACCCGGGAAGTGACATTATTGTAAATGGCTGCTTCGGCCTCCTCGAGTTTCGCTTTTAAAAGGCTTTCACTTCCTAGCCTATAGGACTGCATGATGTTTTCGCAGGTCTTGAGGTTGACTTGTCGTGTCGCGCTCAGTGTGGCTATGAATTCGATGAAGGCGTTGCGTGCATGGCTCCGCGGCTCCGAAGCCGTGACATAGCGGGGCGGTTCAACCTGTCCCATGTCGGCTCTCGTTCGGGCTGGTTGTTGCTGTGAAGCTGCTTTGGGGTCTTTGACGTCGAGGGGCGATGAATGGGATGTGATTCGGGTACGCTCCTTGCTGCTGCGTTGAAAGCAGTCACGAACGCCGTGTTGGTGCCTCGGCTGCTAGTTAGATTGGCTGAGGCTTTTTCGCGGCTGCCCTCTGCTGTACTCTTTCGGAGCCGGTTTGGATGGTCGAACTAGGAACAGGATGTCCCCAGCTATCAGTTGCATTTGTTTGGTCGTGCGAAGGGGCTCTCAGGAAGCTCAGATTTTCTCCCCTGTCTTCGTATACGACAACCTCATGATGTTTAGAGGCCTCAATGCAACCCAGCCGGTCTGCGACTCTCGCTCTTGAATATTCGATTGCCATCGCATCCACGCTTATCACCCGGGTGTTTCACCTGCATTTCTGCTCAGATGTGCGAGCAGCGCACTTGCCTGTGTGAAAGGCGTCCGACCTTCCGAGTACTCTATTAGTGCAATCGTTTTGTTTTCGATCGCACCAACCGAAATCGGTGGCCGTCTACCTCGCACACCGGCATGGCGTCGTAGGTTTTCCGCTTCATCGTGACTTTTGCGGTACTCCCATTGAGCAGGCAAGACAATCCAGGCGACAAACGAGCTCGTTTCCGCTCCCAAGCGAAGCAAAAGCTTATTCGAATCTTTCTTTGTTGCTGTCCATGAAGAGAGCCACTCCGCGGATACGGATCCCTGCTTCACCTCGGTCTGCGTTCTCCAGTAGTTGTTTGACGGAGATGCTCTTCGAGGAGTTATGTTGGGCGGGAACCGCATGCCGCGCGGCGTCCACAGACAGCGGGGCAGGGTGTGTGTGGTGATGGGGGCGCGTATTTGAATTAGTGGAGTTTCTCATGGCCGCTATGCGGAATGAGCTCTCCATGAAGGACAGGAGCCGTGTTCTGTTATCTGGATCTACTAAGATGTTGTGGAGATCCGAGACAACCAGTCTTCTGTCGATCATAGATTCGAGCTCATGTCTTGCGACCATGAATCGGGGACAATCGACTAGCACATGCCAGACTGTTTCGGGTTGGTTGGGGTCACACTCGCATGCCGGACTGCTCTTTAGCTTAAATCTGTACAGGTAATCTGCTATTCCTCCGTGTCCCGTCAACGCTTGTACCTGGAAGGAGTCAGTTTCGTGGTTCTCATCACCCGATATGCGTTTGCTATATCCGGGAGGAACGTCTGGGTGACTTTTCCGGTGTCCCAGGTCTCATATCGATCCTGCCATTTCTTGACCGATTCTTCGCGGATTTTTCTTTTGACGTAGGACAAGGGGATCCCTCGTAGTCCCTGGGTGACTCCGTGAGTGCCGCCGATTTGGCCAGTTCGTCGGCTCTTTCGTTGCCGACGGTGCCAACATGCGCTCTCACCCAGAAAAGACGAAGAGATCTCCTTCAGCATTTATCTGTCCAATGTTTTCCTTTACGCACTTAACCAAGGGTGGCTCGTTTTGGGTTACTTAGCAGTTCGAGTGAAGATCGGGAGTCACTCAGGACATTGACTTCTGGGTCCTTGCTCTTTAACGCCATTTGAGTTGCCCGGTACAGAGCATAAAGTTCCGATTGAAAGACTGTGCATTCGGGTGGAGCTTGAAGGTCGAGTTCTTGACCTCTCTGCCATTCTCCCACCATGTTAGAGCAGCTCAACTTTACCTTCAATTTTACTGCCATCAGTATAAATTTGAGGTCCTTGTGGAAGATTGAGGTGTCTTCTAGGAGCTCGTACTCTACGGATAACTGCGTGGACGGATGGGGTTGGTCCAGACAGTTAACATTTCGTTCGAGTTCCACTTCTGGTGGGAGGTAGTCTTGGGAGAGGTGTTTTTACTCTGTACAAATTTGCCGCTTCCTGTATTCTCAGATCCAAGGGAGCAGACCGGAAAGGGCAAGTGCTGCTTTCAGAGAAACAGTACGGTACGACTTACAGATTTTCTGGGCAAAACCTCTTTGGATAGCGTTCAACTGAGCCTTGTTTTCCTCGAAGTCTGCCGCTTGCGCCCATACACTTGAGGCATACATGATGATAGGTTCCACCACCGCGACGTAGATTGTTCTCGTGATTTCGCCATTTAATCCCCAGGTCACCTTCGCTGCACATGCGAGCTGTCTATAAATGTTCGCCACTTTTTACATTGGGCGGTCACATGTGCTTTAAAGTTGAGCCGGCGGTCGATCAGTAGGCCTAGCAGTTTGACTTCATCGACCAGATCGAGCCGAACGCCGGACATGACTATGTTTGGAGTTTCGTATTTCAACTTTTTGTGAAAAGCATCGCGTTGGTTTTATGCGCTGCAAAGTTGAGTTTGTTAGTTTTACCCATTCCACTGTCATGCTCAGCGCCCTGCTCGCCTGCTGTTCGATGATTTTCGAGTTGCCTGTAAACACGAGAACGACGTCATCTGCGAACGCTTGACAGTACACTCCCTCTGCTTCTAGCATTCGCAGTAACGAGTCTAGGATCACATTCCAAAGGTCGGTCCGCAGATGGACCCTTGGACGCATCCTTGGTTGTTTCCTTCTCGTAGACTGCTCTTGCATAGTTGACCTTGATTTTACGGTCGCTGAGGTAAGAGTTTACCATGTCGTAGAGGTTTGTTGGGCACCTCTTCTTCGCTAATTGATTTTTGAGGGTGGGCCACCATGCATTGTCGAAGGCGCCTTCTATATCCAGGGAGATTAAGAGTACGGTGTCTTTACTGTCTACTCCTTTTTGATGTGCTCTACCAGGTCATAGAGGGCGTCTTCAGTGCCTCGCTGGGGCATGAAACCGTACTGTTTCCTACTAACGGTTGGGAGGAGATGCCATTGGAGACGGTTTACCAGAAGCTTTTCGACGATTTTTCCTAGAACGGACAGAAGACCTATGGGGCGGTATGATTTTGGATGTGTGTAATCTGTCTTACCGGGCTTGCGTAATATGACCACGTGCGCTTCTTTCCATTGCTTGGGAAGTATTTCAACGACAAGCATTTGTTTGCTATCGCCAAGAAAACCTCCCATTCGCAACGTATGGCTGCTTCACAGATATCAGCGGTTAGCCCGTCTGTACCGGGAGCTTTTTTCGGATTCAGAGTTCTCAGTACTGATTCCAGTTCCGCTGATGTGAATGGTGGGTCATTTTCCGGTAAGCCCATAGGCGTTTCTGTCATTCGCTCCCGTAGCTCTGTATGACAAGGTTGGTCTGTGCTCTCAGAGTCGTCGGGATAGAAAGTTTTGGCAAGTAGTTCTGCAGATAGCTGCGGGGATAGAGTGTTACCTTCGGTGTCTCTTAGGAGTATTTCTTCCTGTCTTGTCGAAGTTTGTTTCATCACTCTGTAGATCTTGTCCCACATGCTTTCTTTCTCCTGATTCGTGCAGAACTCCTTCCAACTTACCGTCTGAGCTTGTTTGACTTTTTCCTTGTAGTCTTGTCGAGCAATTTGATACTGCTCGACTACAAGTTCAACTCTGTCAGGGCGGCATTCCTGATCCGTCTCTTTCTTCTGAGAACTTCCTTTTCAGATTATCGAGCGTTTTCGTATACCATGGGGGGGTTGGATTTCCCTTCGGCGAGCTTACCAGTGGGATGGTCTGTTCGCAGGCTTCATGTATATTAGCTGTGTAGCTCGTAATCATCGACTCGAGTTCCAATGGACTTTCACATTTCTCCACTGACTCGGGCGAGATGTTTCCTTCTACAAGGGAGGATTTTAACTGTGACATAAAGTTTGACCATTGTGCCTTCTTGGTGTTATATTTGCGTGTTGTTATTGGTCTCTGTTGTTCGAGAGCTTTAACTAGACGCAAAGTGAAAATAATTGCGTTGTGGTCTGATGTTGTAATACTTTTGTCAACATTCCATCCCTCGATTTTTCCCAGGAGACTCGCTGCACGTTGTGACATCTACTATGCTTGTGCAGAGTCTACCTTCCCTAACGATCTCGAAGGTTGGTGTATCGCCAGAGTTGAGAATAAATAAGTCCATTTCGTTGAAGAAAGAGTTTACGGCTTCTCCTCTCTCATTTTGGGATGTACTTCCCCACCAGTGGGACCACGCATTCACGTCACCAGCAACAATCAGATCTTTTGTCGCTAGTTTTTCACTGAATACTTTAATCCTGCTGAGGTAGGGGTCGACTATTTGGTCTCCTTCTAAGTAGACAGAAATAACTCCCAGTTTTAGGCCTGTGCCGACCAACAGGACAGCCGCTTCCGTTTCGGTAACAAGTTGGGGTCATGGATTACCTCAGTTTGTCACCGAAGACTATTATGGCTGCCTTAACTGGTTTTTGCCTATTTAAACTGCACTGAATAATACGAGTTCCAGGATATTGTTTCATTACGCCTTTGTTTCCCACATAGGGTTCTTGAACAAGGGCAACTGAAACTCCCTTTCTCTCGCGACCTTCAGGAGTTCTGCTGTTGCATTCTGGGAGCGCTGCAGGTTTGCTTGAATGAAACGCATACCTGGTTCGCCTACTCTTTGGGAGACTGAGCCACGTTCCTCATGAGTGCCCTTAGCAATAAGATATTCGAGACCGCGCTATCCCATCCCATTTTAACCTTTCAGGGCACTCGCTACTAAACGCATTGTGTGCGAGTTCTTTTGGGGTCTGTTGGGATGAGCAGTCGCGCAGTTCTTGCATTTGGGGGACAGGTCTTCTTTCCTTGCCTTGCATTGAGTCCAGGAGTGAGTTTTCCCGCAGTGACTGCAGTACTCATCCCTATCCCGACAGATCGCCTTTGTATGACCAAAACCTAGACACTTCGAGCATTGCACCAAGGGCGAGTGGTCTGCCACTGGTCTCCTCTGAAGTCCTATGTAGACTTTTTCAGCATCCAAAACGCTCTGTGAATGCGAGGAGAGACCTCGATCACCGGATGGCACTCATGAGGGTTACGTGCTTTTTTCCTGTACCGCACTCTAATCGCGCTTTCTTGCAAATTAACCCCCTGTAGCAAATGTTTATTCTGCGCCAAAAGGTTTTCTACTATTTCGTTGTCTTTGTGGTAAGACAGGACGTCTCGTATGATGATCAGTGGATTACCCGCTTTCGCAGTTTCCACCTTTAAAGACTTGTCCTGCTGCACACGATTTCTGACCAGACCAAGGTCTTCCTCTGTGCTGCAACTCAGGATGACTTTCCTGTTTCGAGCTTTTCGCACTCGGTCAACTCTTGCTCCAGTCTTCTTCGTGTCCAGAGCTAACGCTATCCTGTCTATTAAATTTTCGGCGGTCGTGGGGGATGTGGGATTCGCCGTTGTCACGATAAGAGTGTGGTTCGGTTTTGGCACGATCGGCTTAGCCGCTATTTTTGCGTAGTTAGGCTTTGGTGGCTTGCCCGTCTCCGCTTGGCAGATTTCGGCCTCGATGCTTAGGGCTGGTGGGGAGAATTAGTTTTCCTGGCGCATCGTCCGGAGTTCTGACGATACAGCTTCTAGACGTTCTGTAATAGGCAGCACGTGCTCGTCGATGTTTATTTTAATTGGGGCAGAAGATGGGGGTGGTGTTTGTTTCGTCAGCATGTTTTCAATTTTACTTAGCTTATCCGAATAGTTTGGGGGGGTAGGAGGTGGTGGAGCTGAGGCGAGTTCTTTCAGCATATCAGCGTTTTGGTGGAGGGCCTCGATGGTTTTCGTCCTTTCTGCGTTAGAGTCCCTCCGGAGCTCGTCGACCTGCCTCCGAAGAATTTCAATACCGGTTTTTAGGCCAAGATAGTCATTCTGCAGTGGAGTCAGATCAACGGGGGCGCTTCGAATTGGAGCAGGCGATTTAAGAAAACCACTGATGTCCTTCACCGCTTCGGCCGTTGCTTTAATTTGTTGATGAGGCTCTCTTGATTCAAAGCTCTGCCAATCTCTAATGACTCTTAACTCTTTCTGGAGTTCGGTGAGTGTTTCCCTGGCCAAAGCTACCTCCTTTGTTAGATCGTAATGAATTTGTTGTACTGACTTAGTGTGGGCCCTTTCCACCGAGAGCAGCTCCACGGCGTGTCGAGTCCGCTCCTGTTCGAGTGAGGCGATGTGTCGATGCCTGGACTCGGCCAAGGAAAGGACTATCTCGAAGAGCGTCTGGAGACTCTCGATCGCGGTTTGTTTTAAATCCGTCTTTGGTTAGTGGATTGTTCGAGAGCGTCCTTTCCCGGGTAGTGCGTCATTTGCCACTTTCGTGGCGCTGTCCATCTCGACCCCGCCCGCTTAGAGCAGTGTGCGATTAGCATACTGGTTCTTTTGCACCGGGCGGAGGTCGGGAAAGACGATTCTGACACACTGTCCGTTTCCTCATCCATCGTCAACTCCTTTGGAGGTGATATTCCACACTGTTTCCAGTTCTCGACTCTATCTATTGCGGCCAGGTGTTCTGGGCTCGACTCTGGCACTGATGTTACCGGCACAGAGGTTTCGCTTACTGTTTGTGAGCGCGGTGGCGATGGGACTTTGTCGAGTAATTGATCGCAGCGGGACTCTACCTCGGGGGCATCTACGGGCACACCGGGGTACCCCTCCCGATTTTGCGTTGGCGGCACCACGTCTGACGCGCTGGTCGTAACATTTTTTTTTAAAATGCGCTTATGTAAGCTTGACGCTACTGACCTTACAGAGAGCACCCTTGGTCGTCTGGGTGCATTGGCAGGGCCAGATGTGCGGCAGGCAGATGTGGAGGCGGAGGCTTTTTTCGTTGTGTCGGACATTTTACAATATTTTCTAACTAAATTAGGTTAATTAAATTATTTATTTTTATTGTGGCAGATGGTGGTGTTGATAGTGACTAATCTGTAAGTAGAGACAAGTACGATGAACGAGTATTGCCGGGTCGACTGAAATATAACAAGTAATACTTAGTACATAACGTTTTTACATAACCAGGACAACTATTGAATCCAAAATGGAACCGCAAACAAATAGCATTTCCAAACTAAATACACTGTTATTAAATTGAAATACACAAAGGAATAACATTTCAATTCTTGGCGCCTAATCAACTATGGATTTATCCATAAATGTAAGAATAATTGAATTGATCGTTATGGAATATAATACTATTTACGATCAATACAAATGATCAAATTGAAGTTATTAAGCCAACGGTTTTGAATTGCACATGGAAATTGCAATATCTTCATATTTGTTTATCTAAATAAATGTTCAACCACCAACATTGTGTACATCATAAGATTGAACGAGATGGTATTAAAATTTTATTTCAATATGATTCCAATTTTATTTTAAAGTCGAGAGTGCTTAATCTGCTTCTTGGTAAGCACCCTCCACCACTACAAGGCAAGATGACGGTCAAGTCTTGATAAAAAAATGATACATAATAATGTACATAATTTAAAATAAAATTAAAGCTTTCTTCAAATTAAGAGTTTAACTCGTGGACGGATTAATCACTCTAATAGGTACAAAGTTCGGTAGGTCAGCTAGTCCTAATAATATTACAATTGTTAAAGTTTTGATGTTTTTTGCTCAATCACGTTGTAACCTAAAACCACGGGCCGCTGCTACTTATTATTACATTTCCATTAGATCCAGTGCGAAGCTCTTAAGACTTGAGGCAGCGCGTGAGTCACCGGTTCATCAATTCATTGTGTGCTTGACTGTATGTATGCTTGCAATTAGTATTTGCATTCAGCCTCATTACGATGCAGCCGAAGGAACGGCCAGGTTTCCGGCTGCACAACTGATTATTATCTCCCGCTATAACTTTATGGCTTTTTCTATTAAAACTGTATTTTATAGTAATAACTTAGAATCAGTTACGTTGGCAATAAAACTGCTAACCGCGTGTGTTGATTCCATTTGCGTTGGGATATTTTATTGTTTCTTTATGGACGCCTGAGATTTGTTTATTTGTAAAAACTATTCATGGTGGTTTCCAAAAGTTTTTCGAGGTCAAAATTAGATTCAATAACTTTTTATTTTTCAAAGTATATAGCGATGGCAAGAACAGGACATGTGGCTGTTGATGTGCAACACTCTGGTCGATAACGGCTTAGAAACACGCAGCTATTAGAACATGTAGAGTCCAAATCATTACCTAGCACAGCACTGCACTCGTCGCCTAGAGATTTAAAATTATTTACCTACAAGCCCTGCAATTTATCTGGAATGATTGCTTTATAAATCGGAATACAGTGATATTTACACGTTACTTATTGTCTGTTAACAGAACGTATACAGTAACTGTCGCTTATGTACTATTGTTTTTTCCTACAAGTAATAAATAAAGAGTGACAAGACGAGTAAGACATGTGCCTGATCGTAAGCCATATGCATGCCCATAGCAACACAGTGACGTGCAACTATTGGAACATGAAGAGTCCAAATCATTGCATCATGACACAGTGCTCGTCACCCAGAGATCTAAGATATTATATCTCTCAGCCCTGTAATTTCTCTGGAAGCATTATTCTTCAAATCGGAATCCAGTAATGTTTGCACAATCCTGATTGGCGGTAGAATAACTGGCAATGGTGTGGTACTTCCCCAGGCAGATTCTACCAAGAGTCCTACCACCTACCATAATCATAATGAGTATGTGAAGTTGTTAAAAATCCAGAATTTTCTAATGAGGAACCCAAATATATTGTTATACCAGTTTGTCTGAAATGGGCTGTACTCCCGATAAAAACTGCAGATCTCTTAAAAGATATGACGCGACGCTAGAATTACGCTATTAAAAGTAAAAAGTTAATATCATTTCTAATCACCACCTGCCTAGCATCAAATGCATACTATCTATAATTTCAATACTTATATTACAAAGAAGATTTGTATTTCTGTATGTAAGGAATCAACCCAAAAACTACTTGACTGACGTTGAAAATTCTCTCAGAGATAAAACCTACCTGAGTAACTTGAATAAGGAGTTAAGAAAGTACTGTGGTGGTAGGACTCTTTGGAGAGTCCACCTAGGGAATTGCTACACCTTTGCACCTATTCCAGCTATTTCACCGCCGAGCAGTAGGTAATTGCAATTTTGTGTTGACGAGCGCTGTGCCGTGTCCAATGCTAGGTAATGATTTCGCCTGTTCATGTTCCAATAGCTACATGTCACTGTGCTGTTATAGGCAGGCGTGTGTTTTTTCATCAGACACATACCCTGCTCGTTTTGTAACTCATGAAAAAAATCACGTGGACTACCATTATTTTGTTTTATCATAACTGTTGATGCTAAAACAAACTTTCGCGATTGTAATATTAGTAGAATATTAATAGTAGAAAGTACTTAAGAAGTTATTAAACTAAACTCCCTGTGCTTTTTGCATTCACTTTTTTTAATTGTACGGGTCTAGATCGCCATTTCGCCTGATGTTAAGCGACGATGTTATTCTTTAAGGAATAGAAGAGATCATTAAACAAACAAGAACAAAATTAAAAAATTTGACTAACCCCCGACTACCTCGGATCTCGGATTATCTGTATAACGTTCTACTAGTCAAGCCCTTTCATTTGATACCCATATTAAGGAGTTGTGAAAAAAGAAATGTATTTCGCCATTTTGTGGTAGCGGCCATCTTGGATTTAAATTTGTCATAGTGCAAAGTATTCTACTAGTCAAGCCCTTTCATTTGATACCCATATTGAGGTAGTAGTGAATAAAATAATATAATTCAGCATTTTGTGGTGGCGGCCATCTTGGATTTGAAATTTGTTATAGTGTATAATATTCTACTAGTTAAGCCCTTTCATTTGATACCCATATTGAGGTAGGTTGTGAAGAAATATTTTGTCCGCCATTTTGTGGAGGCGACCATCTTGAATCGATATTAACCAAACATAGCTGAGAACATCCGCACAAATATTAAACCTTCAAATAAAAAACCGCATTGAAGTTGGCTCATCTGTTTGAGCTCTACAGTGCACAGACATACATCGACGTCAAACTTATAACACCCCTCTTTTTGGTCGGGGGTTAAAAATACAGCTCTGTAGAACGTACGATTGCCTACAAGAAATGTCGCAACATAATATAATGTTTAACAATTATAGCTATTTAAAATTAACTGTTTTACCATGGCCATTTTTAACTCTCTATTCAGCTTTTCTCACTAAATGTTTAGTGTTAATGAATATTTACGTGCAAAGCCAGGACAGGCAGTTAGTTACGAACAAATTATAGCAAGCAATAAATAATAGATAGAACAGATACACTTAAACATGCAGATGTTTTGACAAAGAAAGCGATTCATAACGATATTAACGTTGAACCTTGAGGGCACAGCTTACCACATTGACGATTTCTAATATGATAGATAACTACAGGAAATTATCGGCCCTCGCTATGTAAAGGTGCATGACTTGTCTCGCTTTAGGCTAAGCGTTTTAATACACGCTTTTGGTTTCTGTGTTGGTTTGTCATGAACCGTTTTTATTGCGATAAGTTGCAATGTTCCGAGTTTTATTTCTATTTAGCAGTCATTTTACAACACCTGCCTAATAGTTTTAGTTTTATGTAACTGATATATTTATACGTTAGTTCCTGCACCTTGTTTTGAATAAAATGGCTACTGTCTAATAAACGAAAAGAATAAATTGCTTTTAGGGGTGATAAGTAGCCTACTGTCAATAAACTATCATCTGTTTGAATTCCAATTTTAAGTTTCATCATAGAATAGGTTTCATCCTTCGTAGTCTTAGCAATGTAATTCTTGCGTCGTGATTGAGCAACATACATTTGAGCACATTTGTAATATGAATAGGATTATAGATAAACATTGTTGTTACTGCCTTTTGTTAACATAGTCCTGGAACGTTAGTCAAATATAAATATACCTACTAGCGACCCGCCCCGCCTTCGCACGGGTGCAATTAAAATCTCTACAATTTTTGTTTTAGCAAGTTTTTACTGTGTGGTACGTACGTACCCAGGCCAACTCTGCAAATAGTCCTACAACAAAATGGCAACATAAAATGAATAAGCATACTTTTCGTATCTCTGTATTCCACTGGTTTTGTTCACAAGTTATCAACGAACATGTTATTAAGCTAATTGTTGTGTAACTTGGAGACAGAGCAACCATCATCGGTCCACTGTCTGTATCTAGTAATGGAATAGGACGGGCGGAGACGCAGCTGATGGCGCGGTTCGTTAGTCAGGCTGTCTGTACACACTGTACGCAACTAACCCTGTATTTGCCATTCAGAACTGGTTATTGAAATCATTGGGAATAGTGACTCGTCACATCTTGTTAAGTCAGTCGTAAAGAGTATCTTATTATTATTTATTTATTACTTTATTGCTATAAATATATCATTTTTCTAAAAAAACTAGTTTTTAGGATACAATAATGCATTAACCCTGTATAAAGAGCGTTGCAATTTTACGATGTGCATGTTCGACAACAAACTTTGACAATCAAAACATACACACACGCATACTTAATACTAGAGAAAAATTTCTTAATAATAACTAAAGTTAAATTTTTTTTTACAAAATTTTACAATAGGTGCTCGTATGTTCTAAATAAAAATTGCATGCCTATATTCTAAATATATTTAAACATATGATTATTTATAGGACTTCGCCCACAACTCACATGAGTACTTACATTAGTAATAAGAAAAAGTTCCAAAGAAATTACAGGGCTTAGAGATAATAACATCTTAGATCTCTGGGTGACGAGCGCAGTGCAGTGCTAGGTAATGATTTGGACTCTTCATGTTCCGATAGCTACGTGTCGCTGTGCTACGTGTCCAATAGCTACGTGTTATGTGGCAGGTATGTTGCTTACCATCAGGCACATGTCCTGCTCGTCTCGTCAATCATAATTAAAAAAAAAAACAAAAGAGAGATCAAATTTTGTCATTATAAAAGTATTTTACGCAGTAGTAACACTTATCTACTAAACACGAACGGAGTTTCTTTCGATTATGTTGCATTATCATAACAGCGGGAAAACTGTGGGAGTTTTCCCACTGCTAGGACTTCGCTGGGACTCTTCTCTCGCAAGCACAGAGTCAAGGGCATAATGTCAGACTGTGTGCGGGTTGGTGGATGATGCCTCGAAAGATCCTATTAACATGTTTGTTTCCTGACGATTTTTTCCTTCAGAGTTTCAAGCTAGCGACATAAAACGATGAAAACAATCGTCAAACAAATCAAATATCGTGAGAAAGCCAACATGTAAGTACATTATTTTGAGGAATAAATAATCAATAATCGTTGCAATACAAGCAATGACTGGCCTCGGCTCAGTTATTCTCATCTGCCCACAGTACCGAAGGTAAGTTTGATTTCATTCGGGACAAATATTTGTATGAGTGATGTGAATACAGATTTTGTTGCAAGGGATGTGGGATCAAAAATGGGACGTCGTAGGTTCAAAGCTAATGAGCACGTTTGAGTATTTTTCGAAGCGTAAATGTACAAATGTATCTTCAGTACTGGCTTTAAGAATGATTGAAATCAGAATGTTTCTAGAAATAAAAAGTGGGCGTCATACCTCATGATCTAATTAGCACTAGATCAGCATAGTTGATTATGACCTTAACTATCTTCTTGTGAGAGGTCACGAATCTTAGCAGCGGACTATAAGATATACTGACTATGCGTATTCTAGATATGTATGATATTCATGCGCTTTCTGCAGACAAACAGCAAAATAAATACGTATGTTAATTTGATTAGTAAAATAGAGTTTCCTTAGATTGGATCCATAAAAACCTTGGCCACAAGCTCCCCGCTGAGATGCTGATTCCAACTATCTATATTCACAAATAAATTGTCTATAAACAGTCCAATTTCATTAAACTATACCGAAATCGAATTCATTATGTATAACAGTTTATTGAGGGTTAAAATCAGTCTAACTTAATCGATTATAAACTATAAACTCACAGATCAGTGAGCAATGTCCACTTCAGACAAGATATTAGTTAAGACTGACAACGCTCCGCTGTTTTACCCGTGTCATACGATTTCCGTAGATCCCGTTATTTTTTCGGGATAAAAAGTAGCCTATTTCGTTCTTCCAGATTACCTATTTATCTAATAATTCATTCTAAAATATTAATTTCAGTCCGATCCGAAGTTACAACGTGATTGAGCAACAAACATCCATACCTTGACATTTATGATGAGATTGGTCCCTGCTGCTGCAGGAGCCAGCGGTTTCAGATCAATAGATGTTTGATGCCCAATCACGTCGGGGCGAGATTTACAACACATTTAGGTTGCAGTCTGGAATTAACTACGCATAGGATTATTTTTATCTCAAGAAAAAAACGGGAACTAAGCGAGTAAGCCCACGGGGCGCTGAATAATGAAAACTATATTCCGCAATTGGATTGACGATGTCATTCCTCACACTCCGTTAAAACATTACAAAGTCAGGAACGCAGTCCGATCCATGGCAGCCGTATCTCCACCGCGTCACTATCGCCACGTCATCACGTTTTATAAATCAGCAATTATCAGATCCCACGAGCCGCAATGCAACTATCTCCACATTCCTGAATCGGTTAGTTTACTTCAAAACTTTACACGCTATCAAGGAAAGCGAGCGAACCACCACGCCACACTAGTCCGTCGAAAGCATTCCGCTTCAACCACATTTCGACCAAATCAGGATTCGGACCAGCTAAGGAATTGCGCAAACTCCACGGCACAAATAACTTGATTATGGCTGACAGAATATCAGTTAAAGTATCCAGTTTACACTGATCTGTGAAGTTTGATACTGTGTCAACGTTTTGTGGTGTTTATGGGGAGTAAAGTGGGTCATTTTGAGCTGGACGCTGACCACTCGTGCTTGGCAGCGTCTTGTCAGATAGAGATCTGATTCAACTTCACAGCAATTGTGTTTCTCAGCTGCCAGAAGGTGAAATATGGCGGTCAACCCGGAAAATTGTTCGCATTCCTATACATAACAAGCTGGCCCGTGGCTAAATGTTTTAACAAAGAGTAATAAATAGCAGTTAAACATTTATCAATTGATTTCTAGTTGATGGCTGCCTCGATAAGGCAGTGGTCATGTTTATCGCTTCGATACAAATTTCTAATTTAATTTCAAACGCCACGTCGTTTCGGAAATAAATTAATATGCCAATTGGGTAATAATGTAGGTACAGTTTCCGAATTTATATTATTACGTGAGAAAGAAGATTTTTAGTTATTTACAAAGATTGCATGAGCATAATTATGTTGCCTAGAGTTAGCTTTTGGCAATAAATTCGCAATATTCTAAACAATAGACTCTGACGTTTTTGTCTTTAGGATGCCAACCATAAAACAATGTCGCTTTTTTGAGCTACTAGCAATCCGATGCAAAAAATGGCAAAGAGGTGTTAGATTTTCTTTAATAATATAGAGTGGCGAGACAAGCAGCAAATGTGCCAAGCAACAAGCCTGCCCGTAACAGCACCGTGACACGCAGCTATTGAAATATGAAGAATCCAAATTGTTACCTAACGTTGCACTGCGCTCGTCACCCAGAGATATAAGATGTTTTATCTCTATGCCCTGTAATTTCACTGCCCGACAAACCCGAACACAGTAATGTTTGCACATTACTGCTTGGCGGTAGAATAACTTGCAAAGGTGTGGTACTTCCCCATATGACTCTGCAAAGAGTCCTGCCATTACAAAATATATGTACATAGATCAAGCACATGAGTTGCACTCTCTCCAAAGAACTTAAAAATACGGTAAAAAATCGAAAATAATCCAGCAATTTTGTGGTGATGTCCCTGACTTTGAAGTCTATTGATGACTGTATACTCTGTGCTGTGTGTGCGAAAATTCAAAGTCGCTCAGCGAGCTATGGAAAGAGCTATGCTTGGAGTTTCTCTGAGAGATTGTATTCGTAATGAAGTCATCCGTCAGAGAACCGAAGTCACCGACATAGCTCAGCGCATCAGCAAGCTGAAATGGCAGTGGGCTGGTCATATCTGTCGCAGAACCGATAACCGTTGGGGTAGACGAGTTCTGGAGTGGAGACCACGAATCGGCAAACGTAGTGTAGGACGCCCTGAGAATAGGTGGAGTGACGATATACGTAAGGCAGCTGGTAGCGGTTGGAAACGGAAAGCCGAGGATCGGGCTGAGTGGCGTATTATTGGAGAGGCCTATGTCCAGCAGTGGACGAATGTAGGCTGATTATGATGATGATGATGATGATACTCTGTGCTGTACCTACTGCAAGTCTGATTAGATCTCGTTTCGTGCAAGGCAATAATGATTGAGAGAAGCTGCGCATGATTGCTACAATTTCTCATTAAACAATGACAAGTGCGGAACAGAGGGCCATGTTCGCGCAAATTGCGCCCTTGTCTGCACGAGGAAGCTATTCACGATAACCTTTCAAAGATGCCTTGTGTAAGATAGTTATTAATAGCAATTGGTCAATGATGATATTTGACTCAACGCATTCATATTGCCGTTCTGCGGGGTAATGTTGACTGCATAGTTTGTTAGTTAATTTGTAGGGGCTTTTTCCGCACTAACCTCTTGTCTACGTGGCACTTACGTTTTTTGACGTGACAACGTCTTATAAATTGGTTTGCCGGGTGACACTTCAAGAAACTGCGTTACGCTCCGCTCACGTTATGCGCTCACAACGAGAGCGAGTGAGAGGCACGCGTCCCTTCCACTCGGGCATGGTTAGCCCGCCTAAGAGCGAGAGAGACAGACATAATAAGTGAAAGGCACGCGTCCCTTCCGTAAAATTATTTTACCACTCAAAGTCGTTGTCACGTAAAACTTTCGCCCGTATACCGACTTTACAGGCAACCAATTTTTTTTTAAATAGCTTGAGTCGGCGACATTTATAATAGCAGTATGATATACACTATATGATATATATACTATATGATAGTACTAGTAGGTATGTAGGTAGTTACACAGGTAACATATTGTAAACGTTAGTATTGTTTAAATACTAAAGTTTTAAGTTTTTAATTCTACCGGCAGTCCCCATAGCTGCCAAATATACAAGAAAAACACATCCAATACACCAACAACACGCTGTAAATATTTGAAGCTACGACTATTTATAGCCATTAGGACACAATTATTTATTAATTAAATAATTATTCATTAATTCATAATTTAAGAGCGACGCTCTTGTCAGTAGAGAGTGGATAATTATTAATTATTTTTATTAATTAGGAAGCTATTTAAATTCGTATTCACTAAGTAGCTTTTAGCTGTATGTAGGCAAAACTCTTTCAAACCATAGTATGCTAAAAGATTTATTACACTTGACTAAATTTAGTTAACCGAAATCAAAATAAATATTTGTGGACACTTCATAAATAACACCATCTGACCCAAAACTAAAAAAAGTTTGTACTATGGAAGCCAGATAGCTGATAGAATACTTATATAGTTTTAAATGCCTACCTATTTGCCATACATAGAAACACCCAAACACAGAACAAATACTTGTATTCAACTCAATTTTCTTTGATTCTCTTTGAGACAAAAAAATAAAAAAATCTTTGGGTGGGAATCGAGCCTACGACCTTCGGCTATCTATTTAGAAGCAAGATGAAACAAGCAATCCTTGCTTCTAAATTCGCTTCTACACTTCGCTGAATTCAGTAGCGATTAAATTCAGACGACTGAATTTAGCCAAGCGTAATAGGCCTTTAACCCAACCGGAGTCGTGTCCCAAGGGTCAGACACATGCAACAACGTCAATACTCTGACACACACTTCATTGCATTTCACGACCGAGCAAAAAAGTCAACGCTGCAAACAATAGAATTTAAACACTAAATCAAATAGCAATCCATGTTGTCATTTCGGGCCGTATATCCAAAATAGGCTGGCGTTTGATGGCTACGACGATGGAGCGTGCATGCAAAATGGATACCGATTCTCCTACAGTGTGGTCAGACTTATTTAAAACTAACTAGCAGCGTGTTATTTAACCATGACAAAAATAACCTATGTGTTATTTAGTATTTCAGTGTTCTATTTCATCCCAAGATTAATACTTATTGAGTGAATAATCAGATGTTACGACGTAAATGAGCAAAAAATATCTGAACATAGATTTAGATCTTATGTCGTTTTAATACGTAGGCCGTTTTGCTTTTAGGTCCTTCTGATACTATACTATCGAAACTTTGACATTTTTAATTTTAGTAGGATTTTTGTTACTCTCTCACGTAAAACTTACTGTAGGGATTTGGATGAGATTTCGATCATAGAAAGATAGTAAGCCTGGAACAATACATAGGGTTATGTTTCTTCCGAGAAAACTAAGGGATGGGGAGCTACCCGGATTAAAGTAAAAACTAAAGCGCTTGTCCCGCTCATCTTTTTCGCCGTCAATAGTGCGCTACCTTAGGTAGTAATACTAGGTACCGCGTAGTAGTAGGTACTACGTAGTGACTGCTACTACTAATACTGACTACGTAGGCACTTACGCCAACGCCGCCGACATTACAATAGCATGTTGGTGACGCGAGCTTATAATATTGTCGGATAACGAAAAGTGCACAACGTGGCTAAATAAATTTTTACCTTACAAAAGAATATATTTTAGGTGTTGCAACCTATATTCAATTACAAAAATTAACAGTTTTTTTATTACAATTATATAAATAAAATAATCGTTATTGCTTAATACAAAGCTGGCAAACAAAAAAAAGTCACAATACACAGAAAATATGTCAAACTTATAATTACAGTGCCACCAACTTATCTGTAGGACGGTCAAAAAGCGGAACAACTGAGTTACGAGTATTAAAGAACACAGCAGTCGTCGAATTTTGTAATGTGTTGCAACACTTTTCGATCGTGGCGCCGTCGTTACATTCTACAGATAAGTCAGTAGTACTATATGATTGTCAATACACGTTCTCGTTTTGAGACAACATAATTGCTCTTTGCAAATATGTCAGCCTTTAGTCCGGGCTGATTTAGAGCTGACTGTCTGTCAGCGGCTCGTAGACCCGTGGTACAATGGGTGATATATCGGCGGCATGCAGGACATTTGCGAATGGCACGATTAGTGCCTTATGACGAAAATGATTGAAGTTGTGGAAAACAAGCGATGTACTACTGTTTTGCTGGTACACGATAGATTTTTGAAGTAAAAACATCTTTTGGCGCACCACAGACGGGTTTTTCTGTGAATTGAATTCTAACGTAAGAAATCTTCGAGTAAACTCTGGACCACGGCCATCGGTAGTTTCGGTTCACCCGCGTAGTTTCCAAAGTTAACTATCAAATTCTGAGTTTTAAGTTTTCACATCTGTCGGCAGTTCCTATGACTGACAATTTTTATATAGAGGTAGTATAGAGTGACGGTACCTGACTTGTTGAAGCCTGATTACAAACAACATAACAATAACAGGACAGTGACACGCAACTATTGGAACATAAAGAGTCCAAATCATCAACTAGCACTGCGACGCTCTCGTCGCCCACAGACGTAGGATGTTATATCTCTATGGCCTGTAATTTATCTGAACATTGCCCTTTAAACCGGAACATAGTGATGCTTACACATAACTGCTTGGCGGCAAAATAACTTTGAGCATGTTCAAACAAGAAATCCAACTTCAACTTTATAAGTATACTAGATGTCCGCCCCGGCGTTGCCCGTGGTACATTATTTAGTACTCAGCAAGATCCCGTACATATACCTACAACGGTGAAAGAATGACTGAAATCGGTTTAGTCATTCCTGTGAATATCGCCATTCAGCTCCAACACCTCTTCAGCTCCCTGCTACGCCACCTGTCGGAAATTGGTCGTACCAACACAGATTTAGAAAAAAAAAGAAGTGTGGCACTCGGAGACTGCCGCGGTAAAGCTATTGCATGTTGCATGCATTTTTATCAATATAAGCAATAGGGATGTTAACAATTTTTCGAAATTGCTTTTATTTTGCAGAGTGACATTTGTTTACCATAAAAAATATCACCGGATATGGATATTAAGTTGGCAACACTGCTAAGAGCATGTAGTCTGTAAAGCTAATACCAATAAGATTCAAAGTCGAATGACCGAGTGGGGAGGACGGCGTTACGGTCTTCCATCCCTCTTTCTTGTGAACATAAGAAAGAGATGCACGATCACTAAAATTCGGTCCCCAGGCCCGCGATAAAAGCTATGCAAAAGCTTAAAAAATTGATTAGCAAAGGTTTTATATTCAAGAGGTATGTAATCTGTGATATTCAATGACGCAATCTTAGACATGCTGTCATGTGTCATGTCAAAGCTCGAAACGTACGAAAACTTTCAAAATGGAATATTTTTTTCGGATTTTGTTACATTCTTGATTCATGTGCCGCTTCTATTAATAGTAGCGTTATTTTCTATAGCCTATGGTCTTCCTCGATAAATGGACTATCCAATAGAAAAAGAATCTTTCAATCCGGACCAGTGCTTCCCGAGATCCTAGCGTTCAAGCAAACAAACAAACAAACAAACAAACAAACAAACAAACTCTTCAGCTTTATAATATTAGTATAGAAGTATAGATGTAGCGCCGCCGACGCCTTATTACAGGCATACAAGCCAGCAAATGTATAATGCATTCAATGGCCAGGGTAATAAAGATATCCAATAAATACTGTGCGCTGAATGACAACGCTCGGGTTCATGCAAATTTCATATTCAAAATATTCATTTTAGAGTGCTAAGCTCTGGCGTCATAAATTAATTTTACAGCACTACATATTTGTTAACTCAACAAAAGATTTCAAATACTTCGAGGTGTTGAGCATCGCAGCAAAGCTTAACGGTTTTGTTTTCGTATATAGTTTTTAGCCTTTCAGGGTTTGAACTTGTACAGAAAACATTCACAAGACTTTGTGTTGTTGCAATGAAGAAAAATTAATCTAGCTAGATCTCAGTGTTGTAGTTGCGATAACTTCCTTTGAGAGCCCATTTGAGCCATTTGAGTTACTCAGGTGGCTCTGCTTCCCTAACTTTGGGCTAGCGGAAAAGGCACCAGGATTAATTTTAATTATCCACATACGTAGAGCATAAATGAAATCATTCCATATCATCATTAGTTTATTTACTATTCGTCCAGTCCTGAACATAGGCCTCTCCTAACGAACGCCTCAAGGGGCGGTCTTCTGCATTGTGCATCCACTTTCGCTCGCCCACTTTTGGCAGATCGTCGCTCCACCAGGCTGATCGTTGTCTCTACGCTTGTCGGTACAGTATCCACTCTAGAACTCTTCTACCCCAGTGGTAGTCGTCTCTTCCATAGATCTAGCAAACCCATTGGCCACTACAGCTTGCTAATTCTGTGGGCATTCCAAATACTCATATATATTCTTCTATCATAACAGTCGCGTCAGTCTCGGCGTATGGAATACATGTGCAAATGCGCCAAGTACAGTTACTTGTAGGCTGGTTCGGTGGTATGGGGTGTGACCAGTTATCACCGCACGTGGAACAATGCACGATTCTTTTGCAACTCAATCGGAGGTTAGCGAACTTCGGACAATACATGTTCGATAATCATTCGGGATTATTGTATTTTAATCAGTTGTACTTTGCTTTGAATTAATCAATTAAAAAGTCCTGTTGTTTAAATAATCTGCGTAAAGATACCTGCGATGTAAAGAAGACTGCGTTTGATGATGATAATTATAGAATACTAACGATCCACCCTGGCTTTGCGTATATAACGGTGAAAGAATTTTTGAAATCAGTTTAGTAGTTCCTGTGATAAAAGCCATCAAACAAAACACACTCTTCAACTTTATTGTATTAGTATAGTAGATTTTAAATATTATTGTGATTCATCAATATTTCAAATATATATATATGTGTAGTATTAATTAATGCGTACCCAAATCAGTAACTTTATAGATATGTCATGAGTGGCTTAAACCAACACACAAAAGACACCTGTATACATGAGACAACTATTTGTTTTAATCGCACCCGCGACCTGCAAGACCTGCAAAGTATCAAAAGATATTTTTCTTTGTGTGTGTCGTTAAAACCAGTAGTTAATGAGAAACATGTACCAAACTGCTTTAAGCAAAAAAGGGTTTAGACAGAATAAAACAATAAATATTGCTATATATGATTTTCTTAACAATGTAATGAAAAATGTTGATAATAACAATGCTATATGTACCATTTATTGCGATATGACCCAGGCATTTGACTATGTCAATCATGACATTCTTCTAAGTAAATTTGAAGCCTATGGGGTTAGAGGTAATGTGCTTGACTTAGTAAAATCTTACCTAACAGACAGAAGGCAAGTAACTAAAATTACAAAGATTAATACTAAAACGAAACAGGAAGAAATATTCATCTCTAAAGAAAGAACTGTTAAATTTGGTGTGCCGCAGGGAAGTGTTTGGGGACCGTTTCAATTTATTGTCTACATAAATGATTTTCCTAAAGTAATTGAACATCCAATGTCACTATTTGCAGATGATAGCACGATTACAATAGCCTGCCAAGATAAAGCTAATTATGAGGAAAATATCAACGCTGCACTAAATTCGTCTATCCACTGGTTGAACATTAATAACTTGAAAATTAATTTAAATAAAACCAATTTAATGCAATTTACACAAACAAAAAATTACTTAAATAACATAAACATAAATTATCAAGGTAACAAAATTGCAGAAGTAACTACAACAAAATTTTTGGGCTTGACAATAGACATGAAATTGAATTGGAAGGCACATATTGAGATTCTCTGCAAGAAGCTTGGTAGCTCGGCATATGCTCTGCATAGGCTTGCTCCAGTGGTAAAAAAGAGACTCTTCTTACATCTTACCATGGATTAGTGGCATCAGTCTTGAGATATGGGATAATTTTTGGGGTAACTCAACGGATACAGGCTTAGCTTTCAAAGCACAAAAACGATGCATTCGTGCTATGTTCGGGATGCAAGTTACAGATAGCTGCAGACAGGTATTCATAGACAACCAAATCTTAACCCTTCCAAGCCTTTATATTTTTGAAGTTATGTGTTTTGTAAGAATAACCCCATTGTTTTCCTCTCTTGAGTGACAAAGTGGAACGGAACCGACGTGATAAGTGTAGGCTGCTCATAGGCAAACGCAAGAAAAAGATTATGAGTGACAGTATTTTTGTATGGCTCCTCTTCTATATAATAAGCTGCCAAATGCAATTAAAAACTTAACTCATCCATGTTCAAAAGTAAATTAAAAAGATACTGGTACCCAAATGTTATTACACTGTGAAAGAATTTTTAAATGATAGGAAATTAATTGGAATACTGATGTATAGATGTTGTATAACTTGACATTTTACATTCCATTAACTTCCACATTAAATTCCATTAGCCACATTAGTGTCCACTGTCTATATTTTATGAAACTTTAGATTTAACTAATGTTAGATCAGATAATATATTGTAACGGACAGGTTGAATCAGATTACTCTATAATATATTGTGAGAGTTCTTTGAGTAGGTATCCAAATATTAAATTTTATACATGTTAACATTCTTTTACACACATTGACATTGTTTTATTTTATACAAATTGAATTATTATTATCATTATTTTTGATTATTATTTTTTGATTATTATTTTTTGATTTTTCTATACATAATGACATTCTTTAAAATTGCTCACACGGCTAAACTGCAAGAGCTACTACTGCAAGACTTTGGATTCTACATGAAACCACACACTTGTCAAAGTCCATAACATCATCCTGCTGAAGCACAAGACGTTGGCGTAATTGTACTCATCAAACATATCACACTAACATAACACACCGGGATAGAAGCCAGAAATTAATACATGATGAATCAGATGACATACATGATACAACCGATTAAAAGTTAAAAACGAAAAAAGAAGAAGAAGACTATCAGCTGACTATTATTATCATTGTATAAATTCAGACCAATGGAAACTGCGTTGCCAGACATATTGCATGCCTCTAGAAGAAGAGGCCAGTTTGTATGGGTCAATTATTTAAATGTTTTGTATCATCTTATCTTACCTGCAAACAGCAATAAAGATTTTTGTATTTGTATTTGTATTTAAGTGCAAATACAACATTTCACAGTAGCAACGAGTTTTATATAAATTACAATAGTATTGTTCTCGCAGACCCAATTGAACAAATATTACCAGATCTCTGCAACAGATCAGATAAGCTGATAACTCGTTTACTGTGCAGCTTGGCTGCCAATCTGTTGCGGTGATAGACTGGGAGATAAGGGGGCCTTGTTTACGTTTAATAAGACAATCAGATTTTCAATTAGGCCTATAGTGACTAGTCAAGTGGTAGGGCTGTTTGTCGAGTCCGCCTGGATAAGTATCACGCCCTTGCCAGTTATTTTACCATAAGCAATCCACTAAATGTTTCCATACCTTGGACTCGGGGTCTTCTCTCACAAGAAGAGAGTCAAGGTCCCGCTGACTCAGTGGCAGTTGGTGGATAACACAATGACCTCGAAAGATTCTGGATGTAGGTCGATTTCCTCACACGTTTGCCTTCACCGTTTCTAAGTTAGCGGCATCATTAAGCTCATGACTTCGAAAAGACAATGATGTGCATGAAATTCGAACCAGACGGATGGCTCCAAATCAGAAGCTGCCGTTTTCACAACTGGACCAGCCGTAACTTAGTTGTACTATATTCCGGTGAAGGGTAATATTCTCATAAAAATTACTGGGCTAAGAGATACATTATGTTATGTGTCCTGGTTATGAGCGCAATGCAGTTCTAGGCATTTGAATCTTGTGCTCTTGTGCAATAGATGCGTGGTATTTGGCTGGTATGATATACGCAAACAACTTTCTGACTATTTATATAGTTAACGGACCCACTACGTCAATTTTTTTTTAATTTAAATCGTTTTTTTCTAGTTAAGTACGCTCCATCGTAGATCTCATCATCGCTTAACATCAAGCGAGATGATGGTCAAGTGCGAACCTATTATAAAAAAAATCTCTTCCTCAACTAGCAACAGAGTAAATGTGTACATCTCATCACTCGGTATCATCGCTACACCATAGTATAAAACAAAGTCACTTCCCGCGTCTGTCTGTCCCTATATGTATATGCTTAGATTTTTAACACTACCAAACAGATTTTATTGCGGTTTTTATAAATAGATAGCGTGATTCAAGAAGAAAATGTATATGTATAACTAGCTGTACCCTGCCACGCTTCGCTGTGGCACATTGTGATTTAAAATTTAGATAAAAACAATCCATGATGCGGATTATATATCATTGTAAAATTTCAGCTCGATCAGCACTTTTTGAGTTTTTGAAGCGTACACAAACCAACATAACGTTTTTATGTATATATGCATACGATAGTAGAGAGACTGATAGTTTTAAAGGTTTCTAATATGATGTCATAAATAAACACATTTTTTGCTACTATTGCGTACACTGCAAACGTTGGCTGAAGCCTATGAGCTAGATCAAAATAATGTATCGCAGTACTGTACCCCTTCAAAAGGTCTACAAAAAAAGTCTGCTATAGTTATGTCTATCTCTTAGCCCACAATAACCATTTTTATTCGTGTTTCGTATCAGCATTGTACCCATGCAAAGCTGGGGCGAGTCACTAGTTTTAAATAAAATCCTACAAGTATTTGCTCCCCTCATTAAGAATACTAGTTAGCGACTTGATCAAGTTTTTCCACTCCACAGCTACACAGATATGCTTCCTTCTAACTACAAACATACATTGTAGTGGCTCCTAGTTTTTGTAACTTCTGTTAAGCTTGTGACATTACCTTTTCTTTGTAAAAGCTGAATCCCAGAAACGTACTGGCCCTACATTCTCTAGTAACATTGTGGATAAAACCAAAGTAATGTGCAACGAATTCGTTGCTCTGGGATCGGTTGCCAACAGAGGGATCACTCTGGAGATTGTTCGAAGACATGACTACATATTATGTTAGATATGTATACCTAGAGCAGACACTGGAACTGGGTAGAAATAGTTTTCAGAGTTAGGGCATAAGGAGAATTCATATGAGTTGGGCGGTTGTAATGTATTGTATGGATTGACTATAGTTTTTTTCTATAGATCAAAAATATGGTGGTCCACTCTGCAGCGATCCTGGCCCACCATATCCCACCCAGATCGGGGTGCATTCTGCAAACATGGTCCATTTAAGCTTGGTAGACTTTCCTATGTCTGTTACAGGGGTAGTAATGTAACGCAGCATGGTGTTACGAAAACGGTTTTGTCGTAATCCGTTCCATTGCTCATTGATAAGCCGCGGGTGGGAATTATATACTTTACTTAGCGGCCAAGCCTTAGGCAACATACTTTACTTACGATTTTTTCCTGTCGTTTTCATGGGCTTATTCGCTTTTCCAGGCGCTGTAAAATATACGACTGATCTCTGTGTCTCTATGAGAGAAAGCTTCCGAAACTTGTGAAAAGAGTCTCGAAATTCTTATGAATCATTGATGCAGTGAGAAACTGGTCTGGTATCGGAAACTTTTTGTCACGATCGTGTATATGGATCGTAACAGCTACGAACAGTCTGATAAAAAAGGCAAAGTAATATCAGATCAGATACACAATTTTATGTATTAGATTAAAAGTAGATTGTTTTACATGTCGCATATTAATATCGTGCATGGCAAATTACATATTGTTAGAAGGCACTTAATCACCATTCAACTTACTAAACTCGAACACCTCCAGAGGTTTTTTTTAAATTTTTATAGGTTTACACTTGACCGCCATCTCGCCTGTTGTTAAGCGACTACGATGGAGCGTGTTTACCTAGAAAAAACCGATTCACTCTCGATTTGAAGACACCAATAATATAACTATCGGGAAAAACCCACTCAGGTAACTCATTCCACAGCCTAGACGTTCTTATCACAAGTGTTGAGTCGAACCTCTTCGTCCGTGTCTTTGGAATATCCACCATGAAACGGTGCCGGTTCTCTTTGAATCAGTACACCACTCTGCGTAACCCCAGAGTATAAGCTCTGTGCTATTTCCATGAGCAACTCTTCGTTCCGCATAGCTCGCGAGCGATGTAAATGCCTTCTTAGAGATAGCTACGAAGGTTGTACTGCTTACTAATTAAGGAATCCAGTTTTAGCCGCGCTCTGGCCTAGGGCTGGCAATTAATTAATTATTAATTGGAACGTTTATTTTGTAATAGGTAAGCTGTAAAGACGGTAACGACCGTACCTACCTACATTTATACGTGAAAAACACATAATGTTTATAATGTATCTACAGGACTTAATCACGATTTAATTCATTGTTTAAATACCTCGACGTTTCGGCAGCGTTACAACCGCCGTGGTCACGAGAAGACTGAAGAAATTGCGGGTCGTCTCATTGCGAAATGAGGGGATCTAGATCTACCCTCATTTGGTCTTCAAAAATCGCAGGGTTACCACCACGACACACAACACTAACCGTATCACCAGGCTTCTCCGAACTCACTCCGCGATGCGTGCATTTATTAATGACTGGATTCCACGATGCCGATAACCGAAAACCATCCTCCCGGTTGAAATTACGATGTTTTTTAATTTCTAAGGCTTCCCGAACTATTCTTGCGTAGTAATGACGTTCGGTGGAGAGAATCTTCGGGTCGTGGAGCTCGATCCAATGACCAGTTCCCGCATCAATCAAATGCTCGGCAATCGCAGATTTCTGCGTCTGGCGATTTTTTACAGCGGCGATGTGTTCTTTGATCCTTTCAGCAATTGTACGCTTAGTTTGACCAATATAAGAACTACCACAGCTGCAGTCGACCTTATACACACCTGGAGTCTGAAATGGAATGACGTCTTTCGGCGTCCTAATATGCCTCGTCATCCTTGATAAGGGAGTATACACAGTTTTAATAGAATATTCTTTTAGTAATGTACCCACCTTATCCGTGATGCCTTTGACGTAAGGCATAAAAGCCGGCTGCCTCTCGACATTCATCACTTTCCTTTTCTGTGTTCCACTAACTTTGTCACACTATAGCCATTACTTTGAAGTACCTCCTGAACGTGTCTTTTTTCCGCTTCTAAAACACAGCAAGATATAGCAACACAATATACACTAAATCTATGTATTTCCATATACTTGTATAATATATACTCGTAGTCTGCAAAAGCAAATTGGCTACTTACGAGTATTATACGTACAAATAATCAATACTGAAAATCAATATTTAGTAAGACAATGTATTTTATGTTTATTCAAACATCTACGCACATCTTATGTGCATGTCTCAGTCATAATGTAAGTATGTAAATGAACATAATTTTATCTTTAGCGAATTAATAGTGTTTAGGTTTTTCATTAACCTGGAATTGATTTGAAAATGCAGAGTTTCTTGCGTAAGTATTAAAAATAGCCATTTTATAAATTTTCGGAGGAAATCACGTCATATAATTGAATATTAAATTTTACCGTCGCCAGCGAGGCAGAGCCCAAGCTCCTGGTGGACGGCTCCAGTGTGAGGAATCCCCCCTGACGATGCGTGCTGTGTCGAGGATGACCGCCTTGTGCATCTGAAACTTGACAATTTTATCATTATTAATTATTATTTTTGGCAAAAAAAATTAAATTTCTGATTCGTGCCAAGTTAGAAAAAACGCAGCACTGTAATTTTTAGTAGAAACTTTGTATACCTATCCAACGACAACAAGTACGATAACTTTTTAACTGGAGTGAGACTCGAGGAAAAATTTATAAAACGGCGGCTAATTTTATAGCCCCATAATCACAGGGTTATTGATAAACTAAAATCTATTATTAAATCTTAATTACAAGCAACAAAGCTTAATGGATAAACAAGTTGTTATTAAGCAGTTAAGTAGGCGTAATCAAGCGTCGTACTTTATACAGATTAAGGAACAGAGTTATAGGGGAAACCAACTTAACTATCTAAGTGGTTCAAATTCTAAAGTTACTTACTAAATGAGTATAAAATACTCTTTACGAAAGTATATTAAGGTAAACTTCTTCGTTCGTGTCTTTGGAACAACAACAATGAAACGATGTCGCTTGCTAGAATTACGAACAGTCCGATAGAAAAAAGGGTAAAGTGGATTAGATAATGCCGATCAATTGCAGAAATCAATTGTTAGAGTCTATAGTATTATGTAAAAGTAATGCATATACTAGACGTAGTTATATAAAAACTTAGTTGAAAAATCCCGATTGTGGTGCCGTCGGTGAACCATGTAATTAACTTGGTATTGAAGTACGTGATAATATTCAACGGCAAGCCTTTAAGCTGATGGTAAGTTGATAAAACGACGTTGAAGTTTATGTAGGCTTCAAGATAGTCGACAAATGTCATCAATCTCAGAAGCAATTAGGACTTCTTTGAAAATGTTTCAAAATTAACGAGCATCATCATCATAACCAGCCTACATTTTAAATTACTAAATTTTTCCACTGCTGGTGACTCGGGACCTTTTCTCGCAAGGAGAGTGTCAAAGCCATTATCCACCACGCTGACCCAGCGCGGCTTGGTCAATGACGCATGCCTTAAAAGATTCTAGATACATATCGATTTCTTCACGATGGTTTTCTTACCGTATTTAAGGCTGCTAGACATTGTGCACATAATTTAGAAAAGACAGTGATGCGCGTGGGACTCGACCCAGAAGATTTGCAGTAGCCGTTCTCCCGGCTAGACCAACCAAAGTTACGGTTACTACTGCTTATTTCACTTTTTACTTTACTTACGTCACTACTTACAGTAAGTTTACGTAATTCCTCACTCTATCTAGTCTCTATTTGACGGCGGTAGATTAATTTTAATATCCTTTGACAGTTTTAAATAAATACTCAGACTCAAGTTTCGATCGCGTCCGGCGATCTTTTTCAAGGAGAGAGCGCGCGGGTTCGCAGCTCGAAACTTGAGTCGGACTGGACTGGCTATATCAAACGTGAGTTACCCGTGTATTTATTTAAAATGTGTAATAACCAAGTCAGTATTTATACGAAAATCTTTTGACAGGTTTCCGAAAAAAAACATTCTATCAAAAATCCGCTTAAGTTTGGACAGTAACTACTGTACGTGTGATTTTTCAATAATGGTCCTAAAAAAGGGGTAATAAAAGGTTCGAATCTCGCTTCAGAACAATGTACTTACTGAGTGAGTGTTTCCTGTATACTAGCATTGACGGTGAAGAAAAAACATTGTAAATCGTATTTTTTACAGTACAGAGTGACAATACGAGCAGGATATGTGCCTGATGGTAACCAACATGCCTACCCAAAACAGCTCAGTGAAACGCAGCTATTGGAACATGAAGAGACCAAATCATTACCTGAACCAAATTATTATCACTACCTTAATTAATCAATTTATAAATAACAAATCAATTTATTGTAAAATATTTTTAATATCGAGCACATCCCTACCGTAATACTCTAGTATGTATGTGGTTAGTATTACCTTATGGGAATACGCAGGGCTACACAGATAGAACGTACACAGCTGAAAGAGTCGTCAAATACACAACAATATTTTTTTTATGTGTAGTGTTACGAGCAGTACATATCCCTGATGGTAAGCGAGACGCCTGCCACTAACAGCACAGTCTCACGCAGCTATTGCACCATGAAGAGTCCAAATCTTTACATAAAACTGCACTGCGCTCGTCAGACAGATATAAAATTATTTATCTCTATGCCCTGTAATTTCTCTCAAAATAATGCCCTTCAAACCAGAAAACAGTAATGTTTGCACATGCTGCTTGGCTTAGCTTGACCGTGTAGATCAGGCACATCATCAGATCATCACCGCTCCTGCACTCCATACCATAAAAAAAGAACTGACTACTGATTTTTTCTGTGACCATCATATGGGGTGGTATTTACCATAGTCACCACGCTTGGCAGGCGGGCTGGTGGCTGGTGGGCGGAACTAGCCCTTCGCATCGATGACGCCGCTGCCCGTCAATGGCCTGGTCAATTTAGGACTGGTTTTTTAATGGATATACCGCCATTATTTCGGTCGTCAGAGCCTCGTTAGTTGGCAGCAGGGTGTACCACGCGCAGGAGAGGTTGACATTTGGGGAAGCTAGATGTTAAGCGCTTCCCCCTTACACCCCGGCTATCTCGCTCGCAGAACTGACAACCGATGGGGAAGAAAGGTTCTCGAGTGGCGACCTCGAACCGGAAGACACAGTGTTGGACGGCTCCCACTAGATGGACAGATGTCCTCACAAAGGTCGCTGGAAACCGCTGGTTGCAGGTTGCGCAGGACCGTTCGTTGAGGAAATCTAGGGGGGAGGCCTATGTTCAGCAGTGGACGTCTTGCGGCTGATGATGATGACTGATTTTTTCATGTAGGTATTTAGATTTTATCTCAAAATAAAACTTGCTATGGCTGTAACTTCATTTAGTTCTGAAAATGTTTAAATTTGCTTGTGTTTTAAATTGAAAGGTGCAGCAAACATGAAATAGTTGTTAAACGTCAGTTATAACAAGCTGAATGGTGTCTTTGTTTCTGTTGACAAATTCCTATGCGTAGCCACAAGGCTGACATAAACCTATGTACTCTATACAATTACTCAATTGCTGGGGCGAAAATCTTGAACCAAGCATTTATATCTGTATGTAAGCGAACGAGGCTGTTACACAATTATTGGAACAAAGTTCTTTACGGAAGGCTTAGAGGAGGGTTTTTGCTGGGCAACCAAACTGAAAAAAAAAGATTTTATTTTTTATAAAGAGTGACGAGACGAGCAATACATATGCCTCATGGTAAGCAACATGCCTGCTACATAACACCACAGTGACACGCAGCTATTGGAACATGAAGAGTCCAAATCATTACCTAGCTCTCCACTGCGCTCGTCACCCAGAAATTTAAGATGTTATATCTCTAAGCCCTGTAATTTCTCTGGAATAATTTCCCTTTAAATTGGAACACAGTAATGTTTGCACATTACTGCTTGGTGGTAGAATAACTGGCAAAGGTGTGGTACTTCCCCAGGCGGACTCTACTAGGAATCCTACCACTACAAAACTAAACTGACTGACTGACAAAACTGACTGACAAAACTAAACCGTAAGAAAAATATATAACGGAAGTGACGCGTAAAAACTACATGTGATAGGTGTTTAATTTTCAGATGATCGTACCATACATAATAAAATTAAGCAATAAGTATTTATATTTTTGCCAAAGTGTTGCTTCTAAATTATCTGAAGGACTTCGTTCGTACCTGGTATCGAGAGAAGGCCCCGAATCTCAACTTTGGAAACATTTATTGGGCTATTTTAGTATGAAAACTGACGTGGTTATTACACATTTTACATAAATACACGGGTAACTCACGTTTAATGTAGTCAGGCCAGTCCGTCAGTGCTAAACGAGCCGCGAACTCGCGCGCGCACTCTCCTTGAAAAAGATCGCTGGACGCGGTCGAAACTTGAGTCGGACTGGACTGACTACACTAAACGTGAGTTACCCGTGTATTTATGTAAAATTTATTGGGCTACCAGCTACCCATGCTAATAACCAGTATAGTTTTCACACTAAAACTGCTACTAATTTTTAGGCTGGCCTGGTGGCTTATTTAGTATTTCCGTCTGCCTGCGATGCCGTGGGTCGTGGGTTCGATCCCCACCCAGTGCAAATATTTGTGTGATTAATTTAAATATTTGTACTGTACCTGGATGTTTTCTATGTATAATAAGTGTGTATTTAAAAAATATACGAGTATTAAATATTATATGAACTATACGGCTTCCATAGTACAAGCTTTGCTAAGTTTGGGGTCAGATGGTGTTGTGTGTGAAATGTCCACCAATATTTATTTTTTTAAAAATACACTAGAACTATTATATATAGTACAAAATAAATAAGATCTCGAACCCGTTCAAGCGTAAACTAAATAATGTCTTATAAATATAATCACTTTGTCAAACTTCAAGAGGCAACTCTATTATTCCTCAAAGCGATGACAAACAAACCGCTATCTGAGACAATTCGTTAAACAATAAAATTATAGACATTGGTGAAAAGGAAATATTGTAAGTTTTTTTTACATAAGGAGTGACGAGTCGAGTAGTACATGTGCCTGATGGTAAGCAAGTTAGTAGCATACAGCATACAATGGAATAGCTTTTGAAAATAGAAGTACAATCCTACTTTCTTCTTATATTATAAATGAGAATCCGAGAGTGAATCGGTTTCTTCTAGGTAAGCACGCTCTATCGTAGATCGCATCATCGCTTAACATCAGGGAGATGGTGGTCAAGTGCGAACCTATTCTAGTTAAAAAAAATGATGTATAGATGTCTGTTGCTCAATCACGACGGAACGTTTAACGGATAGGGTTGGAATTTGGAACACAGATAGATATATAGGTACTGTTTTTGGGTTCGCACTATTCCCAAGACCCCGAGGAAGAGATTTGATAACATTTTCAACGAACAGCTAGACTGTGAAATATACGGTAAGATTGAGATTTTCCTGTTATATACAATATTAGGGTCTTACATAAATACACGGGTAACTCACGTTTAATGTAGTCAGTCCAGACATACAATAACATTAAACGTGAGTTACCCGTGTATTTATGTAAAATGTGTAATAACCACGATAGTTTTCATACTAAAATATTAGGGTCTTTAAGCCGAGACTGAATTAGTTTATTTTCTACAAAAGTGATCTACGTTGTAGGACGCATGGAGCTCAACGTCTTTCTCCGTCCTGCGGTTGCCTGGAAGAGATCGTTCTGAAAGGCCAGGTCACCAATTGATACTTTTTTTTTTAGTTTTTAAATTTTGTGATTATTGTTTCTTAAAATAAACTCGAATAACGAGTTGATCTATCTAACATGAGGCGCGATGGCGGGCAAGTGTAAGCTGATCATTAAATTAAAACAATAATATTTTTCAACGATAATAGGCTGACGATGATGATGCATTTGGTTAATCTTGAATACAAATACCCAGGCCGGTAACACCGTAAAGTGTCACCGGACTGTAACCGATGTTTAAGTTAACGATCAATTAGCGGTTGATTAGATTAACCAGCCGTTAGCACGTTCCGAGCTCCTTCTTATGGTACCGCTCTATAGAACCTCGATGATAGCGGTCTGTTTGTCTGTCACAGTGACCGCTAGTGATGCATTCTTTGGCGTATCATCAAAGATCATTCGACAAGAAATAATCGAAATTAACTAATTTGTCACGAGCAAAATAACAAGTTATCGCGTGTCCTTTTTTACAATTCGTCACGTTATTGACATTTGTAAATGTCATTTCTAATGTGTTTCATAATTAACTTTAATTAATAAATTAATATATACGTTACACTAGAGTACGTGTACGTTTTTTTATAAATAGCTATTTTATTCGTCCTGTTTTCAATGTATTTAGTATTATTTATTATTCATAGTGTTTGAGGTAAAATAAAAAAATACCGCAATGTCAATAGTCCAAGCTCGTAGTGAGATATCTTAGAATGACAGTTATGCTGCTACTATTTCTGATACCTATATATGTTGTGTAATCTACAAATTCTCTTCTGAATAATGAGCAAATTATACTAATATAAGAAGAATGATATAATATTTCATAAACTTACATTTTTTAACTAGTTGAACCAATATCAATATTCATAAGTTGCATTATTTAATAATTAATAGTGGATTTTAATTGTTATTATGAAGTGAAATAGGGGTAAAACTCCCGCTCTTTCTTTATATCTACTACGTTCGTGAAGTTTATTCATGACACTGCATCAGAATATCTTGTCATTTGGAGTTAAATAATACCAAAACGTGCACCTTTGTCTAATTCAGCATGTATTAAAAAATATAATTTGGTGTTACAGCAGTAATGCCAAGCTGGGAGAGTATTACACCTATTCATAACAAAACAACTGATTAAACTCATAACGCGCTTATCACCGAGTTCATTAAACGTTGATCAGTTTGACCCTAATCTGCAGTTAGGTGTTTATTTTAAACCACCCGTTAAATTGATGAATTTGACCTCAATTAGCGGGTGCAGGCGTTGATTAACCGGGTGTGGACTCGTTAGCTGCAACCGTGGCTTCGGCTCTAGTGACGTCACACACAATCATTTTAAACCGACTTCTAGTAATGAGGAGGTTTTTTAATTCGACCGTATATTTCTTATGTGTATTCGTAGATGAATGCTAAGTAAGTTTAATCTTTACTTGTTTTTACTGTGATAGGTGTACACTTGACTGCCATCTCATTCGATGTTAAGTGACGATGCGGTCTACGATTTAACATCCTTACCTAGAAGCAAACGATTCACTCTCGAAATGAAGGCACCAAGTTAAGTGTTTGACGTTGTTTTTTTTAAATAATGAAAGTTGGATTGTATTTAGTATTTCGATGCCTAAAACATAAGGGATGCTGTCGTCAGTAGCAAGCAGTGATTTGGCCCTCATTGAATCATTTGAAGAAGTCCAAATCACTGCTTAGCACTGCGTTATACATAAGTACATATCACCCATATTTATGAGATATTTTTTCTCTTTTAAGATTTCATCATTATTCTTATTTCTTATGTTTCATTTCTTTGACACTTTTCTTATCTATTTGAACTGGAATACAGTAATGTTTGCGCATTACTGCTAAGTGGGAGGATTATTGGTTTGGTTCTTCCCTATACGGACTTTGCAAAGGATCCAATCACTGCTAAATTAGGAAATATTTGATACATATTTAGAAATTGGATTACTACATAAAACCAAAATCAACTAAGGGCACTTGATGGCGAAAGTAACAACAAGAACCTGGCCACAGCGTCAGAAAGTGATCATGAGTGGTGTAGATAACCCAAATCTACTCTTTACACTCTGCCTATCCTACAGATTTTTTTGATTAACATTTATAGGTTTACACTTTACCGCCATCTCGCCTGATGTTAAACGACAATGCAGTCTACGATGTAGCACGTTTACCTAGAAGAAACCGATTCACTCTCGATTTATAAAAAAAAGCAAAGCGCCTTAGGAAATAAATATTTCCTAATTTATTGGATCCTTTGCAAAGTCCGAATAGGGAAGAACCAAACCAATAATCCTCCCACTTGGCAGTAATGCGCAAACATTACTGTATTCCAGTTCAAATAGATAAGAAAAGTGTCAAAGAAATGAAACATAAGCATAATGATGAAATCTTAAAAGAGAAAAAATATCTCATATGGGTGATATGTACTTATGTATAACGCAGTGCTAAGCAGTGATTTGGACTTCTTCAAATGATTCAATGAGGGCCAAATCACTGCTTGCTACTAGTGCTATTAATTGACGACTTACCTTCAGTCACACGTCTTGTTCGTCCTGTCAATATACATATATTAATACATACTAGTAACGTCCCGTTTCAACCGTATTGTATCCGGTTCCGTTATTTTTCTAGAATTAATAAAAACCCATGTGTTATTCCAGACTATAATCTATCTGTATTCCGAATTTAAATCCGATCTGTACAGGAGTTCCGACGTGATTGAGCAACAAATATCAAAACTTTCGTATTTAGAATATTATAATAGGACATTCTTTTCTGAAGCGTACACGGTTGAACGGACAGATAGCACAGATACTTATATTTTAGTAAGGATAAAATGGAAATAACTAATCATAGTGATTTTCCAGTCATTGTCTAGATGTCCCTTTGTCCGCATGACCTAAGATTTCTCTGTAAGAAATTTTCCAAGTGCTTTGTGTTCCGTGACTCACAGCGAGTGAGTCAGGGAGGCAGATGTAGTCTTTGTGACGGCGCACATCTGTTTGTGAACAAAGAAGCAAAGAACGACGATGTTATCTTTGTTTTGACAAGTTATTAATTTAATTATGATTGATTTCTTTAAATAAAACTGACACAATGACTCGTACTAATGTTAGAATGTTCAAAGTTTGGTTATTTAGACGTTTGTTTCTTAATCACGCCTGAACGGAACAGGTTAAAATTCAGAACACAGATAGATTATAATCTGGAACACTGGCTTTCATTGCGATAAAACAATTGGAACGGGACCTACGTGTGAAATCGCGGATAGCTGTTAGTAAGGAATTTAATTACTCAATTAATAGTAAGTGTGTGCACTGTACTCGTATGATACGCTGTGGTTTTGATTCAATTCAATTCAATTCAATTCATTTATTCATACCATAAATTCATAAGAACACTTGGTAACGTCATTTACATAAACTATTTTTTACAAAAAATTAAACCCGACTTCAACACCACAAATAGACACTCAAAAGCGAAAAATAATTTAATAAAGGTAATTATTATAACCTCTACTCAATCATCCATATGAAGTCGGTGCCAGGCTAGTTAAAAAGTTAGTAGATATACTATGTACGAGGTAGTAAGTAAGTAGGCATAGGTAAGTAGTATCTATCTACTACCTGTTAGATTTGGCTGGCACCGACTTCATATAGATGAGTGGGTAGAGGTTATAATAATTACCTATATTAAATTATTTTTCGCTTTTGAGTGTCTATTTGTGGTGTTGAAGTCGGTTTAATTTTTGTAAAAAATAGTTTATTTTACCCTTTTAGTGCTAAACAAGTTTTCACTAATGCATTTACACGATTTCGTGTTGAGATCTCAATACATGAATTAAGCCCAAACACTGGGTAGTTCCTGTAAACTGTTAAGAAATTCCCTTGACTGTCCTTTATCTTCATCATCAGACCACTAATGACAGTCACAACCCATCCATGTAAAAAGTTCTCATCAATACAAATTCATCGAGCCCAAACACAAGGTAACTACTATGTACCGTCGAGGAGTTCCCTCGACCGTCTTCCCGTTCCCTCATCAGATCGACTCCAGACCATCTTTAAACTATACTGCTTTAAAATGCTCAAGCAAAAACTTAACTAACGCACTAGTCATCTTTACAATTTTCGAAAGTTATCCTCGATTTCTCTAGGATACCATCATCAGATCCTGGTTTCCTTATCATGGTACCACCTTTGGAATATCTCCTTTACAACAAAAAAATAATCATCAAAATCGGTTCATAAACGACGAAGTTATCCGCGAACACACATAAAAAAAAAAAAAAAAAAAAAGAACATACATACGGTCGAATTGAGAAACCTCCTTTTTTGAAGTCGGTTAAAAAAGGCAAAGAATCTGTGTACATAATATGATAAAATAACAACGTCAAAAAGAATAAAGCAGATTCATACGGTACCTCTAAAATTTGTTTGTGGAACCTCTAAAATCTAGTACTTTTGGGTAGATGTTGGAGGGAAGCTGAAAACTTATAACATATTTAATATATCTCTCCTATTATATGCCAATACCTAGGCTGGTGAGCAGCGGGGCAAAAAAATCCATACATTTTTGAAGTGAAAACCTCTTTGGGCGCACTTAGGACAGAATTTTCATGGGCTGCGAATTGAAATGAACCGTCACACTTGGGTATGATAATAGCTTTTCGGGTAAACTCGGGATGCTAGAGCGAGAAGCAAAATAGAGTGAACAAGCTAGAAAGATAATATAGCCCCTGTTTACAGATACAGGTTATATTATTATGTTTATATCTTTTTATACCGAAATTAACTTCTAGGTACCCACATTGATGTCATATATTGAACTTGTTACGAAATATTAAATTTGCGTCATATATGCATTCTTATCAAAATACCTATAAAATAAGTAAATAGCAAATACTAAAAAATTTGCTAGTTGAACCCTATTTCCGAACCGCGTAATTTTTTTTTTATTTATTCTTGACCATAGATACTAATCATTTCGCCACATGTTATTCTCGTGTTGCTGTGCTTACTAGGTATATACTAATTTTCAATTTCTAAATAATTTATATTTTTAATTATTTAGTGGTCTATAAATATAAGTATTTCTTATTTTAGTTTTCACTTATATACAACAAACATAGAGTAACTTAGAAAACTTATAGTACAACAAAAACTTTTTTGCAATGAATGTGAAATGCAAATTTAATATTTCGTGACAAGTTCAATTAATGAATGACATTAGTGTGGTAAGTAACTAGAAGTTAATGTCGATATAAAAAGATATAAATATAATAAATACAGGTTCGCAGGGACTATATTATCTTTCTCGCTCTGACGCGCTTGTTCACTGTATTTTGTTTCTCGCTCTAGCATCCCGAGTTCATCCGGAAATTATTATCATACCCGAGCGTGACGGATAAATTCATTTTACACCCCATGAAAATTTTGTTTCAACGCGCTTAAAGAAGTTTTCATTTCAAAAAGAGTTGACCTGACATGACCCACCACCAAGTGGTGTCAAAGTTGGATCTGCCTTTGCCATAATCTTTTTTTTTTTAACTATTATGAGTTTACACTTGACCGCCATCTCGCCTGATGCTAAACGAAGATGCGGTCTACGGTGGAGCGTGTTTACCTAGAAGAAACCGATTCACTCTCGATTTGAAGACACAAAGATTGTAACTATCGGGAAAACCCCTCTCAGGCAACGTATTCCTCAGCGTTGACGTTCTTATCACAAAAGTAGAGTCAAATCTCTTCATAGTCTAGCTGTTCATAATGTTCATATGACGACAATGGCATGAAACCTAAAGAATGATTAAGGAATGTACATAAGATTGTCACGTTGGCTGATGCAAATCACATCGGAAAAATCAAATCGGCGTCTTAGAACCGGCATACCCTGACAATTAAATTAAAATAACTCAATATGAATGCATTGCGTATACACTGAATGCAATCGGTCCCTAACAAGTCCTAATAAAGTGGCTGGTGGTACTTAGCCGTGTCGCCTCGTGCCTTATTCATTGTAACCTTGGGAAGTGACTGCGCTCGTCAACTACTGGAATGTCACTAACAGGCTGTTGTCCAGCTAAAGCTGTCTAGTGCATACTTTATTGGTGGTACATACCTTAATGAACATTCGAGTTTTGTAGTGGCAGGACTTTGCAGAGTTCGCCTTTGCCAGTTATTCTGCTGATCACAATGATAACATCACTGTGTTACGATGTAAAAGGGCAATATTTCCTATGATATTATCCTACAAAAATGTAAATGTCGATGTTTATATGTTTGGATATTATATTTTATGGCCTTGACGATATCCTTGGGAGATTTCTCTCTCAAGGTTATCATCGACAAACGGTTTTTTTTCATACTAGACCAAGTGATATTTTTTTCCACATCTTTGAATAATTTAGTTGTAACGTGGAAAACAATCCTATCATTAGATGCATTAGCACGGCAGCTTGTTGTTTCAATCAGCCGGTTTCAATTTCAACTTTACTTCACTTAGGATTGAGTTAGTTATCCAATGAGTTATTTTAGTCGGCATATATATTGGTTAAGTGTTGGTGTTTTAATAGTGTAAACTATTGTCGTGATCTAACCATTACATTGTAGTGATGTGATGAGGAATCGAACATGGAAAGATCACATAGGTTTTAAACTATGCGATTTTAACCCATTTTCTAACTATTATGGGTTTGCACTGGTCGTCATCTCCTAACATGCTGTTAAAGAATTCGGTCTACGACGGACTGTCTTGTTTGTCCACCGCGGCCGTTCCTACAGAATGTAAAAATTTATAATAATGATAAAAGTTTTATCAAGATATATGAATATTTCAGCGGCACTTAACGTTAAATAAAATACGCATGGGTAGAAACAAAAGAACGGCTTGCTTAAAGATAAACACAATGATTATTCCCTGAGTAAATACTAGGTAGGTAAGTTTTGTACAGAAGAAGGTGCAATAATAGGTATATCATTTTAAATTGTGGTTGTGCATACATGTCAGCTAGGTAAGTGTCAGTATGCTTCTACAAACTGGCATAAGCAGCCCACTAGATGTTCCCACAACTGGGCATGTGGGTCTTCTATCGCAAGGAGACTACACCACACCAGTGCGAGCTAGCGGACGAACTCTGAAATTTATAGGTTTATGTCGGTTTCCTCACGATGTACATATTCCTTCACCGTTTGTAATTTAGAAGCATTACGTATTCAAAAATACAGTGGTGCGCATGGGCTTCGCGAATCAGGATTCCAGATCAGTTGTTGCTGTTCTCCCGACTAGACCAACCGTAACTAACATTTAAACTAAGGAGAGATTTCTTTATATTCAGAATTGACGAGCTTTAGACCTTCGAATCTTGTAATGTTAATCTTTAGCCAAAATCAGCGTAGTTTAGATCACTAACATCGTCCGAACCAACAGAAAGCAGTTAGTAACGACAGCAAAGTGACACCATTCCCCGTGCGGCCTTGAGGGCTGCTATTAAAGCCCACGGAGCGGCCCTTTAGACTAAACACAATTAGCAGATCATATAAACGTCCACCAACACGAAACGCCTTCATAAATTATACTCATAATATAACTGCAGTTAAATGGACGTGGAATTAAAATTTAATAGCAATATCGGCCTACTATTTGTCCTCAAGCCCGTAATCTTTGAAAATAATATTTGGAATGCCATTTGTTATGTTGGTTTATTTATAAGGTATGTTATTTTATGCCCGTGTTGCTCTAGTTTTGGGGAATGGTCTATCTTAAGTAATATCTCGTATATCTGCTGCCATTATTTTAATTTTATTAAGTCTTTAAAAAAATATATTTAAAAAAGAATCGACAATAGACATTGAGGGTATTGAAATGTTTAATCGTTGTTACCTCCTGTTTTAATGAATTTAAGATTTATTTACATAAATTAAGTATATTTCATTCGTTTTAAAAGTGTTTTCTACAATTTTCGCATCTATAATACTTAATAGGTATTGATAGAAGTCATCAAGAGGCAAACAATGTAATCCGATTGTAACGTCATTCGACCCATGATCCCATGCTACTAAAAGCTTTAGTTTTTTTTTATAATAGTAGGTAAAGAGTGATGAGACGAACAGTACATATGACTGAAACAAGCAACACTTCTGCCCCTAACAGCACTGTAAAACGCAGCTATTGGAACACGAAGAGTCCAAATCATCATCCAGCACATGCTTCCCAGGGACTCTGCAAAGAGTCCTACCACTACATACTCGTAGGTAAATGCTAATATCGTAAATGATCAAACAAAGTGTTCGCAATTTAAATAATCTATTAACGTGTTCCAAGTAGGTAGAATATGTAATATCGGAATGTTTTCAATTCCGGAACTGAGTTGAGATACTAAATACCTAATTTCGGAATTCCGGAACTGTTCCGAAACTCTAAAAACCATTTGAAGTCCAGGAAAAATTATCGATTTATTAATCATATTTTTTTATATTATATTTGCTGATTCTTTAATGAACTCAACATGTTTGTAAGTACATATATTCAATCACATTAAACAAAAAAATATTTGTAATACAACATTTCAGTCCACAACACTTTTCTCTAGTTTTGTTAAGAATAACAAAGAGATTATATTCATACGACACCATGAATTAAAACTTGAAAAGAAAAACACAGGTAGATTTTTTACGCAAGATCTGAAAATTTACCTGTGTGCTATCATGGTTACGTCCAAAAAGAAGTTAGTAGTTAAAATATCAAAATCGGAATAACGATATTGAAGTGTTTCAATTCCGGAATTGAAATACCGAAATAATCAGCAGTCTGATAATATTTTAGTTCAGAAAAAAATAAAATTTTCCGAGATTTGGAAATTGCGAAATTTTGGAATTCCGGTATACATGCCCTAGTTTCGAGTATAAAACACATCGGTAGAGCCGCAGTGAGACTCGACCAGTTCCCGTCCTAGCCGCTATCTCGGCGTCCTAGCCGCTATCTCGGCTATTTAGTGCCACAATTTGTGCACCAATTTGTTTGTTATCTAAGACTTGGTTTAAATTAATCAAGGCGCTAATCGCATGCCGTCGTAGGACTAACGGTTTTGAACTTTATACCTTGGGGACTAAGGACGATTATATCGATGCACGTGTGATGAAACGTGAAAAATATAGTTTATAATTATTTAATTCACTCATTCTACCAATGTGAAAGAATGTATGGATGTGTGTTTGTGGCATCTTCACGCAAAAACTAGGTACTAAAGGTATTTGAAATGAAATTTAATACATAGATAAATTTATTATGGTCTGGATTATGGACATATAAAAAAGTCGGACGTAGTCTCGCTAAAACAAGACTGTGTCCATCGAGTCGGCCACATAATATGCAAGTTTGAGCGCATACTTCTTTTGTTCGCCTACGTTTGAGTCACATACAGGTTGACACGCACACATCATTAATGTGTGTGGGTGTCATTACACGCGCTACTCGTGTATATGTGAGCGGGTCAGCTTATCAGTGACAACCTGACAACGCAAATGTGCAAATGTGGCCGAATCTAGTGACACAGTTTTAGTTTTAGCGAGACTTCGTCCGACATAGGTAATTTTTATGTTGAAAAATAATGGGAGAGATAAGATAAATTTTTCATGGATAATTGAAAAAAAATGCAATCTGCATTCCTTCTCTAAATAAACTACGTTTAAGTGTGCAACTTGTTAATTAAATTGCAATTTAACTGTTTTTACAATTTCACGGTCTCATAAAATATAATGTACTAGCTGTACCCTGCCCCGCTTCGCTGTGGCACATATGTGTGATGCAAAACTTAGATAAAAACAATCCTTGATGCGGATTATATATCTATCTAAAATTTCAGCTCGATCGGTGGAGAACTTTTTGAGTTTTTGAAGCGTACACAAACCAACATAATATTTTTATACATAGATATATTATGCGATTACTCTTTACCGGACATAACCCTAATTGACTATATTTCAGGTTGTTGAGGGAGTAGGTAATCTTGAAATAACTAGGTAGGTATAGAAACTTTGCGATGCGATGTTTTCCTTCGGCCTCTGAAATTGATTTGGAAAGAAAAACAGTGTGTCTACTGAACTGTGGAATTTGAACCACAGGAGTTCCCAATATAAACCTTTTATGTCGTGACTGGATGTAATCATTTCCGACGAACCTAATCCGGTAGAAACCGGGTGTCAAATAAGCCCGGCGCGCCCCCTGCCGGCGCCGGCGAGATAATCTGCAAATAACATGCTAATGTGCATTCTTAGTCGTTTCCAGTCACTTTAAAGTAAATGCTAGAGATTTGCTTGTAATAAAATGTGTCCCTGCGATTTTCTTGACCGTATGTACCACCATGTCAGAATCGGTAAAACTAACATTGTAAATTTTTGGGGAAAACATTTTTAAGGTTCATATCTTAGCCTCGGCGTGCCGATCGCGCGGAGAACCCCCGAACTAAAACCAGCCCCTTTCTCTCCTGTGCTGCCCCCATCCAGAGAGAGCTTTCCCGGCATTACGTCACACGAGAAAGCTCTAAAAAGTTCCGCTACTCGCCGCTAGATGACTGGCGCCTCGAAACGTCCCGAAGCATTCGGTTATGATTTATGCTAGTGTGCGTGACAGAGCGAGATCGCAACAGAAAAAATAAAAAAGGAGTAAAATAGACAGCAATATGTGCGTATACAAAGGCGTGGTTCCGTGCATGCACGCGATTTTTTTATCGCAAAAATGGCCGGAACATTACACTTTTCGCGTTAGAGCGTAAAGACGCAACTCCATTAGACGCGGTATATATTGAATTCTAGCCCTCAGCGTTAGAGTTTAAAGTCGCTAACACTTTTATTCCGAAATACGTTTTTACGACGAGACCTAGCAAAATAATTGGCGTCACAAGCGTCGCGGCGTCATAGAAAGAGAGAACGTTACGTACAGCTGTTAGTGTAGAAGTAGTACGACCGATGACCGTTAGAAGGGGGACGGTGAGTTAGCGAACGTGGCCGTTAGAAAGAGATGTCGCGAAAAAAATGTCCGAAAAAAGCTGTTTTTAGTGCCGCAATAGAAATTATAGAAACATGGGCGCGGTTTGAAAAAATGTCAGGGGCGCCTGCGCCCTCGGAGGCAACCCGGAGCGGAAGTAAAGGGGGAAAGAGATGTGGTTAGTGGCAGCGAGCGAGTGGCGGCGGAGGCCGCGCCGGCCGCGGGCAAAAACAACACAACGCTAATTATTGCGATTATCAGCCGAATACCGCGCGACGCGCCGCACATCCGCCGAATCAGAATTTGAATTTTCGAATTCAGTGCGCGCTGTGTTCTCTCCCCGTTCTTTTTCCAAATGTGTGTTTCCAATAGTCCGTGTGGCCAGTGATGTTTGTTCGATACTCGTCGTGACGATGACGATGCTTTTTCCCGCTAAAATTCGTAATTCGATTTTGGTGTTTGTCATACGAATTGAATAGTGAATGATAATGTTGACTGAGCTACTGTGAAAATTAGCGGCTGTACGAGAAAAATATTATTCTCACGAGCAAATAGAACGAGCTACGAAGTATTTACGTAGGTAGGTGTGCGGAGATAGGTAGGTACATTGTTAATCTAATATTAGAACTACACACTTCACTCGAGTAAACACATCAAAATGTTTCGAAACTTTCTATACAAATGACTTTCATCTCACTAAGGATACCCAAGTACAATAGAAACATAATTTCAACTAGGTAACAAGCAGATCAACTTATCTAATAATTGTGAAACGAATATAAATTCCAAAAAAAAAAAATAAGTATTGTATCAAACATTTGGGTTTATAAAAACACACAGACAAATTCAGTAGAGCGTGTCTCATTGACATAAAATAAACTTGAAAATTAATAAAGTTTAATTTGTAGGAAATGAAATTTACAACACGTTTTAAAAAAATAGAAAATCTCGTTTCATTACGTTACAATAAAAAAACTTATGTGACATCAAAAACGTAACAACTGACAGGTTATTCGGTGGTCGCAAGAAACGTGACTCCAAACAAGATGCTTCAGAACAACAAATACATAAAAATAGTGTCGTTATCGCGAACACTCGACTCGGTATATCTCGCACGATAACCGGTGTCAGGTGAGACTACACTATCAAGGCTTAAACTTGACGAGATAAAGCATATTTTCAACAAACCTGACTTAAAGGTATGTGTAGGTAGTAAAAACAGTCAACATGAAACCAATACCAGTCTCACAGAGAAAGTACGTACTTTGTTGTTGGTTAAATGACTTGCTCATGATGACGAGAGTTTCGTTCATTAAGGTAATTATTGCTGGAAACAATTATTGTGTTTTGTATTTCCCAGTATCCTAAAAAAGTTTTAAAGATGTAGTATACCTATGTGATTCGTCGGTTGTATCCCATAACGGGTTGAGGGGCAATCTATAGGAGAGACGTATTTCGATCACTGGACTAGGATATGAGAAATAAGGACAATAATCCCATAGATCATAAACTTCACATAAACGTCAAAATAGCTTTCTTACGACATAATAATTGAGCTCGTCTTATTGCTCAAAAACCGGACAAGTCATCTGCTGACAGGTATAGAATTTTGGCAATTTCCATTGATGAGTTGAAAATAAGTGTTAGAAATAATTGATTAGGAAAAATTTCTATGAATGACAATATATTTTTCGGAAAGAAAATTCTACGAATTCTACTCAAACTAACTAAGCCGAATGACTCAAATACAATTCAACTAAAAAAATACACTCCTGTTACAACAGACAAAAAAATTACAACCAATTTACTTTAGATCCAAGAGATTATATTATATTCAATGGGTAGACCATATTTTATGAAGCCGTTGATCATTTTAATGAATTTATGTTTATTTCTATGGACTAAATAAATTACGCTCATGCAGATGAACTTTTTCAATTTGTTAAGTTTATCGCTTAATATGCGTTTCAATTTCCTGTTATTGATACAAGTACTTATCAAGATTAATAATGTAATTATTAAGCGTGGAGGGATTAATTCGTTTTAGAAAACGTGTAATATGCACGTGTAATCATTTCGAAATTAATTTTATGATTTATAACTTTGGTGATATTTGTATGGTGGAATTATTTGATAATGAAACTGAGATAGCAAACATTGTTGACGCTCACATTGCACTGCTCTAAATACTCACTCACTCAATTATTAATTTGTTTAAGATTGCAATACATAGAAAGCCGTTTTGTATGTTTATGATAAACATTTGTTTACAGCAGCGAAACATCTAAAATCACTCATAAATTATATTTTTAAACAGAATGAGATTTTCAATTTGTTGAGGATAGTTTTTTGACTATTAGCGTAATTCTTGTCTCACTTCTTTGAATAATTGCTGATTACTATTTTAATGAAGAGACTTTGTAAATTGGCCTTAAATAACTTCTACTGTCGACCACACTTTGCGCTAACGTAGAAAGAAGGTGTATGGCCTTACAAATCTAAACCGATAATCATACTAAGTAGTAATTTTAATATTACGCACATAAAAGTTATTTACACATTTGCATAACCTAAAACCAAGGTAAAAATGCTAAAATTTTATATTTCTCAGAAATACATCCCTAACTAGACCAAACTACTACAGATTACCTATATAACAAACCAGTAAGAATTATTTCTCCTCCGAATCCAAAATCAATATCTCTCCTAATATTTATGATTTGCAATCTATGTATCTATACATGTATACATGTAGGTAACTATTGTAAAGATAAGTTATTACGAAAAATTACTGAATGTCTCAGCATAAATTTATAGGAATTTATAAAGGTGTCACGTCGACTATTTTGTTAATATGGACCTAGAAGTTGAAGCAAGATAATATATTAAATATAAATACTATGCCATCGAGGCTCCAGTTTTTCTTCTCAAGAAAAATCATAGCCTCAAAATAGTAAAATATTTTAATTTTGTGATAATATGTTTAATTCAGTTGGATAGTATATTTGGTTACGGTTCCAAATATCTGATGTCAATTATTGTTTAATGTGTAGGTATGTTATACTTATAATAAACACATAATAATTACTTATCTATCTTTAAGTAAGTTAAGGAATTAATACCTTAACCTAAATTTGTTATCGATGTAGGTACCTATGAATTTATCGACATGAAATCTCGATAAAATCGATTATTACATTGCACATCACTATACCTACTAACTATATGTCATCATGAACTAGTTTTTTATAACCGGCAAGTGCCAGAGGCTATATTTTATTTTTTATTCTTAGTTATAAACTACATTCACCCATGTATAAACACCAAAATATGATCACTAAGTATAATAAATTGGGCGTAACACCTGTGTATCCACGGTCCACGCACTCTAACGTTGTAGATAAATCATTCCAAATGCTGGCAACATAAAAACATGCCTAGGAAAAAAATTGGTCAAATGAAAACGTAGTTAATGATGGTTTAACGGTTTTTTCCATTTTATGTCCGTTTATGTTGATTGCGTATTTTAAAGTGTTTAAAACAGTGGCGTAGTTTTGGGGATAAAATATAACTTTTGAGTTACGATGATACAATGTACTTTATTAAAAATGTATGTTAAAATACAAATTGACATAAATTTTGTCAAAAACGTCACAAATTCTGCAAATTCCTTTACCAATTTTCTTACACTACATTTTTTTTAGATTTAATTAAACTAGTTAAATGAAATATACTTATTAATGGTAACTTTCAATCAATTATTGGTCTAAAATCTAACATCTATGATTAAAATATTCCATTTCTTTCTCAAATGATAGTACAACTTTTCCTCAAGGCAAAAAACGAGCTTAATGTATGCTTGAATGACGAAGGTTTTTGGGGTCAATGATTTTTTAAAAATGTCTAAAGTCTACGACGAGTGTGACTAGCGTCGAACACATTTAACATAAATTAATGAATTTAATAATGTTACTTGCCCCGGTCCCTTTCTGCTGACCAGAAATATAAAACCTGTCGCATATAAAACCAGCAAGATGCCGTTAACTAATCATGAAATGCCTTCCATTGGTCAGAACCAATAGAAATTCGTAAATTTGAATTTTGAATTGCGAACGTGGGCTAGTGAGTGAGTGTAACATGCCTACTTAACTCGCCACGTCTGACGCACTAACTGTAAACTTAAGTACTGGGCTTTAAAATGTATTTCTTTTAATTTACTTTCAAAGCAAAATGTGTAATTAAACGAACTTCTCAATTAAGTTCAACATTTTTGCATTGGCTAATGACTTTGATAATTTTTCAACTACATACTACATTTACGCCGTTGCGTTGGTAAGGTAAAGTAAAAAGGAACGTAATGGTTTAACATGGTTGGTTTTTTTGGTGCTTCAGTTATTCGTGAGAATACCTAAAACAAAAACTAGAAAACACGACCTACCTACTTCGAAAAAGTACACTTTCAAAATATTATGAGCATAGTCCGAGCCCCCTACGTTCAGTGCTGTAGATAGAAAGTTGGCGTGGACGAGTTGTACATCACACAACCGTATTTACTGGGCCATGAAAACATTTCAATCAAGTCGAGAACCGATCCAACTGCTTGCCATATGTCGTGACGAGATCACTCTGAAACGAAGAATGAAAACCTTTAGTTTCAAGCTTCACAGATTAAAATAATTAATATTGCATTTCACTGCGTACTCACCAAGGTCCGTAAAGATGCTATTGCACCGCCAGAAGACACATGCGTTACGCGTTTTAACTCGATCTTCTATCTCCGCTAATAATGTGCCTTCTCGCTCTATACGCACAACCGTCATTCGTGGAGCATAGAAGCTAGATTGGCGCGTCGCATATTCAAAATAGGAACGTTGATGGCGTTGGATGTGGATGTGTGCGTGTGAGAGGCACGACCCTCCCCCGCGCGTGCCCCTCGCGGCGTCGGCCGCCCGAGTGGTTTACACAATCCACAATTCGTTGGCTCGACGCGGGCGATGCTCGCGTCGCGTCGCGTCTTCTCGGGTCGACCGACGCGCGAACACGCATTGTCAATTGTTTTTTTTTTCAAACTTGACTTACGGTTTCGGGACTTATAAGAAACAGCTCTTCCAATAAGACACTTTAAAAAAATGTGGAAGGATCAGTGATCAGATAACATTTTGATTAGACCCTGAAATTTAGAAGTTTGATTATACTTGAGTTGGAAGACTTATTTATTTAAATTAAAATTACTAGTGAAATAATTATTAGTGAACTGAAGACATCATTTTTTTTTTAATTAAGTTTGAGAACTTAGTTAATTTTTCAATTTAAAAAAAATTGAGACAACTTCGAGCTATGAAAATACTACTCTGTACGGAACAAAATTAATAAAAGAACTGAAATAATAATTCAAGCCTCTTCAATGACTTAATAGTGCTAAATTAAAGTGATACAATTCAAAAGTAACTGTAATGAATAAATATAAAAAGAAACTGAACAAAATCAAATAACTGTGACCAAAAAAACCAGGAATTTTCAAAAAAAGTGACCGAACATAACAGCGGATCGAAGAATTCAAAATAGATCTATAAAACCTTTTTTAAATGAATTCTGTATTGAAAATATCATCATCGCGCTCGGTAAGTTTATTTTTTTTAAGCTTATAATTATAACTATACCTAACCACTAAATAGTTACTAAAATAATCGATAGATTAAGACAGAGTCCACAATCAGAAAGTAATCTTATAGAAGAAAAAAAATGAAGCATAAGTCCTAAAAGCAGTGAGAGTAAACATTAAAAGATTCAATAAAATTTGTGTGAAAAAAAATCAATAGAGCAAGTGGCAACCCAAAATAATCTTTGCCCGGGTCGTTTTTTGTTCAAACTTTTTGCTTGCTCACTTTTTGCATCTTTGCGGCAACGGGTCACAAAAAAATTGACGGTGTTTTTGTAACTTATATGACAGCCATAAAAACAGTTATCATGTCAAGTGGTAAAATGTTGGGGATTACTAATAAAAAAACTATGAATTTAAAAAAAGCAAATAACAGTTTCGTCATCTCTAAATTTGCGAGTTAAAGTATTGTACGTTTTACGTATGATATAAAATGAACTATTTAATTAAAATACAATACCTACCGTTGCTATATTGGACTTATCAATCCGCTTGGCAACAGCGAATTGTTGGTGATAACCAGAGTCACATGTTTTATCTTGGTACGATTTAAACGGCACAGCCCTTATCAGGTGAACAAATACACATTTCAAATTTTCAAACCTTTCGTGCCCTGGTACAGTTGAAAGAATCATTCAAATATTTGCCATCTTCAGAGGTATTAATCTCAAACTAACTTGCATACCAATATCATTGGGTTCTTTTTTAAGTTCTGCCTCATTGTCAAAATCGTTTACGCTCAATTTAACCTTTCAATTTATTTTATTAATTACTGGCGTTGCCTGGTAATATCTCTATCTTTTTACTAACCTTTACACTTGTTGTTTTCGCCAAAAGTGGTTTTGTGTATTTTCAATACATTTGTGAACGTTATTAATGCTAATTCTAAATGTCAAATGTCATTGACAGACACAGCATATTATTTTTTGCTAGTTCTGTTTGAGACATGTTATGGAAGCTTATCTGTGTTGCTAGTTGCTGGAGTACACTGCGTTTGGCGAATAAAAATGTGTTGATATAACGTGTTGTCATAACTAAATTTTATTTTGCTATTCGACCTGTCTCAATATTGCTAATTACAGAACTTCCAAGTGAAATGTAAACAGTGAACGTCGTTATCGTATTTTTTTATGTTACAACGTATGATGGCTAAAGTTAACAAATCAGCTATTGATCCAAACAGTATAAATAACAATTATTTTTAATAACTTCATATACAACAGAATGTAAACGATTCGATAGTTAGAAATCCTCATCGTTACGAGGGAGAAGAACATTACACCATCTAGAACATTAGAAGCGCTGTACAATAAACAGATATACAAGATACGACAGATATAGAATAAGACAAATTATAAAGTACTTATGAATAAAATATGTTCAAAACTACAAACGAAACAGCAGTTAACGTTTCTGGGACAAATTTTAAACCTCTTCGGTAAATTCATTAAAATATTTTCATCATCTTAAAACAGTATATTTTAATGAGACTTTAGCACTCTGGGATAGTACAGCATCGTTAATGTCTTGGATATTGCAGATGTACATTATCATTAACCACTTGCTTTGCTTATTTGTCTCTCTTTCTATAAACAATCCAGTTCTAAAATAATGTTTTCTTTAAATTGAACCGGTAATGTGGCAAATTCTTAAGAGTAATCGTTCGGTTTCGAGATGGCGCGTTGTTTTGCACCCAGACCCATCACAGCAAATAATTTCACGTTATGCTTATCATCGGTATTCACCCACTACTTCCTGTTCTCTGTACTAGGTATTAGTATATTATTGTTTCACATTCTGTGCTGTGGGATGCCACAATGTTGTTTGCCAAACTGTTTTATCTTCTCATGGAACCTATAACACTTATAAAGAGCTATATTTTTCTGTAGATTTACCTAACTATGAAATTTAGAGAGTCTCTACTTTTGTCACTATCATTTATCTTTATAACATTATCAAGAATAATAACATTATCATTTTAGACAAACAATAATTATCACGAAAAAACATAATTATCTAATTTACTGAAATAGTGAAATAAAAATCCCTTTAGTTATTGTTTTACTTCGTTTTTTAGAATATGCGTTAACAGAGTGTAAATTTGAAATAAATTATAGCATTTTCAAAAATGTCCATGAGGCATGTATTAAGTAAGATATAAATCAGTAGCCGGTTCCTTATTGTTAATTTTATTTTGCCTAAAGGGACAGAAAGATCGTTAGTAACCAAGTGCAGGTTGGGTTCGATCCCTGACAGCTAATTTTTATTTATAGGGACCTTTTTATCTAAGCCTCCAGGGCCTAGGAAGTAACTTTGAATATCAACTGCCAGATTATGTCAGCATTTACATTCATGAGGTCAAATTGTTTGTTTCATAGCATTGAAGCTAAAATTACATCTATAAACTGAAGAATCTTCGCTAAGAGGAAATTAACCATAATGTTATCTTGGTGAATTTTATTTGTACTGCTGTCATACATGACTGTGGGAATATTGTTTCAGTTTATATTTATGTGAGATAGCTTGCGTAATACACGAAAACATTCAGAGGATCCACGGTTAATCGAGATTCTTAAACGTGCTGAAATTCTTGGATATCACAAATTTTTGTATTGTTTAATCCGCTCTTGGCTTTTACTTTGTTTACTTCTTATTTAAATTCGGTGCCTAAGTAATTAATGAGTGCATTTTATTACATCTCAACTATTTGAAGTGTTCGCGGCCGTAGTACTTTCTCTGTCACTTCATTAATTTCGTTTTATAACCGACCCGTCACGTCACACGCACTCACGGTGGAATTTATTCCCCGTGAGTTGTTTGGCACTCCGCCATTTTGGATGCAATTAAAAATATTTCACTGTCAGTTTACGAGTTGAATGTTTTGTATGTAATTGTTGTCTACTTAGTTGCTTTGATGCTTTACAGCTTCAAATTGTTTTATTTGTTAGGTTCATAGTTATTGAAGTTAAGTTTTAGTACAATTTCATCACTACAAAGAAGTATTCATTGTAATGTTTTGTATTTAAAACATGGCCGTTAGTCGACATATTTCTATCTCGATAACATTTTCAGTGTTAAAGTCTTTAAATGTCATACAGGTTAATTAAACATAAATAATATGTATATGTAGTGCCACTTCTTGCTGTCTCAACGAACGGAACAAACTGACTATGGCCGTACAATATTATAAACAGGAAAGTTGGCTATTTCTCAGCCACGCCTTATACAATATTATGTTGCGTGTGTGTGACTACAACAGCATACCTAAATGCCAATGAACAAAATAATATCTTTCCAAATTATTATTTATTGTAATAACTACGCAATATGGCATATATGTGACGTTGCCACAAAAATACACTCGTAATTATCCACATGCAGTTCTGCTCTGAATCTAATCTAATACATGTTGTTAGAAGGAAAAAAATAACCAGTATCTACGGTCATGTTAGTTCGCAACACAAGCCTTAAGAAATGCATTATTAATAATTTACATAGAAGTTTTAATTATGAAACTAATATAATCATTGTGTGATACTTTTCTTATAAACGGTGCTATAACAGATGGTCTCAGGTTTTCTCTAATTCCGACCGAACTTTGAGTTCTTTGAGTACGCAAAAGGCCTCACTAACCTAAACTAGGTAACTTGTTATATTCAAATCAAGCATTGAATATATTAAAAAAACTTATTGCTAGTATGGCAATTTTGCTATACCTACAGAGTATCAGTGTTCCCGTGAAAATAATGAGTGAGTGGGCGATACTCGCCGCAAACTAACTTGGTAACAGGCTGACTGACTGCATCTCGGCTCAAACAATTTATTATAATGATGATGATATCTCAAGGCCAACTGCTAACTGCAATAGAATGTCTTGAACCTTTTGATATATAATAATGCACTTTAAATGACACCTTGTTGCATACATTTTGCATTGGCTGCTTCTACTCGGTATTAAACCGTGAAACGTGACCGTATAAGAAATATTTAATTTTGTTGCTACATATTTTTTTAATGATAATTGTTTGAAAATTAATGAAAGTTTGTTTTTACGGTGTTCCATAGATGGCGCTTTAAAAAGGGCAAATAGAAATATCAAGGGAATTAAAAAATACGCACACAGCATGTTCTTGCTTGGAGCGTACTTTTTATCTAGACTTTGTAGTCGATTCATTGCTGTATAATGACAATTAAGGAACCACTTTTATTGAACAATATAACCATAAACCATTGATAAAACAAAAAATGAATCATCCGTTGCGTTGCCAGTGTCAATTATCTAACACATTTTTTTTTAATTTTGGTAAACAAAAAATAAACTTCAAAACTCAAACGGAGTTCAGATGTATTTAAAGTTATCACTGCGCTTACATTTTTTTATAAGATATTTACTGAGTTTAAATGGTCTAGTGTAGTTCCGGTATTTCAATAAAGTTTTACTTTCGAGTTCGACTGAGTTTGAGAATCGTTTCAAAAGACTGAGAAAGAGAATAGTTTGATAAGTACGTCTGTCTGAAATTATAAACTTTGGCCTTTCATTTGGCAGTTTACTATTGAACGTAGGTAGTGAATAAAAAATATAAAAACTAACGTGGTTATTACACATTTTACATAAATACACGGGTAACTCACGTTTAATGTAGTCAGTCCAGTCCGACTCGATTCCAGTCAGTTTCGATCGCCGGACGCGATCGAAACTTGAGTCGGACTGGACTGACTACATTAAACGTGAGTTACCCGTGTATTTATGTAAAAAAATATAAGCGTCGAAATATAGATAACACGTTTCAACACCATTTTAAACACAGCAAATATACCGTACAATTAACAATCGTAGTGTAAATCGCTATAACCAAACCCAACTTTATGAAACTCCTTAGCTAGGTACTTTATTAAATTGAATTTGATTCAGTAATAGAATAATTTTTAAACCTACCTAATCATTAAGATTCCGAGTAGCTTCTGGTTAGTAAATGTCAATTTGTTCCATAATAACATAAACATTGAATCAAATGGTATAAAATTGCGAAAAATCTACCATATTAAATAGCAATCGCTTCGACCGCAAATGGCCACAAAATATCGGCTTGCATGGCCAATAACACTAATGGCCGACATACTTTATGGTAATAGTACGGTGGTATGATATGATATTACTAGTCGAGCCTGTGTTTACGACTTTCTGTGAAATCATTTTTATAACGATTGTAAACAATTTTATGCATAAATTACGAGTGTACCTGCTCTGTATAAAATCCACAAGTGATTAATTGATAAGGACGATACATACATGATAAAGTAAACGCATATAATAAGTAAGAAGTTAGTCAAATTGTTTTTGTTAAAATGAGAATTTTAAATTTCTTAACTATTTTTTTTCATTGTAATTAATTTTTTAAATGCTATATCTATATTTTTACAGAGCTAATGATTTATTTGTTCATCACAAAAATCAAATGTCCAAGTCCTGAAATATTACACATATATATGAAGGCCCCAACTCCCATCTGTGGGAACATTTAAAGGTTGCTTAATTATGCTTTATGCTTCTAAGTAAAATTGATGTGTTCAATCGTAAAATTTCAATCATGCAAAAAATATAAACGTCATTATTCATTTACCCGTTCACGAATTCAATTTGTAGCTCAAATCTTGTTTGTTTTTGCGATTTAGAAAAGTTTTGGCAAAACAGCAATACGTCTTGCGTTCCGGTCCCATAACTGACAAACATTTTATTTCATTTAATGTTTATAAATTTAAACTTTTGTCCCGTTACTCCGTCGCATACAAAAGTGTTATTTGTACAAGTTTACTGTTCTATCTTCTGAGATATTATTATCTTCTCTTAACTCTCAAATTTGGTAATCCTAATTTTTAAAATCCAGTATCATGATGTTTCTTCCCAGCGAACCCTTCACCTAGTCAACCGGTATTAACAAAAGTTGGTATTTATATGTACTTAATTGTTTTTTAATTTTTATGTTGCTGTTAAAGTTTGAGAGATGTGAAGGATTATATTTCGATTAATGGTCTTTAAATGACAATTTCCGAGCGAAGCGAAGTTCTATATTTTAGTTCTTATTTCTTACTAAATTTAATTTAACACAAAACCTAAATACATTTCCTCTTATAGGTAAGCTAAAAATAATAATATAACCCAGTGCATTATTCCGAGCCCGGAGCGAATAACATTTTCAATTCAATTTGTTTAACAGCCGAATTTAAAGATTGGGAGTACATTTGTTCGAAGTAATGTAATAAACGAAATAAAATTTACACTAATCTAATTTTCAAAATCATATTCAAAGACCCTAATAAAAGTCATACCTAATATTACTCACAACGGATAAATTTAAGATTTTAGCAATCAAAATATGAATCTAATTAAATAAAATACATTATTATTGACAAACATACTTGGGGACCCATACCCAAGCAAGATGGGTTGCCGGTGTAGTCATTGTATTGGGTCTAACCTTTTTAATGAATTAGCACATGAATTTAGCAGGTATTTGAAATACTAAGGGTGCCCAGCTGTGGGATCAGGAAAACTTAAAATTTTGATGGTTATTATAATATGTAAGTTTTGGCACAAAATCGGCTCAGGACTAAAGCAGACAGAAAAATCAGAAAGGCCTGCACCGTGACTTTAAAGAGGCATTTGTTATGTGAACTGTTTATATCCAGGTAGTGCTGTTATGGGCAGGCGTGCTACCATCAGGTGCATGTCTTGTTTGACCTGTCACTATTCGTATAAATGTTTCTAAGTTCAGATGGAGGATTTTTTCATCACTACTAGTTTAAACAGTGGAGGAAAACCACGAAAGTTCCACGAAAGATGATATCTTTTGCGAGCTTGGGTTTGGCCTTTATTCTTTCCTTTCCTGAGCCCCAGCTGTGGGAACGAAGAGTAAGCTACTTATGCATCGCAATAAAGATGTTGTGATGATATCAGAAGTTAGCTAGAGAAGCAGGGGTCTTGTAAACAAGCTCGCACGCGGCGATGAGTCAGGCGAGTGGCGAGGCCAGTCACCGCTGCGAATAGATCGAAATGACACCCGTTTGACTCCGAACTCTGCTATGGAGTTAACACTCATCAAACTACTGTAGCATAAGCAGCCCACTAAATGTTCGCACTGCTGTGAGTCGGGGCATTCTCTCACTGGGAGGGGGAGTCACCACCCCGCTGGCCTTGTGCGGGTTGGTGGATGATTGGCCTTGCAAGATTCCAGGAATATCTCGGCTTCCTTTACCGATTTTCTTCTTTTTTTCTTCACCTTTAAGCTAGTAGCAATATGCACATGACTTCGAAAATATAGTGGTGCGCATGGGATCCCAACTAAAGGCATTTCTAATCGGCAGTTGTTGCCGTTCTCCCCTACTAGACCTGGCGTAATTTAACTAGTGGTAGTTTCAAACAATGTCCTCAGCGTAACTAACTACGTACTAAAACAACTTACGAACTATACTAAAGCAGATAATAACCATATTGAATTGGTAACCAATTAGAACTCATGCTTATAATACAATATGAAAGACAAAATAAACAAATGTGATTGGGTATTCGTTCTCACGTATGCTTTTACTGTCGTATACCAAGTTGGAAAAAAGAACTACATCATAAAATGCATATTCATATCTCGATACGCATTTCGAAGGTACTGTTTTCCAGCCCTTTTCGTTGTATCTAACTACGACCTGTTAAAAGTAATAAATTATCCGTAAATGTAGTTCTTAATGTCATCGGTAAGTGGTAGTCCACTGGCCACTTCTTTCAACCCTCGATTCCCATAAAACGATATGTCTTATTTCTGTCCGGCCAGTTATGTCTGATGGCAATCTTTTTTTTTATAACAAAATGCCTTATACGAGTAAATTTAATTTGGCTTAACAGTTCATCAATATTTTAATGTCATATTGAAAGCACTTGACGGTTGTAAATTTAAATATTGCCGTAGCAAGTTTCCCTTGGAATGACACAGTTACTTCAGAAACTTTATTTTGTTTTTTTGTATTAAAACAATTCCGCGGACACGGTTGATTTTTTTCTCTAATGTCGAGTGGCGAGAAGAGCAAACGTAATGTTTATCATTAAAAAAAAACAAGATAAGAACAAGAAGTTAGAGAACGATTGAATTTTACCCATAAACAAAAAAAACTGCCTATTGATATTGTGAGTGCACTACACGACCCATAAAAATTACCACACACCCAAAGTTCATTTTTTTCATTCCGCAAAAGGTTAGATGTCAGTTCTCCAGACAGGCAATTAAACAAAGACGTTCGTATCTCAAGTGCATTGTCGAAATAGAAAATAATTCATTATTTATTGCCTTTAACATCATGTTTCTTTAGGAATCCAAGGGCGATCGTGACACTTACAAATGATTTCAAATATGATATTAATATATTTGTGAGGCGAAGCTGTTGTATTTATAATTTGGGTTGCAGAAGTATAATAGCATGTTGTTTTAAATTATGCTGAGAATATTATTAAAGGTATTTCCGTTGTAAAGGTAGTTATTAACATAAATATTAATTATGGGCTGTTTTGTGAAGTGACTTCATCTGTTTACAACGCAGTTTATTATACTGTAGTTTAGAGTGGGGGTTAAGTTTCTAATGTTTAGAACTATGGACCGTATGGATATATAATATATACTTTTTACTTTACTTGTAACTTTGTAATCAACTAGATTGGAATCGGAAAATTGGAATATAACAGAATATAATTATCTTTATTTTAACATTGCGAATGTTATCTCAAAAGTCACAATAACTAATGTGCCACCGGGTGAGTTCCCTTTTTAAAAAACCGAGGTTAAATCAACCCATTTTTTTAATATCTCCTATTGGCTTACTACCTATCAAATTATCAACTAAAATGTTCTATACGTCGAACTGTTCTTGAGATATTAGAATGTAATATTTTATGACAAAATTATTTAAATTACGAAATATTTAACTGATTGAGTTGTTTTAAACAATATAGATTGTTACCCAAAACACAATAAAATATTTTGATAGTAAAAATGTTCACGACTCTGATAATATAATTCGTATGCATGTCTGTTTGAAGTGATCGTGGAGTGAACATTTACTCGTTAGTACAACAATGTCCTTTATATTTATATTTCTTATAAGAGGTATTCTGCCACTTCTGTGTTTTTTTTGATTCAACAATAACCTCATTGGGTATTAGCCGAGGTTTTCCTTAGTAAGGCTAGTCATCGTCACAACTACAATCAACTACAAACACTTAATCAAAGAAATTTACATCTCATTATGACGCAACAAAAAACAATGACTTCCACAGAAACTATTATTAATATTGATTACGCCAAATGTCAACATGTACTTTGAGGTTATTTTACAAAGAGCCATAACTTTCTCTGTGCATTCTTCGCTGTCAAAACATGTTTGACATGAAGAAATAACAAGCAATTCATTACTGTCCTTACGAGTACAATGGCTTAGAAATCTATAGCTCACCGACACAATGGTACAATCGCATTGAGTCAACGGAACGCTTTTATTTGACAACTCGGATACGTCAACTACTTATGGGGATTTAATTCTCTTAAATTGTATTGCCTTTTTGAGTCTTTCCTTTCTAACATCTTTAAAAAAGTGGTTTTTTTATATGTCCCACATTGTACTTTTTATCGGATGGGAGGGAATTAGATTAAAAAAAGTTCTTTGAAAACATTACCATTCAAACCAAAACAGTGCTGTACCACTTGGCAGTCGAATGACTTGTTGACCTGTGGTACTTTTACAGGCGGACACTTTAAAAAACACTTTACCTATTACTGTAACTCTACCTCTATAACTCTAGACCCTAAAAAACTAGAACTAACCCTTTGTTTTGCTTTATTAATGCTTTTTAATCCTTTTTTGTGATCTTATCGATGGATCGATTTACGGGGCTACTTCAAGCATGTGGTTCTTTCTACGAAGTCAAGTGGCAACTTGATATTTTCCAAGTTTTGAGGTACAATGTAGCGTTGTGAGTTCAAGGCGAGCGAGATCATGTTACGAACATGTTGTTATGGTGAATGACGGAGCTACTCACGAAAAAAGAACATGATCAAGAACATTCGACTCTGTGGCTAGACCCTTGCTAGAGCGGAAATATTTTGGGGAAAAGCAAGATATTCGGGTAATTTCTGAATTATGCCAATACTACATTTGCGCGGATTTCGAACAGCGCTTTGAATGGATTTGAAGAAAATAAAATACATGATAAAATTGATAAAAGAGATATAATCAACGTTGGGAAGGAAACTGTGGATAAAGATGATGAAATTATACAAGTAGTAAACATTACATTTACACGATTGCAACTTTTCATCCCGTCAAAGTTAGTGGTTGTTCACACGCCGCCACCGGTTACAATTCCAGTAGCGAAAAATTTAATAACATCCAAAATATTACTAAATTGTATCCATTTGTTTGCGCATGCCCAGCGATCTCCAGTTAGCATGTTACCCTTCACCACCGATGCAAATTTCGCGAACATGCATAATGCATGGGCCCCGATAACATACGATAAGTAGAAAGACAAAGATAGATGATTGTATAAGATCTGTTGACACCTCGTTCCTGATAAACTTCAATAAATCATCCGTCGCGTTTGGATTTTAGTACCTAATTGGACTTTGGTATTTTTGATCTGATCGGTGACACTGATTGGAGGTCTTGGGTTTGTTGTAACTTCATATTATTAATAGATATTCGCATTTGTTTGTTACTGTAGTCTTACTGATTTATCAATATGTCTATTTTATTTCTATGTAATTAGATATCGTGTGTTGAAACGCTTGTGTCGTCTACCGATGCAGCTTCAAATCATCACCGTGTGTTTAATCTTCTTCTTTTCATTTATGGCTCCCGAACGGTTGTATGGCCATAATTTCGCCAACGTCTTGTGTTTTATCAGGATGTTTTTTTGAAGTTTACTCAGTATTCAGTCTGAGATCTTGCAATTTTAAACTTTGACTAGCTTATTCGTCTGGCATTACACATAAATCAAAAATCTGTAAATTTAAGAGAAATTTAAATTTTTGAGTAAGGCAATATACACTTAAAATTTTGATAAGTTTTGGGTTTGTGTTAGTCTAGTGTAGATTTAGTAAGCGTTTTTAATACAGCTACTAGAAGTTGACTATTTACTCCCAATTTTTTGTGTCTGAATTAATAAACTGCTTTAGGTGCGTTGCCCATTTTTTAAGATTACATTTCTTGGGCAGAATATCTGAATTAGAATTACTTTCAAAGGATATCTGTCTATTCCAAATCGTTACTTACATACACTATGTACAATATAACCATCTACGCAATATAAAGCGAAAATTCTCCGAGTCATATAAAGTTAAAATCTCCTCCAATGAAAATAAAAAGTAATGGACATGCAGTACACACGACGACCGAGGAGATATAACGATTGCGGAACCAGTCCAATTGATAATATCAAAGAACCGGTATGAGAAATAAACATACAGTTATATTAGAACTGTTATAGGAAGCCTCGGTGTTGCCAGCAAACCTAAATATAACAATTATAGCTAAGACAACATCGAATTGTAGATCATTTACAGTAGTGGTAGGACTCTTGGCAGAGTCCGTCTGGGAAAGTACCACACCTTTGCCAGTTATTCTACCGCCAAGCAGTAATGTGCAAACATTACTGTGTTCCGGTTTGAAGGGCAATGGTTACAGAAAAATTACAGGGCTTAGAGACATAATATCTTAGATGACTGGGTGACGAGTGCAGTGCAGTGCTAGGTAATGATTTGGACTCTTCATGTTACAATAGCCGCGTGTCACTGTGCTGTGAATGAAAAACCAATGTGCTATTTCGGACTGTGATTTTACTACGTTCAAAAGTCGAACCCGATCCGTTAAGCCATTCCGATGTAATTGAGCAACAAACGTCCCAACTTAAAAGTAGAATTATAAACAAAAAAACCTTTCCATAGCTCCAATCATTCACTCAAATGTAAACAGCAAAAAAAAAGAAAAACGTTAAATCGATACAGATCTTTTTTTAGTAATGTCTGTTCGTAATGTTAATACTATTATTGCTATAAATATAGCATAAAAAATAGTTTACTGTGAAATGTTTCAATCATAGGTGCTAATAGACTCCATCTATTCTAGCTACCATTGTATATAGTAAAATGGATTCGTAATTTAAATTCAATCTTTTCCTCATAATGTTGGAAAACAGGAAAAAGTGAAGATTAACAAAGTAGGAAAAACTTAACAAAATTAGGCATCTATAGAAATAGAATCTGCAAAGCTCTTTATTCGTGCTTTGTGGTATTCTAACAATATACTACTAATATTATAATTGTTTGGATGTTTGTTGCTCAATCATGTCGGAACTTCTGAACGAATTGGGTTCAAATTTGGAACACAGATGTCTGAATAAGTACACAGTCTCAGTCAAGAAAACACAGTCTGGAATAACCCATTTAACCTGTAAAAATAACGCAAATGAACTGGTTCTAAAACAATATTTTTTTAAATTGTAGAGTGACGAGACGAACAGGACATGTTTCTGATGGTAACCAACATGCCTGCCCATAACAGCACAATGACACGAAGCTATCTGAATATGAAGAGTTCACATCCTTACCTAGCGCTCGTCACCCAGAGATATAAGATGTTATATCAATGGCTATAAATTATGCCCTTCAAACCGAAACTCTACAAATTGGCAGTAGAATAACTGGCAAAGGTGTGGTATTTCAAGTGGACTCCGTAGAAAGTCCTACCACTACAAAAATAACGCTAGCCTAAGGCACAGAGTAAACTTACTCTGTGGGCTAAGCCCTTAATACGATGCAAATGTGGGTAGTAACCTTAACTCCCTATAAACACGTCAGATCCGACCTGATAAGGTTCATGAATTTGAGCAATAAACACTTTTGTATCGCGTTTAATTCAGTAATAAAGTTATTTCAATAATTCATGATGCTTATAATATTCATTGTTTGTTTCAGATGCCAACGAGGACAACGTACCTATCGGGTTAACTGTTGAGGTAATCATGTTATTAATCTATGTATATTGTTTTTGTTGTATAACTCTTTATTCCACTAATATTATAAACGCTATAGTTTGGATGTGTATTGCTCAAATACGGCCGAACGGCTGCATGGGCCGGGTTGTTTATAACGGGTTGTTCTTCAATTTTTTCAAGTGAATGATTGAAAAATTATTATATCGTAAAAAACTATGTTGTAGTTCAGTGCTATTTCGCCTGATGTTAAACGACGATGCGGTATACAATGAAACCTTACCTATAAAAAAACTCATTCACGAAGTATCTCTCGAAGTATAAAAAATAATTGTTTTTCGGGAAAGTACTCATGGTGCTCGGAATTCGAATCCAATACTTCTAATCTATAGTTGAAAATCGAACCATAGCTTTATTTTTTTACCAACAATAAGATTAATAAAGATTATTCATCTCACGAAAATGAATCTCCATTCAAACAACTTTATTCTTTTTGACTTTTTGTTTAATTTTTTTAAGTGTGTTTTGAGTCAAGAAGGTCGATTAATACTAATCAGGGCCAATCAATGTTGCCATTTTATTGCGAAAAAAACTATAACAATAAATCGTTCTCACTAATAACAATTAGTAATTATTTTAATGCATCTCTCGAATAAGAAGTTTGGGGAGGTTATTTGTTATGGTTTCACGATATTGTGTTTTTTTTTAATTTTAATATTAAAAAGTAAAATGGAAATCTTGTCCTTTATGTGACACGTATTTATGACACTTCTTCCTCAGGACAGTGTCAATAAAAACTAAATTCAAATGTTATGTAAATTACTTAAAAATAAAACACAAGAGGTGTTAAAATCGAAATTAAATGGATATAAAGATCACAAAGTCTTTGTTTTCGACTTTGTTAAAGTTTTATGGGCTATTTTTATCTGTAACCGCGTCTTCAAAATAAGGTTTAATGTTATGATGTATGGTAAATTATACCAGGCTTATTACCGCAGTGCAGTGCTAGGCAGATACCTAGTTGGACTCTTCAAGTTCCAATAGCTGCATGGCACTGTAATGGACAATGCTATTAGCCACATGTCTTGCTCGTCACGTCACTGTATTATAAAAATATTTAAAGATAATTGCATTATCCGTAGTACATTCAATGTCAAATATTATTACTGATAATACGAACCTTCAAATAGAAAGTATTGATAAGCCGTGATCGATCGCCCAGAGTCGGTTATCAGTACGATTGGTTATCTGCTAAATTTCTCCTTGGCATGATCCGTATCACATTTCGTTGATATGTCAATTTTAAGGCCATAAAAATGTCAGACTGCCAACCACTAAACATAACAACTGATGTTTGGAGCCACTGCTTTATATTCATTACGATTCAATTACAAATAAAAGATATTCTATGAACGTAATGTAGTTTAAATTTTTTGCCGGAGGCAAATACGTTTGTAATGTGGTTCTGGAATGTCATACATTTTTGTGCTAAGAAAGTAAATTGAACGTTATTCATATCTTTTTTTTTTAACTAGTAGGTATTGCTACGTGGCTTTATTCGCGTGGATTTTTAACCTCCAAAAGGTACTGTAAACAAAATTAAACCTAAGTATTTTATTGAAATGAAATGTTTTAATTAGTAATTATTTTGTAAGATATACGTTTCTGTCAGAAAACAATCAAATGATTACTAAAATAAAGCAAGCTGTTATCTATTGCAGTTCTGAATTTCATCCTGATCCTTTTAGTAATTTTGAATGAAAAAGTAGTAAATAAAAAGTACGAACTTTCGCGTTTATTGTATTTAGAATGTTCAGTCTAATTTTAAAAAGCGTAATGGTATGACTTCAGTGAGTCTTTTTAGCATTTCCTTAAATGTTTGCCTTCAAATTATAGTAAACTTTATTTTAATTTGAACCTTAATGACGACCGGGCTTTTATTATCATTATCATAATAAAAATATATATTTATCGAACTGTCTAACGGAAATGACGTTCTCATTATGCATTTTAAGAACAATAATTATTTATAACATTAAAACATAATTTTAAAATATTTCTCCACCAAAATTATAGACCGCAACATAATGCAGCAATAATTCATTCCTTACAATGTTTCAGCTATTATTCACCTATTTCTTTGTGTGATCTAACCCTTCGCCGACATACGGTGTCTTCAATACCCTTAACTTTCACATCCTTCCTGTTTTAAATGTATTCATAACGCGGCAAAAAAACCGTAATGCGTATCATTCGGCGGGTTCTAAACAAAAGGCCGCGTCCTATTGTGGCATTAAATGATTTTTTGTTCATTCACGAAATTGGATCTGAAGATTCGGAAGATAGTTGTTTGCATTGTTCGGAGGTATCACTTTCGGATAACCGACGCCAACCGAAAGTTGAAATTAGAAATTTAATCTTAGGTTTTTATCTTCCTTTTTAAGTGACCTTTAGAACTTCTTATTGGCTCACCGTTTATCTTCTTATTTGTACATTTCAGTGTACTGATATTTGGATACCGAGAGAATAATCATTCAAATGTCGACCACCTTAAAGTTTCGTTTATGAATGCGAAAGATTTTAATCTTTCGTAAAATAAATGGTCTGAGCTGAAGATAAGTCCGCCCACGTCGAGCTCAGACTAGTTGTTAAAACGAATTTGTAAATTATTCTCGTTTTATCGTTAAACGCCATCTGAACTTAATACTTCCCCATATAGCATAAGCTGTTTAGCTTAAGTGTGCAGCCAAAACGTTTTACTGCCTAGAGAATTGAGTTTACGACTTACATAAACCGCCTCGTTAACTAAAAATACTTAAAACTTCCAAAGACATCTTACAAACCACTACGGCATTGTCACAGTCCCCTAACTACACACAACGTTGCTACCGTGTGTTAAAAACGGCGACATGCACACTATTTTGAATAACGCATCCCATTGTCATCATTATAAATATTATGCTAATAGTGAAAGAATTTTTGACTTCGGTCGTGGAAACCAGGTGTTACGTTCAAAGGGTTAAGATTCTTACTCCCCTATTTGAATGCGATCATTTATTAAGATTTTAACCCTATTGTTTAGTTCGTTATTTCCCATACGTGTGCATGGACGCAGAGTAATTTATGTGAGAAGAATGTTAGTGATATATTTTTTTAATATTCTAATGCAGCGTGCATGGAGTTTGTAAGACGCTGATCGTAAATTTAGGATTATCGTGTAGCGACGTGTTTCACGACTGGTTGGGTGACGTGTATGTTATGAGATATAGGTTTTGGTAGCCAGGCGTGGCTATGAATATTAATGAGCAGATGTTTAGAATAAAGGGTTAAAGGTCTCGATGGCATTTGATAATTCGAAATATGGGAACATATTGTAGAGGCTTTAATAGTTACGTTCGCTTGTAATGCAGCTTTTGAAGTGAACTTTGCCACTGCGGCTTGCTGTACTCGTCGTGTACGCGACTTGCAATGTTTAACACACGTTGTCATATTAGTTATACCATATGCCTTCTTTGGCTTCTATTGTCCTAATTGTGGGCTTGGTGTACTTACCGCAAAAATCATCATTACCATCAGCCTTGCTGAACTACTGACCGTAGACCTCTCGTAATGCACGCCACTGATCTTAATTACCCGCAATTTATTACACCATTTTGTCTAATTTTGACCACTAATTTACGCAGGTTGTAACTCTATTTAGATACAGAGCGTTCTTCACTGTTGGGCTAGACACGTTCCAGGACATGAATAATCCAGGGTAAATCCGTCTTCTGGTAGACTGGTAGTTCTGGTCAGCTTTCAGATTCTTTGCGATGTGACTATGTTGACTTCAATTCTGTATCGGATAATTTCATTTCAAGTCTATACACACGCAGCATAGCTCTTTTCCTAGCGCTGAGTGATTTTGAACATGTGGACCAGCTTTATCATGAGAGTCTACGTTTTGGCTCTTAGATGCTGAAAACGGTGTGTTGCCTGCTTTATGTCATTCATTATGAATACTGATTGCACCAGTCAAATATTGTTCTAATATAGTGTTAACTTTATGGGCTCTAACTATTTACTATCCAACAGGGCCTTTTACTTCTTTTTAATTTTTGCCATTAAATAATGTAGAACATTGTCTCATTACATTATCTCTATATATAAAAATGTTATGTTGGTTTGTGTACGCTTCAAAAACTCAAAAAGTTCTGCACCGACCGAGCTGAAATTTTTAAATGATATATAATTTGCATCAAGGATTGTTTTTATCTAATTTTTGCATCACAATGTACCACAGCGTAGCGTGGCAGGGTACAGCTAGTAAATAATAAAATTTGCAGATGCAGACAATTTTGTATCTTACGAAAAAAAAAACTTATCTCATGATATAGATTCTATTGACCTTATGACCATGCTGTGTTTGACATAACCATGGCGTAGTAACAAAACATTGCAACTAATTGGTTATAAATTTGCCTACTTTAAACACATCGTCTGTTCAGTACATCTTTTCTGTGTCACCCTACATATACATATGTAAGTATAGTGTAAGATCGAGTACTCGTCATATAAACAGGCCACACAGATGTGCGCACAGCTGGCCGAGCTATTCACATGCAAAACACTCAAAGCTGCCTCGCCTCTACTCGCCACTGGGTCACTGTGGATTCTAATTTGTTCAGTCTTACTCACTACCTTGTTTTTTATTAGTGTTTTACGGGATAATTATGTAATGTGATAGTAGTAATAGGACTTTTGGCAGAGTCCGCACCACCCCTTTGCCAGTTACTCTACCGCCAAGCAGTAATATGCAAACAATACTGTGTTCCGGTTTGAAGGGCAAAATTTCCATATAAATTACAGGGCGTTGAAGAAATTGCCGAGCGCAGTACAGTGCTAGGTATTTTGACTCTTAATGTTCCAATAGCTGCGTGTCACTGTGCTGTTATGTGGCAGGCATGTTGCTTACCATCAGGCACATGTCCTGCTCGTCTCGTCACTTTTTATTTAATAAAAGAATAAAAAAAGATAAATAGTGAAACATGTCCCCGTTATTTCGATGCAGTTTCATGCACCATGTTCTGTGGTAACCGTAGTCTAAATACGGGTAAATAAATACCCTGTTTTTGCATTAAACTAACGGTTCGTTCCGGTTTCGCTCGAATATTGTCATATAAAGGCCTCAGAAACCTTCTTTAGCTTATGGACAATAGCTTTGATAAAGATCGTCACATGACCAAATGCATAGTTTAATAGTTTATTAATAGTAAACTTACATTCCTATCTAATTACACCAGGACGTCATAACCAAAGACAAAAAAAAATACAGTTTCAGTTTCAAGGTGTTCACTGAAACCCACACTAGGTTGTGCATAATAGGTGCATAGTTTGCGATTCTATAGGTAAAGGAATACATACAAACATTAATTTTTAAATGTGATATTTTTAGATATAAATGTTTTAATGTTTTGGATATATTTTGGTCAGAGATGTTGTAAGTGCTGACAGGATTTGGCTAGAATTGGGAACGTAGATAGATTTCAGTGTGAAACAGCAGGTGGGTGGAACTGAAAAAAAAAAACAACAACAACAATAGTCTACTAAAGTCCGCAGGAACGAATGTTACATAATAATTCTTAGCTGTACTTTAGGAGAGATAGTGGTCAAGTGCCTGTGTACCTTCGATAAAAACGACACTTTATCCCGATAATACACGTAGTTCAACCTCTTGGATCTAATTCATTAATAGAAGGGTCTAAATGTAGTGCCGAACTAAATGTAGTGTAAAAAGTATGATTTGAAGTACCTGTCCTTGCATTTCATGTATGTCTCTCAGATGGCGTGAGATTAGATAACATCCATATCTGTAGTGAGTATGCTTCCTTATCGCTCGCAAAAACTGATGACAAAAACAAAACACAATCCTCGAACAACGCTACAAAGACTATGTTGTCGACGTAGAGTCAAAAGTTTGACTCTACTTGTGTGATAAAAACATCTAGGCTTTGGAATGCATTGCCAGAGTGGGGTTTTCCCGATGGTTACAATCTTAGTGCCTTCAAATCGAGAGTGAATCGATTTCTTCTAGGCAAGGGCGCTTGATTGTAGACTGCATCGTTAAAAGTAAAAAAAAGATCGATTTTTCTCGCAACTAGTGTATCACAGTCCTCCCAGCAACGTGTTGAGTAGATTACTCTAATATTTTAAATAAATAGACAATAATATATTAATATACTAGTCTTGTCGTTCACGGATTTTCCCAAACTAATACAAATAATTTTGACGCTGCAATTCAACGTTATCTTTAACAACGTTTTTTCAACATTAAAATACATTTTATGAAACTCAGTCTGTGTATATAAATATTGTGTATATAAGTACCATGATAACGTAGCCAAGTACAATCCATATCAAACTATAATGGTATATTTACTGAGTCTGTTTTTCCTTGAGGTCAATGACATCTGCAATTTTATTCACCAGTCACCATTGTACGCCATGTGTGCACACAGCCACTCGAAAACATCTTTAGTAAACATGTCTATTTTAAAATCGTTATCTTTTTAAATTAAATTCACTTGCGGTTGCCAAAACCTGAAAACCGATTTGATGTTTCGGTTGACTAAAACAATTATCAGGTCGCATTTCTAAATCTGGCGAAGTGGCTTAGAATTAGTGTCATTCACGCGACACTGAGATGTCAAATTTTATGACTGTTAGACATGTGTCAATTTTGACATTAACTAGATGTCCGCCCCGGCTTCGCCCGTGGTACGTATATAGCACTCAGCGGGATCCCGTACATATCCAACGGTGAAAGAATGACTGAAATCGGTTCAGTCATGACTGAGAATATCGCTTTCAAACAAAAGACCTCTTCAGCTACCTGCTACGCCACCTGTCGGAAATTGGTCGTACCAACTCAGATTTAAAATCAAATTTGATTAGTGAAGGCTTATATTCATTGACGCCATCTTAGACACATGGTGTCATGACAAAGCACGAACACTCTCAAAAAGGAACATTTTTTCCCGTTTTTGTTACATTCTTAATTCATCCTCCGCTTCTATTGAGTAGGTAGCGTTATGTTCTATAGCCTTCCTCGATAAATGGACTATCCAATAAAAAAGAATCATTCAATTCGGATCAATACTTCCCAAACAAACAAACTCTTCAGCTTTATAATATTAGTATAGAAGTATAGACACCGGTTCCACTTGTCCGCTTTCTCGCCAAGTGTTAAGTGATGATGCGGTCTACGATCGAGTACGTTTATTCTGGAAGAATCCATTAACTCTCGACCTGAAGACAGCAAAGTTTGTAACCATCAGAAACCCACTCAGGCAACTTATCTTACAGATCAAATGGTCTTATTATAAATTTGGAGATAAACCTCTTAGTTAGAGTGCTTGGAACATCAGCCATGAAACGATCTCGATTTTGTCGGACCTGACAAATCTGGCGAACATTTGGAATTTAGGTAGATTTATAGTAAGTACTTGGCCAGGGTGGTGGATTATGACCTTAACTCTCTCCTTGCGAGAGAAGGCCCCGAGTCCCAGCAGTGGGAACATTTAGTGGGCTGCTTATGCTATAGTAAGTATTTAAGATCTTTTTATACCGAAAAATGTAGAGTTCTTTGTAGCTATTAAATTATTTTAAAGATGTAAAAAATCAATACATTAAAATAAAAACATCGCTATAAACCGTGGTGAATTAAAATAATATTTATTTTAGATATAAACGATCTGCGTATGAGACGGACCGGAATCCTAGCAATAGAAACTGAAAAATGATGGATACGTCATCCAACATTATAACAACATTTCAAAAACTTACCAAAAAAAATAACGTACATACCTAATAATCTGGTATCCCACAACTTGACAAAACGTAACATTATTATAGTAAAATACAATAATAAATCCCTGTGTTTATAGTCCTTTTTTAATGGACATTGTCATTCCAGGGTTGTCCCTTTTGATGTCGCTTACGTTTGAAAAATGTTGGGGGCACGAATACTGGCCGCTAGCTTCCTCTATAAAGTTTTACGAGTGTGTTGGTAGTGAAAGGACCACACAGCCGGGCAGTTTTGTTTGCTAATTTAAACCCCTAATGTAAGAGCAAACTCTATTATAAGGTCGAATTTCGTGTCTACTTCACAGGGGGTCACATAGTCGTGGTCATGTCACAAAACTGTGCGATAAGTACATGCATGCTTTTTAAATAACGGCCCACGTAGGTACTGTACCAAGCCCGGGGGTTGGGGGGGGGGGTTATGACCCCCTGGATCGCGTTTAGTCTATGGTGTCTACCGCCGTTTTCTCAAAAGTGTCGAAACACAGAAAAGCTGTAATTTTTTTAGACTTCAAATAAGTACCTTACATTCTATGTGACGTCACGTCATACAAACAGACAAAATTGTATGTACGTGTTTTTTTATTATTGTATTGTAATTACTAGCACTTCATTGCGGTTTTAGTTCCGTAGTTTTGGTTCCTGTAATTTTCCTACGACAAAAAGTACCCTAGATGACAAAGACTATATTATTCATTTATTTTTATTGCGCTCGTCCTCCCATAAATTCTATCTTTAAAAACATGTTAAACTGTACATAAATCGTTAGCACAACACGGTGTAAAATATTTAAATACTTTCCAAATCTGTAACTGTAAACACTGAATCGTAATTGGATCCTGTCTGATGTTAAAATTAGCACTTTATTATGGTTAGTAAGTTAGCACATGTAAAATGTGATAATTTTTGTAAAGTTTTCGCTTGTTCATCGATACTAATGAGTCGTGTCGCGGGTTTTAACTAGTATGTGAATATTGCATGCTAAACTACTGAATGATTCTAGATGAAATTCGTAATAGAGATAGGTTTTAGTAGATAAATAATTATATACAGGCTATATAAAATAATCTTCGTATTTGTGTACTAATGTCCAACTATTATTATGTAGGTAAATTAATTATTAAGTTTTTAAGTACTATACAAGTATAAGTGTCTATCACTTCTTTTTTTACTTTACTGTCTCCTTTACTATCAAATCTCACATACTATCTATATACTATATATACTATCATATGGTTGCCTGAAAAAGATCGCTTGTAATGACATTTTTTTTTTATTGTTTCCAAAAAGTACAGTAGTATTAACACAATAAGTAGCCGTGAAATGGAAGCCATGAACTTGAGATATTTTTATTCATAGTATTGAAAAAAATAACAAATTGCATAGCATAACATAACAAGTTAACAGATAATAATCATGTAGTACAACGGGCCCCAAAACTAGGCACAGCCTGTATCTTGGGCGCCCTACGACGGTTTACTTTTTTTTTTTTCGCGCTTTGTACATATAGTTATAAAGCAGTGTTGTAAGAACATAGTTATAACTATAAGACAAGATACTTTATTTTCTTTAGATTGTGTATATTTATTTATTTATTGAGATAAAAACGGATTTCCACTTACAATTATCTCACACAATACTCACATTATTAACTTTAACATTTATCAATTGAATACAATTAAATTATTGTTCCTACAAATTTGTTCCTAAATTATTATTACCAGAAATACAATTAAATTATTTTATTAAATCAACGTATACAAATGAAATGAGTCAAATATATGTTAAGGCTATTTTTTGTCTAGCTACTTTTTTTATCGAGGGAACATTTACGGTAACTGAAATTGCGCGAGTGAAACCGCGGACCATAGCTAGCTAATAATAATTATGATAGAGTCATTGATCAAAGAGTGTATGCAGGTATGAGAACTTTAAATTAAAGAGTGTAGTGCAGGTATATTGATCACTTCGCCACTATACTTAAAAAAAATAGAGTTAGTAAATCAAGTTTTTTAAAGTCCCGCATATTTCAGTCATTCATTATAGTATTTCCATGAAGGAGCATTTATTAAAACTTTTAATTAACGTCCTCAATTATTAACTTAATTGTCGATATATATCTCGGCGGCCATGTTTAAATTTTCAATTTCCATTGAAATAGAAATACGCTGGTAATTGATTCTACGTGATTCGATTAATAATTACCCGTTATTTGAATGGTTTATTACTTTTGACGTATGTATTTATGTTGCTAGAAATTATTTACTCTTTACCAATGAATGCAGACCCGAACTTGGAGGTTTCACGACACATACATTCCAAGAACTAGATTGTAGAATGAATTGCCTGAATGAGGTTTTCATTCTATCCAATAACTCTTAAAAAGGAGCAAAGCGAAAAACAAAGAATAATAATATTACCTAAGCAATTTTAATGGCCTTATCCCTTCGAGCGGTCTCTGACAGGCAACCAGGTATTTTACGTGTCCTATTTTGTAGCTACTATCTATCCCCATTGTATAGATTTCGAAAAAATATTTAACTTGAGAGTGAATTGTATTGCAGCTCGACATCAAAATGAAATTGCGTACCTAATTCCTATCGGAATTCTCCAAAATGTATCTGATAGAACACCAAAAGACAAGTGACCTTACAAAATTAAAAATCGATTTTCCCGCTTAAATAACTTTTTTTTACATCCTTCGTATTTTTGTCATGCTTGTAGTCTATAGGTTATTTGTAGTTGCTTTCAAATGGAACGTGATAATTTCCTAGCATGTTTGACAATAAGACCAAACTATATTTGCGTTCAACTGGGTAATTAATCTGACCAATTGACAGCGAGGGGTAGTCCGGCCCGAATCGCAAAATAATACATTAAACTGACCCGGTTTTATTTATCACCTGTCATCGGCACAGCAGTAAGCACTCCATTTGCCGTTGTACTTGTACTTAAAAAAAACTAATGAATGAGGTAGTCACGCTATATTGCTGTCTCAAATGTGCAGCTACTTGGAATGTGTAATTAATTTTAGTGTTTGTTGCTATTGGCGCACGGAAAACTTAAGACTCCTAGTAGTGGTCAGCAGTTATTTCTAATACAGTAGCCATCTTGAATTTATTTTGCCGCGGAAACTTTTTTGAATTTCGAATTGTTCATTATTTAAGTGGTGTTAACTCGGATTGCTCTTGAATAGTCTCAGGACTTTTCTAATGGAAAAAAAAGTTTGTATTGTAAAAACGTAATCATAAGAAACGCATTTTTATAATTTGCCGTTTTCAAAACAGTCGCAATGCATTAATTCAATATTAAATATGTATATGTTTTGTGAGCAAAAAGGTTTTCTTATATGTAAAGTGTTAGAATATCTGAAAATACACGACATAAAATTGGCGTTTAGCGCTGCGACAAAATAATCGACTCAGACTTAAAAAAGTTGTTTTATTTTGATTTTAAACGAAATAGGCTTGTATTTCTGAAACAAAAAACTGTGTGTATTTTTGAAGTGATGCGTGTAAGTGTACAAGTACTGTTCTATTTTGCGCCGGCTTCAACCCCTAGGCAGGCGTGGCCGTAAGTACGGTCCGGTTAATCGCTCCCCCGCGACCGCCGCCATCTTGGATTACCATTCGAATTATTATTCGAATGCGCGTGGCGTTGCATCGTCTATGGAAAGGGGTGATCATTGCTCTATGGCACGTAATAAAATAGATAGTACATAGACAATTATTTGATTTCATGCTTGTTTGTCAATACTCTCTATGGCTGTTAACAGATGTCAACTGTTATTTTACACAGACAGGCTGAAAATAGTACCACCACAGTAGTAGCATAATATAAAAGTAGTAGCAACTTTGTTTTAGTGGATACAATCTACTGGGATGGTATTTAGGTATATTATACTGATAAAAAATTGATATAAATACTTTTTAGTAGGTATAAAGTGACGCGAGAGATGAGTAGGGCATGTGTGTGGTGGTAAACAACATGCATATACCACTAACTTATTTATGTAAAACTTTATTATCATTTATACACCGATAATAGATAAAATGTTAGAAAAAATATATAAATGATTGGTAGACAAACTAATGTATTGAGTAAAGAGTAAGTTAGATAGTAAGTATGTCGCAAAACCTTGTCAATTAATAAAAATCACAAACGTATAGCAAACGTTGTTTTCGTATTATATAAAATACTTTGTTATGCAGGTAAATTATTTATGAGATAACTATACTACTTATTTATAACTATAATATTTTACATAACAAGGGAACTTCTTTAACAACTAAGTATTTACACTTAAACAATATAATGAGTGTAATCTAATGACTGTAACAGAAACATGACTCTTTTAGAACTCTATCACAATTAATAATAATCATGACGTTCGCATGCAGTCTTACCTAACTTCAAAAGTATTATATTGAGATACAGTTCCAGTATTACAACAATTAAGTATGTGGCACACAAAGTAATTAATGACCAACACACGTGTATGTCTTTATTTGCTCATAATTTATTAGTTTTAATTGTTACAATGTGTTTCTAACATAAAGTTACAAGAGAAAATATGACTTCATATTCTTGTGTAATTCTTAATTATGGACATGGAATGAACATATTTTAATTTTGAAAAAATTAAAGCGTAATAAATTGGCTAGACATTTATATATTTGTCTAATTATTAAAACGTAACATTCTTCATTTTTATGTAATCTAATTAAAACGTTATAACGTTCTTCCGTATTATTCGGAACACGTTGTTTTTGGATGTATAATTATCTCATTAACTGTGCTGACTTAGGATCGTTGAAAAAATAATGTAATTGGGAGTTTATACTAGCTGCATCCCGCTGTTTGAGAGTTATTCACTATTAGGTATGTATTTATTTCGCCAAATACGATTGACGGAAATGATATCATTACAGTCATTTACAGAAAATGTTATTTTTAAATGGACAATGAGTTGTATGTACTTAGGTAGGTACTACGTATTACGTTATAATCAGTTGACCTGTTACATAATTAAGTAGCATCAAACAATCTTACAAACATGTTCGCTTTCACCTATACTTAAATTAGCGGCTTAACTGCCACTAACTTTGCCGGAATAAAATGTAGTCTAATCCGAAACTCCAGTAAACACTACTTTTAATTTACAGTTTTATTTACGAGTATACAAACAGCTGAATTAAAAAACACATTAAAATAATTAAAACTAGCTAATTTTTTTTTTTCGACATAAATAATTATGGAACAATTTTAAACAGTAGGTATACTATTAGATAAATGTGGTGTCGTATCAGGAAGTCAAGGAGAAGACGGAGTGTAGAAGTACATGGAAGGAACTCCACCGACAAGAGCGTCGCTCTTAAATTATGAATGAATGAGGTATCCTATTGCCCAAGTTAAAATATGAATAAATATATATTTTATGAATTTTGTCACCTATAATCAAAACCTTAGCATATTATATTAACATACAAGTTCCAATATTAATTTATAGATGACTTCCTAATACGGGATTTTTCAATAGGGAATTTGCCTGTAGTTTAAATTGGCTTGATTTTTTTTCGTAGAATCTTTAATGTCCCGCCATTATGCCAAAACAATTATTTTATTATTTAGTTAGTTATTAATTTTAAAAATATTATTTAAAAGTGCAAAATAGGCGCGGAAATTCAAGTTCACTATTGGTCGAAACCAAATGTGACGTTACATGGCATGTTTTCTGCTTTAACGGTGTCGATATTTGAGCTAGTAGTGTTAGAAAAAGTCGTATCGTTTGATTAGCTAGTTATTTAAAGTAACTGCAACACTGTCGTGGCCTGTGACGTCCGGCGTTTAACCAAAATATTATTTTAAAAATCAATTTGTACATTTTTTGTTTCTATTATTTATTATTAAAGTTAGAACGTCCAACCAACCGATTTCTTGTTTCATTTCAGATGTGGAACGAGTCCGATCGGAAACGTCGGAATACCAGCAACCTGTTGGGTGCGGAGACATTTGGTGAGCGCTCAAATCCATTCTTTACCCTTTTTTGTGCGACTTTTTAAAAATAAAAAACGAATACGCTTTCGAAGGGTTGAGGTTGAGACGAGTGGCGTTAAGATGTAACATACTGGGAGCAAATATATTCAAGCTTATTAATATTTTAAATGTGACGTTTGGATATTTGTTTCTTTTGTTGATAAAACTGAATTATTTAAGTCTGAAATCCTACTAACATTATAAATCTGAAATAATGGATGCTTCTTATTTAATTGAACGCCTGCATGCTTTTAGCTTTTACAGATATTATTTATACATTTGACGGCCATCTTGCCTGATTTTTAGCGACGATACACGAAGACACTAAGTTTATAACCATTGGGAAAACCCCCACTCAGGCAACGCATTCCACAGCCTCGATATTATTATCACAAAAGTATAGTCAAACATCGGTCGAATCTTTGGAATGTCAAACATGAAACGATGTATCTATTTCAAATTATGAGCATACTGTGCCCCGACCCTATCTTCCCATATCTGAAGTGGTGCGACCACTCGCTTCGTTTAAGTGCAGGTATCTTCTCATTCCTTTTTTATTTCTTTTTTACTCGCTTCGGAAATAGGTTATAACCTATTTATTTTAATTTCGAAAATGGGGATAGGATAGAAGTTAATTTGATAGCATACGTCGTGTGAAGGGTTAAAATTACGATCTTATACTTTTTTTCGGTATAATGAATTTGGTGAAAACGATATTCTTTTTTTATTCTTTAATAATCGGTTTTGTATACTTTGATGTAACTCGGTAGTAATAGAAAGTTCTCGTTCTTTTGGTGCAATCTATCTTATTGTTACCACGGTTGTTGCACAATTATGTACATGTACCGTGCTTTTATGGTGTATATTTAAAATAAACGATTTTTCGTTGCAGTAGTATGTGCCATGTTTGCGGGTAAACGTATGTTATGGTGCTTGAAAGTGGATCAAAATATCGATACATAACTCAAACGTGAACAAATTGGGATATTGAATTCATAATAATTTAATTTTCCCAATAAAATAACAACCGGTCATAATTTAAAATTAAATTCCAACACTCTACTAAATTCCGTCCGATGAAAATGAAAACAAATTTTAGTTTTTGTTGATATTTCAAACAGCCTGCACCGATTTCGATAGAATTTATATGGGACCACCGCTGAAGTATTTTCTACTAAACAAAAAAAGAATCATTGAAATTGATTCTCAATCAGCAGAACTATAGCGTAACATACAAACTAAAAAAAAAATACAATGGAATTGAGATCCCTTTTTTAATATGTCAAAAATATCAGTTACAAATGCCGCCAGCATTCTAGGTACGCTTCCGATTGGTAGTGGGCTTGAACATCTTGATTATCTGTAGATCTTCATTGGTATATGTATGGATAATTCAGGTGTAATTTTATGTAGGTGTGTGTTCTATTTTAGTTTTGTTAACAAAAGCTCTCCCCTATAAAAAAAGTTATAAATTGATAATATGTTTATTAGTAGTACGTATTAATAAACCATATATCATGAAAGCATGTGGTGGCGTCACTTAACTAAACCCACAGGTAAATTATCGCAAATAAAGACAAAAATAGATCCTCACAGTGGCCACGGCTGAAATGACAGCAATTTAATATTACAAAATGATTTTAAAGTACCATTAATGGTTATTTCGCAGAATTTGTTTCAATTATCGTTAATTTCATTTAGTTTTTGTCACATCGAAGTTGATATGTTTTAAATTATACTATTACATGTTATAACACTTAATTCGCTATTCAGGCACGGTTAATGTGTTCGTGGAAATATGATGTCTATGTACAAGGAGAGTAGAGGTTATTTTGGTTTGACGTGGAGTTGGGCGTTGGATGGAACGCAGTGAATGATACCTTCTTGCATGGATGTTGTTGTGCAATTAGATTATAAAAAAAAAATAACGTGTTATTTGACGATTAAAATTTTGTGTGATTTTATTAAGGGGAGTCTCCCAGTAAAACGAGTTTTTTTACATTAAATTTCTACAGTTTCTTGGCTTCAAAATGGTAGTTTATTTTTTTTGTTAATGAATTTATTGTTTGAATAATCTCCTCACAACGAAACAATAAAAAATAAAAATAATTGTAATTATTATGCATCTAATAGAAATCCCACCATTATTTGGATTTTGTATTTACACCAACGGATAGGCAATTCAATTACAAACTTTTTGGTAGAAATATTTGTTTCAAAAGACCAATTTTTTTTTACACTATAATAGATTCGCACTTGACCACCATCTCAAATTTGAAATAAAAATCTGATTTTATAAAGAGTTTATTCTAAAATTATAGCGTAAAACAACGAGAAATTCTACAGTTTGTCTCTTGCTTTTTCTTGCGGTGTGCGATGAAGTAAGAAATACTGAAGGTCATTTGCTCGGGGTATGCCCTTAAATACTAGCTAGCGGCGCCCCGTGATTTTACTAGAACTGTCTTAACTTTGATACCGCTCTCTTTTTTCTTTTCGCTTGAAATATAGAGACAGCAATAGCAAAGTCATAGCCAATTTAGTTAGGCGGTAGAGGGGCCGGTCTTGTTATTTTCCCGAGACAAAATTCGACTATATGTAACTGTGTTTCAAAGTTGCGTCCAACCCGTCAAGACATTCCGATGTGATTGAACAACAAACATGCAAATATCCAAACTATCGCATTTATAATATTAGTTACATATACCTTATTTTGGTAGTAGGTACGCTACAAATATGTTGTGTGTTTGGCGAAACTAATGCCGGGAACGTTTACGTTATGTAGTTTTGTTGAAACTGTTTCTTGTAACCGTACATTTATCTTTCAACAAGCTCATACAATTGTTTTTAACTACAGATTCAGTTGATAAAAATGCCTCTAAACATAAACATTTCGTGCGTGGCTCCACGTCGCATAGCACCGTCCCCGTGCACCTGCTAGGTTGCTCACAAAAAAGCATTTAATCTGTTCTTATAAATAAAAAAAACATTCCGAGTCTATGGAGCGTGGGACCTCGCTGTGTTTATCCTTCGTACTGTAATGTTTGTGCTTACGGAAAGTGATGACAAGTTTTAAAGAAAAAAAATGGGCTAGGTTACACAGATGGGCTTGACTGAAGAACGAATAGATAATAGCTAGATAATAGAACAGTGCCCCGCGGTTTTACTCGTGTGATTCCCGTTATTTTTCCCGAATAAAATATACCCGATGTGTTCTTCCAGAATGTTAGTTATATTTATAGTTCAGAGGTCCCATATCAATTTAATCGAAAACGGTGTAGCGGTTTCTGAAATATGAACAAAAAACTAAAATTTGCTCAAGTGTATTTAGACAATATAAATAGATATATAGATTTTATAATTTACAACTATATAAGTATTATGTCAGCTATCTGACCGCCATAGTACAAGCTTTGCGTAGTTTGTGGTCAGATGGTGTTGTGTGAATTGTCCACCAATATTTATTGTGTTGTGGAATGCGTTGCCTGAGTGGGTTTTCCCCGATGGTTACAATCTTGGTGTCATCAAATCGAGAGTGAATCGGTTTCTTCTAGGTAAGCACGCGCCATCGTAGATCGCATCGTCGCTTAACATCAGGCGAGATGGCGGTCAAGTGCGAACCTATAATAGTTAAAAAAAAAATGAAATATGGCCAAGTGTCTAAATTTAGTTGTAAATTGAAGAAGGTTTTTGTTTTGGAGAAAATAAATTATTTACCATTTGAGTTGGTTGGAAAGATCTTGTAAGATCGTCTAGGGTGTTCTTCAGACGAAACCGTGTCCTATCTCAGCTCGGTAATTCGATCTATTGAACCAGAGCTGCGCTGAAATAACGGAATATTTTGCCCATCTTTTTTACAAAGCTTGACGTAAGGCCGAATCTTAACTTTTTACTGCTCCTTTTTGTAAAAGGAAAATATTTTTAGCCAATAAAAATTTTAGCGTTTCGCTTTACCTACATACATATGTAAATTAGTAAATTGGCCCCAGATTAACTTTAACTGCTTCTGCTAACGCAGAAAGCCTTGCCTTCTATACTAAACGTAAACTTAAATAAAAATAAAATAAACCTGCCATAGACCAATAGAGATAACACATAGATAAACCCAGATAGCTGATATAATACTTAAAGAATCACCTCTATTACCACACGCTTTGATGCAAAGAAAAATCCAGACACAAAACAAGGTTTGTTTTCATCACACAAATAGAGATTCTATTCGATATCTAGGGTGGATATCGAACCCACGACATCTCGCCTCACGAGCAGGCTCACTACCAACTAAGCCAGTGAAACCAACCAACTAGCATTTGAGCACATACGACGATCGAACCAAAAAACGTACAAGAAACTCTTAGCGAAAATGAAGCAACAAGGAATAGTTTCACACGCCCGCGCGGGCGCACGGCGCGCGCTAAACGCTCCAATCAAAACGTTTTTAATCTCCGATTATTATCGCATTCGATACCCTGCGCCAAGCGATTAGCTGGTTAGGGTCCCGTGCTAAGGTTTCAAAAGAACATTTTCAACATTTTTCAATTATGGGATACAATTTTGGGAAAACAAACACAAATTTTCAAAAAAGGAATATTATTGTGACATTTTTTGATCGATATTCTTTGTTGTAATTTAGTTGAAGTTGAACTTGATAATTATAAATTTATGTTAATATTTTTAAAACACTAAAAAAACTAATGTAAAAGATGTTTGTTGCTCGTTTACGTTGGAATAACTTAATAAATCTGGAACTGAAAAAATCCTTAAAAAGGAAAAATTTCTTTGGGAAAAGGTAGTCTTCATGGGAACAAACAAACCTGACTACTGATTTATATAAATATATACTGGTTAGTAAATAATAAGTACCTATGTAGGTTTAGTAAAAATGTAAATTAAATACTGTCATGTTTTTAACCCATAGTCTATTTTCACACAGTCTTTTTTCTTTATACTGTGTCCGTGTATACTGTGCCCGTGTATACTGTGCCCGTGTAGTTTGTAGTTACAAATTACTTAAGTATTAAAATTTGTAATATTGTGCAGAACCCATAACAGCCAAATCAGACTCCCACTACACTGACTTTGATTTCAAAAGTTACTTGCTTTTTGCGTATTTTTCAAAAACAACCGTTTACTAGTAATTGATTAAAGTGCATGAAGTTTTTAAGAAACATTAGTGCTTTGTTTAAAATTGCTTCAAAAATGGAATGATTCCGTAACGGTTTTTTCTGTTACGTAAAAATATGCTCCAAGTTTTATAAAAATCATCAAAGTAAATCAAAATTGGAACACGTTTTTTCTTCTATCTGTTGTCTTGATTATGAAGTGCAGTTAATGTTAAATTACATTCGACTAGTAACGAATATTTAATTCTAGATTCGTACTCACCAGAATGGGTATTATTTATTAATTAGTTTAGCGCATTTGGATAAGAGATCATAATTTTGAAAAGAGCATTTTTTAAACTAAATTTAAATTCTTGCCTAGTAAAAAACAATGGACAGAAAACATCAGTTTACTTTAAAAACAAACCCCAGTCAACCAATTTGAACTACTTAAATTTGCGATACCAAATCATGAATACAATAACTTGCTGCTCCAATGAGACAAGGAGATTCAATACAAATGAAGATTATAATCGATGTAATGTATACAATTTTTGATATATCTAGATTTTTCGAAAATAATTCAATCGATTTCGATTAAATTTAATTGGGACCACCTAGAAAGTATACCCATTAAAAACATTATTTAGATCATCATCTTTTATTTAGATTCTGTAAAATTGTTCGCGGTCATTTTTATAAAACGAACTGTGGAATACCAAAATACCGGCTTACCCGAGTTTGGGTTCCATTTTCTATTGTAAAAATGTGAACTTGTGAACTGAATAAAAATATATCTTATATTATCTTATTCTCCAAATTGATTAACGAATATTCGAATAATCGTTTCACATAATTCCCTACGTACTAAATATTTCACCAAATCAAAACATTTTTTGTAAGCCGGTTAAAATTTTAGTTCCTAATTTGAATAGCTTGATTGGAGAAAGAGTAAAGGTTAAATAAAAGAGTTACTTATTTATTCACAAATAGAGGTTCTAGAGCTATCTATAATACGTACTAAAATCTAACGTCCCAATTAAGGCAATGCATCTTGTCAGAACAACATCATTAAGATAGCACCTACATACAGACAGGTTGATAAACCTTCCGTAATGATTCCCTAAGTGGATGTTCTATTAGCCGCTTTATCTTTACTGCACCTTTCCGTTCCATTAACGCTGTGATAAAACAACTATTTGGAAATTTCCGAAGTTTTAAAATTAACGGATAAATTTTTCTTTTTTTCTAATGCCGGTGGCAGTTGGTCTTAGTTGGCCTTTACTGACTGATGGATTTTAGCACAGAATGCAAAGACACAATTTTAGGAAAAAATGCTAAACCAACGTACTAACTAAAATCCAGACCTTAGTTGGTAATTCCCGAGAACACCCAAAGGCAAAAAGAAGATAATAATTCTTGTTCAAATGCATGAGATATCTCTTTTCTTCCACTGGTCTGTGTTATTGCCCAACCATTTAATTATATTATTGTGGTTTTACAAACAAAAAGACAATATCAAGTAATAAACTTATTGCTAATGGCAACTTTATTAGCCAAAAATACCAAATAAGTAAAGAAAATGCACATTAAAAACAAATTTAGTGCCAATCAAGGTTGTAGATTGAACAACGCTGCCAAAAACGAAAATAAAAAGAAAATTTAGTCTATGATACTCAATTCTTACGTCAAAAATGTTGAACTATGCACTTTTAAAATTCTATGTAGCTTTACACAGGAATACGATAGTGACGACACGATAGAATCAAACTAAACGGACAAGAGTTCTAGACAAACTACATTCGATGTATTAGGTATTAGGTATCAACGATTACAACTAATTTTACCAGTTTTATGGTCCAAAATGTTTGTAATCGATATTTTAATGACGGATAATCGATTCCACCTCCGACAATGGAGCGAGTCGATCCGATTTGGCGCAAAAACGAAAGGACGATCAACAAAGAGTCGGGCGGACAGGTCGCGGCGGGCGAGCGAGAAAAAATATCGACATCATGCAACGTGAGTCACGACGACACGGCCATCCAGTGCACGGTGACCTCAAAAATATACGAGTAGACGAATTAATCACTACTACATCCCGGTATAAAAATGAAGAATCTTGTGCAGCACTTTTTTATAACATCAAAGAACAAGACGAGCAGGACATCTGCCTGACGGTAAGTAACATGCCTGCCTATAACAGCACAGTGACACGCAGCTATTGGAACATAAGATTCCAAATCATTACCTAGCACCACACTGCGCTCGTGATCCGGAGTTATAAGGTGTTTCATCTCTTAGCCCAGTAATTTCTCTGGAAACATTGCGCTTCAAACCGGAACACAGTAATGTTTGCTCACTACTGCTTGCCGCCAAATAGTTGGCAAAGATGTGGTACTTTCCCAGGTGGACTCTGGAAGGAACCACAACAATAACTAACCAAAATTAACACTTCCCGACATTTCGGTGCAGTTTCGTGCACCATATTGAATGGTAAACTACTGCACGTTCCCAAGTCTAGAACGAAAAAGTTTGACTCTACTTTTGTGATAAACGTCTAGGGTGTGGAATGCGTTGCCTGAGTGGGGTTTTCCGATGGCTAGTCCCTAGTCCCAGTTGCGGCATCAAAAGTGTGTTTATTCATAATAAATTGAACGAATCTCAACCGTGCAAATCAATTGGAACCGACATTAGTCAATGCCCTAACGTCCTTGCATGACTCAACTTATCCCAAACAAAAATTGAATGTTATACCAGTGTTAAACATACGTCCTAACAATTGAACCACAATTTTCCAATAAAACACAGTGTTTATGGTCATCGTATTATGAAAATACGCCGGTATCGCCCCCACTCGCATGCATCCACATTCACTACGCTATGATTACCTGTCATTTGTCATTTTATGTCTCGTGTGACGAACATTGAATGTGACACGGCGGACATTGCAGTCGCAAATTAGTAAATATGTAAAGATACAACTTTTAAATTTTTATTGTGAAAGACCTTTAAGTTTTATAAAAAATTTCATCGTATTTTTTTACGTAAAATCTACATGTTCATAGCGCAAAAGGTAAGGTATATAATATAAAACTAAATAGAATTGACAACTAACATTCATATAAATATATTATACTATTAAATCTATTAATTTATTATAAAAATACGAAACTATTATTCTTTGAAAGTGTAACACTACTCAATATAATTTCTTATTTTTTTATATTTCCAGTGTTATTTTATCATTTACATATAACAAATTATGTATGTATACTTTATCAACAAATTGGTTGATAACTGATACTTAGTTAATTTTAACTGTTATTTAATGAATGCATAATGATATAAACTCTCAGTGTGTCAAAACATGCAGTGCATTATGTACACGTTTTAAAATATTGTGTACCTAAATATATATTTTATATCCATATAATATAATATTGTAAAATATGCGCGGTGCAATTTAGAGCGATTTATAGTCAATCGCCGTCATCTCAACATAAATGAATTTGTCGCAATTATGAGTGAAGCTAACTTGTAAGTATGTGTGCGTTTTCCTTCTCCGGTGTTTGTACTGTAGCTCTGCAATTTCATACTCGCAGATTTAAAATAAATCGAGTAATTTGCGGCTTTGTACAAATAGTTTGCGTTGAATGATGGGACAGATGTTTTTTGTCTCAGCTTCCTGCATTCGACCTTGCATTTTCTTTGCATCCGGCTGACTCAGTAACGTAATTATCTTTAGGTAACTCCGTGCATTTACTTTGTGACATTCTAATTTATTAAAATAGACCGTATTTACTTGCAATGAACATCGTAAATGTTTAAAAGTGCAGATTTTTATTTATTCTGTAAAGGTCACGTGACCGTTCATTTGCCCCATTTTTTTGCATGTCTTAATATCATTGTTACATCGTTAGCGCAACAAAACTGACAAGGAATACCTACAATACCTACTTATTTAGCTGTGACGTACAAAAACTACGGTAAAAAGCTAGGTATGCTATTCTGACTAGCACAACCGTTCACAACTTGACCGTGACAAGGTCGACGGTATTTTGAACTTCGAACAAAAACATTCCACATTTGAATTTTGAATGTTGCATTCTGATTGATGGGATTTCTTTTCACGGCACGCGATTGATTTGCTTCTTTTTTGTTGTTCATTTTCGGCCAGTGTTTTTGTGTCGTTTTTAATTTTGTCTCGTCTTTGTTGCAGGTCGTTGACGGTTGATTCAGCCAGTGACATTGGAGACGAGGTGTCGTGTCGTCACACTAACCTCCTTACACAAACAACTGCGGTAACTTTTTTGTTGTACTTGTTACGTTTTACGCATAGTTCTGTCGCCTATACCTCTGTACCTATGTGAGTATTCTTAACATTTTGGACATTTTTTTAACTTTCAAAGGTTTCTAGGTCATAAACACTTGATCGCTAATTTGCCTGATGTTATGCCATGATACAGTCCCCGATGAAATGTACCTACTTCCTAGAAGAAACCGATTCACTCTCGATTTGAAGAAAGTTATCTTTCTTCCTAAAGTAATATTTACTTTATAATGCCATGTAACCGTTGATTTCCAATTGGTTTAGGATCTTTGGATTTTGAGTTGGTACTCGTATTATATACCATTGAAGTCGTAAAAATACTTAAAATACTTCTCTGGTTTTCATGTATATCGGATGTAAATTACGTTGATTTTCGCGCCAAAATTATAAAAACAAAACAAAATGGTGATGTTGGCGTTGCTTCCCTACAAATTTATATTAATTCAGGTCCGAAGGGGTTACTGAAAACTGCAAATTCTTCATAAATTGGAAACTTTCCTAACTTGAGATGAAACAAAGATCGTTTATAGCGTGGATTATTAATAATAAATCACGGAATAGCTTGGTAAGGCGAATAATTATGACAAACTGCGTCCAGGTCACAATGCACAAAGACAATCTATTGTCGGGAGACAATGGCTGAGTCACGTGCGTCGGAGACAATGCGGTGGTACCCGCCACCCGACTCCTGCGCACACCTGACGAATAAAAAAAATTAATGTCAAAACAACCCATCACTGAAATGGGTTGTTTAGGACTCCTTGCAGAGTCCGTCTGGGGAAATACCGCACATTTTGTAGTTATTTTACCGTTAAAGCAGTAGTGTGCAAACATTACTGTGTTCCGGTGTGAAAGGGGAATGTTTTCAGAGAAATTACTGGGCTAAGAGATAAAACATTTTATTTCTCTGGCTGACGAGTGCAGTACTAGGTAAGGATTTGTACTCCTCATGTACCAATATCTGCGTGTGCTGTTATATGGCAGGCATGTTGCTTACCATCAGACACATGTCCTGCTCGTCTCGTCACTTGTAAAAAAAGCAAAAACTAAACTAACCAGTTTTTAAAATTTTCCTTCACGTATCATAAGAACTTACTTTTGGGAAGACAATCACTGAAACAGTAAAAAAACTATTTTGAATCGTTACGCAAACTCACATTTACTACATCAGGGATGCACTCGACGACGGAAATACACCATTATCATACCCTCCACACATAAACACACACCCTCACGTGAGGGTGTGTACCCCACGAATTACCCCCGGGGGTAATTTTTACCCCATAACCGATCGTGTCGCCACCCACTCCACTCATCAAAATATCTGAATTACTTATAAAGCAATTCCATGATTCGAATTTGGAATGTTTCACTTCAAACTGGCCAGCTATACCTAATTAACGATTCTTTTTTCGAAATTTTCTCTGTGGTATTTTATTCGAATTGCCTCCAATTTTGTAATTCGAACGTAGAATGCTCCAGTCCAATTCTGCGGTTACGGCGGCTAGCTATCGCGCAATTATCTGTACGTTTTTAAAATACCGAACTGTTATCGATGTAATTGCATTTGATAAAGACAATTACGTTCGAAATTGGAATTAATCGGTTAGTTTTTGGGGTCTTGTTGATTTGTGGTGGATTCGATGTGAGATTTGAAGCAATTTGTTGGTATGGTCTTGTGGGAGCGATAATAAATGTTTGCGCAACTACTTGATGTGGTTTAATAGTATTATTTTGATTTGTTAAAGACTGACGACTGTTTGATCAAGATACTAGTTTAGTAGCGGTAGCGCCTGAATAAGAACAATATCTTTGCCAGTTGTTCTACCAATGCAAGAATAAAGCAATTATAAACAGTAATTTGCCATCATTGATGTGTTCTGGTTTGAGGGCAATGTTTCCAGAGAAATTACAGGTCAACGAGATTTAGTACTCGTTATGTCTAAATAATTGCGTAACTATGCCCTGTTTCGGACAGGCGCGTTGCTTAGCTTCAGATATGTGTGTTGTTTGCCCGATCAATCTATATCTGAATTTTGACTTCTTGAGATGATGATAAAAATGTATTCATGCGCCCAATGAAATAATCTAACAGATGAAATCTCTTGATTTATGTAGAGTAGTGGACTAATATGAACTCTAAACAGGTGAGCTATCGATACAATATGTTTTGATTTAGATACTTTTATTATTTTGATACTTTGAGTGCTCTGCCATCATAGTAATTCCAGTCGGCCACACATCGATCAAACTGCGTGATGGAGAGTGTGGAATCTGATTCAATATTCATAATTTTATCTCCGTCTCTCTCGCACCTACGACAGATCAATACCCGGAGTAGTTCCCACTCACACACGTATACCGCTAATTTGTTTTGACATAACTGAACGAACGACCACTTTTCCCGCCTACAAGTTATCCCGCCAAATCCGAAGGGGATTCGATGTTCGAAATCTAATTCGATTCAACTGGCACATTCGTATCGCGAGCGTTGTAAGATCGAAATTCGGGTAGTTATTGGACCTCATTGGGTTTTATTGTTAGGATTCGCGTATCTATTATTCGACCCTTTGCGTATTTTGCCCTTTGTAGAGCTACTGGAGGGCAGCCCCGGCGCGTGCCTGAGATATTACTTTTCACATCATATTTTTAGGTTGAATGCCATCGTAATTTTTTTTTATACTGGCTGAAAAATATTTCAAAGTAAAAAATTTATTGCATTTAAGAACTTTATCAATTGAACATTGAACAAAAACATTATAATTAAACGATAATAGTCAAAATAATAATGGTAACAATTTAAGACACTATGACAAAATAAAATAAACATATTTTTTGTATGTCTATTACTTTTACTATTTTTAGGGTACGTAAATATTTTTCTTTCTCTATATTTATTCGTCCTACTGTAACTTCTTACTTTACTTATGTTACGGTTTCTACAATTTCGCTTCAACCTCAAAGAACTCGTTTAAAAATACATTTTTACAAATCAATTATTATAGCGCATATCTTTTATTTTAAATGAAAAATATCTAAATATATCTAGGATACTTAAAATAATTTCCCAAGCCAAAAGGCACATGCACCCACAAATTCAGAAATAACATAAACCTTTTACAATAATTATAGTTTCTTCCGAGGCGGGAGAGCCTGTTAAGCGTTATTTCTCAAGAATACAGTTCCCAAAACGTTAAAATCATTAAAGCAATGAACATCAAAAATTATTAGCAAAAATTATACGTCATTTCAAAGAATAACTTGGGTCTGGAAATTGCATCTTTGCAGAATTGTGGGCACGCACGGCCCATAACTGGGCAGATTCAGAATTTTTGTATCTTGACTTTTATATTTTTATTGTAAACCTTAATAATAATTATTTTTGTGAAAGCAGACCGCGGGTTTTATTACTTTTATTACATTTGAAATGATATTCCAACGTAACTCTCCCTACATATTACTCTGTTGTCTGATGTTTCTATAAGCTAGTAGTTTTTTTTTAATGTTGTGACAGGACAAACTTAACCTTTCTCTGATGGTACGCAATAACAAGCGTTCCGTAACAGTATAGCACAATTTGAATAGTTATTAAACGTTCTCGATTTGAACTCATTTTGGAATAATTGGAACGCTACATGACCATGAAGAGTTTAAAAGTCACTGCCCTACACTTAATTACTTGTCATCTAGAGAAATAAGATAATTTTCTCTATAACTTCTGCGGAAACCGAACCGCAAAACAAAACCACTCCAGTCATAATTTGAATCCAAAAAAAATAAAAAACCCACTCAGGGAACGCATCCCACAGTTTAGAAGTTCTAACTACGAAAATAGAGTCAAGCCTCTTCTTAGAATTTAAAACGTGAATTATGAAACGATGCCGCTTTTCTAAGCACAAATATGCTAAAGATACTAACTAATACAGCTCTCTGGTACATTGCACTGTTATTGCCATAAAAATATGACTTTAAAACGGCCATTAAAGTGTGAGGCATTAAACTCTTAAGTGCGAGTGTTAACATTTTTCCCGCCATTTATACGTGGCACAGATCAAACAACCACAGAGGGATAGCTCGGTTCAGGTCTAGCACACAGTATAAAACTGGATTCATTTTTTATTTGGAAATAGTTTTTTCAATCCATAATAGTAATTTCATAAATGAATATTACCCAATAACAAGTAAATATATAAAGAGTAATTTGTTAAAAAGGAACCAAACGAACATGTAGGTATACTATTTAATCATTATCATTGTGATGAAAACTTTTAACGGTTTAAACAGGAATGCTATTTTGCTTCGTCTATATCCATAACCAATGAATATTATTAACCCGAGTTGATTTAACATTGGAAAACTAGACGACAGAAAAAAAAAAATTCTTAAGCAATCGTAACCTGATCCTTATTATCATTTACATAATGCTATATTTTTTTTCGTATCAAACTTTATAGTTTTATAAATCCAAATTAGGTACATATTTAAGTGGCTATAATCATTTTATTATTGAAATTTAAAACTCTGCATAGTTTTCGTTTCCATATCCTTGGTATTGTAAGTCGTTGGCAAGTTTTCAAACTTCTCCATCTAGCCATTATTTATCTAACGTAATGGCACATGGGGGAGGGTAGTCGTAAATTGCTACAGTATGGTATGGGAAGAAACATAACTGACTGCTAGTTTAGTCATAACTTACCACCTTGTTTTCCTTCTTTGCACTACTTAAACTGGCAATTACACGAGTAATAAGTACCGGATTAAAAAGGCGAAATGGAAACCAATTTCTTTTTATATCTTTTTTTTCTGCATTCGTTCATTATGTACCGTCAATCGGGTTGTTAATTTTTATAAAGATGAAAACCATAAATTTTCGAAAAACATAACTTTCTGTACGTGACACGCAGTTAACGCAGATTAACACAAACAAAAGAGTCTGCTTCCTCCATGTTAGTTTTTCAAATCAGCTGGTTTTCTTTTAACCTATTGGGTCTTAAGTAGTTAAGATACAGTTATAGGTTATAATCAAATACGTATTGTTGTTGCACAAAACTTGAGCTCAATTTTGTCTATTTGATTTTATCCAAAATTTTACTGATTTTGGCCTTGAGGAAATACTTCGAACGAAATCCATAGACAAAACAAAATCAACACTTTTCCCCGTTTTTTTTAATTGCAACGATAAAATTTGAATATGGAATGGTTGAAAAATATCTTGCTATAAACATACGCACGCTTGCATTTTGGCAACCGCTACCCTCTTAATGATCTATTGTAATGGTTTTACCGATTGTTTGGTTTCTTTGCATATTTTACGTCTATGGAGAAGCAGTGAGCCTTGCCAAAGCTTAATAGCACGTAATGGTGATACTTTTGACTGACATTTATGTGTTATGAGTGTATTTGTACAATAATGTACTTATTATTTCAGCTTGTTGAAAACAATACGCGTTTACCTGGAGCGCGTAAACATGGTATTTGTATGTGGCTCTAACATACTCTAGCGGCGTTTGAGGTGTCTCATGTTTACGCGTATGGTTTTTGTCAAAATTTACACTTTGCATTCTGGTGTGGTTAGTTCTCAGTCAGTGTTGTGTGAGGAATATCTATCGATATTTATTAATAACTATCTAGCCCGGGGAACTTCGTTCCACCTAAGCCGCAATAAATAACTAGATTTAGGATTTTGACGGCTAGACTGATGCTTTTACTGTTTTTTTAGTTTCATATTTTAATATTTATTATCTGATTCCGGACAAAGACAAGCCCTAAAACACAAAAATCATGAAGATTTGTCCAGGCGTTATTGATTTATAATTGGTGTAACCCGTGTAACTAACCCGTCATATATATATATATATATATATATAAAATTCTCGTGTCACAGTTTTCGTTGCCATACTCCTCCGAAACGGCTTGACCGATTTTAATGAAATTTTTTGTGCTTATCCGGTATCTATGAGAATCGGTCAACATCTATTTTCATCCCCTAAATGTTAGGGGTAGTCCACCCCTAAATTTTATTTTATTTTTAGATAAAATTTTAATTTATATTTTTTTATGATACATCATACAAAAATACACACAATCCTCTATTTTCACCCTTCTACAATCAACCCTTATTTTTTAATAACCATTTTAGTAATTTAATCATTTTTCCTCTCCGGTCGAAAACTGATCAATCGTCATTTAATTAGTTATCCCCGCCAGATGTCACTTCTGACCCAGTAAACAGCACGATAATTTGGGGATCAAAAGTAGCCTATAGCATATTTATAGTTTGAACACGCTAATCTCGGAACTACTTACTGGACCGATTTAAAAAATCGTTCACTGTTCTTTCATATGTTCGTAATCCTTGAACGCTGTAGGTTATATATATATACCACGGGCGAAGCCGGGGCGGGCCGCTAGTATATATATATAAAGACTAGCGGTCTGCCCCAGCTTCGCCCGTGGTACATGTATAGCCTATAGCACTCCGGGATTGCGTACATATCTAACAGTAAAAGATTTTTTTATATCGGTCCGGTAGCTCCTGAGATTCAAGCGATCAAACAAATAAACTCTACACCTTTATAATATTAGTATAGATTTATGAAAGCAGATTTGTTCAGTTTGATAAATGATTAATCCAGAGAAGTTGTCAGCGATAGGTAGCGGAGAGAGCCGGGCGGCGGCGGAGACGGATTTATCGAGGACCCGACCCGCGGCACTAGTCGTGGCCAAACTGCTGCATAACACGCGAACGATAAGTGCTAGTGATGTGCGCTTTCGACACTCGATACCGATTAAAAAAAAAAAAAACGCTAGGATTCGTTTTTGATGAGAGCAATGGCAGTTGGTGACAAAACTTCTACTGTCTATCGGGTTTAGGAAAAAAATACTAGAATTATTTTAGTTTTCATTGTTTCATTATTCAAATATTATAGAAATCACCGTAATTGCCTTATTGTTTTTTGAATTTTCGCGGTTCTATCTTAAAATGTTCGTGTGCAATATAGTAGATATAGGGTTATATCAAATGTATTTATATCACTAATCCGCTACTATCATATTATAAAATAATTTGCTGATGAACGGGTCTATCGGGTGTCCTCAAATTATCTAATAATTTGTACTGTTTTAAAATTTAAAATGTCATAAATTGTGTAAGAATTCATTATTATCATCACGATACACATTGAAACTATTTATTAATGTATTTTAATGTTTTAAAATTTGATTGCTTTTTATCGATATGTACACAATTAACATTTTATCGAAAACTTCACTAGTAAAGTATAATAAAGCTCGCCGTGTGCTCAGTATCGCGTCATGTTCGCCACTCGCTCCTGTGCCGTGTGGAACACCACTAAAACCTCCTTCGTAATCTTAGTAGGAATTTAATCAGTTTCTTTTGCTTTTTAAGACAATTAACTTCCCTTTTTAAAAAGTAAGTTTTAACGCCCACTAACTTCAACCTTTTTGATAGGTTTTCTTTAATTTTGCAGGTCTTAATTTGTTACGTGTTACAATGTTTTATAAAATTTAATTTATGTAGACCAGTTTTAATTATATTGTAATCGCTTATTTATAAATGAGTTAAACAATATTTTACAAGTAATTTTAGCTCGAATATCATCAGAGGAAATTTGGTTTTGACAAACGTATACACTTTAAGAATATTAATTCGTTTTACTTTTCTTCATGAAAAATCGACTTTTATCGGGAGATTTCTTTTGTTGGAAATAATAAGTTCCGTAGAATTAAAGGATAGGCGTTATAAAGCAAAAAAAATCGAAAGAGTCATTATCGCTCAATCACATCGGATCGTTTGACGGGATCGGCTTGACGTTATAATAATCGAGAATAACACAGACTACAGCTTTTATCGCGGATAAATAACTGGAACGGGAACTAAACGGATAAAACTAGATCCATTGATACTAATAGAATAAATATGTTATTTTTAGTATTAGTTTCTAACAGCTCATAGTAAAAAATCCGCCTGGAGCAATGCCGTGTTAAGGAACACTTCCATTGCGTGCGACTTACGCCATTTTCCTTAACAGCCTTGTAGTGGCACTTACGTCACGTGGCGTCTCAATCGAGCTGTTCATACATATTTAGCCGGAATTAACGTTTACGACTACAGGTTAGCCACGATAATGTGTTTCTGTTTCAGAACAAGCGAGTCATTAAATAACCTATAAAATGTTTCTAACAAGTGCGAAACGATCGTAAAACGCATGACATTAAGAACTGTGAATTCTGTTCAAATTTGTTTCGAGAGACGTTAACAAAGAATTTCAATAATTTGGTCAATTAGAATATAAAAATGCCTCGTGGATAGCTATATTTTAAGACTTGTGTCGAGTTTTAACTTCGTTTGGTATATTTCTTGCTGTGCATTAATCAAAATATGATTTTTAATAAGAATAATCACAAAGGCTCCTCAGAGTAGCATTAAGACAATGCAATTTAGCATGTATGCTACATGCATACAAAAACTCACAAAACATTTAAACAAATCAGATAATCATTTTGGTTTCATCACTAAAACGTCAGCCTGTAGATCTCAAGCTCTACTTTTAACTAAACTAAATCTCTGTTATTTGTTAATATTTTATCAGCTCAACTTGTCTCAATGTAGAGAAAAGGCCTCTCTTCTGTCTCTTATATCTATATTAAGAGCTATTGTGAGCCAATCTCTGTTATAGATGTTAACTTTGTTGTAAATATATTTTTTTTTTACTAAACGTAGTCGTACTGTAAAGGGTTATAATAACGCGATAAATCCAACTTTCACACAAACAATTTACGCGAACATCGGAAACGGTACTAATTGCGCGCGTCACGAGACCGCGGCTTAATCCTCTGTTCCGCGCCTCGGCGGCTCGGCGGCCACATAGCTGGGCATTTCTTTATTTTGCACGATTTAGGTCGTTATAAGATGAATATAACTGCCTTACATTGCTACGTTTACTAGGAAAACAATTTAATCCTACTAATATTTGGCATGAACACGAAAGTATTTGATGTTTATTACGCAAAAACGACAGCGACACTAATCTAATGAAATTTAATATTTAGAGATACTCTGAAATAACCTACTTACACCATTATTTTATCCCGGGGATGGTAGCAAATTTTATAAAAGAGAAATTATTGTTGTTAGACATAAAATAATGGTGTGTGATTGTGTAGTCTGTCCGTACGTTCGTTATAGATGTTCTGCGTCTTTGCTTATCATAATAATACAGTAAATATATTAGATTTTCTGCTAGTAATCAGTGTTACCACACAGCTATGTGAAAATGTTCAACCTTTTCTTTTTGTGAGCGGACAAGACGCTCAATGATTTTGTACAGAAGAGTAAAAATAGACTTGGGCGTAATTATACTGTAAAGTAGGATATATTGTATACATCCACCAACCCGCACTTAACCAGCGTGGTGGATTATGGCCTTAACTTTTTCCTTGCGAGAGAAGGCCCCGAGTCCCAGCAGTGGGAACATTTAGTGGCCTGCTTATGCTATGCTATATTGTATAGGTCTATAGCTACAATATAGATGATATGCAATTTTTAATTTCTCCCTTGGGATTAATGAAGTAAATGAAATGCCATTTATGTTCAGCTAAATCTAACACAAGGGACGACGAAAACCAATAATCGTAACACAAAATAATTCCAAATTTAAAACTGTCACCACAATCGTAAAACTAAGCATTCGAGGACATAAAACAGGATCTACCTTACTTCGTAATACTTCGTATCTCTTCGTAATACTTCGTATCAAAGGGATACGAAGTAGCATAACGGTTTTTCAACATTTCCATCTGTAGCGGGGGTGTGGTAAGCCCGAGATTTGCGAACTAATTTCACCGGAATCCTTAAAATGAGTGGGATTTGTTGACGCCCGTCTGTGTATACCTTTATTTGTTGCTTGTCTTGTTCAATGTGATTTTATGTATCTGTTGGTTATGTTATTTGTATAGGATAATATCAGTCGTTAATCTTACTAATAAATATATGTTTTTATAGTAAATATCCCTTATTAAATATTCATTATCCTTATTATGATAAACAAAACTCCTGCCCATAACATCACAGTCACGCAGCTATTGGAACAATAAGAGTCCAAATCATTACCTTTCACTGCACTGTGCTCGTCACTATAGTAAATAAAAGATGCTTTAACTCTATGCCCTGTAATTTCTCTGAAAATATTGCCCTCAAATCGGAACACCATGATTGCACATAACTGCTTGACCGTAGAGTAGTAAAGTATGGTAGGTAGTTCTCCAGGTGGACTCTGTAATGAGTCCTACCACTACAATGTATGTGTGTAATTAAGTATTCTTAAACAATGATAAAATGATACGTGTTTATCAGCAACTATCAGCGCGATGATATCAGGCTAATCTGCAGATAAATAATGTTCGTTACATAATAGCGATAATCGGAACATTACGTAATCATATCTATTTCGAAGTGGCTTCGAAAACGAAAGAGATTTTTGAATTTCGAATTCTGTCACTATTTTTCGTTGCTACGAAGTAAATTGAATGTTTTTCCTTCCCCAAGTTTCAGTCACATTTTGCTGTCCTTTTCAATATGGGATCGCGCACAATTGACTCTCTTTTGGCGCTGATAATATGAAATAGTTTATTTTACTTAAAAATCCAAACATAATACAAATTAAAAATTGAACCCGTTGTGCTTGTATTATTTTGATAACGATAGGAAACTACTGTGCTTCAAATAAGAATGTATCTAGACGCACGGCAGTGTGGCAAGTTTTTCTATTATTCGTCTTAATTTTTTTTACTTTACTCGAAGCACACATATACAGATACACCCGTATTAATAAATTTCTATTATAAGTGTAGTATAAGTGAAACCCCGATTTTTTAACTATGGCAAGTATTTGTATATATGGAATCTTTATATTTCAATTTTCTTAATCTTCTAATATATAAAATTCTCGTGTCACAGTTTTCGTTGCCATACTCCTCCGAAACGGCTTGACCGATTTTGATGAAATTTTTTGTGCTTATCCGGTATCTATGAGAATCGGCCAACATCTATTTTTCATCCCCTTAAATGTTAGGGGTAGTCCACCCCTAAATTTTATTTTTATTTTTAGTCAAAATTTTTAATTTCTATTTTTTTATGATACAACATCCAAAAATACATACAATCCTCAATTTTCACCCTTCTACGATCAACCCTTATTTTTTAATAACCATATTAGTAATTTAATCATTTTTCCTCTCCGGTCGAAAACTGATCAATCGTCATTTAATTAGTTATCCCCGCCAGATGTCACTTCTGACCCAGTAAACAGCACGATAATTTGGGGATCAAAAGTAGCCTATAGCATATACATATATAGTTTGAACACGCTAATCTCGGGAACTACTGGACCGATTTAAAAAAATCGTTCACCGTTCTTTCATATGTTCGTAATCCTTGAACGCTGTAGGTTATATATATGTACCACGGGCGAAGCCGGGGCGGGCCGCTAGTATTTTATAAATCAGAAATGTTATAAACAGAATGTCTTTAGGAACTGGGTGAAAGAATAAAGGATTAACCTTCAAGTGCACATTCACAAAAATACACGACTTCCAACCCCTTTCCTTTAGGCATGCAAATCGCACCCTGTGGGAACCGCTGGTCATTTGCATAAGAAATCTCATAAAAGGTTAACAACAGCTTATTGTGTACGTTTGGTACTCAATTTTGTGCAAATTTCGTACTTAAAAATACCCTTCCAGGGTTTGATAACTGTGTGCGTATGTAAATTATGGGAGAGTTTGCGGCCTTGCGTTTTTGACGTTCTTTAAATTTTACGCAAAATAAGAACCCTGGTGTTTCTATTGCCGTTATGCGAATGTGTGAAAAGTTAGATAAGGCCCGTATTCTTCATAAATTTCCCAGCATTTATACGATACCAGCATTTGCTTTAGTCACATAAAGTACTCAAAAGAATTTTGTAGGTAGGATTAATTGCAGAGGCTGCCTGGGAAGTACCGCAATTTTCCCATTATTCTACCACCACCTCGTCTACTTAGGGTGAAGAGCACAACGCAGTCAGGCAGTGGGATTTGGTCTCTTCATGATCAAGTAATAACGTGGTACTGTATTGTTATTCGAATGCGTGTTGATTACTTTCAGAGTTATATCTTTTTCGTCCCGTCATCATAAACAAAATGTAATTACTGTGTATTTGATGCCAAAAAAACTACAAAATAAAATATTTAGTACCATAAACATACCCTATTCCTCGCTATTTTATGTTTAACAATCATAATAAATATTACTATCACGATACCATCTTTAAAATATGCCATTTTACGCAGACCTTTCAAACCTGAACTTTAACAAGGGCAACAGAACCAAATTACAGGTCTGGACTATTCGGTATCCAAAACGCTTAGTAACAGAACGTGTTTACTGTACAACTCGAGCTAATCTAACGTGTGCTTGAAGTATTTCAATTTAGGGTCCAATTTCGGGTAAGACTTGGAGATACTTACGTCATTTGTTTTGTGTGGTGTGCTAATGCCTAATTACTAAGGGTGTGTAGGCACGGCGAGGCATGGGGCATTTAATGTCCGCGTCATGTGGGCGCTTCAGGCGAGCGTGGGGTTAAGCACGAATCACACAGCTAATGTAAATGAACCTTTACTGAATTAGCAATTAATTGCAACAGGAAAAAGAAAGGAAAATCTCTGTAATTAGATGGAATAGTGTTTGTTTGATGCCGAGGCTTGGCACCATCTAAAAGTGTAATGGCCGCTATATTACGTAATGTGGAAACCTAGTTTCTAGTTTAATAATGTAACTTTTAGTAGTAAGACTCTTTGCAGCGGCCTAGGGAAGTACCACAATTGTGCCAGTTATTTTACTGCCAAGCAATTTATGTGCAATCATTACTGTGTTCCGATTTGAAGTACAATTTTTTCAAAGAAATTACGGAGCAAAAACATATCCTGGTGAAAAATGCAGCACAGTCACAGACACTGATTCGATTTTTTGTTATTGAAATGGCTTACGTGTTGCTATCTTGTTGCTATATTTACTTACTATCATGTGTACATCTTGCTCATTTTATCAATCTAGGTAATAAGAAAGAAAACATTTAAAACTTTTTTTATTTTTAAGTTTAAACCCCAAAACGGATTATAACATAAAGTATCCTAAATACCCAGCTACTGTTGAATATTGTTGGATTTCTTATGTAAATCTTCGAAACTTCCTACCGGCCAGATTAGCATACTTTTACCCTTGGAGGTAGCTTTGATATAAAGGGTTTGCGCAAAATATGTAAATTAAATAAGATTATTAATTATGACAGGGGTGCAAGCAGCCGGTTCATTCAAATGGTAATCTTTGAAGGTAAATGTCAAGCTGAGGTGGACGATTTTGGCAAGACCCAGTGGCATACTGAAGATTGTGGGAAATTTATTGGGGGCCTCTTGGTAAAAAACATTTTTTTTTATGGAACCATAGTCATTGTTTGACCTCAGATGCCTACTGCACTTCGAGATAGCGCAAAAAACTCAGAGTTATAGTTACTTAAACTTACTCATTATACTCCCGCATAAATTTAAAACATACCTGAATGCATATAAACATAAACTTTGTACTTCAAACTCTGCACTGTGCAGTATGTTGGCATTGCAGCCTTTACCAGAATCTAGTCTCTAACATTTTTTCTGAATTAAAACTATAAAAACATGCAACTTCAATAAATTTTTATAAGAGTATATAACTGTATATTTATCTACTCTATTATTTGTTTACAAAATTGGTTCAATATGTACGTATATACGGGGGTATAGTACGAATTTACGGGGCCTCTGAAATCGGGGCCCGTTTCACTTTTCCGGCCCTGTCTCTATAGTGACGCCTCGTGCAAGATCACAGAAGTTTATGAGTAAGCTTTGGATTTTCGAACAAATTGCATTTTTATTTTTGTGGAACTCATTTTAAGGCCTTTGTAGCTTCTGATATGCTCACATAAATAATAGCGATCATGTAAATTTCGGTTTTGTTAAAAATTTAAATATATTTAATATTTCGTTCAACAGAAAAGATACTGATTAGTTTGGAACTCAGAAATAAACCAACGACTTTATATAGCATGCTAACTTAGAATTAGTTTTCGGTATGAATGCAGAACACTAGAACGCATCAGTTCGTTTGATGGTAAGTGCTGGAGTGGTGGTCGTTACTAATAAGTATTTACAGAAACATATTTTCTAATTGGAAACAAATTAATATCACTCACTTCCAGGTAAAAAAAAACAGCAAAAAGAAAAGAAAAATGTAAAAGAAGATAAAAAGAAAAAACGAAGAAATTTAAAGAAGAATAACAAAGAAAACGCTGCATCAATGAAGATACACGATCTACTAAGTTTCTGGTGATTGCCACTAGCGAGGTATAGAGTTCCTACGTGTCACATATTTGTAGGAACTTCATACCGTGCTCTTGGGTTCGCCAATTTTCGGCTTACATTTAGAAAAAGAAGAATCTGAAGAAAATAGTGTTACAATCGAGAGACCATAACCATGTCGATAATTTTACATATACGTACTTTTTTATAGTATAGAGTTACAAGACGAGCAGGACATGTGCCTGATGGTAAGCAACATGCCTACCACATAACAGCACAGTGACACGCAGTTATTGGAGCATGAAGAGCCCTAATCATTACCTAGCATTGCGTTGGGCTCGTCACCCGGAGATATAATGTGTTTTATGGTGTAATTAAAGGTACATATCTGTAAAGTTTGTGATGTATTTTACTGCTCACTCTTTGTACATTTTATGAAAATAATTGGCAGCGTATTTGATGTATGTTTTTAAAATTAAATTTCTTTTTATTGGTTTTAAAATTGAATTTCTTTTTATTGTTTTTTAAATTTAATTTCTTTTTTATTGTTTTTAAAATAGAATTTCTTTTTTATTGTTATTTTCTTTTAATTTTATATACTTACCTTGCACTAACGCCAAAAATACCGAATTTACCGATGAAGGTATATGTATAGTTTAGGTCAGTCCCACTATCAGTCAGAAACGTGTCCAGAGTAGTGTATATAGATATTTTAATTTCAAGCTCACTGTCTTTTTAACCTGGCTATTAAACCTTTGCTCTGTATTGTGAGTTTTTGTAAGATAAATATAATACTTTTATGCATTTGTCACGATCTTTATTTAATTGTGGGAAATTTTGTTGTATAATATGTTTCGTTAGCATTAAAAATAGATTGTTGAACGGAATTTTTTAATTAATTTAATTTAAAATTTAATTTAATTTCTTCAAAAAAAAAAAGGTTCTCAATATTTTTATGAAATCTGACCACCTGTGGTATCGTACATTAATTTCCAAACAAATAAATTTAGCCCAAAAGAAAAGGGATACATATAATTAAAATTAAGTTATATGTAATTAAAATTACTAGTTGTTCCCAATTATCTTTAGCTTCCTTGGCTTTTAAATTATAGATTTACATTTTTTTTTTAATAATAAATATCAGTGGACAATTCACACACAACACCATCTGACCCTAAACTAAGCTAAGCTAGTACTATGGCGTCCAGATAGCTGATATAATACTTGTATAGTTTTAAATACGAGTGAATACTTATTATACACAGAAACACCCAGACAGAACAAATATTTACAAATGATGTACTAACATTACTATAAAATGAACTACATTCGTGTAAGCTTTGTATTGTTGGACACAATATAATTACCATTAATTACAAGTATCAATTTACGTATTTAACCCTATAGTGGGCAATATCCGTAAAATTAAATGTCTCCCATTAAAGTTTAAGAGGCACTCCGCGTTCTAACCCGTGTTTAAGTTGTTAATACGAACCGTAAAATATGACGTGGTTTACGACAGGAGGCATAGTGACGGGTAGCTAGGTATTACAAATATTCAGAATATATTACTTTCTAAAATTATACCAAGAGAACAACTAAGGGACACCATTCTGTTTCCGATGTTTCGATATCGACAAATCTGTAGGGATTGTATTCAAGCCTAGGTACTATTTTAATATGAAAACTAACGTGGTTATTACACATTTTAAATAAATACACGGGTAACTCATTTTAAGGCCAGGTACTCGTAATAGATATACAAAACTCAACCTTTTCTTTTTGGTCACACTATAAGTTGAGAACGGCTTTTCCAATTTCATGCCCCTTTTTAAAATGTTTCCTAATAATTCACAAGTTCGTCAAAAATTAAAAAAAATGTGCTGAAACGTAATGAAAGGCCAGTAAGAATAGAAGGTTTTTTGGTCAACTTTGCACTAAATTTCTAATCCAATTTTTGCTATGAGGTAAAGAACACTTACTGAGCATAAAATTACAAAATGCTCACAGATCCAGGTAGAGCTTCAAACGCCAATTGAAAAAAACTATTCTAGCCGATATTTTGGAAACTATATATTTTGACAATAATTGTAGAAAATAAAATTTTGCATCTTTTGTTCCTAGTTAACTTTTTTTGTAAAACTTACCGTTTACGATTTATAACCCATTTCATGATACGATTGCGATGATGCCGATAATAGTGGATGTAAATGATGTGGTCTACGATGAAACTTGTTTCTCTAATAGAAACAATCACAGTGTACCTCGTAACCCCAAGGTTCGAACCTTCGACAAAAACCACTCTGGCAATGCGTTTCACAGCTTAGTTGTTCTTATTACAAAAGTGGAGACCAAACTCTTCGTTCAACTCTTCAATCACGATGATGAACGGTGCTGTTTATTCGAGCAACGAGCATTTCTATCATATTAGAAAACTTTAATTTAAAAACCCCGACTACAAAAAAATCTACACGTAAAAAAATATTACCTACTATCTAAGGACACTTTGGCCAGTCAGACTAGTCTTAGAATATCTTTGTTACCAAAATCCATCCATCCGTTTGGAAGGTATGTGGAAATAAAAGATTTACAAACATAAAAGATACGCGCGAAAACATAACCCTTCTTCCATTCCGGTAAAAAGGGACATGTTTATGCTACTGGAACAGAATTCACATCTTATTATTTTTACATTGTTATCATCAAATTTGACATAATAAATCGTAATCGGTAAGTTCGAAAAAAAGTTTACTGGCAACAAAAGATGGGAAATTTTATTTTCTACAATAATAATAGGCTTTATAACTTTTTCAGAATATCAGCCAAAACGTTTTTCGAGCTGGCGCTTGAAGCTCCACCTGGATTTGTTATTATTTTTGTTGAAAATTGTATTGAAGTTCCTAACATTTTTTTTTCTAAACTGAATAGTTTGCATCTCTTCCAAAGTGGTAAAATCTGTATGTAGGACTTTTCTGCCAAGTACTAAGTACTGTCCTACCAAAGAATTTACCTAAATGTAAATGCAAGTTAGGTATCATTTATGATACCTTACTTGCATAGTCTACTATTTTCATTATATGAAATATTTTACCGATACTTATCTATTTTCCATTGCATCCGCATTGAATTTTTACTGATGTGGTATCGACGTCAGTTTTTGAGACTTCCTTATTGGTCTACAACATTATTTACAGCGTCTATTTGCAATTCAATGAAAACGGTATCAAAAATCAAGATCATAGCGTGCTTCACTAGTAATACCTACTGATATTGTTAAATATGATCGTAATATTTAAAATTTATCACAAAATTGCAAAATCAAGCACAGGCCCGTTTAAACGTTGAAAACTAACGTTATTACACATTTTAAATAAATACACATTTATTTACACATTTTAAATAAATACACATTTTAAATAAGTACACATTTTAAATAAATACACATTTAAATAAAGTAACGTATTTATTTAAAAAGCCTACTATTACTAGCATTCCGCACCGGCTTCACCCGTGTTACGTAATAACAAAGCCTAGAGCACTCTGGGATGACGTAAGTCGTGTATCACATATCTAAGTGTGAAATAATTGTTGGTGTAGGCCCCAAAGTTCCTGAGATTAGCGCGTTCAAACAAATTAACTCTTCAACTTTGTAATATTAGTATAGATTACATTCTACTAAGAGCATCCTAGGGTTTCATCCATTTAGCATTTTTTTGGGATAAAAAGAAGCCTATGCGTTATAGCACATCATATTATATTATCATCTATTTAAATATCAAATTTCATCAATCACCTTTCAATATTTATCGCTTGAAAGAGTATCAATCCAAACCTCTGTACATAATTGTACATACAAATATGTGTTTGCATTTATAATAAGTATAAGTTGGATTTATAGCTACATGCAAGCGCAGTCACAGTGTGAAGTTATATTTATAAATATGAAGGTTGTATACCGGCATACAAAGTATAGAAGTGTTCTCAAGAACACGAGAGCCTCTTAGCAGTATCATAACATCACCATACAACTCATACAACCCATACAAGTCATACATGTGTCAAGTAATTCCGTGGGCACTTCAGTTGTGCTATTTATATGCGCGTTATTATTATTACTCACTTCGCTGGAACAAAGTTGTTTATCCTTGTAGCGATGTGTCGACATATCATCATCATCTACAGCTTTTCAATCCTACAAATATTAGAAATACGAAAGTTTGGTATGTTGAGGTGTTTGGATGTTTGATGATCAATCACGTCGGAACATCTGAAGGGATCGGGTTGGTTAGAATATAGCTAGCAATAGCACATAGGCTACTTTTTAGTGGGGTAAAATAACTGGAATGGTTCCTATGCGGGTAATACTGCGGGAAACTGCTAGTAACATTTTAAACAAGCAGCGCCCGCGGTTTTGCCCGCGTACAACCCGTTGTCATAATGTTCCCGGGATATAAAGTATCTTTGAAACAGTTGGACTGGTTCGAACGGGATTCTCACTGGCTTATAACTGATGTAGCCAAATTTAAGCGAAATATTATAGCCAATATTTAATTCCATTATATGTAAGCCTTAAACTCAACAAACATATTATTAACTCTACTTACTAACTAAATTTTCTTTACTACTAAATACTTACTAACTAAAGTTTTGTCACTGTTACAATATTTTTTAGTTCACGTTGTGTACACATATTTAGGTATACGATTTGGAACTGTACCTGTTGTTTTATAACTTTGTTGTCATTTGATTGTATACTGTTTTGTGTACCTTAACAATAAATCAATGATGTTATGTAAAGTAGCTTAGGCTATATATATATATATATATAGAGGCAGATTATTTTTTGAATATAAAATATTCAAAAAATAATCTGAATATGTTAAGCAAAAGAGGGTGAAATTTCAAACTCATGCACTTTCCAATTTTTGCAAGAAGGGATATAAAGTTTTAGCTTTACGTATCAATCGCTTTTTAGTCTTCCGAAAATTACATTTCAAATGAAATTCGTTATCAATTCGTAGTAAATTACTATCATAACATATCATTAGTTTCTAGCACATACCAGTGTTAGTAACCATTTAAATAAATCACAAACAATTGTAAACAGCGTTTATCTAAACATACATATATAAAATACATTAAACGTAATTATTTTAGATTTATGCAAGTGAATACATCAAGGCGTACAATATTAATAATTAATTGTTTTGGTTGTAAATATGATTATAATATTGACATTCATTAGAATAAAGCATATTCTAGACTCGAGATAACAATAAAACTTAAGAGTACGCATATTAGTTATTGTTCTTTTTAATTCACAAAATGTCGAGTGTTATAAGTTCGACGCACTGTGTGTGTGTGTGTGTGTGTCTGCTTTGGCATCAAAGCTCCCAAACGGATGAACCGATTTTGTTTTTTTTTTGTTTGAAACGGGAATTCGTCGACAGGATTAGTGTTTTAAAATCTCTATCGGGTTTCTTCTAGGTAAACACGCTCCATCGTAGACCGCATCATCGTTTAACATCACACGAGATTGCAGTTAAGTGTAGGTATAAAAGTTTAAAAACAAGAACACTGCCTGTTCTTAGCTTTTCGCGAAGGTAAATCAAGACGACCGCAGCTACAAAATGGCGGATTACATATTTTTCAAAACTTGCTTAGTATGGGTATCAAAGGAAAGGGCTTGTCTAGTAGAGTATTGTAAAAGACAGCAGCTACCACAAAATGGTTGCTTTGATAAAATTTCTGATTTAATTAGATATATTGATAATACGTTTACACTTGATTGCCATCGACTGATGTTAAGGCTACAAACATCGACTGACCTTGCACTGGGGCTTAAAAGGTTAAATACACATTTAATTGGAACCAATAAAAGTAGTAAATAACTTCTTCTTCTTGGTCGTATCCTCATTACTGAGGTTCGTACTACCATCGGCATTCTTGACCACCTTCCTCCAGGCACTCCTGTTTGGGTCTTCCGTAAGCAAGTTTGGATATTTGTCCTTGCTGAGGCCTTTGTGTCTATCCACCGGGATAAGTACACTAACTAGGTACGTATTAAACACCTAGATAAAATTAAGTCCAAAATATCCCAGGCTGATTTGAATAAGCTAATAAATGGTGAGAGCAGACACTTATTTCTGACTGGTAAATCAGGTAAATCTAGTTTTTATGAGTCTTAGATCACGCCCAAACCTGTTTCTAAATTAAACCGAGAAATCACACAGTTGGAATTTTTTTAGCTTAATTGTTTTAATTATAGTAAAAAAAATAATCTACTTACTAGCACCTTTAAAATTACTTAGTGCGACCGCGTAAACCGCGGCTTAGTAACTATTGTCTTTAACGAGGAAAATAATACCGTTTGTGTTAATACAAGTAATGCACTTACTACGCATTTTATTTTATTCAAATCAAGATTACGTGGAAGAAACGTACCTATAAGTATTGCCATTCAGCGTAGTAATGATGTCAGCTTGCTGAGCACGTTTCCGGGTAGACTAGTAGACTTGATCATTTTGATTAGTTTCTTTACTATCATTAGTCTGTGGAGAATTAAGATGTTCTTAATGTAGTTAGATTATTCTAATTACGATTATTCTGATTACGATCTAGACAAAAGAACATCTTCTATTCATAAAAGGATCTATTGGGTATTTTTGATATTCGTTTAGAGCTCATGGATTAACAGTTGATATTAATGTTTCTTTACACAAAATAAGTAATACATAGTGTTTTGTCCAAAACGTAACGGCTGGTTGGAAGAACGGCGACTGCCGATCGAAGTCCCGGGTTCAAATTCCACATGCACCACTGTAATTTCAAAGTCAGGTGTACAAAATACAAAAAAATACAAAATACTTTATTCAAAAATATACATTTAACAAGATCAATTGGAACCTATCAGTTCCGAACTAGTATGTAATACTGTGTTTCGGAACTGATGGCCTCTCTCCCTTAATACTTATGACACTAGAATAAACAAACATAAATTAATATTAACAACTATTACTATGACAATACGCACTTGACTTCGAAATTACAGTTACAATTACTAATGCCGCTTAATTTAAAGTGTTTAAGGCCAACATCGTGAAGAAAATGACATGTCGGTCACTGACCGACAACCGACACCTACCTAAAATCTTTTGAGGTGGATTATACTAGACTCTTTCCTTGCCAGAGAAGGCCCCTAGTCCCAGCAGTGGGAACATTTCCCTCTTAAGCTAATCCGAAACGAAAGAACTGTACACAATTATTGTTTATAAACTTTGCTATTTGAAAATATATTGTTTACTTTATACAGGATATCACGATCTAAATATTGTTAATTATTGTTAATTTGGAAAATATTCTTTTCAAGAGAAGGAAATTGACTTATTAAATTGTAATCAGTTAAAATGTCCTAAATCATATGACCATGAACAGCCTGCTTTATTTCATGCTAGCTCGTTATTGGCGGTCTATTGGCTACAAAGATCAGTGATTGATCTTTGATTGGCTTATTACGTTTGATTGTTGTTAGCATTGGTGGATAAGTGGCAAGTATAATCCATAACACATTTAACTAACGTTGTTATTTTACATGCCAAATTATAGAATATGGAAATCTTTATATAAAATGTTTTATTTGTTTCTATCATCTTTGTATACTCATATACTCGAATAATTGAATTGAATTAAATTATTATTTTAATTACCTCAACGTTTCGGCAGCGTTGCAACCGCAGTGGTCACGAGAAGACTGTACACAATTATTTAACTTGGCGAATCATCCGACTGTCCCTGTCAATTATATACCCAACGACATATAAGGTTACTGGAACATTCCATAGTTTCCACTGAGCATCGAACGCCGCCATCGTAGTGTAGGACACGACGTTTTCTTGACTGAGGAATCTTTTTTCCGACTAGGGTTACGCTGAAAGTGTTTACTCGACCTTAAGAGACTTGTTTTTGAGTGAATAAATAAATATTAGTGGATATTTCACACACATCAGACCCCAAACTAAGCAAAGCTTGTAGTATGAAAACCAGATCGCTGATAGAACACTTATAAATTTTTAAATACATACTTATTTTACATAGAAAATACCCAATATACATGAAGGGATACCATAAGAATTTTGGCACACATTTCTCGCTTAGCCATCCATAGCCGCCAACATTTTTTTCAACGAAATAAGTACACTATTATTCAAACTTAATTATAAAAATATAGTACACTTCCATAAAAACCTAGTAGGTACATATTTTAAGGAACAAAATAAAAAAAGACAAAGATATTGTTGATTTATTTATTAATCGTCTACTTTTAAAATAAAAGTGGAGTCATTATTTTAATTGTAAATATTTTTTTTGTATTCTTTTGGTATGTAAATAGTATTTTTTGTATGAAAACACATAATACAAAATATATAGAATGCGGCAGAAAATATATATATTGTACGGCAAACCATGTACCCGGTCCATATCAAAGGTGCGTCCATCTTACATGGGAGAACGAGCGAGGTAATAAATACTACCTCTAGGTATGGTTAAGATGTTTGTGTTCTGTATTAATATGATACTTGAGGGACCTTAAAAGTTTATAGTTGACTGTTTCAATTCACAAAATTTTAGCTACATTCTATCTAATTGGTAGAAAGCGATAGTTTATTGTAAAGATAACTAAGAAAGTAAAACAATATTGCTAAATTGTGTTCTGAATAGTGGGATCTAGAAGACTTTGTCCACTCGACCCTTGCAAATCAAAAGGTGGAAGGGGTCATGATTAATCGGTACGAGTACATCTACATTTTGAAAAATACCCAGTGGAGACGGGATTTGAACCCACGATCTTAAGATTGTGAAGCGCACTTTTAGGCAAACGTTCACTACACACGCCCTATCGGCGGGCTTCTAATCTGTGTCACCTTCGATTTTTCTCCAGGTATATTTTTGAATTACTCGTCATGTTTTTGCGGGCCTGGGTAGACCTTGTCAAGTTGCAGTAAGTAGAAACACCGCCACACAGCCGTCTGGTCTTTCCAAGTCTGCTCTGATTGACACTCCATTCGATTTAATCATGAGGTGTCTAGCTCTTGAGTAAATACATATTGATGTCCAGTGGTGTTGAGTATGACTTACTATGAGTACCTTTATTCCAAGACGTCAAAACATAAGAACGGCCCAACAAAAAAAAAATCTACGTATTTCTACCTCAGTAAACTAGAGAGAAGTATGCAGAGTCCGTTTTGGGTAGTACGACACCTTTGCCAGCTACCCCCAAACTGTAATGTGTTAACATTACTATGCTTCGGTTTTAAGGGCAATGTTTTCAGTAAAACTCCAAGCATAGAAATAAAAAAAACCTTATATGTCTGGGTAACGAGCGCAGTGCGGTCCTAGGTGATGATTTGGACGCTTCATGTTCCAATAGCTGCGTGTCACTGTCGTGACATAGGCGATTGTTTTTATCAGGCACATGTCCTGCTCGTCGCGTTACTCAATAAGAAGATGATTTCAAGAGTGAATTGCATTTTTGGTTCGCGTCAATGTGTTTAATGTTTCCTGATCGCGCCGGCCGCACCCGCCGAGTCCCACAGACTTCACATTTACATAAAACAGGCATAACTCTCCGATGCTCTTCGATTTTTGATATTTATGATGACTTTTATGTTATGTCTCCGTAATAAAACTAAGATTAGGAGAGTTTTGACCCGCGAGTGAGGTTCGTCTGCTTTTCCGGCCTTCTCGAGACTATAGTATGCCAGATTAGATTATTTTGATAGATGATTTTATATTAACATCAAATTTATATTTTATTGATCGAAGCACGTTTTAAATCACGTATATTTTGATTATTAATAGACATTCGATTTGATGACATCAATATTTATCGAATTTCATAATTTATGTTATTTTTAATATCGGTATGTAGGTAGGATTTTGAAATATTTTGGTTATGATATTTCAGTTATATGGTATTTATTTATGATTTCCTTTTTATTAGAATGAGTTACAGATGCCGAAATTTAAATAAAAAAGCGAAACAGAAAGTATTATAATTTTAACAGGTTTTAAGTAGGTACCTAGTAAAAAATTACTACACCTTGTCACACGTAGCTCGTAGCTTGAAAAACCTTTCATCGTTTCATGGTTGATATTCCAAAAATACGAACGAAGAGATTTGACTCTACTTTTGTGATAAGAACGTCTAGCCTGTGGAATACGTTGTCTGAGTGGGTACTCCCCGATGGGTACAATCTTTGTGTCTTCTATCGATCTCGATATAAATCGAGAGTGAATCGGTTTTTTCAAGGTAAACATACTCCATCGTAGACCGCATCGTCTCGTACCATCAGGCGAGATGGCGGTCAAGTGTAAACCTATAAAAGTTTAAAAAAACGCGGCGTTAAGGGATGACGCGGTCTACGATGAAGCGTCCTTATCAGAAGATCACTCTCAACTTGAAGACATCAAGATACTTACCATCGGAAAAATCCACTCAGACAGCGTATTCCACAACCTAGGTTTTCTTGTCACAAAAGTCGAGTCAAACCTTTTTGTTCGAATCTATATCATCAAGGATGACAACGTCCTGGCAACCTTAGTGTTGCAGGTGAGTGACCATCAGGTGGGTAGTTTTCTTGTCAGACACTATTTGTATAACCAAATTTAAACTTTGACATAAAACTTGCTAATGTTGTGAATCATTGACTATAACGGGTTTGGATAGCAGTGTCATAAATTATGTCAAATATAGGAGAGGTCATTTACATATTTGGAAGCTATGTCCATTTCGAAAACGTTAGCATAATTAAGATGTTTTAAAAAAAACAGTCAATTTGTCAAAACGGCTCACACGCGTTCATTCGAGGAATTAAAAGAATTTTAGCAGAACTAAACAGGAGTATCCATTTCTTTGAAGCAATCTGGTTGTGAGTTACGAAATATATCATTTTTAATTGATTTATAAATTGGAACACATTACTTGGAACGGTCAAAATAAATGTTCTGGTAGCATAAAATACTCGTAAAACATTATTATATTGACGAATTCCTGATGTCAAATCAGGGTAGCACCAAAACAAAAGAGTTAATAAGTATTTATATTATTTCCGAAAAAAAAGCCTGAGTTTAGTTTAAAATAATAATTCAACGTAGGAATTCGCATAACTTTGAGCATTCAAATTGATATTTCAAAAACGGTAACACAGATTTCGATAAAATTTACACGAACCATCCATGAAGTGTGATGTAACAGACAAAAAAAGTCATCATAGCGATTTATAATTTGCGGAACTAGCGTGACACTATCCATTTCAATTGTTCAGGATTCAGGAGCTACAATGCTACAGAGAGACGCGTCAAACTTATGATACATACACGGTCGTTTTTGCATCGGGACTTAAAAAATACTTCAGTCAATCTTATTTTCAGGACCCCATTGGTTCCTGGGGACTTGATTTAAACTATGGGTTTTCTATCGAGGACAAAGACTGTGGGAACAAAGTAGAGCTATAGAAGTTGAATAGGGCTAAAGAGTTCTTCATATTTTGATATGCCCTTGATTATCTCCTTTATAATGAAGAAGCTTTTTATTTATTTGCAGAATCTGTCTGAATTATTCTACCACCGCGGAATAGGTAATGTTCGAACATCACCATGTTCTGGTTTGGCGGACAATGTTTCTAGAGAAATTACAAGACGAAGAAATAATCATTTTTTATCTTTGGGTGGCGAACACAGTGCAGTGTAATGACCTGGACCGTAGTTCATGTCCCATTGTCATACTGCGTGACTGCTGTTATGGGCAGGCATGATTCTTACCATCAGGCACATGTCCTGCTCGTCTCGCCACTCTATACTTAAAATTCCCCTAGTTTAGCAGTGGAAACAAAAAAGGGGGCTACTTATGTTGCTGTTCCTGCAATCAATCAATTCGATAGAGAGGTTACTCGTTATCTGCTGAAAGATAAATAAAGTCGGAACTCTCGAACGGAGTTTCACTCGACATTTTCAAGTGATTTCATTACTATGAAAGAAAGGAGTTTTTGTTCACTTGCTTTGTTTATTGCTTTGAGTCACGGAATCTAGGAATGTGTGCTAGTGTCGGAATTTACATCGATAGAGATAATTGTCGATATTTTTGTAAATTATCTGTTATGTCTTTGGAATCTATTCCTATACACGTTTGCATAGCACAATTTTGTAGCAAAAAAGGTGTAATGTAGTAATAATTAAAAACAATTTTCTCTAAAATCACGACTCTGATATTGCGGAATATCATCAGTTTTAAATACCTATTGGGTTCAGAAATTTATCAAAGTCTATAGCCAAATCTATGGAACATCTAGTATATTTTTTCAATAGAATTTCAATATTTTTATTCGCATCTAGACAAAAGTGCTTCGCAATGATGAATAAAATAGGGTTCTTCTGTCATTGTGAGTTTTGTTTGCACACGCTTATTCTGTTGTAGTTTTGTTTGCAGTTTGGTTAAAAAATGTATTAAAACTATTGCAGGAAAAATACTTTCTCATCTAAATGGGACAGCTTGCCAAAATTCAAATTAAATTATTTTATATAAAATAAAATTAAATGTCGCATCTACCTCTATAATTGGTTGATATTTCTACAGAAAACACGAAAAATTTGAATATAGAGACTGGAATCATGGCTCGTAGTAGAAATTAATTAGATAATAATTTAAGTAGATACATGTTTTTAATTTCCAGTTAACGACCATAATTAATAATGCAGTTCTATTATTGAGTACGGTATTAAGGTATTAAGCTACGGCTGGTCTAGTCGGGAGAACGGCGACTGCCGATCCGGAGTCTCCGGGTTCGAATCCCACCACGCGCACCACTGTCTTTTCGAAGTCATGTGCGTAATGCCGCTAACTTAAAAACGGTGAAGAAAAACATCGTGAGGAAACCGACATGTACCTAGAACCTTTCGAGATCATGTGTCATCCACCAACCCGTACTTGGCCAGCGTGGTGGATTATTGCCTCTAACTCTCTCCTTGCGAGAGAAGGCCCCGAGTCCCAGCAGTGGGAACATTTAGTGGGCTGCTTAAGCTAGTATTTAGAGGTAGATGTATATTTTAAATTTCCCAAATTTGAACTCATATGGAAATCATCATAAATAATTTCGATAGTAATTAAGTAATAATATTTTAGCACAATCTGGGAGGTTGGATAGCCCCTTGGTATCTTCTTCGTGGTAAGTGCGTCTCAAAAAAGACCGCATCGTCGCTTTTAGTCACACAAGATGGTGCTCAAACGCAAAGAAAAAAAATCGGCCAAGTGCGAGAAGACTCGCACAGGAAGGGTTTCATAAATTGTATCTGTAAATAACTTCAATAATATCACTGAGATTGAATGGGAACCTACATAAATATATTTGTTTTATTTTATTCTATTCTATTCATTTATAAAAAACAATTTTTTTAATACCTAGTTATTTTGTGAATAGTTTAAGCTAGTCTACTCGTTGCTGTTATCATTATCGAGCAAAACCGAGCAATTAAATCACGTTTGTTGTATAGGAGCTTTCTTAAATATTTATTTTAATCAGCGCAAAATTATATAAAGGTAATTCTATATATATTACTGTGACTCCACCGTCTGTCTGTCTGCCAGCAGGCTGTATGTCATGAACCGCGAAAGTTAGTGGAAATTTTCATAGATGAGATGTTTTCGCTGTTGGTGTGACAACATATACTAAAAACAAATTAAAACTACTAAATTATTTTAACAATAAAAACAAAAATATTTTTTATATAAGTATACGTATACTTAAAAAATATTTTTTTTAAATCAATATAAAAAATATTTTTGTTTTTATTGTTAAAATTATTTAGTAGTTTTAATTTGTTTTTAGTATATGTTGTCACACCAACAGCGAAAATATATCTATGAAAATTTCGACTAACTTTCGCGGTTAATGACATACAGCCTGCTGGCAGACAGACAGACGGTGGAGTCACAGTAATAGAGTCTCGTCATACCCTTTGTTTATGGAACTTTACAAAATCTTTGATAATTTTTTTTTGCCTGATGGTAAACGCCACGCCTGACCATAATAGCCCAGTGCCCCCCACGTACCCATCGGAACATGAAGAATCGGAATCATTACCCAGTACTACACGGCACGTATCACTTTAGAGATGTAAGATGATTTATCTTTATGTACTGTAATTTCTCCGAAAACATTACCTTTAAAACCGGAACACAGTGATGTTTGCACACACTGCTTGGCAGCAGAATTACTGGCAATAGTGTGATCACCAGGAAGATTAAAAGAGTTCTACAAAAATAAAATACTGATGTGCAAATAAGACACTGATATGGCGGACGCCGCTGACATCCAGTTATCGATAATCGATAAATATTCTCTAGCTGTCCCATCCCTAGCCGCGCGGTGTCGTGTGAACGGCGCCGGTCAGGCCGTTTTACCTTTAAATCATTATTGATATAATTAGATTTTCTTTTTTTCTTGAACAAAGCCCCGTTTCTGTAACACGCGTGTTCTTACTTCCTTCTACGCATTTATTAACGGACTCCGAAAGAGAAGGAAACTACTCTCTATAAAAATTCAATTGGCGTTTTTTTGCTTTAATTGTTGTTGATATGGGCCAGGTATTTGATTACCTACATTTATCAATAAACGATGTCATGTAACCTTGGGTGAGATTTGAATCTACTACATACGGCTAATACAGTGCATAATGTATGTTAGCAGTATAAGCAGCTCACAAAATGTTCCCACTGCTGGGTTCAGGGCCTTCTCTCGCAAGGAGAGAGTCAAAGCCATAATCCACCACGCTGCCCCAGTACGGATTGCAAATGACATCGAAAGACTCTAGGTTCATGTCGATTTCTTCACGATGTTTAACCGATTTCAAAAAAAGAGGAGGTTCTCTATACAGCTGTTTGTTTTTTTCCTTCGCCTTAAGTAAGCGTTAAGCACATGACTTCGAAAAGACAGTGGTGCACGTGGAATTTGAACCTGGTGGCTCCGGATCGTCAGTCTCCGTTCTCCCGACTAGACTAGACCAGCCGTAACTTGTTTACGAATTTTATGCTATTAGTATTGTAACTATCAACCCACCCCAGGCACGGGTGCAATGCTGATACTAAAAATACGAATAAAAAATGGTTATTGTGGGTTATCCCTAAGAGATAGACATATACCATTGTATATTTTTTTGACCTTTTTAAGGGGTACAATACTGCTGTGCATTATTTTGATCCTTCTCGTAGGATCCAGCCAGCGTTTGCAAAGTTAGCGGAAAATGTGTTTATTTATGACATCTTATTAGAAACCTTTAAAATTATTAGTGTTTCTCTACTGTTGTATGCACATATTATACTTCCTCTTGAATCACGCTAATCACACAATAAACATCGTTTGTCATAATTCTCTCCATTCTGACAATTAATAATTTGTCAGAATGGAGAGAATCAGCTGGAAGGAAATGAAGAGCAATGAAGAAGTTTTGAAGATGGTAGAGGAGAAAAGAACATTAATGGAAAGAATAGAAAACAGAAGAGGGAAGATGTTGGGACATCTGATACGATACGACAACTTCATTAGAACAATAATGGAAGGTAAATTAGAAGGGAGGAGGAAGAGAGGTAGACCTAGGAGAAGTTACATGAACCAAGTGAAGGAGAAGATAAATGTAGTGTCGTATCAGGAAGTCAAGGAGAAGGCGGAGTGTAGAAGTACATGGAAGGAACTCCACCGACAAGAGCGTCGCTCTTAAATTATGAATGAAAATGTCATACTTAATAATAAGCTAATATTTCAAGTAGATGTCTAAAAATAAATATAATAAATCAAGTGAAAGTCTACCAACATAATGTTAATTTATTATATATTTTTTTACAAAATGAAATTATAAACATATTGATATTAATGCAGTTAATATCACAAATGTCAGGTTGTGCTATCCAAATACGTATTCGTATAGGTATTCGCACTCGTATCTTGTGCGAACAGTAGGTGTTACAATATACTACTTCTGCGTGAGTGTCTCTGAAATGGCTGAGGTTTAAATGAAATTAAATAGGTGTGTAGTGGGTTATGCGATACTTTATTATTTTACCAAAAACAAACGCAGACATAAATAAATAAATATTGGTGGACATTTCACACACAACACCATCTGACCCCAAACTAAGCAGAGCTTGTAATATGGCGGCCAGAAGGCTGATATAATACTTATATAGTTTTAAAAACATACTTATTATACATAGAAACACCCAGACACAGTACAAATTTTTGAATTCACCACACAAACATTCGCACTTGGTGGGAATCGAACCCACGACCCTCGGCTTCGCAGGCAGAGTTAATACCCACTAAGCCACGAGGCTAGTCAATCTAATGTTAAACACAAACTCTCAGCTTAATTTTATAAATTTTGAGAAACCAACTAGACATAGTGTTCCCATGACACAGCAAGATTTGTAGTACACGAAAATATTTTTAAGAAAACTTCTTTTGGCGCGCGACACTGATTATTCGTGGGCTGTGAATACAATTCTAGCGTCACGCTCGGGAATGATAAGACATCTTCGGGTAAACTCGGGACCATGGCTATTGGTCATCTAGAAATGTGTCAGCATTTCTAGATGGCCATGCTCATGGCCACGCCCTCCCGTTTCATCCCCGTATTTTCCAAAGTAAACTATTAAATTCTGAGTTATAAGTTTTCACTTCTATCATCAATCTTTTTTAAACTTCTTTAGGTTTACACTTGACCGCCATCTTGCCTGATGTTAAGCGACGATGCGGTCTACGATGGAGGGTGTTTTACCTAGAACAAACCAATTCACTCTCGATTAAAAGACACCAAGGCTATACACAACTATTGGGATATCACCAATGTTTGAAAATTTTTTGATTTTTGACACTGCTAAACCGATTTCGATAAATGGAGCCTATGAAGTATCATCTACCAAACAAAAATAGATTCATCGAAATTGATTTCCAATGTGCGAAGCTATTGCGTAACATAGGTACCTACTTCCATGTCCTATAATTTCACTGGAAACATTGCCCTTGAAACCAGAACATAGTGATGTTTTCACATTACAACTAAATACAGCCAAATTGAGAAACACCTTTTCTGAAAAAAAAAAAGATTGGGGCCATAGTTAAGTTTTCTCTCCTCTCTTCTCGCTTTGCCGCCCACGCGGGCTCACTTAGTTTGCGGGGGGGTGCGGCGCGCGGGGGGCGTGCGCCGGGCGGTCTCTCGAGCTCTGAACCAGTCCTCTACTGTACTCGACGTGGACTACCACTGCAGATTAGAAAACCAAAGATGTACCATCTACAAGTAATATATTAACTACATTATAAAATAATTTAATTTTCTCAAAAAATACTAAAAAACATTAGAAGCTATGCCTATGGCGCGTTGTCCAGATAAATGTAATAAAATTTGAGTTTTTAGACTGGGTCAAAAATATACCATTTTAATTAAGTACTCCATCAGGTAGATTACGAAAAAATATGGGACAAGAATTGATCATCAAAAGTTCCGGAGTGGGTTATGACGTCACGTCTACATAAAAATCGTGACATCAATCGAAACTTCTCTTACCACTTCTTCTTCAGAAACAAAAGAAAAAATATGTGTACCGGTACCACAGATTACATACCGGATATATAATGAATCGACGAACGCCGGCTGCATGCACGACAAAGTGTCCCGTTATATACCGTTACGCATGCGCCGCATCAATGTTTTGTTTTGTACAATGAGCGTAACGGGACATAACGGGACATTTTTTTGTGCATGCAGCTGGCGTTCATCTATTTATCAGACATTGTTACGCCATAAGTTGTTTTGTTATCTATTTAGCGTATAATTTTTCATATAGCTATCCCGCATCTATAGTAGGTACAAGCTTTGCTTAGTTTGGGACCAGATGGTGTTGTGTGTGAAATCGTCATCAACATTTATTTACTACATGTCCGCCCGGGCTTCGCCCGTGGTACATTATAGAGCACTGATCGGGATCCCGTATATACACAACGGTGAAAGAACATTCTTGAGAATATTGCTTTCAAACAAAAAACCTCTTCAGCTACCTGCTACGTCACCTGTCGTAAATTGGTCATACCAACTCAGATTTAGAAACAATTTTGATTAGCAAAGGTTTACATTCAATGACGCAATCTTAGACACATGCTGTCATGTCAAAGCACGGTACGAAAACACTCAAAGAAGAATATTTTTTCCCGATTTTGTTACATTCTTGATTCATGCTCCGTTTCTATTAATAGTAGCATTATGTTCTATAGCCTATTATAGCCTTTCTCTATAAATTGACTATCCAATAGAAAAATAATCTTTCAATTCGGACCAGTACTTCCTGATATCCTAGCGTTCAAACAAACAAACTCTTCAACTTTATAATATTAGTACACATTTGTAATATTCATTCAAAAGCTATCCATTTGAAATTAAAAATATACGTTTCAATTTTATTTACATGGACTGTGTTACTAAGTAGTAGTATAAACTCTACATTTAAACCACAATAAAAGCCATTAACGAAAAGTTGAAGTTGAACTCAACATTTAAATTCTAGAGTTATACTTCTGTCGTTTCCTAAGCCGAGGTTGAAGTGGACCCTCAGAACTTTGAATTTTCGTTTTGTAAGTGATACTCCGAAATATTGTGTTGCCCGACCATAGCTTACTCTTATTCATGTTTACCTCGCTCTCAGCACTGGGTCACTTAGGCAACAAAGCTTCGAAAAAACATACATTCTTATAAATCATTGCCATCGTAAGGTTGCCTGGAAGAGATCGATTTTAGAGATAAAGCCGATGTAATACTATGTCTTTATTGTTTTGCCTTCTCTTGTATACAAATGTTTTTGTTTTTGGTGTGTCCAATAAAAGGTATATTATATAACTATTGGTGTATAATATGTAGCACATAATACACTAGCAGAACCTCACGGCTTCACTCGTACTTACAGATTCCGTTGCTTTTATTTTTCAAAGATAGAAGGTATTATTCCAGACTACATTCTATCTGTGTTCCAAATTTCAACCCGATTCGTTCAGGTGTAACGAAATGTTTGAGAAAAAAACATTCAGACTTTCGCATTAATAATATTAGTGTGTACATAGTGTGTATTGTATTGTATAGATAATAGGTTAGTATGTAGATATATATAGCGTGTATACTATAGATAATAGGTTAGTGTGGTGTAGTGTCTGCAGTGGTACCTACTCTTTGCAGAGCCTACCTGAGGAAGTGCCACACCTTTGCCTGTTATTCTACCGCCAAGCAGTAATACGCAAACATTGCCGTATTTCAGTTGGCAGAGATAGATAGATTCTCTTTATTGACACAAAAATGCAGACCTTTTATTAAATTTGTGAGCATGTGTAATGAGATGTGTAATAAAGACTGTGAGATAATAGGCATTTTGGAATAGATTTTTTTTTATTATCTTATTACATGTTGCGAAGATATCGAATAGATAGATCGGACCTTGATAATATCGCCTTTGGTTGAATGTGTTTTATCGCACTCTTTTTTGAAGTCGTTTTAAATAAACCTACCATATACAAATAGCTATAGCGTTTGTTAATAATTATTATTGGATTGCTCGCAGTTTGCAAAAGTGACATTGTTTCGTGGTTGATGTTCCAAAGACACGAACGAAGAGGTTTGACTCTATTTTTGTGATAAGAACGTCTTGGCATTGGAATGCGTTACCTGAGATGTTTTTTTTTTCAATTTAAAGTGAATTTATTTATTTTTGGTAAGCAAGCTTCATCATAGACCGCATCGTCGTTTAACATCAGGTGAGGTCAAGTGGTAAAGTGTAAACCTATAAAACTAAAAAAAGTCGTTAATTTTCCCACGGTTATTTATGCAAAAATAGCAAAATCATGTTCAGAGGGCCTGCCCGTGATATCATGACGTCCAAAAATAGAATCACATATCGAGAATATCGAAACACAAACTCCGCTTCATCGGGTCCGGAACCCCGCGCCGCGACTCGCCGGGTTCAATGGTCCCCACTCATTAGTTTTTGATCACTGCCTTTTTAAAACATAAAAAGATATATAATCTACTCAAAAACTAAACAATATCAAACTCTGGTTCCACAAAAATACAGTGTATTTTCGAGTGAACGGTGCAGTTGTATATTTTCACAGGTACCTCCCCAACTGGTTTTATTCCGACGGTACGGAATGATAAAATTCTTGGGTCGGCCACCAAAAGATTAGGAAATTCTTCTAAACTATAAGTTAGAGATGTTTATAGGGACCGCTTTGGGCTGGTTTTTTCTAGTTATTGCTCCATAATTTTCGTTGAATTTTAAGTGGGCCTGAGTTGCCAGAGATGTAGAATAACTTCTGAATTGGATAGAAAACAAGTTTAGTTTCAATTTAAAAGGATTTTTTTTTCAACTGTTTGCAAGTAAGGCGTCTAAGATTCCGTAGTTAACTAAAGAGATGATGAACTTTAAACTGGCGTAATCGATTTTGATGAAACATAGCTGAGAACATCTCTGTTTAATTCACTATTGAAACAATAAAAGAATATCCGCATTGGCTTATCCATTTGGTTTGCTATGCCACAGACAAACACAATAACAAAATTAAAAATTTTGATTAACCCCCAACTACCTCGGATTTGTTATCTGTTCAACATTATACTAGTCAAGCCCTTTCATTTGATACCCATATTGCAGTAGTAGTGAAAAAAATAATATAATCCGCCATTTTGTGGTGGCGGTCATCTTGGATTTGATTTTTTATAATGTATAGTATTTTACTAGTCAAGCCCTTTCATTAGATGCCCATATTGAGGTAGGTTGTGAAGAAATATTTTGTCCGCCATTTTGTGGAGGCGGCCATCTTGAATCGATATTAACCAAACATAGCTAAGAACATCCGCACGGATATTAACTTTCAAATAAAAAAAACCGCATCGAAATCAGTTTATTCGTTTGAGCTCTACGGTGCCACAGACAGACACACACACAAACAGACAGACAGACAGACAGACATCGACGTCAATCTTATAACACCCCTTTTTTGGTCGGGGGTTAAAAATAAACTTTGAGTACTCCGTTGTTTTTGCGGCAAAGGTGAAAAATAGAATTTCCACTATGTGCTACGCGGTGGCTTTTAGTAAGTACTAAATTACAACCGTTAAGAATTTGCTTATTCCATTTTATGAAACTCTTCATCATCGGGAATAATAAATTGTTTTATAACTTTACTATATTTGTGTGTGATGATTTGTAAAAGGAAATGAAGAATTAAAAAAATGCTCCACGCCGGAACAAAAATGTCTGTATCAAATTATATTGAAGCAAAATTTGTTTTAAAGAAAATTGCACGCACGCAATTTTGCACACTTATGTACACATGTTTTAGTCTTAGTTTATACAGAGGAGTGCGATCTCAGTAACTACTGAACCGAATCAAAAAGATCTGACACAATTGGATATGTCAATTTTGAGTACTATAGGCTTTATAAAAAGTACCACGGGTGAATCGGGGATGGCACGCTAGTTTTAAATAAAATCGATAAAATATTTTAATGATAAAACTAAAAATATTGAAATTTAGCATTTGAAAATATCGCAAAACATTGTTTTTTTTCTATGTGATGAAAAGTGCAAGACGAATGCCTCTTGGTAAGTGATAGGTACGCCTGCCAGTTGTAATTCTGCCAGTGGTAGGACTCCTGGCACATTCCGCTTGGAGAAGTACCACACGTACACCAGTTATTCCACACCCCGTGTAGCAGTTATGTCAAGACATTACTGTGTTCCGGTTTGAAGGTAAATAAATGTTCACAGGAAATACAGAACAAATACAAATTTCTTTATTTGTCATAAGATGAAGATATATTTAATTATTGAACTCATCAGGTCCGAACTAGTACGTAGCACTGTATCTCGGTACCCAATGGCTTCTCCCAAAACAAACATTTTAAAATCTTACGCAAAAAAAAACAGTTTAACATGACAACGTCATAGTATAGAGAAAAATCGATATTTTCTCATTTATCGATTTTTCCTTTATACTATTTCACTATTGGTGCCTCGCGAGTTGACCCGCGTCGTTTCTTTTTGTTTTTGCGATGCAAGTGACCTATGTGTTATTCCAGACAATGATCGAATAAACTGTCTTTCAAATTTCAAAAATCGCGTCGGAACGACTGAGCTAATGCTCAGCCGTTCAACAACAATACATTCATCCAACAACAATCCATTCATCCAACAACAAGCCGAGCAACATTGAGCAACAAACATCTAAACATCCAAACTTTGGAATTTTTAGGATTACCTACTCGTATTAGGATGAGATTGCCTACGACAATGATAGATAGGTAATGTGCTTTAATATTAAAATTAACGTGGTTGCTACACATATTTAATTGGATAACGGGACGCGTATATACGGTCGGTCAATCCGACTCGAGTTTCGGCCGTGTCCGGCGGCCTTATTCAAGGAGAGTGCACGCGCGCGATGGCTGTCCGTTTGGCACTGCGGGCTGTCGCACGGCGCGCACGCAAGCTTAGCGGCTGCTGCGGGGGTGCAGGTGAGGGGATGCGAGACGTAATGTAATAATAGGTAATGTGCTTTAACACTCACGGATAATGTGACTTTCTGGTAAAAGGGTTTTCAAAATCGGTATAAAAGATCCAGTGATTACAGCCATAACTCACAGACTTAATGATATTTGTATAGAAGTATTGTATAGCTATAGGCATTTAAATATAAACATCATTAAGATGAGGAGCAGTGAAGCACGCACGCTGGCAACACTCGCTCAGTATGTGCGCCGCGGCCGCTCCGTGAGAGAATGTCGGAGAAATCTCCGTATTTGCATTGAATCGATTTGAAATTAAGTATTCCACTCAAAACAATCGAGTTCGGTCATTTTGGTGTTCTTTGTTTGAACGATTGATGTTCTCTGACTCTGGTTACGTCACTAGTGTACAACTGCCTGGTATAGTACCACCAACTTATCTGTACAACGGCCAATAGCTGAACTACTCAGTTACGAGTAATAAAGTACACAGAAGTTGTTTAATTTTGTTACAGGTGGAATCATTTTCCGATCGTGGCGCCATCGCTGCGTTCTGCAGATAAGTTGGTCGTACTTCGGCCGTCCGCCGAAAAGGAAGGGTTCAGGAAGACACACCATTTCAAAGGCACTGCAAAAGAAAAATTGACAGTCATAGCGAAAGCTGACAGGAGTGGAAGCTTACAACTTAGGATTTTTGTATGAAGCAGCACTAATGTTGCACAATATGTTGTCAGTACAGCTACAGATATACATCCATCAATTAGGTACGTCGGTGACGCGAATTCAAAAGATATTTCAAATCCCAAAACACGTCTAACGCGCTTGTCCCGCTCCGCTGCTCCAGCGCCGCTCACGCGCTACATTTGCATATCGGTGATGCGAACCCATAACATTTTGCTATGATGTTAAGTTATTCACGCGGTTGCTTTCACTTAAAAGTTGTGTAGCATAAGCATATAAGCAGGCCACTTTTTGTTTCACAGCTGGAATTCCGGGCCTTCTCTGACTAGGAACACATAATAACCGAGGCTAGTCAAAAGCGGGTTGGCAAATGGCACATGTTCTCGAAAATTTCCTAAAGGTTCCTGCAGGTCTACGATGAAGTCCGATAAACGATATATCGGCCGAAGTTATGGACGTTTTATACCACGAAACACAATCGGTCGGTTGATCTAATAGGGCGTTTCATTCATCCCGACCGACGCTAATTTGACAGTTTTTGTGTCATCAACCGACCAATTGTGTTTCGTGGTATAAAACGTCCATAGCTTCGGCCGATATATCGTTTATCGGACTTCGTCGTAGACCTGCTGTTTTCTTACGATGGTTAAATTGTCCGTTTGTTCACCGTTAAATTTAGTTATAATGACACATTTGTAGATCTACACTCAGGCAACGCATTCCACAGCCTAACTCCTTTTATGAAAGTGGAGTCAAACTTCTTCGTTGGAGTCTTTGAAACGTCGACGATAAAACGATGTCGCTTGAACTAAACCATGAAACTTGGACCTAGAACAGCAAACAACTCTTCGAAATTGCAGGTCTATCAAAGATGGTCTAGTCTGGTGGGTCTGCAGGTCTACTACAAAGTCCGATAAACGATATATCGGCCGAAGTTATGGACGTTTTATACCACGAAACACAATCGGACGGTTGATCTGATCGGGCGTTTCGTTCATCCCGACCAACGCTGATTTGACAGTTTTTGTGTTATCAACCGACCGATTGTGGTTATAAAACGTCCATAACTTCGGCCGATATTTCGTTTATCGGACTTCGTAGTAGACCTGCTGGTCTAGTCGGGAGAATGTCGATTGCCGGACTCTAGACCCACGGGACATCTGGCAACCCACTAAGCCACAAGGCAGCCAACAGGAACCTATTGTACGTGCGATGTTAATTATGACTAATTCAATTTTACTCATTAAAGAGACGTGTATCTACTGCTGTTTCTATTAGTTCTCATTACTTAGTGGGACTTATTGAAATGGTCAGCAACTAACATTTTAGGCAGTGTTTTACGGACAGCAAATGCATCATGAAAAATGTAAAAACCTGAGCTAGAGCAATTTGTTCACGCAGTAGGAAACGATGAATACGCATTGTCTAATGTTAAGCAATTTCGCAATGGAGCATACTTTTATATAATCGATTTATACTCATATTATTCTGCTCGGGAAAACAGGCTCGTAGAGTGTTTTACAGTTTTCAGACAAACATTTTTTCCTTCAAATTTTTAAATTTCTATCATAAACCGGTGCAAGTTGATAGATAGCTTTACTATTTTTCGAATGAATAATTTTAGAGTTATCTTGGTTGTTTTGGTATGGTTTGTAAGATACATATTTAATTTTTAGAATTTGTTGACATCGAACAAATTTGGATAATACAGTAGAAACCAAAAGTAATACTGAAAAAAAAATCGTTGGGTTTCATTTCAGTACTTAATGCGTAAAATAATAAATTTAAAACTTAACAAATTAATTAAAACAACATGCTAGCTAATGTTTTATTCTAACTAAATATCAATAACGTTTAGGCGACCAGCTTTCAACATAGATGAGCAGCTATCATAGTTTACAGAACAAACTTTTTCGTCAAATAATTAAGTGCTAGGTTATAGCTGCTCAAGTTGGTTAAATGCTGTCCATTTGAACTTTACCGTTATTTTATAGAACCAAACATTAGCTAGCAACACCCAGCTTCAGAAAGACGTAAAATGAAGCAACATTTAAACTGACTGCTTTATTCTGTTGAGTTGATTATTTAGCACTTGGAATACTTTAGTTTCACACGTGACAGTACAGACGACACGCAGTAGATCAACTTCAGATTTGCTCAACAAAAATGAAACTTGCGAGTTTGCCAGATGGTGATTGAAGCAAATCCTTGTTCCTGGGGTGATGATTTTTTTGTGAAGTCTAGTAGTAATTCTGAAATGAAAAACAAGAATACTGTTATAGAAATTTTATAAAGTTAACCATACGTTATATGGCTTGCTATTTGTATAAAAGTACGGTACACATACTCGTAGATTGTAGAATAGTACAATTTGGCTTGTTGAGTATTTCGTATTCAAATCTTCAAATGTAGTTTTCAAGGCACAGTTACATAACCTATATATTTTTTTTGTAGAAAAAGCTTGTAAACTTTATGCCAGAACTTAATTTTTGACGTGACGTCTTATAAATTGGTTTGCCGGGTGACACTTCAAGAAACTGCGTTACGCTCCGCTCACGTTATGCGCTCACAACGAGAGCGAGTGAGAGGCACGCGTCCCTTCCACTCGGGCATGATTAGCCCGCCTAAGAGCGAGAGAGACAGACATAAAAAGTGAAAGGCACGCGTCCCTTCCGTAAAATTATTTTACCACTCAAAGTCGTTGTCACGTTAAACTTTAGCCCGTATACCGACTTTACAGGCAACCAATTTTTTTTAAATTAACTATCATCACTGGAAATTCAATCCACGACTTACTGTAGACTGGCAAACTTGACAACTCACCCAAGAAGGTAGTAGAATTTTACTTTTAACTAATATTTGAGTGAAGTTGACTTACTGTCTGTAAAGCGTGGCGCAACACGGTCCGTTCAAGACTCGCTGTCCAGGAAGGTGTATGTTGGGGTTATTTTCATCTTTCCGAAAATTTTCCTTTTCGTTTTCGGACTCTTAGTACAAATCGCCTTATGCTACGAGACAGAGGTCATTGGATTAACTTCTTCTAACTACAATAATTACAACATTTCTATTCTACTTTCGACAGTACGTATGAAATGTCTGTAGTTTGGTGTACAGTACAAGATATTTTACTAAAGATACTAAAGTTAAACATTTAATATGCATTAACATTGAGAAAGATAGGACAAGGAAGGATTTTTTGTGTAATATTTTATATTTTCGCTTAAACAGAATAATCTTAGGAATTGATTCTCAGTCCATCTGCGATATATTTGGTGTGATAAATGGGCAACACGTAACTCAGTATTTAACTATTCAGGTAACTGATTGATCATAAACAATTTACTCAACGAGGCACGTTAAAATAAAGCAAAATTTGACATCTACGCAATGTATTAAAATGAAACCTAGACTATACGACAACAATTTGGATATTGAGATGCGACAGAAACCATTTCTTTAGCAGACTTCCGGCAGCAGGCTGGGATGAGCTCGCAGGAAGGCCGGTGGATGCAGACGGGGATGGCGTCTACGTCCACGTAAGAACTGTCGCACAACGCGCGCCCGATGCACTTCGGAATCAGAATACACGGAGGCTCGTGACGACATATGAAACATTCCTTCTGTACAACCGAGGAAGTCTTTACTTGCGTCCCGATGTTCTCTTTTGCAGTCAATGTCACAAAATCCTTCGAACAGATAGGAATGTCCCTGCATCTAGGGTGGTGCTCACAACTATTCTTCTTTCTGTCCAAGATCACGCATTGCGGAATCTGCTTGCACATAGGAACGTGGACGCAAGAATTCTGTAACTTGGGATCGTATTTTGCCCTGTGGCATCCTCGGACCACTTCGCAAGGAGGCTTGTGGTGGCAGATGCTTTGGATCATCTTCTCGGCTTTGTAGTCAGTCAAGTGGTTCACTTCGACGTGGTATTGTATGGCTTGCTCGCGAAAGGAATCTGTTTGGTTGTAAAAAATTGTGTTTTGTATTTGTAGTGACAGGCCATGAGGATACGTCGTTATTCTGCTGCTCATTCTTTGGAGGAGGCAAATTAAGACATCCATTGATCAGAATGCAAGGAGGATTGTGAATGCAGAGGACTTCACCATTATACCTCTGTGCCAAAGACAATACTAGCTCATCGTGACCTTCTTGACATGGTTTAACATTCATTTCCTCATTTGGTTTTTGAGAATCATTAGAGCACTTTTTTGGGCAACCTGGATCGTTTAGATTATTTTTGGTGGACATTTACACTTGACTTTTAATTTATGTTTCTTTTTGTCTTTTACATTTGTGTTTGATGAGTCTGCCATAGTTTCAGAGGAACATTTTGGATCACATTGTACTTTCTGGGGCTTGCTTATTGGATCACAAATTGTATTTTGGTTGCATGGATGTTCCCGCTGTTGTTGTTGTTGGGGTTCCTTGCAAGTGCAGGAGACGGGTGGGGCCCAGTCTGACATGCCATCTTGAGTATTCATCTCCTGTTGCGGCTGCTCCTTGCAGCAAGCATGGCCACACTGCACTCCCTGGGTCACTGGGCACGTGCAAGTATTCAAAGGCACTTCAGCTCTGTGAGTTTCGTACCTCTTGCCAGCGCAGGCAGATTTTTCGAATAGATATTCCCAAAAACTGGAATTCGAAGATGGCAAATCACTAATACAATGATCTTTATAATTTAATGCCTGCGTTCTAGATTGCATAGGTGTCGTGAATACATGGTACTTTTTCTCTTTTGATGGACGCCGCTTTCGTTGAGTTCTGAGCTGGTGATTCTGTTGATATTTCATGTGCTCTTTCATGATGTCGGACTTTAACGTTTTCCTAAACTTGTCCACCATTTGCTGTTTCTCTTTCGTAATGTGGACATCGCTTCCGGATGAAGAGGACAGGCTGCGGCGGCTGGGGCACTGGTTTTCAGTTTTACGATTATGATACTGTAACTGTATTTCTGCGAGTCGGGTTGGAGTAAATGGCCCAGTTGTTGTTTTGTGAGTGTTGCCTTCGATCGAGTAAACAGGTTGGACGACATAATTCTGTTGTCTTTTATACGATTTCCTCGTATGTGCCTGTTCATAGCCGTTACAGTGTCGGTAACAGTTATCATTTCGAGTATTTTTGTTCTCGTTTTCCTCAATGACTGACATGTTGTGTCGTGTACAATTGTTTCGTTTAAATATGCTTGAAATGCACGGGATGACTTTGTATTTAATTATTGAAAGTTTAGATCTGACCTGTTGTACTTGATTGCCGTAGTTTGAGTTGATTCGTTGCTTTGTTTGTTTTTGTTCTTGTGTTTTGTTGTTTGTTTGAGGTTGGTGTCTTGGAAGTATTGGTTGAATTTCTTTCTTAAGCTTGACGGGGTACTCGTCACAATCGATGTACAGATTCGTGGTTGTGTTTTGTTGATATTGAGAGAATTTGTTTGCACTCATTCTACGTTTGTTTTGCTTTGTGAGGTTGTGGGCTCCCGTCCTGGTGTTCACTACGGGAGTGCAGTTTTCTTCGAACTCGGAGCTGTCGACGTGCTCCTGTACGTAGCTGCTGTCATACGTTATAACGCAATCTTCCGGGACCACATACATCTTAGGATGAGTTCAAACTATTTGGAATCGGCATAATTTAATTAAAGGACACTGCAATTTTGTCACATTTTCAATTTTTATGTGGAAATGTTTCGTTGCGTTCATACTATTTTTTTCTCAATCAAATGACTGTAACGTCAGCTGATAGAAATCGGTTTGTCAATTTTACGATCTTCTGAAAAGGTGGACGTTTTGAAAAAAAAAAGAGGTTTCTACGTTTGCATGTACCTATAAAAGCCTTATTACACTTGGTTACATTTACTCGACTGAATTAAGTGAACTGTATTAAGTAGTATGTAATACTATTAAAGTGTACCGATTTGAAAGGTTCCAGATAAATCAGTGCCGTCCTAAACAGTTTTTCCAACTTTTAATTGAAAATAGCCGTTACGCGTGCAGGCGTTTAACTTACCATTAGCCACATTTTTTTGTAAAATCTGTTTGTTTGTGTCACAATAGTTTCCTATCTGTATATCTATTAGGCTCTCATCTTATAAAACAACTCCAAAAAGCCACAGTATATCCCATAATACCTCAAATACCTTTCAAAACTGCGACGTTAATTAGCAAGTTAACCCCGAAACATTCTCGCCACGCGAGGCACGAGGGCAGCACCGTCGACCTCCAAATTGGCCTATTTTATTAAAAATTCCTCACAAACCGGCCGCGGCTCTGACAAAATATAAAAATACTGTAATTATTAAATTCATAAATCGTTTCAAAGGAATTCTCCACACATTGTTTCCCGGCGTATAAACATAAGTTTGTTTTTTGTCCAACGGGTTTTCGGGGTTACGTCCCTTCGTTTTCTATCTCCGGTAACATCACGAATAGTAGGCAGCAAATGTATGGGGCATGCTGTTCGTTTTACTGATAGGAGCGCTGTGTGTCGTCTACATACTTATATACTTATATTTTCAAATGAAACCTTCTCTTCAATTTAAAATTAAAAGCATCTCAATTCTACAGTTTTTTAATAGTTTGCGGTAAGTATGATGATTTAGCAAATTATTTAATAATTTTTATGATTCTTTCTTGGTTAAAAGAAACATACTGGAGTGGAAGCACTTTAAAAATTATAATATTGAAATTAATTAACCAGGTTTTGAGATAATCAAAGAAAAAGGAGTAAATCAGTAGTACCATAGAAGCATAAAAAACTATTTTATTGTAGTGGTAGGACTCTTGGCAGAGTCCGCCTGGGGAAGTACCACACCTTTGCCAGTTATTCTACCGCCAAGCAGTAATGTGCAAACATTACTGTGTTCCGGTTTGAAGGGCAATGTTTCCAGAGAAATTACAGGGCTTAGAGATATAAGATCTTAGATCTCTGGGTGACGAGCGCAGTGCAGTGCTGGGTAATGATTTGGACTCTTCATGTTCCAATAGCTGCGTGTCACTGTGCTGTTATGTGTCAGGCATGTTGCTTACCATCAGGCACATGTCGTGATCGTCTCGTCACTCTTTATTTAAAAAAAAAAAAAAAAAATATGTAAATGTATACTTTTGTTTTTAACCCACTTCCAAAAAAGGAGGAGGTTAACAATTCGAACCTATGTTTTTTTTTAAGTATGTTACCTGATTTCTCAAGAACCCCTGCACCAATTAATAATTTGTTAATAGATTGATGCTATGTAGGCACATGGTAAGTAGACACAGGTAAGTAGTATCTAACCACCACCTGTTAGATTTGGCTGGCACCGACTTCAAATAGATGAGTGAGTAGCGCTTATAATAATGATTTTAGTTTATTTTTCGCTTTTGAGTGCATATTTGTGGTTTTGAAGTCGGTTTAATTTTTTGTACGAAAATAGTTTATTCTTTCATTGATTTGTTGTCAAATCTTCTTTCTCAGGGTTTGCGCGTTGTGGAAGGTCTCTCGATCGAGTCTCAGACTACGAAGTTCTCGCTCGTTCCACGAGGCCGGGAAACAAAGAGCGTTCGGTTATTATTCAATGAATTAACCGGGGAATTAATATGCGAAGGTGATACGTCATGCTGCAAGCGCTCGCTCGGAGCGTACGCCGACGCCGCGGTCTTGATCATGTAGGAGACACGTTGAAAGTATTTTTGTTTGTCTGTTAATATGTTACTACGTAACGTCGTTCAACATAAGGCAAAATAACGGTCAAGAGTAAACCTAAAACAAACAAAAAAAGAAGTGTGGCACTCGGGGACTGCCGCGGTAAAGCTATTGCATGTTGCATGCATTTTTATCAACATAAGCAATAGGGATATTAACAATTTTTCGGAATTGCATTTGTTTACCATAAAAAAAATGCAGAGAAATATACAATCTAGTCAGTATTCGACAGCTAACAGCATTTAGTCTGTAAAACTAATACAAATAAGATTCAAAGTCGAATGACCGAGTGGGGAGGACGGCGTTACGGTCTTCCGTCCTTCTTTCTTGTGAACATAAGAAAGAGATCCACGATCACTAAAATTCGGTCCTCAGACCCGCGATAAAAGCTATGCAATAGTTTAAAAAACTAGTTTAAAAAAAGCTAAGTTTGCTGTCCTATCCTACTAATATAATAAATGCGAAAGTTTGGATGTTTATTTCTCAATCACGCTGATACTTCTAAAAGAATCGGAAAACATTTAGAACACAGTTAGATTTTAGTCTAGAATAGTACAATAGGTCACGTTTTTTATCTCGGGAAAATTACGGGAACGGGAACCCCGCTGCTAGAATCGCGGGGCGCTGCTAGTAATAAATACTTACATGCAAAAGTTTGAATCTTTGTTGCTCAATCATGTCGGACATTCAGAACGGATCGAGTTAAAATTTAGCACATAGATTATACTCTGGTATAGAACTTACATATGTCACGTTTTTATAACGAGAGTATAACGGTAACGGGAACTTCAACAGTAAAACCGCGGGTCGCTGCTAGTTATATTATAAACACGAATGTTTGCAAGTTTGGAAATATGTTAATATTTCACGAATAAACAATTGAGAGAAAAGATCGTGATGAAATTTGGTAATTAGAGAGATAATAATAATAGTCTGAAACATCACACACAGGCAACTTTTTATCACTAGAAAATTACAGTGGAAACTACGCAAGTAAATAAATAAATAAGTATGGGTAAACTAAGCAAAGCTTGTACTATGGAAGCCAGATAGCTGATATAATACCTACAAGTATCTGTTTTTAAATACATACTTATTATACAACACCCAGGCACAGTACAAATATTTGAATTCACCACACAAACATTTGCACTGGGTGGGGATCGAACCCATGATCCACGGATTTGCAGGCAGACTTCCTACCAAATAAGCCACCAGGCCAGCCGAAAATAAAACTATGATGTCCTACTAGTAGGCAACGAAAACTGCGAGTGCACGGCCAAAACCGCGGCTACGGTATTAGAAAGGCTCAAGTACTATAGTCCGCGCTACCAGAGCGACGTCACGATAAAATAATAGAAATAGAAAAAAACCTAGCAGGCAGGCGCGGACGGAACACTCTCCGAGTGCCGGGGACGGAAGGGTTGGCATGCTAATGCAGAGGGGAGCTACCCTGCGCCTGGGCTGCTCACCGGTTGTTTTACTCCACGGAGAAACCGGCCCTTATAGCGCGAGTTATCTCACAACTTCAGGATTGGTCAGTTCTTTCCTTCTTCACCAGAGAATATTGATGCAAACAGGCCCTTTTTTTCTTTAGTCTTCTCGTGACAACGGTGGTCCAAAATAAAAACATACTTTAAACACATATTTTTTACTGAAACGCCCAAATACAGAATGAACATTCGTATTTATCAAAAAACTGTTAGTCCTGGAATGGGATCGAGTTCAAGAACTGTGTGTTCAGTGAATCCCCCTATTGAGCGAATGACAAGATAACTACTTCAATTCAATTTAAATTACATTTTTAAAGCTATGATTCTTTTGACGCATTGTGGAAATATGATACGAGTAAATTTTAACAATGCTCGCGCACAACGTCACGAACAAGAACAAAATTAAAAATTTTGCTTAACCCTCGACTACCTCGGATTTGTTATCTGTACAACATTTTACTAGTCAAGTCCTTTCATTTGATACCCATATTAAGGGAGTTGTGAAAAAAGAAATGTATTTCGCCATTTTGTGGAAGCGGCCATCTTGGATTTGAAATTTGTCATAGTGCAATGTATTCTACTAGTCAAGCCCTTTCGTTTGATACCCATATTGAGGAAGTAGTGAAAAAAATAATATAATTCGCCATTTTGTGGTGGCGGCCATCTTGGATTTGAATTTTTTATAGTGTGTAGTATTCTACTAGTCAAACCCTTTCATTTGATCCCCACACTGAGGTAGGTTGTGAAGAAATGTTTTGTCCGCCATTTTGTGGCGGCGGCAATCTTGAATCGATATTAACCAAACATAGCTAAAAACATCCGCACGGATATTAACTTTCAAATAAAAAAAACCGCATCGAAATCGGCCCATCCGTTTGAGCTCTACGGTGCCACAGACAGACACACACACAGACAGGCAGAAATCGACGTCAAACTTATAACACCCCTTTTTTTGGTCGGGTGTTAAAAACGGACACCCCGAAGTTAGCGAGTCCTCATTTTGGAATCAAAAGAAAACCCACGCTAGATGTGATTATTTAAAAAAAATGCATTAGTTACGCATTTTTTTATAAATATAAATAAATAAATAAAAACTCTGCCTGCGAAACCGAGGGTCGTGGGTTCGATTCCCATCCAGTGCAAATATTTGTGTGACGAACTCAAATATTTGGTAGTGTCTGGGTGTGTTATATGTATAATAAGTATGTATTTAAAACTATATAAGTATTATATCAGCTATCTGGCCACCATAGTACTAGCTTAGCTTAGTTTGGGGTCAGATGGTGTTGTGTGTGAATTGTCCACCAATATATAAACATGGAAGTGAAGTTAATTTTATTAAGTTATCAGTTTACACGTAAGGCGTATCTAGATGCCAACAATAAAATTATGCTCTCCATATTAGGCACAGCACACATTGATTACAATCAAGTCGATTAATTTGTTAATGTATGTCAAATGACTTGCAAAAATTATTCGTTAGCATATTATTATATTAAATCTGAATAATACGCGTGGGTTTATTATTTACTACGAATACATAATGTTATGCACAGAATTTAAAGTGGTTAGACGATCACACCTCCGTTTTGTATAATGTTAGTATATTGGTCCCCACTAAATGTTCCCACAGCTTGAGGCCTCAAGACTACAATCCATCATGCTTGCCAAGTGAACTGTATTAAGAAGTCTTTTCACTGGCTACTGTCATCCTATTTATATTCTGAAAGTGATTGTTTGGTATTTTTTGCTCAAGAACACTATACTGTACGGATCAGTCAGACATGTGGGACAAAGATTTCACTTTATCTGTAATAGCGTATCTGGAGATAATCAGAATCAAGTCCACTTCTAGTCGGAAGCGTGCCTAACATGCTGGCGGCATTACCACGTAGATGTAGCCGTGGACGTGTACATTCATGTATCCCCAAAACTTTTCCAGTGATTTAGGAACAAGCCCTTTTCTGAATTCCGCATTTACAAAGTTGCGGGGAAATGTTCGTGATATATTTGTCACGTATTATTAGACGAAAAGTAATTAAAATTAGAAGAGTCAGGTACTAATTATGTATAGTATCTATAGAAACCTTGGGTTCCATAAGCTCATCTTGTTTAATAACCCTTTTCCGAAGTCTTAATAAATGCGATACAGAACCAAAATAATGGCTCAATATTTGGTCATTGTCCTGGCTACGTCATGACACGTCCACGGCAATATCTACATGGCAATGCCGCCAGCATGTTAGGCACGCTTCCGACTAGGAGTGGACTTGATCCTGATTATCTTCAGACCGGTCGATCTATAGGTAATTTAGATTTACTTAGAATAATTAATTATGTACCTAAGTAGTGGACTGTACATAGTTTGCATTCTGTTTTTTTATTATAACTTAAACTGTGATGCCAGAATAGTAATAATGTCTAATTGTGACATAAGTAGGCAAATAAAAATTCATAGAAGTCGTACAATCTACAATAATTCCCACAAAGATGTTTCTGAATTCCGATAAATTTTATTAATATAATTTCGTCCGTTAAATACACTAATGAGATATCCACACATAAAATTATATGAGTGATATAATTAATAGGTTTTTATAGCACCTGTGTGACAATTTGTACTACTAATTTGTTGGTTCGGAATTATTTTATTCGTTTTATATAAACTAGTTAATATTTCGTTTGCTGTTGAGAAGTAATGCTACACTGAGACGAAATGACCGTAATTTATTGATATATGAATGGTGTGAATTAAGCCTCATAAATGCCTCGCCTCGTTTTAGTAGTGGTAGGGTCTGTGTGTGTGTCTGTCTGTGGCGAATGCGAAGCGGCAAATTACCCATTATATAGCAAATTAAATTACCACTCCCTCAATATGGGTATCAAATGAAAGGGCTTGACTAGTGCAATACTATGCACTATGGCAAATTTCAAATCCAAGATGGCTGCTACCTATGGTGAATTACATTTATTTTTCACAACTCCCTCAATATGGGTATCAAATTAAAGAGCTTGACTTGTAGAATTTTGTACAAACTATAAATCCGAGATAGTCGGGGGTTAATAAAAAAAAAATGTTCTTGTTGCATAGGGTTCTCGCATCACGCCAAAACTACTGATTCAATTCCGCTGAAACAGCTGAAACAGAATGAGCTTTAAAAAAAAAGCCGTTACGGCCTAGTGGCGACAACGTCTGATCTTCACAATCAAAGTATCAGGTTCAGATCCTACCTGCACTTCTATGTATATTTTTTACAAGTTTAGTAGGTACACAAGTTCGTCGTCACTATTAGCTTTAAAGATGTAGAAAACAAAGCAAGGAAATGAACGTGTTCTCAATCAATCTATCTTGGCTGTATATAAAATGATTGGTTTACTTTACGTAACTAGTAGCATTCCACGATTTTACCCGCGTTAAACTACACAGATTTCAAGATGGCATAAAAACCTCAAGTTCGAAATCCAAAATCTGTTCTACAATTCGAATTTCAAAAGTTCGCAGCCGATAGTTCTTTTAACATCGCAAATCGCCTAATCGATTCGGAGATTAAAAAGCAATATTTGAAATTACCGAGTTCCAAATTCAAACGGTGGAACGTGAATCGTGAAATTTAATTTGATTGGTCGATTCCCGGCGGGACGTGTGAGTGGAGGCTCGCGGAGTGGCGGGAAATTGGGGAAATAAAAAAATTGATCGCATCACGCGTGGTGGGACGCCAGCCGTACTTGAACCCGGTGTGGATGCAGCTTTATTTAGTTAGAACTAAATAAACCTACTAGTTTGAACTAGCTGCGTTCGTTGATTTACCTGCGTAATTCAATGCTATAATTTTCCCGGGATAGAGAGTAACCTACATGTTATTTCAGCTATGTTCTGTTGACCAAATTTCAAGCCGACCTTTTCAGACATTTCGTTGTGATTGAGCAATAAATATCTAAACTTTCGTTTTTATAATATAAGGGGGATTTCATATCAAAATAAAAATAAATCAATTAAGTACACGCTTAATAATTACCACATTTTAAATTAACGAAGCTTACGTTATCTAAAACCACGTAATGGGGTTAGGGTAAGAACAAGTTTTAGGGTACCTACCTACTAAAATAAAGATTTATACGGGTTTTTAGCTGATTATCTTTCATTCCGATATTTTTGCCCTTATTTGATTGGTTTGCCTGGACTACCGTATAAATCACATATCACCGTATAAATTATTATCACAAAAGAGACAATAGAGTCAAACTTCATTGTTTGAGTCTTTAGAACATCAACCATGACACGATGTTGCTTTTTCGAGCTACGAGTATTATGATAAAAAGAAAAAATGCTGCTCGGAATGCTCGTAGCTCGAAAAAGCGACATCGTTTCATGGTTGATGTTCCAAAGACACGAACGAAGAGATTTGACTCTAATTTTGTGATAAGAACGTCTAGGCTGTGGAATACGTTGCCTGAGTGGGTTTCCCCGATGATTACAATCTTTGTGTCTTCAAATCGAGAGTGAATCGGTTTTTTCTAGGTAAACACGTTCCATCGTAGACCGCATTGTCGTTTAACATCAGGCGAGGTGGCGGTCGAGTGTAAACCTAAAAAGTAAAAAAAAAAAAAAAACAGTTGGTTACATTTATACTTTGCTTGTTAAATCTCTGGACATTACTTTTATCATTATAAATACATAAACTAAAATATACATAAAATATCTCACGAATCATAACATTAGTCGCTTTTTTTTGTTTATACATGTAGGTACCAAATATGTATATTTATGTGCGCAAATAATGAATTGTTATCATATTTATGTCAATCCGTTACCATAACACGATAACCTGGAATATCGCTTGCCTTCACGCGTCCTGCTTGTCATAAACCTCAGTTCCGCAATCACTTAAAAGATACGATAACCTCCATAAATCATTCAGAGATCACCTCACACTGGCCACTTATCACACATATCCACTATAATCTGATCTCTCTCACCCTACACCACTCCTTGCTTCATTTGAAGTCTTCCAGATTAGATAGGTCAAGTTACGTCGGTAGCTTGTTCGCGAGGGTAACCAATCATGGGTAGTCAGGATCGGGAGAGGGCGATTTCGCGGACTCCCTTACGTGGGGGTGGGCTCGCGATTTTTTCACATGTGTCGTGTGGATGTGGGAGGGACGGGGGCTGAAACTCGCGAGTAGGTATTGGCGGATTTTCTTCCGATTTTGTACTTTGCTTCAAAAGAATCTTCGCGTTTACTACAGTTTAAAACCTTTTTGGAACTCATATTGAAAATACTTATTACACAAGACTTAATCATTGATACGGTTAGTGTTGTGTGTCGTGGTGATAACTTTGCGAGTTATCGCATACTACTTGAAGGTAAATGGAGATTTCCTCATCTATACTAATATTATAAAGCTGAAGAGTTTGTTTGTTTGTTTGAACGCTAGAAACTCGGGAAGTGCTGGTCCGAATTGAAAGATTATTTTTCTATTGGATAGTCCAGTTATTAAGGAAGGCTATAGGCTATAGAAAATAACGCTACTATTAACAGGAGCGGAGCATGAATCAAGAATGTAACAAAATCGGGAAAAAATACCTATTCCTTTTTGAGAGTTTTCGTCCGTTTCGTGCTTTGACATGACACATGACAGCATGTGTCAAGATTACGTCATTGAATATCACAGATTACATACTTCTTGAATATAAAATCTTTGCTAATCTCTGAGTTGGTACGACCAATTTCCGACAGGTGGCGTAGCAGGTAGCTGAAGAGGTGTTTTGTTTGAAAGCTCGAAATATTCTCAGGAATGACTGATCTGATTTCTAAAATTTTTTCACCGTTGGATATGTGCGGGATCTCGATGAGTGCTATATATGTTCCACGGGCGAAGCCGGGGCGGACATCTAGTTTTCTTAGTGTGAAGCTGCCGAAACGTTAGGAGGTAATTTTTCGAGGTTTGCGACATAAATTACTGGCTTTTAATGAATAATCTCGAAAACCAACAACATTGTATTTAAACTTAGGGATTAGGAGTCGTTTCTGTGAGTAGATAAATACATATTTCGAGGAAAACCAACAAAGTGCGTCACTGAGGTATCTTAATTAACGTTAATTACTTATTTCTAACAATCGACTGGTGAAATCATTTGATTGTGCGAAATACGTGATGCAACAGTTATTCTAAGCTAATTTCTTATTCCAAAACATAGCTTAAGCATACTTTTGTCTCGAAACAAACATCGATAATCTTTTAAAACTAACTTAGTAACTTTGTTGAGAAAATTGCTATTTCTGTGTATCCATCCTTTTCTTTTGGTTTAACAATAAAGTGTATCTTTTAAATATTCTTTTTACTAGCTCCAATTATCCCACTTTTGGGTAAAAATTTATTTCTGTATCTCTATATATACCTCTATATAGTCCAATTTACGCCTTTGGTGGTCCAGTTTTAATCGTTCTATAGCAGTTCGTCACACCAGCTTCGTCTGGGTCCACCCAGGGAACGTTTTTTTTAAATACAAAGAGTGACGAGACGAGCAGGACATTTGCCTGATGGTAGACAGCATGCCTGCCACATAGCATCACAGTGAAACGCAGCTATTGAAACATGAAAAGTCCAAATCATTACCTAGCACTGCACTGCGCTCGTCACCCAGAGACCTAAGATTGTATATCTAAGCCCTGTAATTTATCTGGAAACATTGATCTTCAAACCGGAACACAGTAATGATTGCACATTACTGCTTGGCGGTAGAATAATTGGCAAAGGTGTGGTACTTCCCCAGGCAGACTCTACCAAGAGTCCTACCACTACAAAAAAGAGTCGTTTAGATGTTCGACTTCAATCTGTAGTTTTACACATGTGTTTTCCGGCATTCGGCAAACATGTCCTGTCCAATCTCTTTTTAATTATCAAGTTTTAAAGCAGACACCTGTGATTTTGATTTTGGGGCGAAGCGTTGTTTTCCAAAACCGATCTGAGAGACCCCAAGAACACTGCGTAGCGTTTCAAACCGCGTTGGCAAATTCAGAGTGTATTTAAAGTGGATATATTTTATCTATTAAAATAATTACTATTATTTAACATACAATTATTAAAGGATTTGTGTACGATTATTCTAATACTAAGATTAAAAAATGTCGTTGTTGTAATTTAGTCAACGTAGAATAAGGACTCGAAACCGATTGGCAAAAATTAATAAAAAATGATAAATATACCGTTCTTACTCATTGTATTGTAATTTTATTATGTCATTCATTTGGCTTAGAAAGGCAAACGTCTTATAGCCAGTAGAAAGCATATCAATAATAGTTTTTGCTTTATTTTATTACCAAAAAAAAATGTTTCGATTCTTTGATCTAAAATAAAAAACGACCAATGTATCGTTCGTTTTGAACAGCGGAGCCAGTGTTGTGTTCTCTTGTATTACGCTTCATTGTCGTTACTATGTTTTGTTGTCTTGCGTTTGGTCAAGTACGATTTAGTACATGGTCTGTAAATTTAATAGTCGCCATTGCTGTGAAACGGTAGCTCGAGTCCGACAAGCCCATTCACCAATCAATCATAACCACCTACAAGGACACAATACATTTCAAAAACTACTAATGTATCTGCACAAACTTTTAAACCTATAGCCGTAAAGTTCAAAATAAATCGAGTAATAGTTTTCGAAGTGTAAAACAAAGTTGCAAGCTAGGCCCTCGACAAATCTAAGCGCCTACGCACATAAAGGCGCGTTCACACGTAGCTACCGTTAGGGCAATAGTTGGCCAACACCTTTCTCCGCCGATTCCCACGTACGTGATTACGTTTTATTAATCAAAATTAAAAAGAGTGAGATCGATTTAATGTATCTATATTGGGATTGCTCGAGTTTGGTTAAGACTAGTAGTGTTGTGACGTTTCTGGTGGTAGCTTACAAATACAGTTACAAAAAAATGGTTTCGGTTTTCTTTAAAGTGCAATAAACATCTACCTTTATTTAGTTTGGGCCGTGCGCCGAGCTATCCCAAAGCTCATTACACGCATTACACATTAATATATATGATAAAACATAATATCGCGCTTTGATTAAGTTTTACATAATATTATGTAAACTAAGTTGTCCCACAGATGGACAGAGATATCAATAAGATAGGGTTACACTACTCAGCTACCTCACCTGATTGTAAACAATGGGGCATGTTTTCCTAAAATAAATTATTTCACTCTCGAATTGAAGACTCCAATATAGGATGCCTAGAAAGAATAACAAGTTTTATTTTATTTTTATATCGTATTGTGGGTAGGTAGACAATATAAATTTCAATAACTACCCACAAACAAACTTCCAGAATTATAACTGCTTTTCTTTAATGGTATAAAGTTAAATCATATTAAGTTCATTTGGTTAATGGAACCAACTAGCCATGTAATGGTAATGAAGTTGTATTTAAATTTTATTACCCACAAAATAGGTTGAAACTTGTCTAATAATTTACTCGGGAAACTAACTACGTTACTGGAGGAATGCTTGGTTTAACAACACTCGAAAAACTTAAATACCGTAACCAATCAGCTTCTTCTATGCAAACGGGTTACGAAGTAGATAATGTTTTAAAATATGAGCGTGGACTTGATCTTTATTTCTATGGAATCACTGATAAGTACATACGCGTGTAGTGGAGTGTACATATGTTTGCATGTATGAGAGCGAGAAACAGACGTTTTCAAGCAATGTTTATTGTAGAGTTGATTACTGAAATAATTAGTTTCATTGTACTATTTGCACTTGCTCATTTTTGGATTATATTTGGTTTTCACATGTGCATACTAACTACTACTACTGCGTTACGGCTGGTCTAGTCGGAAGAACGGCAACTGCCGATCCAAAACATCCGGGTTCAAATACCATGCACACCACTGTCTTATCGAAGTAACGTGCGCCACGCCGCTAACTTAAAATGGTTAAGAAAAACATCGTGAGTAAACCAACATGTGCTTATAATCTTTCGAAATCATATGTCATCGACCAACATGCATTGGGCCAACGTGGTGGATAAAATTGACTCTCTTCTTCCGAAAGATGATAAAGTGGTGATGAAATTAACTCTTTCCTTCCGAAAGATAGCCTTGAATCCTAGCTGTGGGAAGATTTAGTGGGCTGCTTATGTTTGCTTATGCTATACTAACTACAGTTTCAGATTTATACATTTTACATTACAGAATAAATACCACATCATACAAAGGCACAAAAATGTATTACACAATCTTAATTTAAACACTAAAAAACTCGTAAAATAAAATTACAATAAAACACATACGAAAAGATGAAAAGACATCACTCGTAAAAACTTTAGATAACGTTAGAGGCACTTATTGTTATCTTAAATAAGATGAGAAAAACTCACAAGTATTATAGTTTTGGCATAAAAAAGAAACATTGAAATCCCAAACTACTGAGAATTTATTGCTAGTACTTCCTCTTAGTAAAAATGTTGTATCCTATAAATAATTTCTAAAAATCATTCAGTTCTTGCTTTCGCGAACATTCCAGGTGCTCTGTAAATCCAGGGTAGTCCCAATAGTACAGATTAAAACAGTTTAAAAGGTTTCTATATAGGTTTGCCAAAATAATGGCTTTTTACATAATACTATGTGATATAACCATGTTTTTAAGAAAACACTTATGTTTAGAAAAAATAAATCATCTTTTACTAAAACTGGCGCAACATTATCCAGTAGGTCATGTGCTAATACTAATTTTAACGTCGCGTAAACCCTACCAAATGCATGGGAAATAACAGAATAAAATAAGTTTTTTCGTTTAATAATTTTTATGAAAGAAAGAAACAAAAACTTCTTGGAACAAAATTAAAATGGATTACATAACCAAGAAATTAAAATTGTCCCCAACCAATTAAAAATTAAACACCACAAAATCGATAGTCTACCCAAAAGTTTATCGAAACCCAATGGAAGCTAATCGCGGTGTCACAATATTATACGTGTTACGTTTCGTTACAACGCACGCAATTGCCACCCAAACCAGTTTCCAATACTTATTGCTTGCAAATGTGCATTTACATAATACCAAGCTACTACATTATACGACAAAATACTTATACAATTCCTTGGGAACGCTGCCTGTCACAAGAATTAATCTTACGCTTGTAGGAAGAACATAAACGAATAAATTTAAATCGTCAATGTGCATTACAATGTACATTATCATATATTATATACGAGTAGGCAATCGGCCCGAGATACCTGTCCATTACAAAGTACAATGTCATGTAAAAAGTTGCCAGGTTCCCATGAGATCTATCGTATGCAAATTTTGGCGGCAACAGTTGCCAATTGTGTGTGAACGCGCCCGGAAGCTTACATATTCAAATTAGGAATTTCTTTTTTAATTTTTTAAAAGGCGTGTTCGATTTTTGAATGCGGTCGAGTTATTAGTTTTAATCGAATGTTTTTTCGGCCAGTTTGAATATAATGTGTCGGAATTGTTACTGGCAGCCAGGCTGTGTTTAAAAGCCGTTAGTTTAATTTTTACAACGGTGTTAAAAGGAGTTCGTTGTATTAGCCGTCGATGATGTCGATATAAATCATAATAGTCAACACATTTGGGGCACAGACCTAAATCGGACACCGCTACTTTTATGTAAAAAGTTACACTAATGTGAACTGTGTGTGAATTGTCCACCAATATTTATGATTGAGAAAGTGTGTGTGTTTTTGAAGTTAAAACTTCTTATGGGCTCCGTGGGCTGTGAATTGAATTCAAGCGTCACGTTCGTAAATGAAAGAAATCTTCGGGTGAATTCGAGACCATACTATTGTTACTAATACACATTTTGGGTACACATCTAACTATGAAGACTTGTTTAGTCGACAATGCTTGGAAGATTTATTCCAAACTGTAAATGATAAGTAAAGTTACAATACATAGCAAAAAAATCCCCAGACAGACTCAGCAAAGAGTCCTACAACAAATATTTACATAAAAATATTTGTGGAAATTCTTTACTCAATGCTATATATAATATAACACATGAAACAGAGTAACGGGACGAACAAATTATACACTAATGCCGAAACGTCGAGGTATTTAAACAATGAATTAAATCGTGATTAAGTCCTGTAGATACATTATAAACATTATACACTAATGTAACTATTTTCTGATCTGTGCTAATGGTTAGCAATACGCAATTACACATACACAAAAAATAGAGAAAAAATCAGAACAATTTATGGCAGCATAAAACAAAACAGTACAACAGAAACACTCATACGTAATTACGAATTAGTGCCACGAGATGGTCGATCTTCAAATTAAAACTGACGTGTTTACGGTGTCTAGCTGTTAATGTCTGTGGCATATAAATTACCTATCAGATACCAGCTCGAATTACTCATTAGTGTTATTTTGGAGTCGCGTAAAAAGTTATATCGCCAATTAAACATATTCATAATCTTTAATGGCCGGCCCAAAAAAATGTAGTCTATACCATCGTTCAAGTCTTGCGACTAAAACATTGAACTACACCACCAGCTAACAAATAAATGTATAGATGTAGCGATAGTGGCGCCACTGCTATAGTGAAAAGTTGAGTTTAAAAAGTAGAGTCCACGCCATCGTTCAATTCTATTGACGAAATTGTTTTACTACATCTCTAATAAGCAAGTAATAATTTAATGTATAAATATTGCGATAGTGTCGCTCCTCGTTGCGGTGAAAATTGGTTGGTTATGAATGTATACCATCGTTCAAGTCGTGTGACTAAATTGTTGAATTAACTTATTCTACGTAAAACTGTCAATGTTTCCGATTGTGGAGACACTCTTTGTACGTTAGGTGATGTTTGCAGGAACTAGTCAAGTGCTATAACCGTTTGTGTCGATTTTTTAATGAATACGAAACTTGTAGGTTTTTAAATGTTGATTAGAATTATATTTGTTAATCTGCATTTTAGTGGACTCGAATCTTTTCATATAAATTATTTGATAACGAATTTTCACACGAGACTGCGTAGTGCCCAAATAATATTTTAGAACTTGTAATTCCAGTTTGCGATTTTTTTACAATAGAGTGATGGAACAAGGAAGAGATACGCCTGATAGTAAGTAACAATTTTTTCGCAATGTCCCGGCCATTGCGAAAGAAAATATGCACGTCGTGTAATTTGTTATGCTTTTTTTATTAAAATAATTAACAAAGAATCATTTACTTTTAATTTTACTAATATCCACTTAACTAATACTAAAAATAATAAATTATTTATTTATACAGAGTTACTGGTAATCATCCTGCATCCGTTTAAGGGCGTTTTCTGTATTTTAAACAAACAACTTTTGTTCGACAAGATTTTGTTAAATCCCAAAAGAAATGGTGTTTGTTGTCTTCTCTAGCACTGTGTAGCGGCTGTTCAGTATTTATCTACTGCGGCACATCATTCGCTCTCGTAACAAATTGTTACGAAGAGTTCGGTGCTTGTAGATCAGGTAAATACACTTATTTATTTTACATGGGAAAATATAATCTATTTTTTCCCATGTATACTCACAGTCAAGCCAATATGTATGTTAAGCCATTAATTTAGAAAAAAATCAATTATTACTTAACTTAAGATCATTACAAACACATACAGAATTATGTCAATATGTCATTACAGAAACAAATATATTATATGTCAAAATTACAAACATTATCATGTCATATTTTTAATCTTAATTTACCTTAGTGTAGTCCTTACCCATTTAAAATTATAATAATACAATACCATCATAATTCATAACACACTTCAAATAATACTTGTAAGTTTACGTATTTAATGTACTTAACTCTGACTGACTTAAAAAGGCTGACTTAAAATGACCAGTTCCCTTGTATATTTTCATTATGGCAAAACCAGCACAGTTTTTAATTAATTGCTGAAAAAATATTACACAAAGCTTAGGATGGTTCATCGAAACGTTAGTAATTATATACATAAAGATGAGTTATATTAAATTTGTGGCATTTGATATTTCATTACAATAATAGCTATATACGTTATAACAATAAGTTACGATTGTTATATTATCACGTATGTATATAGATATTTGAACATGTAGAGTCCTAATCGCTGCTCACTACTGCGCTCGTCACCCAGATATATAAAATGATTTATCTCTTTTATAGTATCTTTGCTTCTCTAGAAACGTTTCTTGGCACAAAATAATGTTTGCATATCCATGATTGGCGGTAGAATAACTACCAACAATACTTCTCCAGACTAACCTTGCTATGTAAAAGTATCTATTTACTCTCGCTCACGTTATGTTCGCTTCGTTTGGGGCTACAGTTTTCTTAATTTATTTATGAATATCCTTATAACCACTAAAATCTATCCTACTAAAAAATCTTACACCACTTTTGTTAGTAATTCCGTCACCATACAGTAACGAGCAAATATTTACTTGGTTTCGGTTCAAAGGGCAATGTTTCCAGACATATCACATCATTTTACACCTCCGAGTGACGAGCCCAGTACAGTGGGTTGGTTACCATCAGTTACTTTGCTCGCTTGTCCCGTCTGTATTGTAAAATAAAAGTAATCTTTAAAACTCTACAATGGTGAAATCGACGGCAATTTACATTTTACACGGTTATATTATTATATTACTAGTGAAACGTATTTTTTAACAATCTATTATTATTTCAATACAGATAAAAAAACTAGTTTGACGGCCATAATAAGAATATTATCGGCTAAACAATATATATGCAAATCGTTTGCAAAAAATAAGCAGATGTTGAAACAAAACCCTCGATTTTCGTTTTCAATGACAATTATTTTTTGAGCAAAAAACAACCCTTGCTTGTTTTTTTCCAGATTTTTTCCAAGTAAGTTTTGAGTGTCCAGAAAAAAAAGAAAAGTGAGGGGTTAAATATAACGACCTCATATGCAAATCGTGCGCAGCCGGGCGCGATGTATGGGTACAATCCTGGGGTTCAATTATTAGGAACTCTGCAAAAAACAATGTAAAAAGATTTTTGTGTAATAATAATCCCGGCTGTACTATTTTACATTACCACACCGTGGTTCTCAATCTTTCTTCATAATGTTAACTATTTAAAACATTTGTTCAGAATAAAAGTTTACACTGAGAACATACATCATAACATACTCATGATTTTTAAATAATAATAAATTAAGGAACTTGGTTGTTCAACAATGTTTAAAAATTCATTATTTATTGGTATCTTTACGTAAAATAAATACAATACTAGCAGTACCCCGCAGTTTTACACGTGCGTAGTTTCCGTTCTTGTTTTCTATAGGGATAAAAACTAGGTTTTATGTTCTTCCAGACTAACTGTAGTAAACTAACTGTATTTCAAATTTCGTTACGACGTGATTGAGCAACAAACATACAAATATCCAAACATTAACATAATAATACATTTTAGTAGGGTACAGACCGGTCAAAGCGCCGGGCTGTGATCGTCGATATCACCATACCACATGACGAGAACCTCGTGAAAGCTGCGAAGGACAAGCTCAGCAAGTACCTTGACTTGGCTCATTAGGTATCCGCCATGTGGAATGTTCGTTCCACGATCATATACCAATAGTCGTGTTGCCAAACGGCTTTATAGCGAAAAGTCTCGACCAACATCTCAAGAGACTTTCGCTAGACAGTTGGGTTAAGGGCCAACTCCGGAAGGCAGACATCCTCGACACAGCGCGCATCGTCAGAAGGTTCCTCAGTCTGAAGCCCTAACCACCGGTAGCTTGGGCCCTGCCCCGCTCTAGGCGGCAAACTAGGTTTAGGTTTTTATAATGTTTCGTATAATTATTCTAAAAACTTAGACTTAAGGAGCTAAATAAATACGTACCTTCCTAAACAATTAATTTCAATAACAAATTATTACTAGACTACCTTAGCCTATTATTATAAAACAATTACATTACCTAATGAAACAGGAATTTCTCTACATACAGCCACTCACAATTTTAAACGAATACTTACCTGCTTAGTTTTTATTGAATTTTGTCTAAATACATTCTATTCACAAGTTTTTGTGTGACCATATAACTTACAGCAAAAACTACGATTTGTAATATTTAATTTGATATCGCGTAACATGCAAATTACAAATGTTATATTACACTTTTTGTTGGTAATATGTGTGTTACTAAGCAATAAATTATTTAAGCAGTTTTATTGCAGCCCAGATTAAATTTGATATTATTCGATTTTCTAAACAGGATTAAACTTTGCTGAGTTGAAATGATTAAATTCTATTTACAACTTTATCGCATTGTGTCTAGCGATAACAAAGATAACATCACAGTGTCACAAAGCTATTGGAACATGAAGAGTCCAAATCGTAACCTAGCACTGCTCTACACTCGTCACTTAAAGAAGGAAGAAAAACCATATCTGCAGGGAGAATTACCAGCAGCTGAGCCACAAGCATGATAACATAAACAACCCACTAAATGTTCCCACTGCTGGGACCCGGCCTTCTCTCGCAAGGAGAGAGTCAAGGTCATAATCCACCATGCTGGCCCAGTGCGGGTTGGTGCATGACACATGACTTCGAAAGATTCTAGGTACATGTCGGTTTCCTCATATTAACACTGGATTTAACTGCGAAGGAAAATATCATGACGTAATTGGCATGTTGGGAGAGTAGGCTCCAAGTCCTTACAGTGAGCCGACAAAAACGGTTTACTTTTAAATGAAATGAAATGAGGTTTATTTGCGTAAACATATGTAGATAAATTTAAAGCATAAACATTATCACTTTTGTTCACGGCTGCACATAGACCTCGCCCCAGGGATGGCACAAAGGTTGATCTAAGCTTTAAGTTTGTACACTCTTCGTGCCTTAATTGTTATTTAATTATTAAACCCACATAAAACCGCTCATAAATCACTGCAAACTTGTTAGCTCATTGCTTTTTACTATATGTATTAGTGAGTATAAGTGTTGTTAGAGCGAGTGAAAGAATGTTTAGCTGATCTGCATAATTTAATATCACTGTCCTTTTTTATGGGATTGCTCGTTGCTTGAAATACCGGCATCGATTCATGGTTGACGTTTCAAAGATTCGGTCGCGAAAGTTTCTCTCCACTTGCGTAATAATTTTGACGGTTGTTTCAGCCTCTGTTAAGAAAAGAGACTTAAACCCTCTCCACGCGAGCCCTAACATCAGAGGAAATGACGTAAAAGTAGTGGGGCGGACCCTACATCGCACCATAAATCACCAATCAAATGGTGCGATGCAGGCTCTTCCCCACTACTTTTACGTCATTTCCTCTGATTTTAGGACACGTGTGTGGAGCGTTTTAGACTACTTTTATTTTAGAAAAAAAGTGACCATTCAATTGTACAGCAGAGCAGAGCTAGACATACAAAAATAAAATTATTATAAAGAACTTTTAAATTATTTCATGACAATAAATAACATTGTTTTTACTTTGCATTGATTACATTGATATTAATATATCTATTGCAGCATGATGCAAATAAATTTTGATACACTAACAATTCTGTAAGTTTATCAAAATTTCAGTGTCTAATGTCAAGTTTCCGTAGTGTAGCGGTTATCACGTGTGCTTCACACGCACAAGGCCCCCGGTTCGATCCCGGGCGGAAACAGTTCATTTTTGCACTATGTTACTTAGTTGATTATTTTTTTAATAGTTCGTCTTTCATTGTGCCTTATCTTTATTGTAGCTATCAAATTCTAATCTGTGCCAGTAGAATAACCAAAAAAATGCCTTGCGCTCACCGTTTAAAACGTTTATTGTGAAACAAGCCTATAGTACTCGATAAGAGGTATAAGCTTGACTACCGTCTCGTGTAATGATCCTTGCCTAGAAGAAATCGATTCACTCTCAGCCACGACAATCACAATAACTTTTAAGGTCAGAGTGATATATATAGGTCAGCGTGCATTATTACCTCCAAATGCACCATCGCTTGCCATCAGGTAACTTGGTGGTCTAACGTAGACCTATGGAAAAAAAATCTAGCGTAGCGTATATTTTGTAGCGTTCAAAAATAGGTAAAAAAAATAGGCGTGACTCGACTCCCATGTTTTAAGGATTGGTCCATTAAAACAGTTGTTTACGCTGATGCATTTTTGACGTGACAACGTCTTATAAATTGGTTTGCCGGGTGACACTTCAAGAAACTGCGTTACGCTCCGCTCACGTTATGCGCTCACAACGAGAGCGAGTGAGAGGCACGCGTCCCTTCCACTCGGGCATGGTTAGCCCGCCTAAGAGCGAGAGAGACAGACATAAAAATTTAAAGGCACGCGTCCCTTCCATAAAATTATTTTACCACTCAAAGTCGTTGTCACGGAAAACTTTCGCCCGTATACCGACTTTACAGGCAACCAATTTTTTACTTAGTATATTTTGTTCTACGTAACTAGGTATACTTTGTTTATATTAACAAAGCGAGACAATTGTTAACAGCGGACGAGATGGCGGTCAAAAGCAAACTTATTCACGACAAAAAACTTTAAAAATAATTTGATCATGTTAGTCATGTGAAGCGAAGGCTGCCTGATTACGTAGGGAACTTGGCGCTGCAGTTGTCCACTCCTGGTCGAAGATTTAGAGGCTGAACCAGGTGGAGGACTGAAGTGCAGAGGGACATGAGAGAGTGTGAGTTGTCCGATGGCGATGTCATAAATAGAGCGAAGTGGAGAAAAAAAGCAAGAAGGCTGATCTCACCGCCATGTGGGATATATAGCTAGGAAGAGAGAGAATCATGGACAGGGGATATGATCCTACGTCCTCTTCTTTGGCTCCACCTTTGACTAAGCGATATGTCTGTCCATAATCCATAACAGCACAGTATTGCGTATTGCGTATATTGGAACATGATGAGTCCAAATCATTACCTAGCACTTACTCGTCACCCACAGATATATGTTTGGTGTTTCATCTCTAAGCCCTGACATTTCCTTGGAAACGAAAGTTTCCGTTCTCCCGATTAGGCTAGAACTTACAAACTTATTAAAGTAAAAATAAAGGTCCCGGCACAGCCGCGCCCCGCTGCTTGCCGTCTGGGCCCAGACGGCATTACCCAACAACAAAACACAAAATAAAACTAAGAATTAATTTGCATAAAAAAAGCTCCGGGGCGCCGGACAATTAAGCTATTGTTCTAACAGCTCTATTTAAAACAATAGTGCTTTTCAAATTTAAAGCTCTATTTTTTAAGTTTTAGGCCGCGTTTTTGAAGGGAGCGAGCGGAACTGCAGCAATAGCGACAAGCGGATTACATGTTTATTTTGCCTGATGTTCTTATTGTATGTTTTATAAATTAGCTATTATACATGTTGAAGACATTTGCAGATTAACTTACAGATCTTTAATGTTTCTACAGTTTTGTATTTAAAATGTCTACTGAGACACATATGCGAATTATAATCATAAGCATAAACAGTCCTCTGTCATATTTTTGAGTCCTGGTTTTGTCGCACTTATACAGAGTTGTGACCTTAATTTTTTTTTTTTTAATGGAAGCAGAGTGTTTATTAACAATACTAAAATACAATGAGTACTACTACAGTACGCTACATACCTAATTAACTACTTACACTAAGCACACCTGACTTATTCATTGACCAATAAAAGTCTACTAATAAATAATTAAATAAAACAACATGGATTACAAAATTATTCTTTGGACTGGCATCGGGACTCAAATGGGTATAATTAGTGGTTAATATCATTCTTACTTACAACAAATATTTGTATGACGAATGTAATTTGTGTGAGAATGTTTTTCCTCGGTGTTTTGTAAGAACAATTACATTTGTATTAAAATCAGTTCTCTGACTCTTATGCACAGATTTCTAAACAGATGAAACCTTCGTGAACGACACTGTGAGGCCAGTCATTAGTTATGTATGCGTGACAGCTCTCACCGACGTTGTCAAATTACTCACGTTGGTGTGCGTGTAATGTTCCCAGTCTTAAGAAAAAAATCCCACTATTGTTGTCTTAAGCTTTGGAAATTTTCACGTATAATAAACACATAAAACATTATTTTAAAATAATTTATTATTACACCGATATTATATAATGCAAGGATTTCTTGTTAATAACAAGAAATCTTATTTCTATTTTATGAAGTTAAGAATTTTGATTTTACATGCAACCAAAAATCAACTTGAATCGCAAATATTAATTAGTATGATTTGCTCCCTTAGATAGTTTAAACAAAAACCAAAACAGCCATCTTTACCACCAAAACTAGTTTTGATAAAATGCATATGGGCTACCTTTTTATAGGGCCAAACATCAAACCAAAAAAAAAAAAAATCGTTTAAACGATTCACTAATGCTTTACTTTTTTTTACAAAACCTCACTTTTAAACCAAGTAATCGTATAATATTCAAAAACTGCCACTATCAAATGATAATATTCTGAGACCTACTGCTGGCATTATATAACATTCTATTCTACTCGTATAATATTATTATAATGTAAGTGTATTATGTATTTTTTGAAAACTCCACAGAACATACAAGTATTAAAAACTCGCTTCATAACTACAGTTGTCATCAACACTATTAGTAATTTTACTAACACTAGTAACGGCGTGGATCACTGCTAGGGATCAATTCATATTATATATAAAAAAATTGGTTGCCTGTAAAGTCGGTATACGGGCGAAAGTTTTACGTGACAACGACTTTGAGTGGTAAAATAATTTTACGGAAGGGACGCGTGCCTTTCACTTTTTATGTCTGTCTCTCTCGCTTTTAGGCGGGCTAACCATGCCCGAGTGGAAGGGACGCGTGCCTCTCACTCGCTCTCGTTGTGAGCGCATAACGTGAGCGGAGCGTAACGCAGTTTCTTGAAGTGTCACCCGGCAAACCAATTTATAAGACGTTGTCACGTCAAAAAACATAGTAAAAATAGGTCTTAAAATTGAATAATACTACCTACAAAAACAAAAATTAAAATCTATATTTTACCTTCACTTCAGGGAAAACTATTTCAGTGTGGTATAGCCACACGTGTTCCTATTTGTTACCATAATGAAATCGCCTAAATAACATAATAGCAGTAAAAATATTCAAACTTACCTATGAAATGATATTCCTCCTTCCTTTTTTTTGTTTTTGGGAACTATGTTTGCAATGTTTGAATACACAAGACGGCATTATTTAAAACAAAACATAAAATCACACAGGATGAACACGTATGGACAGGCCCGTACAAGATGAAGTTTGTGTCGTACTGACAGGAGTTTGTATTTGCTTTGGCCACATATTACTAAAATAAAACCTTTTAAACTCCATAGTACACAGAATTATTAAAAGCTTGTTTCATAACTATAGTTTTCATCAACACTATTAGTATTTTTATTAACCCTAGTAACGGCGAGGATTTGTTCTTGGCATCGATTCACATTAAATTACAAAAATTACGCTTGTAAAAATAGGGCTTAAAATTGAATTATACAATGTTCATCAATAATTTGGTCTACGAGTATCTTTAAAACAAAATTAGAATCTATATTTTCCTTAACTTCAGGGAAAATAATTTCAATTTAGTATAGCAACACTGACCTATTTTCGTTGAGGTGTTGTGTTTCTATTCATCAATCGAAATAAAATCGTCTAAATTATATAAATATCAGTAAAAATATTCTAACTTTCCTATGAAATTTCCTTTTTTATTTTTGGGAACAATGTTTGCAATGTTTGATGACACAAGACGGCATAATCTTAAACAAAACATAAAACACACGGGACTCCCGTATGAGACGGAAGTCAGTTTCGTACTGACTGGAGTTTGTATTTGCTTTGGCGTTTGATATTTGCTTTCCGGACCTAAGGATCTGTGTTCCGAACGTTCCATCTGCCTTTTGTTTTAGAAATCTGTGCTCTTATGGTACAAAATTTACTTAGTTTGGCGTTAGATAGTACATTATTAAAAAAATGCACTAGTGTCTATTAATTTCTTCTAATTAGAAAAAATTGGAGCGAACAATGTATAAATACTTATTACAAACATTCTTATTAGACTGCAAACGAATTACACCCTAAAGAACTGATCACCCCGCTATCGAAGCCGTCTCGCTGCCCGCTGTAACTGAGGTTGCGGCCTAAGCGTCACTTTAAAAAGTTTTAAGGTCATGCGGGTGCGTTCAAAGGGTTGTGAAAGGGCTCTTTTGTTTTAACTCATGCAGCATTGAAGCGATTTGAATGCGTTGTTCCACCATGTACGCGTCATTGTACCGTCGTCAACGGAATAGTTGGACCCAGTATACAATGTTTTATGATTTAAACTAGCATTTTAACGACGGGAAATGATGACTGCAATTATTTTTGTGTGAAAATGATCACAATAATATTTTTAACCGAAAATAGAATTACAAGAATGTGATTACTTCAGTTCAACATTGACTATTATAACATTAACTGGCCGTCAAATGTGCACTATTGTAATTTTTTTATAGATATTTTTTTTATTTTTCTTATTCTTCTACAGCTATTCTGTTGATGACGTTGGCATTGAAACTGTGTAATTTTTACTTTTGATAATTACAATAAAGGCTCATTTTCCGCGAGGTATAGGAAATACGTCCTACGTTCCGTAAATATGCCGCGAATATAGAATACGTGAATATGGAATGGCACTTTATGTGGGATTGTAGAGTTTAAATATATAACAAATATGTTTCCATCTATGTGCCGATTAAATCCACGAATGAAGAAATGTATAGATGTAAATATAGGGATTGGATCGCATTATTTTTTTTGGCCGCGAATAAGGAGTTGTAACTGTACTGTACTCGTAACCTATTAAATGCGAAAATAACTGAGTCTGTCTGTAACATTTACAAGTTTAAACTACTGAACTGATATAAATGAAACTATGTGCAGAGAAAGCCTAGACCCTGAGAAAAGACATGATATTGGCTTTTTAATTCGGAAAAAAGGGTTGAAATAGAGAATGAATGGAAGTTTCGTAATTTTTGAAGCTAAAAGCTAGCCACAATTCTTTTAGGCTTCTTATTGGATACTAGCAATAACTAAGTAGTTTCTGTTCTTCTCATTTTTCTGGGATGATACGAGCCCATGTGTTCTATAATTTTACTAAGTAATCTCTTTTATGTATAAAAACGTTATGTTGGTTTGTGTACACTTCAAAAACTCAAAAGTTCTGCACCGATCGAGCTGAAATTTTACAATGATATATAATCCGCATCAAGGATTGTTTTAATTAATTTTTGCATCACAATGTGTCACAGCGAAGCATGGCAGGGTACAGCTAGTTCTTAATACATTTTACGTAAGTAACTTTGTTTTATTTTTGTAGTTAGATTAATTAGCACTATAATTATTATTACTATCAGTAATTATAGTGAAAACTGACAAACCGTGAGTTCCAAAAGTGCTAAAATAAAGGTCTTTACTAAATCCAGCTCTGTTGTCCCAATCGTCAACATGAAATCATCTTCAGGAAGTGTAGCGTTATTTAATTCGGAATATAACATGTTTTATACACATTACAACGTTACAATAATAATGTTAAAGAATTAAGACGCTAAAAATACAATATTATAAACTCAAAAATAATATATTGTCGACAATGACTTGTGGCCTTATCGCCAAAAGCGATCACTTCCAGTGTGGGCGGACGATCATCATGAACCAAAGATAATCACGAAATAAACAAAATATATTGATAATTTACTATAATTTTACATCGACATCAAGCCATTACCTAAATTATTCATAAATTACATGGAATCGCAAAATGTCCAAATATATCTCGGATTTAATTCAATTTCGCCGATTCAAAAGTTTACCTAAACCTTGTTCTGAGTCATATCTCATGTTTCTCTTGAGTTCATTGAACTTAATCGCGAAGCAAGGAACTATTCATAAGATGTAAGTTATGGTTTATTAACATCGTATAGTTTAGTTTTTAACGCCAAAGTGGGAGTACGGACTTGCAGTGAATCGGTAGTAGGACCATATGGTTTGGGAAGACGAAATGACAGGGGCCAAATGCTGATCGACTTCCTCGAAAAGGAAAGGCTGTTTCTGATGAATTCGTTCTACCAGAAACAGCCTCAGAGGAGGTGGACATGGCGAAGCCCCGACGGACGGACGAAAAATGAGATTGACTTCATTATTGCGGATAAACGGCGTATATTCAGGGATGTCTCAGTGATCTCTAGGTTTGCTACCGGAAGTGATCACAGGCTTGTGAGAGGCACCCTGAATATTGATTACAAGCTTGAACGCGCCCGTTTGATGAAGTCAACACCCGTCCGAACCTTCTCCAAACCATAGTTGGGTCTGAAACATTTCAGCTAGAACTGAATAACCGGTTTGCTGCCTTGAAACCACAGACAGCGTTGACCAGAAGCTCGACAGAGTGGTGGACGTCCTACGAGATGAGGGCACAAAATTCTGCAAAATGCGGCGCAAAGGCAGAAAGTCAAAGCTTTCGACGGAAACTCTGCAACTCATGGAGGAACGACGAAATCCCACGTTAACTTCGTCAGAACAAGGGGCTCTAAATAAGAAAATTACCAAACTTGTACGACGTGACCTCCGATTAGCTAACACGCTCTTGATTGAAAAATCAATTGAGCAAAATCGGGGTCAAAAGTGTTCGTCAAGACACTAGGTAGAAGTCACCTAACGAAGTTAACCACCTCGGCGGGGACAGTCGTTACATCCAAAGCGGGTATTCTTTCGGAAGTGGAAGACTTTTACGGCCAGCTGTACGCATCACATGCTCCTCATCTCCCACAAAACGAGGACAAAGAGCCACTCTGACACGCCACTACACAGAAGACCTGCCTGAGATAAGTCAAGACGAAATTGTGATGGCTCTTGGGCAACTTAAAATGGAAAAGCCGCGGGTGAGGACGGGATTACAACAGAGCTCTTAAAGGCTGGTGGAGCCCCACTTCTTAAAGAGCTCCAAGAACTGTTTAATGCCGTCCTCTTCACCGGGAGGACTCCACAGGCGTGGCACAGAAGTGTAGTCATCCTTTTCTTTAAAAAGGAGATAAGACCCTTTTAAAGAACTATAGGCCAATATCGCTTCTGAGCCACGTCTATAAGTTGTTCTCAAGAGTTATCACAAATCGTCTCGCCCGAAGACTCGACGAGTTCCAACCTCCTGAACAGGCCGGGTTTCGAAGTGGGTACAGCACCATAGACCACATTCACACGGTACGGCAGATTGTACAGAAGACAAAAGAGTACAATCGGCCTCTTTGCTTAGCGTTTGTGGACTATGAAAAGGCGTTTGACTCGGTCGAAACCTGGGCTGTTCTGGAGTCCTTACAGCGATGCCAAGTCGATTGGCGATACATCGAGGTGATGAGATGTTTGTACGACGCCGCTACGATGACGGTCCAAATTCAAGACCAGCAGTCGAAGCATATTCCTCTGCAGCGAGGCGTGAGACAAGGGACGTAATTTCCCGAAATTGTTCTCAAACGCACTAGAGGATATGTTTAAGACTCTGGATTGGGTTGGACATGGCCTAAACATCAATGGCGAGTACATCTCTCACCTACGATTTGCGGACGACATCGTCATAATGGCAGAGTCGCTGGAGGACTTGCAGTGTATGTTGGACAGCCTGGCTGACGCTTCTCAACGCATCGGCCTCCGGATGAATTTGGATAAAACCAAAGTCATGTGCAACGAGTTCGTTGCTCCGGGACCGATTGCCGTTAGTGGAACCACTCTTGAAATTGTACAGAAATACGTTTACCTAGGGCAGACGCTCGAACTAGGTAGAGGTAATTTTGAGAGTGAGGCTATGAGAAGAATACAGTTGGGCTGGGCAGCATTTGGAAAACTTCGTCGGGTCTTCTCGTCACCCATCCCACAAAGTCTCAAGACAAAATGTATAACCAGTGCGTCTTACCCGTTATGACCTACGGTGCTGAAACGTGGACACTGACAGTGAAAATGGTCCGTAAGCTCAAAGTCGCTCAGCGAGCTATGGAAAGGGCTATGCTTGGGGTTTCTCTGAGGATTGCATCCGGAACGAAGTAATTCGTCAGAGAACTAGAGTCACCGACATAGCTCAGCGTATTAGCAAACTGAAGTGGCAGTGGGCCGGTCACATCTGTCGCAGACCCGATAGCCGTTGGGGCAGACGGGTTCTGGAGTGGAGACCGCGAATCGGCAAACGTAGTGTAGGACGTCCTGAGACTAGATGGAGTGACGATATTCGAAAGGCAGCTGGTGGCGGTTGGAGAAGTAAGACCGAGGACCGGGCTGAGTGGCGTATCATAGGGGAGGCCTATGTCCAGCAGTGGACGAATACAGGCTGATGATGATGATGATGATGATAGTTTAGTTTAGTTTAGTAGTGGTAGGACTCCTTACAAAGTCTGCCTGTGGAAGTACCATATCTTTGTCAGTTATTCTACCGCCAGGCAGTAATGTGAAAACATTAATGTGTTCCGGTTTGAAGAACAATATTTCCAGTTAAATAGAGATAAAGTATCTTATATCTCTGAGTATAGAGATAAACCTAAGATCTTGTATCACTGAGTGACGAGTGAAGTGCACTGCTAGGTAATGATTAGTAACTTTTATTTTACCATACCATTTACAATTTATCTAATTACCAAATATTTATTTTGTAAAAAGTAAGCTCAATTAACAATGTAATAAATTGACAAAGTTTAAATAAAGATATAAGCTACTAAATCACACAATTAAAAATAACATTATAAATTCATCAGTCACATAACCCACCCCTAACGGTACCTGGCACAAAGGTGCCCATTACACTGGTAGCATTACCACGCTGAATAGCTATGGACAATCTTTGTGCCAAGTACAAGCCGGAGCGGGAGTCACCGCCATTTTCCCTTATGCGTTGTCCTAACTCTCTAACGAGCTCCCGCGCCTCAGTGCCCCAACTGCCCAGCGTCTCCACTGCAATGGGGATACAATTATAGAGGGGTTCCAAGGACGCGTACTTTTGTCGCTTTTTATTAGCGGCATCTTCAGCTGTAATGATTTAGACTTTTCATGTTCTTATAGCTACGTGTCCCTGTGCTGTTATGTGGAGACATGTTGCTTACCATCAAGTACATGACAGGTTCCTTTTTTCACTCTATACACTAAAACATTAAAAGGTCACGGGTTGCGGATCAAATATAGCACAAGCAGGATGCTAAATGTTCCCACTGCTGGGAGTCGGGTGTTCTCTCGCAAGGAGAGAGTCAAGAGTCAATGCAGCACGCTGGCCCAGCGCGGTTTGGTAGATGACGCATTAGATCGAAAGATTCTTGGAGCATTGTTGTTCTACTAGCGATAATTTTCTTCGCCGCTTAGCCGTTAGCTGCAATATAGGCATGACTTCGATAAGACAGTGGTGCGCGTTTTCGAGGCAGGAGCTTCGGATCTTCAGTCGCCGTTCTCCCGACTAGACCAGCCGTAACTTTGTCATCAACTTCTTTTAGAGTCAAATATACAAACACGAAATGTATCGTATTTTTAAACGGTTTTATTTAGCTCACCCCGTTTGTTTTCTTTATTATTTTTTATTCTTGGGTCAAATTTAGTAATTCAAATTTCACCCTCTTCCTGTCAACCGATTAATCTGAAATTTTGTATACATTTTGTATTTTGGTGACAATTTTATTATTTTTTGGTTTTTAGTACATTTATCTTAAACATTGCAATGTATGTTTAACATAAAACCGTTTAACTTAAAAAGTTTTTTTACCTATTTTTATTATATTTGACTCCCCACGATTGTACGTATCAACCAATAGAGTCTCCCCACTGCTGGGGCCAGGGTGTCCTAATCAAGTAGTGATGTATTGGCCATAGTCCACCACGCTGGGCAAGTCGCAGGTTGTTCACTTCATTTGTCTTTATATTGTTTTTAAGCTTTCGCGATGTGAACATATTTTATAATGATTATATAGTACGGGGCTTAAGTACTTTATAAACATTATCAATTGTCTAACATAATCAATTTTTAGCGTATCTCTACCTACTGCTGCTGGACGTCGTTTTCGTAGAGCTCACAAACAAATAGGAAATTTAATCCGTTTTCGACGTTTTGACGTGACAACGTCTTATAAATTGGTTTGCCGGGTGACACTTCAAGAAACTGCGGTACGCTCCGCTCACGTTATGCGCTCACAACGAGAGCGAGTGAGAGGCACGCGTCCCTTCCACTCGGGCATGGTTAGCCCGCCTAAGAGCGAGAGAGACAGACATAAAAAGTGAAAGGCACGCGTCCCTTCCGTAAAATTATTTTACCACTCAAAGTCGTTGTCACGTAAAACTTTCGCCCGTATACCGACTTTACAGGCAACCAATTTTTTTATTAGTGTTTTTAGGACAAAATTAAATTTAGAACTTTAGAGCCGGTTAGTGTGAATCAATCCCCACAACATAAATTAAATGGAACAGAACCTCAAGTGTTCGCCGGCTCCTTCGCCGGACCACCGGAACACACCTCTCCTTAATCTGGGTCTATTTCCCATTTTACGAGATGTCAATACACGTGCCGGCCTTGTAAGCGATATGTTTCGGTATTTTTAAATTTAACGTGTAAATGTCAACGATTTTATGGCAGAAACGACATTTTACATCCAAACCACGCGCTCGAGACACGGGCGACTTTGTCTTAGTAACGTTGGAGTTAAATAAAATAATGCTTGTGGTTTAAAGTGGTTAAAAACCAAAAACTTAAGGTTCCTAATGTGTTGTCATGAATAAACGCATTTTTCACTGACATTGCTAACGCTGGCTAAAGCCTACTAGACAGATCAAAAGTGCGTTGGACATTTTTTTAAATGGGAACATCCTTTTACTGTGTTCCGGTTTGAAGGGCAATGTTTCCAGAGAAATTACAGGGCTTAGAGATATAACATCTCAGATCTCTGGGTGATGAGCGCAGTGCAGTGCTAGGTAATGATTTGGACTCTTCATGTTCCAATAGCTGCGTGTCCCTGTGCTGTTATGTGGCAGGTATGTTGCTTACCATCAGGCACATGTCCTGCTAGTCTAGTCACTTCTTATTAAAAAAAAATGTGGGTGCGAAAGCTTGTATGAATGTATGTTTCTTATTCTTTCACGCAAAAACTACTAAAGGGATTTGAATGAAGAAAACAGACAACGCAATGTAGTGCTAGACAGTGATTTTGACTCTTCATGGTCAAATAGCTGCGTAACCCAGTTAGCAGGCAGGCTTTTCCATCAGGTTGCATATCTTTTTGGTCAAATAATAACGGTAAATAATTATTTATTTTTCCCGTAAAAACTACTTCAATTTGAAACGTAAAACTCAGAGTTAAATTTAAAATTTCCTTACTTCCTAAATTTGACTAAATATTTTTTTTTAATCAACTAAACATACTGTCCTAATGAAACAGCGAGAGAGTACGAGTATATCATCCAGGTAAGCAAATTTAAAATTTCCGGAAGACGCTCATCGCTTTGTGGATGTATCTCGTCTGCCTCCGCCGTATCCGAAGGAGACGAATCAAAGGTTGGGTCTTCTTCGATTTCGTTTCCGATGGCATCTAATATGTCTGGCACGTTGTCGCATGTTCGGCGAGATATTGTTTTCCAAGATGGCGGCTGAAGTGTACCTCTTCCCGCCGCGCCCACTTGGATTTACAATCAAGGGACACCCACGAACATATTCCAAACAAGGTCATAATTAAAAATTTTGATTAACCCCCGACTACCTCGGATCTCGGATTATCTGTATAAAGTTTTACTAGTCAAGCCCTTTCATTTGATACCCATATTAAGGGAGTTGTGAAAAAGAAATGTATTTCGCCATCCTGTGGTAGCGGCCATCTTGGATTTATATATTTCAAATTCCAAAATATTTTATTAGTTTCATTTGATACCCATATTGAGGTAGTAGTGAAAAAAATAATATGATTCGGCATTTTGTGGTGGCGGCCATCTTGGGTTTGAAATTTGTTACAGTGTATAGTATTTTACTAGTCAAGACCTTTCATTTGGTACCCATATTAAGGTAGGTTGTGAAGAAATATTTTGTCCGCCGTTTTGTGGAGGCGGCCATCTTGAATCGATATTAACCAAACGTAACTAAGAACATCCGAACGAATATTAACCTTCAAATCAAAAAACCGCATCGAAATCGGCCCATCCGTTTAAGCTCTACGATGCCACAGATAGACATACACACAGACAGACAGACATTGACGTCAAAATTATAACACCCCTTGTTTTGGTCGGGGTTAAAAAAAAACCAGGTCCAGTAGGTACGCTGCAAAAAAATACCCGGCGCTTGGGCTTGGCCTTGGACATTTATAATATTTATAGAATAAAATGTCTATTCAGATATCTTCATATGTAATCCGTGAGTAAAATTCTTGAATAGGCAATAGAGTGATGAATTATAAAGATTTTTCGTCAAATTGTCATAGACAACCTAATATTTGCATGCCGTAAGGTTGATTATGGAGTTCTCAATGTAAACATTTAAGATCTTATTGTAATTACCCATTTTCGCAAATAAAGACATTTTATTTATTTATTTTATTTATCTTCACAGTAAAGCTGCCCTGTAACAAGTATCAGATGTTGTACTGTTTGCTGCGACAAAGTTGTCAAGTTATTTCCACTGCTCGGCTCGTTCATGTGACGCTACGAATGTTAATGAAGTGCCTGTGAATTAATCTGTTTAGCCATAAAACTAACTCTGCTCGGAACAGAGAGCTTTGTTTTATGTGTTTTTTAGGAAATAGATTGACTAACACTAAAATAAAGTGGCTTTAAAACACGCCGGTTACAACACCGTGGTAAAGAAGTGAGTAGCTGTGTAGGTAGGTACCTACTAATGCAAGAAATTTATTTCTTGAATTTTTAGAAAGTATTGCTGACGTTAACTCAAGCTCAAATTCCTTATTAATTGCTTAGTTTAATCCTATCGTAGTAATATTATAAAAGACAATGTTTGGATGTTTTTTTTATGACTATTATTTAATTATTTTTTATTGTCTGTATTAAGACTCGACCAAATTGATTTGCCAGACATATTGCATGTAGCTCCATAACGTCGTTACGTATGAAAGGATCGGGTTGAAATTTGGAACATAGATATATTATAGTCGGGAAGAAAGTTTTTATTCGGGAAATATCGGGAATCGGAACTACGCAAGTAAAGCCCCGAGGCGGTGCTAGTACATGTGAGTCCACCGTCTACGAACTAGTTAGAAACTGTATTTCGGAGTCCGGTGGCCTCCTCCTAAGGATTTTTTAAATAAAGACTGACGAGACGAGCAGGACATGTGCCTGATGGTAAGCAACACGCCTGCCACATAACAGCACAGTGACACGCAGCTATTGGAACATGAAGAGTCCAAATAATTACCTAAGACTGCACTGCGCTTGTCACCCAGAGATCTAAGATGTTATATCTCGAAGCCCTGTAATTATTGATGTACTGTGTTGTAGGGTTTGCACATTACTGCTTGGCGGTAGAATAACTGGCGAAGATGTGGTACTTCCCCAGGCGGACTCTGCAAAGATTCCTACCACTACAAAGCTCTATGGTGCTGTGTTGTTATGAGCTGCGTGTTATTTACCATCAGACCCCCCGTCTAGCTCGTTCCATCATTTATAAAAGCCCATATAAAAAGGAGCGTGTGATCGCTTGACGCAACGGAACCTTCGATTGCATTCCCCGTTACAATTTAATGTCCGCGCATCTCTAAAAACCTGCGCTATTGCTGCGGACACATTCCGTTCCAACCATTAAATAAAACCAAAGTTGTGTCACAGTGCATCTGATATTTTTTGAAGGTGAAAACGCCTTTTAGCACACCACACACAGATTTTTCGTAGGCTGTGAATTGAGCTCAAGCGTCACGCTCGTAAATGAAAGAAACTTTCGGGTGAACTCGGGGTCAAAGCCATCTATGCGTCAGCATATCGAGATGGCCATGACGTATTACTATGGTTACCAAGACACATTTTACCATGGCTATCGAGTCCAGATGGACATACTTAGAAGACTTATATGTACACGATAACTTTTAGGATTTTTTTTCCAGACAAGCAGCGCCCTCCGATTTTATCCACTTAGTTTCCAAAGTGAGCTATCAAATTCTGAGTTACAATAAGTTTTCACTGTGTTTTTATCGCGTATAGGTCCGCGTTTAACCACCAGCTCGCCTGATGGGAAGCGAAGGGGGACGTCAAAGATGACGCACATTGACCTAGAAAGTAACTATTCACTCTAACCTTTACAAGTTCTATCATGTATCTCTCAAGGGACATCCTAACTATTCTTTCTTCACGACGTTTTTTTTTCTAGGTAAACACGCTCCATCGTAGACCGCGTCGTCGCTTAACATCAGGCGAGATGGCGGTCAAGTGTAAACCTGTAAAAGATAAAAAAACGTATTATTTCAAGCACAGATTCGCTCCTGTATGGAGTACTGTTCGCACCTTTGGGATGGATCGGCTAAGTATCAGCTACAGGCTCTAGAATCGATCGAGAGACGTGCCAAAAGACTCATAGGAAATGATACTAATGTGTAAAAAGACTTGAACATCGCCGAAAAATTGCTAGCCTATCGGTTTATTATCGAATACATTTCGAAGAGTGTGCGACTAATTGCATAACCATTTGCCCTATTTTCTATCGGAATGCTCGTAGCTCGAAGAAGTGATATCGTTTCATGTGGTTGATGTTTCAAAGACACGAACGAAAAGATTTGACTCTACTTTTGTGAAAAAAACGTCTAGGCTGTGGAATACGTTGCCTGAGAGGGATTTCCCCGATAGTTACAAACTTAAAATTTTTGTGTCTTCAAATCGAGAGCGAATTGGTTTCTTCTAGGTAACCACGCTCCATCGTAGACCGCACCGTCTCTGAACATCAGGCGAGATGGCGGTCAAGTGTAAACCTATAAAAGCTAAAAATATTAAAAAATATTACTTGTTCAAATGTTTTTCTGTCTCTGAAAATACCCAATGTAGCTACAGAAGGAGTTTGCTTAAAAAAAATTGGTTGCCTGTAAAGTCGGTATACGGGCGAAAGTTTTACGTGACAACGACTTTGAGTGGTAAAATAATTTTACGGAAGGGACGCGTGCCTTTCACTTTTTATGTCTGTCTCTCTCGCTCTTAGGCGGGCTAACCATGCCCGAGTGGAAGGGACGCGTGCCTCTCACTCGCTCTCGTTGTGAGCGCATAACGTGAGCGGAGCGTAACGCAGTTTCTTGAAGTGTCACCCGGCAAACCAATTTATAAGACGTTGTCACGTCAAAAACGAGAAATCGGTCGAATGTGTCTTACTGCTTCCACTGTGTGTTTACGACGGGCCTATCAAACATAGCGGGTGTTTCGAATCACCAACATGTGTCGCCTCCACGGAACTCTCGCTAATAACGACATATATCACTCCTAATATATTCGACACTAGCCGTCAGCTATGAAGCGAATTGCATACGTTAATACAACATCAAACAACCTTTATTGCAGCTTAACATTATTTTAATACATCAATTATCTTTTTTTTATATACTAGAGATGCCACGGATTTCTCTGCGTAGTTCCCATTGTTTTATCGAGATATTAGCCTGTGTTCATCCAAGTATAATCAGTGTTCCAAATGTCAACCCGATCCGTTCATAGGTTACGTGATTGAGCAACAAACATCTAAACATTGACATTTAAAATATTGACTAGCAACGCCCGCGGTTTTACCAACGGATTTCCTGTCCCCGTTATTTGCCCGGGATAAAAGTGTGTTCTTTCAGACTATAGCCTAAATGTGTTTTAAATTTCAACCCAATTCGTTACGATGTGATTGCGCAACAAACATCCAAACAGTGACATTTGTATTAACTCCACAAACTCCTGCACGAGCTCTGTGTTTACTCTTAATTTATTCTAGGAGTATCTTATTTTCTACAGAGCTTGTTATATTGGTCAAGCGGAAATAATCACGAATTAAGGTATTTTCTAAACACAATTCCTGTTTCCAGGAAACTTCCTCCCAGTTCATAGCCCCTATCGCGATTACGATCTTTTACTGTCATCTGGAAGTTACAGTTCCTGATGAAACTTGCCAGTTCAGAAGATCCATGTAACACGAAACGACTTTTCGCGTTGTAATCTGGACAAAATTTGAACTGTTAAAGAATACGCAGACGACGCGACGTATAAACAAGGAAATCCCAATACCTGATCATGTGAAGGATTAAATAGTGGGTTCAATCCAATACCGGTAAAAAAAATTGATTAAGCAACGATAATGAAGCTAATGAACACAGAACCAACGAAAGTATATCAGCCACTCCATTCTCCACTTTATGAGCCATGACATCTCATTGTAATAGAAATAGGTCGTTCCATACCATAACTAGCCAGTTACAGATACTGTCGCGCCAGATAATATCTTTACTGCTCTGGATTGTGTGAATGAGCCATTTAAAACTTAATTAATACATTTAATTTTAGGGCTGAAGCGGAAATTATATTAGGAGCCCTTTGTTTGTCGGTTTGCTCGTCCGGAACGGCAGTTAGATGGTAGATACAGAGTGATCTGCCCGTTGTGCTTTGTTAAAAACTAGCTGCGCTCTGTGGTTTAACCCGTGTAGTTCCGTTCCTATTATTTTTTCAAGACAATATGTTATATCAGGCTAATTAATATCTATTCATGTGTTCAGTGTTATATCTGGCTATCTATGCACCAAATTTTATCCAGATTCCTGTATTTTTGGTAATTTTTAATCCCTGGTAATTTTTGAAATTCGTGGAAGAATAACAAATCCATCCATATTAATAGAACTAATATTATAAACCAAAAGAGGTTTTTTGTTTGTACGCGCTAATCTCAGGAACTACAATGCCGAGTTCAAAAATTCTTTCACAGTTGGATATGTATGTGATCCTTGATATATAAGCCGGGCCGGCCGGCTAAGCCAGGATGGACCACTACGCCAGTAGAATTATAAAACCAGCCTCCCATAGTACAAACTCTGCTTAGTTTGGAGGTAGTTGGTGTTTTTTTGTGAGAAATGTCTACTAATGTTTATTATTTTCACCCACTTTTTGAACTTTATTTTAATTGTTGTAGTATCTGTAGAGTAGGCCTAGGGAAGTACCATATATTTTTCAATTATTCATTGTAATTTTCTAACACAACACAGACGTTCTTATTACAAAGAGTCAAACGTCTTCGTTTGAGTTTTTGGTTCGAGTTGTACTGTGCAAACCACGATATCCGTGGAGCAAACATTACTGCGTCCCAGTTTAAAGAAGCAAGAAGCAAGACTAAGGCAGACGATAATGACAAAATAAAGATGTACTCTAGTGAAATTCTGTAATACGGCGGTAGGTATCCTCGCCTGCGCACGTGCCGGTGACTCGCTCGGGGCTCGGGACAGTCCTCGGCTCGGAATTGGTTTAAATGAGTCGTCTCGCCGCCACATCCTTGTTTGTCGTCACTGGTCGCTTGCGGCGTACCTGCTCCTAATGTTGGATCAATTACGAATTATCAAACACTAAGATTTATGGGACACGATTTTGTCCCTGTAGAATTTAGGAAGAAGGATCCTTTAGGATCTGTGACTTCACATTCGTAATATGTCTTTCTTGAGAGTAGATGAAGATTTCCTCATATACGAGACGACCAATTGCTTCAGTATTCTGGTAGATTAATTTAATTTATTTCGTCGTAGTAGTTAGTTAGACGGGGCCTGTTCCGCATTTAACCTCTTTTTTGTCGTGGTAATTAAATAGTAATTTAAATCACCAAATATCACATAACTACGTATAATTAATTTAAAATACCCAGATAAATTAAATTGTAAAAAATAAACGATCTCATTTCTCCTACTTTCTATCTCAAGGCAGTTAGGTTCTTCATGTTGAAATAACTGCGTGGTTACTGCTTTCATGGGCAGGCAAGCTGTTTAGTCAAATATCCTGCTCTTCTACGACACTCTTACATATCTTCTTAAATATCTAAAAATCCACTGTCATGATTTCCGATTCCCAGTGTGCCCTTCACCAAGTCAACCAATATTCACGATAGTTGATATTTATAGCAATATAATCCAACTTGAGAGATTGACTAGTTTTTCAATTAATTGTGTACGCTTCCGATTGGTAGTGGGCTTAAATATCTTGATTATCTGTAGACCTACAGTGGTTTATAGATAATTCAGGTGTGCTTAGTGTAGTTAGTTAGCTAGGATTAATCGTATCTATATGGCAATATCCGAGCCTAGCCGGAACGGGGCGATAGCATTGGTCAAAAAGTATTTATGAACGTTGATCAAACAGATCTACTATTTGAAGCAGTGACCCGGTCTAGTAGATCAAGCCACACTCGCGCACTCGCCCACATTGTGTTGCGACATCAAAATCCGGAAATGACTCTATCGCGCGTCGTTGCGCTTACCCTACCAATCAACGACCGGTAAATACTGGAAGAGACTTGCACAGATTTTAGTCCACAACTAAACTAAGAAAAAAAATAGAAAATGTAAGCATTGGTAACGCACCAAGAATATAGATAGGAACAACTTATCAACGCTCTGTGCGTTAATAAGTTGTTCCCGCTGTTCCTGCCGCTTTTAGGTAAAATATAATTATATAGATAGGAACAACTTATCAACGCACAAACTGCCGCCTTTAGGTAAATAGAATTATACAAGGTGTTGCAGAAAAGTAGCAACACTATTTATGTTAGTTCATCTACATTGAGGTTTGAATCATTTATTAAGTGAAAATTAGACATGAAAGCTCAATAATATTTTTTCCCCCTTAAAACAATGTTTTTTTTTTTGGTATTTTATTTGACATACCCCTAATAGCCAGATCTCGGCACGAATTTTTGTACGACGTCACCGCATCGGCGGTAAGGTCATTTGTCAGCTGTTTGTTTGTTTTGTTTGTTGTTTGGGTTGAAGCTGGTGATTTGTTGGGAATTTTACGTCAAAGTTTGACTCGAATTATCTCGTGATTTATCATGCTGAGGGGAAGAGACCTTAGGTGATGAAGTCTACATCAGTGTTATAATGGACTGTTAAAATATTGTTGGGGGTAAATCAACCACGTTGTATAGATAGGAACAACTTACCAACGCACAAACTGTCGCATTTAGGTAAAATAGAACTAGCGGTGCTTCATGGTTTTATCCGCGTAGTTTGTGTTCCCATTATTTCCCCGGGCATAAACAGTCGCCTAGCCGTTTTCCCAGACTATAATCGATTTAAGTTCTAGATTTCTACTTTCATTCCCACATCGTGATTGATTCTTTTGCTTGATCACGTCGGTACGCCTAGACAGATCGGGCTAAAATTTGAAACACAGATAGGTTGTAGTCTGGAATAACTTTATTGGTACTTTTACTCCTGGAGATACGACGGGAACGGAAAGTACGCGAGTGAGTCCGCGGACCATTGCTAATGTTTAAAAAGTATGTATTTTCGATTTAATGACTATTGTATCAGCTATCTGGCTCTCAAAGTGTTGCTTAGTTTGGGGCTAGGTGGTGTTGTATGTGAATTGTCCACCAATATTCATTCATTTATATTTACAATACATAGATAAAAAATGTTCTCTTCCAGCCGCTTTAACTCCGAGCTCGGCTAGTCTGCCATTACACGCGCGGTGCGCACCGAAACTAGCAATGTTTACACATTAACGTGGCCCATTGTGGCCATTGTGGCCGATCTGGCCACATTCTGTACCAAATTAAATTATACAATAAAATAGGTTTCACAATCGCCCATTGTCCAGCGCTGGGCGTCTGGGCGGCATTGTCGGCCCTGGTGTTTGGATTGATGCTTTTTATTTAGCTATTATGCCCTTATAAGTACCTGTTCTATTTTATGACGTTTTGGAAATAAAAATAACAAACTTTATTTAAGATATTAATTACTTTTTATGAAAATTATATATAATAGAATTTGTATATATTTATTCTGACATTTTAATTTATATTTTTATGTGACGGCTGAGACTCGGATTTTATATATTTTGACATTTTAGTTTTAATTTTGTGTGACAATTGAATATTTTTTTTTTATTTTATGGATTTCATTTCTTAATTGTATATTTATGGGTATAAAAAAACATTTTATTTTTTTTGGCCTGAAAAAAAAATTTTTTTTTTATGATCACAATCCGTGAATTTAAAACGAAACCTTACAAAATTATACACACAAATATGAAGTAGCTTTGATTAGTTTGGGGTCAGATGGTATTAAGTTTTGTAATATTTTTTTTTCTAAAATTCAATCAATTTACGTGAAATGTTTAAGAAAACAATTTTTATTGTTAATTGATCATATTCTGGACTGAAATTTTTAAGCAACTCATTTGCAATATATTTGTTAACATATTATACTACATTTAAAATACTTTTCATCCAGTAAACAGCTCGGCGAAGGTCGTTGTATAGCGGGATCTTTTCCTACAATGTCACCAATGAAATTACAGAGCATTGAAATAAAACATCATAATATATCTCTGGGCGACGACCGCACTGCATTACTAGGTAATGATTTGGACTCTTCATATTCCAGTAGTTACGAGTCGCCGTGCTGTTCTGAGCAGGCACGTTGCTTACCATCAGGCATACGAGTATGTCCTGTTCGTCTCGTTCAGCACCGCATTAAACTCATCAGCTAGGGATGTAAGATGATGAAGATGATGTTTTCACATTCCTGCTTGAAGGTTGAATAACTGGTAAAGGTGTGGTACTTCCCCAGGCAAAGACTATCACAATTACCGAATGAAACGGTACCGCATTTCGCCGCCATAAAATTGTCATGTAAAATCATTACGGCCTGTAATGTACATCATAACATTGTACCACCAACTCACGACCCGACACGAAGCGACGCCGACACGTCACGAGGGCGCCCGACGCTCGTCGGACATCGCCGAGCGACGCCGAACAACACCGATCGTGATCCCAAGCACGACGCAAATAAATAAGTACAAATCACTAACTTGTTAAAACCATCGTTAATTTGCAATGTTTTGGAAGCTGTTCGTTTGTTTCAAATTTTTATTTAACTAGTAATCAAAACTTGAGCATATACTCGTAATCTATTCTCAATTTGACCAGAGACAAACAATAAACAAAAAATATAAAATACATTTCCATGTATGTACTTACCAAAAAACATTGCTTTATTTATTGGATGTTCTTATTGGATTTAAAAAAGAATTAGCTTTCTGCACTCTTACTATCAAGCCAATGTCGTAGTCAATCCGACACCCACATTATACAGTTCGTACACTAATCATAGTTACAATCGAAATTACATAGTATTATTTCATACTCTATATATGTCATATAAATTGAAAAAAAATTAACGTGAAATAAATTCTCTCAACTGCTCTGAGTATTTTGAACTGTGTTTCATAGTTGTTGTAGAGTGGTTAGACGTACGACAACCACTTGATAGCTCACGCGCTTGCTTATAACAGCACAAGCCACGCACTTACTTGAACGTGAAGAGTCCCAAACACTCTTTTCAACTGACTCCTAGAAAGGTTCTCAATTCGGTTGTATATTTATTTGTTTGAATTAAAATATGTTAAGCGCTAATCATAAATCAATTTTGATGTTTTATGGGTTAAGTCAGGTTTATGGGTCAACCATGTCGATTGAATAACTGTTAAATAGTATTTGCATCTAGTATGGTCTACGATAAAGCGTGTTTACCTAGAAGAAACCCATTCACTCTCATTTAAAGATATCGAAATTGCGACCATCGGAAAATCCACTCAGGCAACGCATTCCACAGCCTAGACTTTCTTATCACAAATGTAGAGTCTTCACAAAACTTCTTCGATCGAGTCGATTGGCACGTCAACCACGAAACGATGTCGCTTTTGCGAGCTACGAGCAGTCAGACAAAAACGAACGAACGAACGTAAAGTGGAATTACATCATGCAAATCAGTTGCACACTCTCTGACATGTATTCGTTAAAAATAGATAAGGTATAAATTTTGCGGTGATTTCCAAGACTTTGAAGCCTTATTCGCACAAAGGTATCCGTAGCCTATATGTATAACTTAAATTGAAGTCGCTTTTATTCGAAGAAAATGAGATTAAATTTACGCAAATAAACCACGAAGTAACCAGCAATTCGTTTGTGTAGTCGGAGTCACGTGACCGGCGGGCAAGGCGCGGCCGCGGTCTAGATAGAGACATGTCTTCTGACGGTCCAGCCCTCGGGGTGGCTGTCAAACCAAGACCTGAATTGTCGGTCGTTACGTGTCGTAGACGAAACGACAGTACATGAGCTCGACACCAACATTTCAATGATTTTTTTTTTAAATTTAATGTCGCCACTTCACACAGTGACATTTGTCATTTGAGTTCATATTTCAAGTGACGAGAAGCGCGTAGTTCAGTTCGTGAACAGAAGAGAAGAATTCCTCCACTAGCCGCCGACCGCAGTCTGAAGGTGCAAGCGCAGGCGCAGACGAAAGGGGAAAGGGAAGGCGACCAAGACACCGGATGCGACCAGGAGCGGCAGAACGGCGACTGCCGACCCGGAGACCCTGGAGCGAATTCCACGTGAACCGCTGGCATTAACTAGTGCGTCAGGCCGCCATAACCTAAAAACGGTGCATGGAACCGTAATGTTCCTCGAATCTTTCAAGATCATGATCCACCAACCTGCACTTAACCAGGGTGGTGGATTGTGACCTTGACTCTCTTCTTGCAAGTGAAAGACTCAAGTCTCAGCAGTAGGCAATTATTTTATAAAAACCTCTAGGCGTTCCCTTGCCTGTGTGGTTTTTCCGACGGCTACAAGCTCGGTGCCTTCAAATCGAGAGCGAGTTTATTTCTTCTAAGTAAGGACGCTTCATCGTAGACCGCTTCGTCGCATAACACCAGGCGAGATGACGGTCTAGACTCTAGAGTCTAGTGTAACCAAAAAGTTTACATATTATACAACGTATAGAGATGACGTAAGCAGATGACGTGCATACTTTCTATGGCAACAAAGTGAGGTGCTGCGACAAAAGTATGACGCTTCCACGAGAGCGACAAGGCAAGAAAGATGCTACTCATGCTTTCGATGTAAAGCGTTCGTGCCTACTCTATACGTAGTCTATGTAAGCTCTTTAAATGTAACCTATAATAGTTTAAAAAACGACTTCATCTGTTTTAGTTACAAAGGAAGGGTCAAAGAATTTATTTTTATATATTTTTAACAGACTTTTGCGAGGTTTTTTGTTTTTTGTATGTTGCGCAATAGCTCAGTCAATAAATCAGTTTTGATGGCTATTTTTTTGTTTGACAGATCACAGTTTAGAAATTGTCCAGGGCAGTCCCATATACATTTTATCGAATATAGTGGAATGGTTTTTGAAATCTCTACAAATAACTAAATGCTACTTTGATTTGTCTAGACGACGTCGTGAATTCAACTAAAAGTTATGAAGTTAGTCGAGTGTATATTTTTAAATTGAACTGGGACTTAGATTTTTCGAAGAATATTGCGTATGTTGTTATTAGTAAGTTGGTATCAGCTCGTCCTCTGTCGCGCACTGGGCGCCGCGGGCGCACCGACGCGTATCAATTTGCGCACTCCGAAGCATCGAAACACAAGTGCCTGTTCCAACACATCTACAATTTGGAGATTCTGCTGATTCTGATCTTTTTCTTCGGCCATGTTACCAAGCAGATGACGAATTATTCCTCATTTTAGGAGCTGCATCTCGTTATCTACAAAAAGATTGTACTGAGTGTAGTGTTACACACTACATTGTAGATAAATTAAATGCTTAGAAATATTTTTACTACCAGCTGTCCGCGGGGCCTATAAAAATAGCATAAGCAGCCCATTGTAATTAATTAGATTTCCGCTGCTGGAACTCGGAGCCTTCTCTTGCAAGGAGAGAGTTAAGGCTATAATCCACCACGCTGGCCCCGTGCGGGTTTGTGGATGACACATGACGTTATCCTTCGCCGTTTTTAAGTTAGCGATATTACGCACATGACTTCGAAAACACAGTGGTGAGATTCGACCCAGGGGCTCCGGATTAGCAATTGCCGTTGTCCCGACTACACCATACGTAACTATAGCTGTCGGAGCGGCGGTGGAGCAGCGGCGTCGGGTGAAATCGTCACCAACATTAGATAGATACAAAACTCTATATAACTCTTCAAAAACACTTCTGAACTACCACCACAAGTGGCGAGCTTATTGCTGAGAGCAATTTCTTCCTGGATACCAGCACAATGAAAATAGCCTACATAAAAATAGAAACAGAGGGAGTGACATTAATTTAAAAAATCCTACTGAATATACACATATTTCTAAAACAAAATAATGAATGTTCACCAATATATAATACTGTGCTGCCATAATATTTCAAACTTAGGAACATAAATACTAATAACAACTCAAAATTACCGGTTAGAGTGCGGATATTGTGAACAGTGATTGAAAGACAGTCAGAAACACGAAACAATTACAACTAGTTTAAAACAACATTGCTACAACTTATAACTAATTCATTCTTAATAGTAATATACATTTAGTGTTGTTATGTACTGAAATTCTAGATTACAAAGTTTCAGTTTTATCGGCAGTCCCAATGCCTGTCCATTTGTTTCAAACGACCAACCAGTACTGAATATGTCATAAGCAAATCTGGAATATATCTAAGTTTATGGTAACTGTATGTAAGTTACGTTGGTACTTAAATAAACGACAAATACGTTAAATTTAAACAGGTACTCAGTCAACGACATACGAACCCATAAAATGCTCCTAAAATCTATTTTCTGTCGGACTCCCCATTTATAAAAGTTTTACTGCCGAAGCGAGGGATCTGACATGGGACTCGCGCGTTACTGACGCGGCCAAATTACACCCCACTAGCCAGCCTAGCTAGACCCCTGGAGTGGCGTTGAAGGTGCTTGGAGTCTTTGGGTAAGCCATGGAATTAATGATAACATATTCTTCCAAAAAACAAACACCAGCTTCGACAAAATTAAACTCTCACTCAACTAAATTTCTTTTTTTTTTTAATTTAAATAAGAAGTGACGAGACGAGCATGCCATTTGCCTGATGGTAAGCAACATGCCTGCCACATAACAGCACAGTAACACGCAGCTATTGGAACATGAACATTCCAAATCATTACCTAGCACTGCACCGCGCTCGTCACCCAGAGATCTAAGATGTTATGTCTCTAAGCCCTGTAATTTATCTGGAAACATTGCCATTTAAACCGGAAAACATTAATGTGAAAACATTACTGTGTTATCTCCGTGTTTGGCGGTAGAATAACTGGCAAAGGTGTGGTACTTCCAGGCAGACTCTGCTAGGAGTCCTACCACTACAAAATTTTGTGAAACCAGATCTCCACGCTGGTCCAGTGAAACAGTGAGGTTTCGGAGTAAACGAATATATCATCGATGTATATTTGTAGATTTTTTACCACTGAAGTATAATCTAAGACGAAGTATGATGAAACAAAGAAGAATTACCGAAACCGATACGCAATGGGCGAAGGTATCGTGTAACATACATACAGTAACACATACAGCCAAATTCAGAGCCTCCTCTTTTTTATTGTTTACGCATCCATCGTGCGCAATAATTAACTTAATCCTACAATATTATAAATGTGAAAGATTGGGTGTTTGTTGCTGAATAGTCTAGAATAACACATAGGCTACTTTTTGTGGGAAAACTACAGGAACGGGACCGGCGCTGATAAAACTAGTTTTTAACCCACGACCAAAAAAAGGGGTGTAGTATGTCTGTTTGTCTGTCTGTGTGTGTGTCTGTCTGTGGCACCGTAGAGCTTAAACGGGTGGGCCGATTTCGATGCGGTTGTTTTTTTTATTTGAAGGTTAATATCCGTGCGGATGTTCTTAGCTATGTTTGGTTAATATCGATTCAAAATGGCCGCCTCCACAAAATGGCGAACCAAATATTTCTTTATAACCTACCTCAATATGGGTATCAAATGAAAGGGCTTGACTAGTAGAATACTATACACTATAAAATAATTCAAATCCAAGATGGCCGCTACCACAAAATGGCGAAATACCTTTCTTTTTTCACAACTTCCTTAATATGGGTGTCAAATGAAAGGGCTTGACTAGTAGAATGTAGTACAGATAACAAATCTAAGTTAGTCGGGGGTTAATTAAAATTGTTTAATTTTGTTCATGTGGCTTATGGATTCTCGAAACATAAAGAACGAGGAGAAACATATCTCTTCAAAGTAGTAATATTTACACTGAATTGCTTTACGGTAGCACAACTAGGAAATATGTTCCCCAGGAACACTCTTCATAGATTCCACTACAAAGTTCAAAACTTCTTTGGTCGTGTTTATAACAGGACAGCATGAAATGTCAGTGGTAATTAGAAGTTTGAAAGTAAAAGTTTTAATATGAATAAACATTGGTGGATATTTATCACACTCAAACTATACTCATATAGTTGTATTATACATACTTATCACTCATATACGAGTATAGACCTAGAAACTGAACAAATATTTGTGTTCATCACATACATATTTGCACTGGAAAGGAGTCGAACCCTCAACCTACAGCTTCGCAGGCAGACCTACTACCGATTGAGCCATTAGGCAAGTCAAGAAAGAAAGTTCAATGTATCTTGGTCGATAGTCATTTAATTTGGTCCGAAGATTAAAAACGTCATTAAATTTGTCACTTGAGTTTTTGTAGTGGAATTGTAAATTAAAGAATAGTATACCCGATGACAGCGCTCGGGGTTTATTGCGTTTTAATAGCTTCCCTGGACTAGAGTGATAAATTACGTTTTATCTACTGTATATCAGAATGCTATTATGTTATTTTAGATGGATCTAACTATTAAGGCCTAACATTATTTTAATGTAAAGTTCGATTTGAATTTGTATTAGGTGATGTATCAAATTTCGATCTAAATGGTTGAATTTTCGATCTAAATGGTTGAATTTTCGAGGATCGAAAACTTGATGAGCCTAAAGTTGTTTGAAATACTTTTAAATTTACATACATAACAGTATCTTTATTATTGATTTTGCTGTCAAATTCCGCGATTTTAACTCAAATTGGGAAAATTCTTAGGTTGTAGAAGGGCACAGGGCTTAAGTCAGATGACACCAGTTTTAGATCTAATAATTATCAGTCAGCCGACTTAAGAGTTGTCCTAATAATAAGTCAGTCACACAATAAGAAACTTAAAATCAGTGATACTTAGATAACTTTTTTGTTTAATTTAATAATAAGGTATGTACATAAAAACTTATAGACTAAAAATAAAGTAACAATTGGCGCTTATCGCAGTTTTATTGTGGCACAGTAAATGTTACTGTGGTTGTGTGTTCCAGACAACACATGTTTGTAAAACAAATTTGAAAATATTCTTACATTGAACAATTTGTTTAGTATTTGTAACATGACATAAAACTCTATAATTTTGACAAATTATACTAACTCTACATAAAATTCATATGTAACCGAGCCATTTATTACTTAACGATAAAATACTGTCTAGCACTGTATTGCACCCATTATCCAAACATGTAAAATACTTTATCTCCATAAGTAGTATATCAGCTATCTGGTTTCCATAGTAGCTTTGCTTAGTTTGGGGTCAGGTGGTGCTGTGTGTGAAATGCCCACCAATATTTATTTATTTATTTATATTTTCTCAGGAAACATTACCCTTCAAACCGTAACACAGACACGTTTGTTTAGCTTTGTAGCTTAGTACTATCCGTGGCCGAGGCGTGGTAGTTCATTTTAAAATAGCTGCCATTGTTATGCGTGCAAACTCCATAATCAGTATTATTTCATCTTAAGTAATGTTTTGACATTCGAAGGTCATATATTGAGTCATTCGGGTGTTTAATTACTCGGAGGAGTTATGACCAGGTCAGCGCGGTTAATGAAGCTTCCTCCACCACGATTTATTAACACTCATTTATAATTTTGACACTAGCAAATGTCATGAATGCTGTTATGGTATATTTTTCAAACGTACACAAAGTTACATGTGCCAACGGCGAACAGTGAAACTACAATGTACCTAGTAAGAATATCAAGGATTAAGTATGTAGCGGCGTCTTTCAGGACTCAAGATATTGTGCTAATACAATTTGGCAAAAAAGGTGATACAATTTAGTAATGAAGATATATTTTTTAAGATTAAATAGTTTACACAATTTATGAAACGAATTATAATGATATGTTTATCTGTAACCAAACAGGACCTGGAGAACCGTACTTTTTACAATATAGAGTGAAAAAAAAAATGCTTGTGATGGAAAGCAACACGCCTGTCTATAATAAAATAATGCAGGGAAGCTTTTTGAACATAAGCAACCTGTCACTAACAACCACGATATTCCCACTGCTGGGACTCGGAACCTGCAGCTGCACCCGAAAAGTAGTAGACGGAAGGACCACAGACCTATTGCGGATGGCCAAGGGAGTCTAGTCTGGAGTATCTGCTTCCGACTTACTCGAGCTGGTCACGGCATGCCTTGGATTCAGGTGAAATGCTGATGGGGTGTGCCCTAGAGGAGGATGATTACGGCCAGACTGCCGAGGATCACTGTATTCCCGCCGCAAGTGGAAAGGGGGATCCCCGTGGAGGTTTTATTCCGTAGGAGCACCACGTGTCGTTTGAGCACGGCTATGGCGATGAGCTTGGCATACTCCGACCATCCATTAGTTGCTCTTCCATGTCGGGTAAGCGTAAATACATTTCTTCTACTTAAATAAAAGTTGTACATTATCAATTGAAATGTCTCAATCCCAGTCCATTGGCTAGGCTGCTACTCACAGCCCTTGGACTACCATAAAAGGAAAATATCGAGATGTGATTGAAAAGTTACGAGAATAAAATTTGTTTTGAGATATGCAACATTCATGTACGTAAAATTAGCAATTAGGTAGTCTTGTTTTTATAAAGTTGGAGAAGAAATTGTAAGTCTGTGGAATCATAAAGTGATCTACTGATGCTGATACCATTATGGTTATAGAAGCTGCGTAAAGTAGCGAATAGGGATAACAACAGTAATTGCAGACAGTGAGCAATTATGTGAGGTAAGGGAGAGGCGGAGGTACCCGCCACCGGTGCACCGCGCAGATAAAGCTATTGAGGTGAGGGCGCGCGAGTGAGCGCGAGTAGCGATTTAAACCAATATGGTAAATCTGAAAAAGTATTAAAATAACCCCGTCAGACATAACACAAAAAAAACAGTATCAAAATCTGTTCTTTCAATCCGGAAATTATAGCTGTTCTAGGTACAAAACTTATTTTAAATTTACTCATTTTATCTCAATCTGCGGAACTTTCCTCGAGTCACTTACCGCTCACCCCGGACCACACCAAGTCACCTATCGCCCACTCCGGGTCACCTACTGGCCACCCGGACAATCCCAGGTCACCTACCGCTCACCTCCGACCATCTACCTTGAGGCATATACCGTCCACCCTGAACCACCCACCCTGTACCACCTCCAAAAAAACCACCCACCCTGGACCACTTACCTTGGACCACCCACTTTGGTTCATATAACGACCACACCAAGTCACCTATCGTCCACTTCGGGTCACCTACTGCCCACCCGGAACATCCCAGGTCACCTACCGCTCACCTCCGACCATCTACCTTGAGGCATATACCGTCCACCCTGAACCACCCACCCTGTACCACCTCCAAAAAAGAACCACCCACCCTGGACCACTTACCTTGGGCCACGCACTTTGGTTCATATAACAACCACACCAAGTCACTCACCCTGGACCAACCACCCAGAACCACCCACCCCAACCGCCGTTTTAGACTGGAAACGTGTACTAGCCGCTACAACTGGGACCAGCGCCGCAGTACGCAACGTACAGAAGCGATAGCATCACACCCACTGCGGGTGCGCAGCCGCGGAGAGTCAGGCGGCGTACGTGCCCAATTATACTGCCTCTTGGAAGCGGCGACTCACCGGCCGAGCCCTTCCGAGCTAGCCCACTCATTCTCACTATCTTCAGATAGGTTGTTAAATCTGAGACAAACAAAATAACTATATTAGTCCACGTGGTTTAATTTAAACGAGCAATTCAATCCTTAATTTAAAAAATTGGCAGTCATAGGAATCGCCGATAGAAGTGAAAACGTATAACTCATTATTGGACAACTTACTTAGGTAACTACACGGGTGAAACTGGAGGACGTGGCCATGAGCTTAGCCATCTATGGGTAATGGGAAATGCTGACGCATTTCTAGATAGTCAATGACTATGATCCCGAGTTCACCCGAAGATTTCTTATCATTACCCGAGTGTGACGCTAGAATTAAATTCACAGCCCTCGAAAAATCTGTATATGGCGCGCCAAGAAAGCTTTCACTTAAAAAAAAACAATAATTTTTGTTTCGTGCTAAAAATGTTAAGATTAATCATTTATTGCTTCATTACGTTACAGATGAAAAGATCATCGCTATAGAGATAAGTGGTAACATAACGGACCCGATAGAGCATTGCAATCTTACAATCATCAATCATTATACAGAGGAGTACGATTGCCCAAAAACTCTTGCTTAGTTTTTTGTTTATTATACGGTTTCATTATGTCTGTTTTGTTACACTTTGACAATTTATTTTTGTATGTAATTTTTGTGTGTAAAATAACTTACTAGTTATCAGTTTGGACAAGCAAAGGTATAAACATCCGCATAGAGCTAAAAATTTATATGATTGTCCAGAACGCTGTTGTTAAATTAGTAACAGTTAAATATTTACCTAGCACTGCACTACTACTGATACCGCCAGAATAGTGTATTAAATACTAAAAGACATTGTTATATTTGTCTTAGGCTATGTATGCACGTGTCACAAATATGACTATTCTGGGATTTTTTCTGAATATTCCTTCTTAAGGGTCATTCTCAACTAGTTGTGCTGACTCCTGATACTAGGTCCGTCCACTCGTCGGTCGTAAAGCGCCGGTGAAAGGAAATAAAACGGTAACAAAAGCGGCGGATGTGCCGTGGGCGGCCGGCATTGTCACCCAGAGCTTACGGGGAACTTGTGGGGTGACCACCATGGTCCACTACATGGAACTTACCAAAACTTTTACAACATACCTACCACCTGTTCTGGCTTCGTTTTGGTAATGTAAAATAAAATAAAATGAGCAATTTTGTTTACTAATTGTACATTACCGATGACTGGTATCTTTATCCTCAGCTTGTCCTTCGACAAAGGCCTCTTCTAGAGTTTTCCAGATCTTCCTGTCTTTTGCGATTTGCATCCAATTTGGACCAGCAATTCTTTTCAACTCGTCTTCCCATCTTTTATGTTGACGTCTTTTGCTTCTTTTACCATTCCTAGGGTACCATTCTGATACACTTTTTGTCCATTTTTCTATCTTCTCCCTTAGCATGTGTCCTGTCCATTGCCATTTTAATGCAATTTTATTATTTAAATTTTGGTAATGTCATGTCAAACAAATAATTTCTAAAAGAGCTCAAAGTGTAAACAAGCTGAAGTAGCAATGGCAGGCCACATCACTCGCAGAACTGACATCCGATGGGGAAGAAAGGTTCTCGAGTGGCGACCACGAACCGGAAGACGCAGTGTTGGACGGCTTCCCACTAGATGGACAGATTACCTTTTCAAAGGTCGCTGGAAACCGCTGGTTGCAGGTTGCGCAGGACCGTTCGTTGTGGAAATCTAGGGGGGAGGCCTATGTTCAGCAGTGGACGTCTTGTGGCTGATGATGATGATGATGAATGTCAAACAAATAATTTCCAATAAAAATATTGTGATTATAAATTGAGCTATAAACTGTCCTGTGTCTCAAGTTGAATCAAAGGCTCTGGGCCGGGAGGAGGCAGCTTAGGCAAATGGCAAAAGGCAATTAGGCAAACACTCGATGTCGAGTCGATTACTAACGGAATCCCAACCGGTAGTGATCGGCTCTACAGACGAGCACTAGAATTAGATTTTAAATGTACCCAACTCCCTCCTATTTTCCTCTTCTTCTCCTTATCCAAAATATGTGTAAAAAATAATAATATATAATTGTAATGACAAAGATCACGGACCCCGGAGTCTGTGGAGTGGCTAATTTAAATAAAAAAATAAAAAAAAAAGTTGAATCAATGCGCTGCGAACTCGGCGCAGGGCGCGAATTTGATTAACATCGGTTCAGTAGTTTGTGTGTTAATCGAGGACAATCAATGTGACTCAATGTTTATGTGTAAAACAGATAGACAAACCTAACAACAACATAATTATATAATTACAAATACAAATACTTGAATCAAAATTGTATTGCATATATCCAATTACTATAACGTAAATCATGGTTTTACTACCCGTCAGGCGCGGTCCCAGCCTTCCATTTTGAATTTTGAAGGGGGTCACCAGTACGCAGCCTCAGATTTGTGTCACCTGTAGAAATACAATAATTCGAGTAAAAAATACTTTACTAGTAGCGCCCCACGATTTTACCCGCGAATTTCCCGTTTCAGTTGTTTTCCCGCATTAAAAATAGTCTATGTACCTACTATTAGATATTTTTAATTTTCTTCGATTTTAAGATTAACGGATACGACTTGGGGGGGGGGGGTCATGTCCCCTGAGACCCCCCCTTCGGACCGGGCATGCTACCCGTATTTAGCAAATTCGATAAAATGAATGATGGAAATTTAATTTGTCTAAAATACAAACCTTTCCATTAAAAAGAAACAAGAGTACACGTGTACTACTTTTATTGCGCATGTGTTGATGCTATTATTAGAAAACAAAGAAAATTATTGAGTGAAAATTCAATCACAAATACCCATACAAACTTGAATCGATTTATCATGAGTATCGAGTTGTATGGTACATCACTAGCTACAAGTACGTCACGATTGCAGATCTTAAAAGGAGCCTTTTTTATTTCTTTATTGATATACATTTATGTGTGTCTACGTGACTATTTAAATAAATACATATTGGTGGACAATTCACACACACCACCATCTGACCCCAAACTCAGCAAAGCTTGTACTATGGCGGCCAGATAGCTGATATAATACTTATATAGTTTTGACGATAATACTTATATATTTACCCAGACACAGTGCAAACATTTGAATTCATCACACAAATATTTGCACTGGGTGGGAATCGAACCCACGACCTTCGAGTTCGCAGGCAGAGTTACTACCCACTAAGCCATGAGAACAGCCATAAAAAACTAATATTTCTATGCTAGCTCATTTTATTAGTATAAATATATATTCTGTGTAAAATCAAACGATATATGTATGTACAATAGGTTTGTCAAAAAAAAAAGTAGGTATATATCCACCAAATTGTAAACTTATTGCCACTACAGTCACGAAACAAAACCTATTGTCTCCGTTAATGCTATTATCCAATTATTGTTTACCCTTTCTAGCAGGTCATACATTATCGGCCATACTACTCCATGAAACTCCGTACAATTCCATGCAACTCCATACAGTTCCATGCAACTTACATATTTTTCGTACAATTATTTCGGATATTTTGTGTCCACATCGTTTTATATGTATAATGAGAGTGACACAACGACCATGATATGCGCCTGATAGTAAGTGACATGTTTGTAGATGTACAGTGTTACTCAGGTATCAGTTGTACGTCACTGCCTGGCATACCACTGCGACCGGTACCAGAACACGTAAGATAAATTATCTCACTGCCCTTTTCTGTCTATCCTTCTCAATTCCCTTCAAACCATCACATGGTTTGAGCTAGGAAAACTGACAAAGCTATAGATACTTACTTCCCCAGGCGGACTCTCAATAGTATGTGAAGTTTGACGATTTCAAAGTATATCGTTTCAAAATTACTTAAAAAGCAAAATAAAAAAAAAACTTTTCTTACCAATATGATAAATGCGAATTTAAAGAATTACTTTTCTTTCTTACCAATATGATAAATGTCAATTTGCAAAAGAATTTGGGTGTTTGAATGATTGTTGCTCAATCACATCGGAATGGCAGAAGCAATCGAGTAGAAATTTGGAACACAGGCTGGACTAGCAGATAAGTTTATTTTTATCCCTGGAAAATAACGACAACGTGTTCTACTCGGGCAAAACCGCGGGCGCCGCTAGTTAGTCTATATACATTATGGAATGAGAAAGAAACAAACATTATAATTTACTTACCTTCTTTTATCATTAAAATCGCTGAACTATATTCTATTTAAAAAAATAATTCTATCTATTTTTAATATTAACGAAGTGTTGTGGTATAGGTTGCTTGAGTGGTTATTCCCTGTTCGATATAATCCAATCTAGTCTAGAGTGAGTTCCCTCTAGATAAGCGCACTCTATCATAGATCATTGTAGTGGTAGAGCTCTTAGCAGAGTCCACCTGAGGAAGTACCACGCCAATTATTCTGCCTCCCAAGTAGAAGTGTGCAAACATTGCTTTGTTCGGATTTGAAGGATAATGTTTCCAGAGAAATTACTGGGCTGAGAGATAAAACAGCTCGTATTTCCGGGTGACGAGAGTAGTGCAGTGCTGGCTAGTAATTTGGACTCTTCATGTTCCAATAGCTGCGTGTAGCTGTGTTGTTATGGAGAGGTATGTTGCTTACCAACAGCCACATGTGCTGCTCGTATTGACACTTAAAAAATATATAAAAGTAGACCGCATCGCCGCTTCATATCAGCAGGGAGGGAATGCGGTCAATTGCTAACAAAATCGAAAAAAAATCTCAAGGTAAGACAAGAAAACTCTTTATTAAAAGTCACATACAATAAAAACACAAAAATTTACAACAGGAACTTAAGAAAATCTTATGCTAGATATTTTAATTGACGGCCTTATCGCTCCTGATCTCTTCCAGGCAACCATGCACGCCAAGGAAGCCGCTTAAAAAATAAAAACGAATATTAACTTATTTTTTACAGAAAATACAATTCCAAGAACACTCTGATATTACGTTGCTCAAGTAAAATAACCACTCCACATCCCAAAACACAAATTTCTAGAAGGTCCTACAAATGACTTCTTCAACGAACACAAAACACACTTTTCACAGAAAAACCCACATTCTCTTCAAAACATCTATGCTCATTCCGATCACAGATTTCGTCTTGGTCAACAACTATTACCACAAAGTTTTGCTGTCCGTCAAACAAATGTCAATCTATTTTGTCTCTTACTGTTTTAGAAATAGAGAAGTTATGTTTATCTGTTGGTGTTTTCGAAGGTTGGTTTTACAGGTGTGTGTAAGGTTAACAAACTTAGCTATGATTCGAGATTCCCCGCGCGTAGGCCGTGGCCGAAATGATAGGAGTCCCTTAGACGACAATGGACTATAAATATTGAAAAAAAAAGATAATCTATTGAAGCCGCTTGATATTCTAACGCCATAGTGCGCTTGGTATGCTTTCGTTTGGAGCGATGACGCGAATAAGTTTTATAATCGAGTAATAGTTGGTTCGTTTGTTTTCGAATGTAGAAACCCATTACGGGCGGTCGGGAATCGAACAAGATGTTTCTTTGGTGGTCTAGTGGCGTACACTCCGCGAGGTATAAGCTGAGCTTTGCATTAGTGTGAGTGATCACCAATCAGGCAGGAGCTTGAAATTTTATCCGCGAGGTATAGGCTGAGCTTTGCATTAGTGTGAGTGATCACCAATCAGGCAGGAGCGCGGCGAGACAGAATGGCGCCGCGCCTAAGGCCGGTTGTCACACCTACACTATCCATGTACACTCACACAAATGCAAAGCTCAGCTTATGCCTCGCGGAGTGTACGCACGTTGAGTACGATTCATGAGGTTGTAGGTTCAAATCTCCCGATGACGATTTACAAATAATAGGTACATAATATTTATTTCAAGATTTAGTTTGATTTGTTTGTGAACAAACAGCGCCCCGCGGTTTTACTCGTGTGGTGTACGTTATTTTGCCGGGATACAAAAGTATGTGTTCTTCCAGACTTTAGTCGAACTGTGTTCTAAAGCAACCGGCTCCGTTCAAACATTACGATGACTAGTTACTAGATTAGATGGACTAGTCCAAGAACACGTCATAAAGTAATTAATATTTATAAATAAATATTGGTGGACAATTCACACACATCACCATCTGACCCCAAACTAAGCAAAGCTTGTAATATGGCGGCCAGATAGCTGATATAATACTTATGTAGTTGTAAATACATACTTATTATACATAGAAACACCCAGACACAGTGCAAACATTTGAATTCATCACACAAATATTTGTACTGGGTGGGGATCGAACCCACGACCCTCGGCTTCGCAGGCAGAGCTACTACCCACTAAGCCACAAGGCCAGTTAATAATATAACACATAATATATTATGGCATCAGCAGGCCACTGATCCCACCTTTCGCAAGGAGAGGGTTATGGCCACCACGCTGGCCCAGTGCTGGATGGTTGTAGACGCATGACCTCGAAAGACTCTAGAAACATGTCGATTTTCACACGATGTTTTCCTTCATCGTTTTTTAAGTTAGCAACATTACGCACATGATTTCGGAAAGACAGTGAGCATTCGATTCAGGGGCTCCGAATCGGCAGTTGCAGTTCTCGTGACTAGGCCAACGGTAACTTAAACATTACTGTTGATGTAGGGTGACCTATGTGGGTTGTTACCCTCGGTTCGTCTTTGACCTGGCAATGGACTATAGTTATGGGTAGTCTAGTGTGGCTGCTAATGGCGATGTCTATGTTTGGCCCAGTGCTCGGTGTGGCTGTCTGGACAATGACGGCGGCGCCGTCTATGTGTGTGTGTGTTCGACGTATGTCCTCCGAGGAAGGAGCAACCTCGTTCCGCTTTGGCCGTCACTTCGATGTACTAAGAGTTATGTCCAACCATTTATGTACCTTTTGAGGAATGCCCTTTGACGGTGTCCTTTAGCATTCTCTATTATGTTTAACCATACGTGTAACTTTGCCGATTCAAACATTCCAACATTTAGCTTTTTTTAAGCGCTTTGTTTTATGATTTATCGGAATACCTGTGATGACAGTTTTACTCAATATTATTTAGCCTTCCTTTCTTCCTTTTTATGTTGTATTGTTTATCAAAACCAACAACGCGTTTTTTGGTCTGACTAGTGCTAATTTTATAATAAATATAATAATACCAATTTTTTAACTTTTGCTATTTGAACTCATTTTGAAAACATTACTCAGGAATTACGTTACATCCCTTCGTTTCGGCAGCGTTAAATAACAGTCGTGGTCGCAAAAATACTGAAAAAATTGCGCGTCGCCTCTTTGATGAGTATGGAAACCAGGAGATCTCCGTCTAATCTCATTTGGTCATCAAAAATGGGTTGTCATCACGACACACAACGCTAACCGGATCATAAACCGCGTCATCAGGCTTCTCCAAACTCACTCCGCAATGTACAGGTACATGTATTTATGACAGGACTCCACGATTGACCGAACACCAACCTCCCGGTTGAAATAACGTTTTTTTTATAATTTCCGCAGCTTCCCGAACTATCCTTGCGTAGTAATGACCCCGGGGAGATAACCCACATAGTCTTATGCAACGAAGTTCTCATTGTAATTTATATTTGGGATTGGGAAAACAAACTCATGCATGTTTCTAAAAAAAACCATGAATACATTCTTATTTATGAAAGCTATAAAAATTACAAAACACACAGCCAAATTTATGTGGAAAAGTTTAAATAATAATAAAAACCTTCTAATTTTTATTTATGGCCGCTCAAATATATGTTAGATCGAATTTCTCAGCAATTAATGCAAGTATGCAAGTATCGCCGGATCGCATCTCAGCTATCTATTCAAATTAGCCGTGAATTATTTATAAGCCACGCAATCCCACATCTCATTCACAATATCTTCCCATAAATTGGGGATCAGAGACTTTGGCTGGGCTTGTCGCATTTCTTCAACAGCTTGGCTTAATCTTTCAGTTATGTCATAAGACATGGCTTGAGAATAGAATAAATGTATTGGCTATGCCACTCACAAATATTTATTTAGAACTAAAACATCATGAGTTCCTACAAGTTATTATTTGTTAATATTGCAACATATTTATTATGTTAATAAATAATTATGCTAATTAATGTCATAAGTGTAAAAGCAACATTGTCTATCATAATATCGTGTCATATAAAAATACAAATATAATCTAGAGCCTCAGAAAGGACATACATATATGTAAATGCTTTTGATGGGTTTTAAAGAATTGAAATAGTAAAAAGTTTTCGCATTTTTGAAGATGAGTAGACAAATATATCTTTTCACTATTTTTCAGGCTTTGGTTAATTATTAATATGTTTAACATTTTATGTTTGTAGAAACTTTACCCTTTGAATCGTTTTTTGCGAAAAACATTCGTATAAAATCAATGATCGGGAGGACCTGTGAATAACGTACCGATTTTATTGAACAAAAAAAAACTGTTATTAAAATTGATAATAAAAATTATATAAATACCAATGTTTGTTTTTTTTAATACAAAGTGACGTGACGAGCAGGACATGTGTCTGATGCTAAGCAACGTGCCTGCCACATAACAGCACAGTGACACGCAGCTATTGGAACATGAAGAGTCCAAATCATTACCTAGCACTGCACTGCGCTCGTCACCCACAGATCTAAGATGTTACATCTCTAAGCCCTGTAATTTCTCTGGAAACATTACCCTTCAAACCGGAACACAGTAATGTTTGCTGCTTGGCGGTAGAATAACTGGCAACAGTGTGGTACTTCCCCAGGTGTTTGGGCATAGGCAATCTGTTATGACAGATTGCCTATGATTGAATTGTCCACCAATATTTAAAATTGAATATACGTATCACGATACTCAGATCATAATGTCATTGTCTTTGGTATAATACATCGGATACCTGGTTTTCATAGCACAAGCTTGCTTAGTTTAGACTATAGATAGTACCTACTTGTAATGTGGTAAAATTCTAATCCAGAGTTTAATAACTTGCACCACACACTTACATGAAACCATTTCTCTAGTATTTACTATACAGAGTACAACTAAAGTTCTCAGTATCGGGATGGGTTCAGTTTTGCGACAGCGTCTAACGCTTCACAGAGGTCAAGATTTGATAGCTTTTTAAACCTACGCTTTAACTCTTCACAATTACAGCTGTAAAACCTATAACCATGCCATTGTATACCTTAAAACCATGTAGATAAAGGTAAATAGGAAGTAAGTTGATAGTAAATAATAAATGTGTTGTCGTAATTTTAATGGTTTTTCAATTTTCGTGGTGCCAGAGTGTCGTAATGTGCAAATGGGTGTGTGATGTTGTATGCGCTTCTCTGTTAGTTTCTACGATTCTTTTGTTATTAGACAAATGTTGTTTGTTATAAACAAGAGCTTCTTGACAGATATTATTTAAATCTCAATAAGATTAGAATTATAAATGTTTGTGCGGAAGGGCAATTGAAAAGATAAATACTGGGTGACGAGCGCAGTGCAGTGTTAGGTAATGATTTGGACTCTTTATGTTCTAATAGCTGCGTGTCACTGTCCTGTTATGTGGCAGGCATGTTGCTTACCATCAGGCATATGCCATGCTCGTCTCGTCATTTTCTATTTAAAAAAAATTGTACTGTGGTACTTTTCCTATTCTAATAACTTTTTTGTAATTTTTAATAAAATGAAATAAAATACGTAGTTGCAAGCATCAGAATGAGATAAGAAATATTACTGTTTTCAAAATGGACCTTAGACTCATCACAATTAGTCGTTTTGCATTTACATTAGCCAAAATGGTTATAAAGTTACCAGATTAATTAATTATTAATCTGGTAATTTTATAGATTACAGATTAATTATTCCACTTCATGAGGGGTCGGTACAACACATCCGTTTCCTCATTTATCAAATCTGAGTAAATTTCTTGCTAACCTACAATTAGCAAAATATAAAAAAATCACATCAATAAGGCAAAAAAATTGGTAGTCATAAGATCTGTCGATAGAGGTGAAAACTTATAACTCAAAATTTGATAGCTTACTTTGGAAACTACGCGGGTGAAACCCGAGGGCGTGGACATGAGTACGGCCATCTGCGAATGGCAAATGGTCATGGTCCCGAGTTTACCCGAAGATTTTTTATCATTCCCAAATACGACGCTATAATTCAATTCATCGTCTACGAAAACTCTGTCTGTGGCGCGTTAAAAGAAGTGTTTACTTCAAACATTTTGGCGGTCAAAAGGACTGCCGATAGAAGTTAAAATATATAACTTAAAATTGTAGTAGTGGTTAAACATCACTAATGTTACACAGTAAGTCACTTGCACAGGTAAAGATATACTGCTATTACGCATGTCAGTAACACGAACCCGTGAGATTTTCCCTTACTGAAATAACTAAAGAAGTTTTCACTTTTAACATATAAAACCTCCATCGTAAAAATCCTTTGATGAAAGAAAAAGAACTTAAAACTTAATTGTCGCTTACCATCCGATAGATGTCAAGCTTGCAAATGAAAACTCAAACGAGAAAAATGGCGCTTTGACGAACGCGTCGTCCGTTTTTTCTTCAAAAATTTAGATAATATATTATATTTATACTTGACATTGGCGAAATTGTTAGGCTAAACCATAATAAAAGCCTTAAACCAAGAGTTGAAGTTGTCAAGCTTGCCCCGCCACTCTACAATATAAAATATTAGAGTACTTGATCTGCGCATGAGTACTTCCTATTAATTGTCTGTTTAGAGTCTTTAGTCAAATAGAAAAACTGTGGTTTTTCTATTTGACTAAAGACTCTAAGCTTGGTTTTACCAGACAAATTCGAATTCGAAGGCTCTTAAAATATGAACATTATTTGAGGTAAACCCTGTTAGTAAGTTCTTTCTACGTCTAGTTTTCGAAATCTTATCACGGTATGGCAACTCTGAGTTAGTATGCTCCGTGTGCGCTCCCCAGGCGTAAATAGTGCCGGATCACACTCTAACTGTTGTTGAATGAATAAGTTTTAATGCCGGATAAGGCTGGCTTCAGATGCGACGGTTAAATTCTGATCCTACAAAAGTTGCGCGTTACAATTTTAGTTTGGGGATAGATGGCGTTGTGTGAAAACGTGTTGTCCAATACATTTCTTTATTGAATTTCAACGAATTGATTAAAAATAAGTGTGTATACACAGCTTGATTAATGTTTCCACTAATAAGACCCGGGATCTTTTTTCACAAGGAGTGTCCTGGCCGCGTATTCCACTACACTGTAGAAATGAGGGATGCTATATGACGCATAAATTTGAAAGTTGTCGTTTGAATAAAATCATGTCTAAACATTTAATTTTTTCATTTAAAGGTCAAACGTAGGTACTAGTTTAAACTTTAGTTTTTGTCTCTAATTTATCTATTAAACAAAGACTCAATCCCACCCATATTTTACGTATTTATATTAACTAATGGTCACCAAGTAGACGAAATTCGACCATGTAGCAAATTTAATCTATTATCAAGTTTATAATAGATTTTTTGTCTATTTACCCTGTAACTTTCCTGGATACATTGCCTTTCAAACCGGGACACAATGAAGTTTGCACATTGCTACTCGGTAGCAGAATAACTAGCAAAGGTGCATGTGTGTCGCCCAGACAGCCTCTACAAAGAGTCCTACCATTACTCTTTGTCGTTTTAAAAACGCTTCATTGAAGAATTCCTTAATTTAACAAGTGATTCGAATTCTCGCGCCGAAGGCGTTCCCTGTAGGAATCCAAAGTGATTTTACGGACGGCCCGAGAGGGACTGACACGAATAATAAGATGATAATTGGCGGTTTCATATTACCTAATAAATATTGTCAGGTATGTGTGAAGAGCCGGTGTGAATGTAACACAATTTTTTCTTTGGTACCCAGACAAGACGAATCGCCCGGCGTTGAGGTAAAAGATTTTTTAGATATATTCAAGAAAGAATCGTACGAAGGCACTCTAGCAATAAAGCCATATTATCAACCAAAATTAATCTAATTTTCTACTGTATTTTTTTCCATTCGTTTGGGTCATCTAAAATGTTATTTATCTTTTTTTGTCTATTATGGGAAAATAAAATGTACACTTGACTGCCATTTCCCCTGATGTTAAGCGATGATGCGGTCTACGATGGAGCGTGCTGACCTGGAAGAAACCGATTCACTCTTGAGTCTTCAATATTGAATCGGTTTGAAGATTTAAGAAGGAATCAAGATTGCAACCATCAGATAAGACCCACTCAGGTCGTTCCACAGCTCGTTCTAATCACAAAATAAAATATTAATTAAAAACTTTTTTTTTATTGTCAAGACTATTCAAATGTTTTGTGTCCAAGCTCGACAGTTTTATTATCTTGTTTAGTTATGGAGTTCCTATGGCCACCTTCAGACGCCATCTTGAGATGTCTGGCTGTCATGTACTCGTAGCTCAAAAGTGTTTGTCAAGAATATTGAAACGAGTCGAAATTCGTCGGATATTTTGCTCAGTTTAGGAGTTCAGCTACTTGGGACCATAATGCATTGAAGTTACGTGAGTAAGCCGAATTTCAACCTAATGGAACGTTAGGAAGTGGCTCTAATTCAACTTGCAAGATTTCTCCCATACTAACTCTTTGTTGGAATCTTTGGTACGTCAACCATAAACCGATACAATGTATAATTAGGTACCATAACTTCATTATAATCATGATAATAATTTCATCATAATTAGTTAGTATGTAGAGGCCGTCTCAATCAAGCTGTCAGTACAGCTCGAATCACCCCCTCCCACGACCGGTACCCAGCATTGAATCACCAATGACGTCTCCCAATAATTACGAAACTAATTAAAATAACAATTATACTGCGGTGACATTTGTTGCGTTTCAAATGTAAATCGGAACCTAATTAGGCAGCTAGTCGCCGACTCAATTAGGATTGAATACAATCGGATTAATCTATGCGCATTATGGTCACGACTATATGACTCAGGATTGAGTCACGCTGTGGCCAGGGTCGCCGCCTGGTGTCAACATCTCACTTCTATTACACCGCTCTACAGGAAAAAAACTTCAACATGGCGAGCCAAACATGTGCCTAATGGTAAGCAACACGCCTGCCCATAATACCACCGACATGCAGCTATTTACTTGTACATAAAAACTTCCTGACATAGATATCACTACCTGACACTGCGCTGTACCGAGTTTTAAAATTAGGCTTTTGAAATGATAACTTTTTTTTGCACGCCACAGGCAGTTTTTCGCGGGCTGTGAATTGAATTCTAGCGTCGCGGAAATGATAAGAAATCTTAGGGTACACTCGGGACCATGAGCATTGGCTATCTGGAAACGATGACGCATTTCTTGAGAGCTATGCGCATGACCACGCCCTCCGGTTTCAACCGCATAGTTTCCAAAGTAAGCTATCAAATTCTGAGTTATAAGTTTTCACTTCTATCGCCAGTTCCTATGACAGCCAATATGTTTTTATTATTTGTTACTACTACTATTAGTCCGTCATTGCCACTGGCTTTAGCGGAAGATAAAATCATCGTGAGAAAACCAGTACATTCCAAGCAAGGCATGTTTCTAGTACATACTCGTATGTCCGCCAACCTGCACTTAATCAGCACAGTGAATTACGATTGTATCTCCTTGCGAGAGAAAGCCACGTCTCCTGTAATCTTCTTGTAAACGTATGCCAATATGAAGGCCGTTGTTTAAATAACTGGACGTAAGATAAAAAGTATGAAAAGTACCTAAAGGATAACATTTGAAGCTTTCTGAAATTTATTTGTTAACAGGGTTTTGTCGCGGTATGACTGTTTACAGTGTAGAGTTGGCGCGGAGGAATGACCATTATTTTGCCAGTTATTCAACCGTCAAGAACGAATGGTAATATTACTACCCTCCAAATTAAAAAACAATGTTTTGAGGAATCACGCGATTAAAAGAAAACCTATCTTATATCTCTGACAAGCTCAATGAAAAAGTATAACAGTAAAATTAACCATATTATACAAATAGGTATATTACGTAATGTACCTACATAAAATACGGGTGAATGATCAATCACTATATTGATTAAAAGGCGACAATGTAAAAGGTTTATGTACAACATAGTAGTAGCATTCCGCGGCTTTACTTGCATAGTTCCCGATCTGGTTCTTTTCCCGGTGTAAAAGTAGCCTATATGTTTTTCCAGGCTAAGGTCTATCTATGTACCAAACTACCCAATTTAATCCAAATACTGTGAATAAGTAGTTTTTGCTTTAAGGAGTAAAAAATTATCAAATAAAACCTTTCACAGTTATAAAATTAGTAAAACTTAATAGTACATGTACAAAACAAGTAAACACAAGTGTACACTGCAGCAAAAAGTTTTCTACAACAAACATTTCGTGGTCGCCCCACTTGCAGAGCAGTTGCAAATTGCAGGACCCCTGACCCCGGCGGCTGACCTTGTTGTATCTTCGTGACCTGGGTCAGGTCACAGGATCACGCTACTATAACCTTCTACAAATGTCTGCTAGAAATTTCTAAATCGTGGCTTACCACGGTTTGATTCAAAAACAAATGTTGTATTGACGAGGATCTATCGGTCGGTTCGTGAAGTGACCGGTGACTGCATTTTCAAAAGACCATCTGATGATATAATTCACATATCAGGGACAGATATTTAGATGCGGTATAAATAATATTCGATTACTAACTAGCGGATACCCAACCGGTAGTCATCGGCTTAAGAGACGATATCACACTAAAAATCACTATCCACTAAGCTTAAGAATTAGATTGAAAATGTTCCATACTAACCCCTATTTTCCTTTTCTTTTCCTTTTTTGTGTATTACACACCGTCCGCCGTACAGAAACACGATGAGGATAACCAAGTACCTTTTTTCCTAATCCAAGACATGATTATGTCAAAAAAAAACCGAATGGCAATGAACCCCGAGTCTAAGAAGCGGCTAATTTTTAATTAAAAAAAATGTTGTATGTTGTGCTAATAGTTATGTATTGACATGTTACTTACTATCAAGCGCATGTCTTTCTTGTCTCATCACTTTACGTTGCATGTTTATTTGAATCGTTCGCAGAAACAGCGGCTACCCCATTCGCCCGTGCAGACGGCTGCTATCGCGGAATGCCGTGAATGGGTTTCATTTCGCAAGGCTTCATTAGAGGGCTCGCAGTCGCGCCGGTATTCAGGAATCTGATAGGTTCCTCGAAAGCCTACGCTGATTTGTTAACGCTGGACGCAGGTATCTGATGTTACGACATGAGCGGCCGGCTCTTCTCTGAGACAGGTCTAATTATTTACCTACATAGCGTTTAATTGCTTGCTTTTATGGACATAGATAATTGGGATGATGACTGTATTTTTTTTGGAAACATACGAGTACCTTTCAAACGGGAACGCTGTGACGTTTGCACATTTTATCACTTGGCAATAGAATAACTGGTCAAAGCCCATTTCCCAAGGCAAGCCAAGGCTTCTTTTTGCCGGTATTGGAAAAAAATGCGAATTAATTTTTAACGAAGCACGCACGCGATATCACAATTCGACATACTGTTGTAGTTACTCGTAGTTGCAAATGATATTAAAAGGACCTATGAAAGCCTCAAGTGTCTAGCCACCTTTAGAAGGTACAAGTTCGCGCTGAGACCGCGACACAAGACCTAGACCATAGAATAGATAATATAGATAGAACGGACACTCCCCACCCCCCGCCAATTTCAAGCTTCCTCACCCCTCAGGCCGTTTCGGATACGCTAGGAGCACTCAACGAAGGGCTGGTATCGAACATCTAATTCCTAACGAAATATCATCATGGTGAGTTGTTGTGCTGTTTACGGCTTTCCGTCAACTATAAGAAAATTAAAGGTTTAAAAGGTTTATTTAATTTTCTAATGATAAAATAACGTAAGATTAGAAACTTTTCAATAACGTTGCTTTATAATAATACAAGTTTTGCTAAGTTTGGGGTCAGATGGTGTTGTGTGTGAATTGTCTACCAATATTTATTTATTTATAATAACGAAGTCATTTTTAACTCAAAGTTCGTAACTTACACAGCCAGTAACTTACGTGCCCAAGCACGAATGGATAATGCCTGGAGGAATAATTATAGTGACAAAATAAAGTTTCCTTCATGGGTAAGTGTAAAAGAAAATGCAAATGTGTACCTACTAACAGAAATAGATATCTACCTACCTGATCTAACCTATCATCGGTTTCGTTTCATTTTACGCGACAATACAAACACCCACAGATTTCTGAAACAATTTAGAAATCTGTGCAAACACCCTTTTAATTAGAATAGTATAATTTGGCTCCATTCTATTTATGTAACTCAATATTACGAGTATAGCAAGTTTATAGACTAGATATAGAATAGACTTTACGTCACCAAGTGAACTCAAGGGGCACAACTATTCAATAAAACAATTCAGTAGCCCTAGCTCTAACGCACACATTCACGCGTGTGACATCTGCGTAGTTGTGTGAAGAGTAGGTAATTCCACAGCGGCGTTTGTATGGAATTTTAGTGGAGTGTCCGGGGTGTGCCTAGACACGAGACCGCGACCGGAGACCGCGACAGGCACTTGACTCTATAGAATTGTATGGGCGCCAGTTCTTGCCGAGACCACGACAGGAGACCGAGACACGTGTCGCGAGACATGTGTCGGCGTGAACTTGTACCTTCAGTTTCGCGTTCGCGTTTGTAATACTTCTTGAAAGTTATAGAAGTACCGCGTAGTACCTGTTCCCGTTATGTACCCGTAAGTTCTTCTAGACTAAATTCTACCTGTATTCTAAATTCATACTCGATCTGTGTGATCGAAACGTGACTGAGCTACAAACATCTATACATGGCCATTTATAATTTTAGTAGGACAAGTGCATCGCACATCTTAAGTGCGGACGTGCCTACATCAGAACACATACTTTTTTACTGTTGTTTATCGGTTAAAGACGAGCAATGTGCAGGCCCGCCATCTCGGTGATCTCTCGGCTGTAATAGCTTATGGATAGTATCAGCTATCGCTCGTAACTTGCGGCGATGTAGCGAACGACGCGACGGTGAGCTCTGCAATTTGTAGCAAGCTTGCGATCGACGGCATCGGCGCATTATCGACGCGCGACGCAGAAAGCGGCGATTCTTTGAACGTAAGTTTGGGTTACCATGCTCAGTGATCACATATCCTAATATGTGTATATGTATATATGGATTATAACATTTACAATACCATGCTAGGTATAGGTACCTAGCATGGTATTGTAAATGTTATAACTTGACACACGTCTTGGCGTTACTGTAAGTGTGCAAGTAGTAGATAAATAAATAAATACCCAAACAGCGCTTTAATTTCATAACTATTTTAATTCTGTAGTTTTGTAAAGTGAAAAATGTGATTATGGTTAGTTATACTTAAAAAAAATCTTGTTATATATAGTTGTACATAATGAACAATCGACTATCCAATTTTTTCGAGAGTTCCGGTCACTTAGCTTATAATCAGTGGAATAAATTACTTTTTCATCCCACCAGCTCGGAAAGAGTACTTTTGCTCCTCGATATCAGGGCGCAAAAGTCGTTTTTATCCTCTAGAGGTTAAAGTAAATTTGAATTTAGAACATCATGTGTACTGTGGTTTTGAATTCAAAACATAATTCAACCTATTTATTTCTACCTCCTTGGTGCCGAATGCATCATACATTTTTTTAATAACCTGTTAAAAACTCAGATTCGGAACCTCCTTGGTGTACTTACTTTTTTTAATTTGCTTAGCGCGAAAACATTTAAAAATTTGCATTCAGTCATTTCCTCGCTGAGGTGGAATGAAAAGTTACGTGTTGCACTCGAGTGCAAAGATTTTTCACCTTGTGCTCTTTTGATTCTCTTGCTACGCTCAGGATTCTAATTTTGGATCACTCACTGCGGTTGTGATTCAATTTTAGAATCCTTCGCTTGCTCGGTCAGCAAAATTGAGCACGCGGTTAAAAATCAACTTTGCACTCTTGTATAACAAATAACTATTTCATCCCACCAGCTCGGAAAGAGTACTTTTGCTCCTCGATATCAGGGCGCAAAAGTCGTTTTTACCCTCTAGAGGTTAAAGTAAATTTGAATTTAGAACATCGTGTGTACTGAGGTTTTGAATTCAAAACATAATTCAACCTATTTATTTCTACCTCCTTGGTGCCGAATGCAGCATACATTTTTTTTAATATGTTAAAAACTCAGACCCTGATCCTCCTTGGTGTACTTACTTTTTTTTTTGTTTGCTTAGCGCGAAAACATTTAAAAATTTGCATTTAGTCATTTCCTCGCTGAGGTGGAATGAAAAGTTACGTGTTGCACTCGAGTGCAAGATTTTTCACCTTGTGCTCTTTTGATTCCTTGCTACGCTCAGGATTCTAATTTTGAATCACTCGCTACGCTCGTGATTCAATTTTAGAATCCTTTGCTTGCTCGGTCATCAAAATTGAGCACGCGGTTAAAAATCAACTTTGCACTCTTGTATAACAAATAACTTCCTAGTATATGACATCGGTAAAACTCTCCTGGCAAAGCTAGATGCCAATGTCATAAAGATATTGAAGTCATGGTTAGGATTGGCACATCCGGCTGATCCTCTACTCTTTTAGGGATCAAAATAGTTTTGGGCTGAAACTAAAGAAACCGTCTGAACTTTACAAACACCTAAGAGTTACAAAACGCATGTTTTGGGAAAGTCGCAAGACGACTTAATTACATCTCTCCCAAAAGACAAAACTGCTTCAGACCTGGAATCTAGACTTCAATTCCATAAACAATTTATGGCAGGTGCACAAGTAAATACTGCTGGGTTGGGTGCGAGAAGGAAAAGGGAAGACCGAGACATGGTAAAAACCTTTCTACAACAAGACGAAAATAACGGTTACAAAGTGCACGCTATGAATTTAGAAATGCAAAGTGAGTGGTTAACCATAGGTGAGTTCTGTATCCCATTAGCTCTAAAGTGGCGCACCTTGATCTATGACTGGTCTCCTGCCTTATTAAAATTTTATCTAAATGCATTCCAAATGACCCTCCTGACCAGAGTAACTTGGTAAGGTGGGGAAAAGCCTCTGAAAATGTTGCTATACTTGTGGAGAGGCGATATGTACAGCAAGGCACATATTGGTGGGATGCAAGGTGCTCCTTGATGGGGTCATTACTCACGGCGTCATGACAGAGTACTTGAAATCATACGTGAAGCCATGAGCCTTTCAGTAGCTAGAGCCCAAAAGGGATTGACGACAAACAAAAGACAAATTAACTTTGTAAAAGCAGGCTCAACTTCAAACTCCAGGAACAAGCCTTACTCAATCCTGGGTACAGCACCTGATTGGACTATTTTAATGGACACGTATGAAAAGCACTACAAAATCCCAGAGGATGTGGGTGTTTCGTCATCCAGACCGGACATTTTCCTTTTTTCTAGAGCTACGAAACGCATAGTCCTTGTAGAACTTACCGTACCGTGGGAAACTAATATACCTAAAGACCACGCGATGAAACAAAATAAGTATTACGACCTCCTAAACGAATTAACAAAAACGGCTATGTAGTTAGTTTATACGCTGTAGAAGTGGGAGCGAGAGGTATACCAGCAAAATCTCTCTATAACCTACTGAAAGACCTTGGCTTATCCAGAAGTGCAGTAAGTTCTATACTAGAACGAGTATCTAAAGCTGCACTAGTAGGCTCATATCAGATTTGGCTGGGCAGGGAGAGAAAAAACGAGTGGTGAAGGTGAGTGTTGATGTACGTCAGAAAGGGCCCCTTAAACCTACGCCCGAGTCACAAGTCTCGGGAACTACTCGAGTTTTTCTCTCTCTGCCACACGATGGACCCGGCACCCGCACGGTGAATCCATGGAATGCTAAGAAGATCGTCTCTTCATCCCACCAGCTCGGAAAGAGTACTTTTGCTCCTCGATATCAGGGCGCAAAAGTCGTTTTTACCCTCTAGAGGTTAAAGTAAATTTGAATTTAGAACATCGTGTGTACTGAGGTTTTGAATTCAAAACATAATTCAACTTATTTATTTCTACCTGCTTGGTGCCGAATGCATCATTACATTTTTTTATATGTTAAAAACTCAGACTCGGAACCTCCTTGGTGTACTTATTTTTTTTTAATTTGCTTAGCGCGCAAAAATTCAAAAATTTGCATTTAGTCATTTCCTAGCCTCGCTGAGGTGGAATGAAAAGTTACGTGTTGCACTCGAGTGCAAAGATTTTTCACCTTGTGGTCTTTTGATTCCCTTGCTACGCTCAGGATTCTAATTTTGAATCACTCGCTACGCTTGTGATTCAATTTTAGAATGCTTCGCTAGCTCGCTTCCAAAAAATTTACCAACAAACGACCTGTCAATTTATTCAAAATTATCAGCCATTACGGAAATGGCTGATAATAAACAACAGTTAAATACCAACAAACTTTAGCTGTTACAGTAATAGTGTAATATTAAAAATAATAGTTATTACGCAAATTATTGTAATATAGAACCAAAAAATAATTTTCAAAATGTTTACCACGGAACACGGCAAAATTCTCCCGGCAGGCAACACTGCCACGTGATAACACGCTGATAGATTTCAATTGGTCTCACGCAAAGAAATAAATCAATCCGAGTGGAATAACTCGATAAAGAGTTTAATTAGTATAATCAATTGCGGGTGAGCATTAGTCCTTACTTTGTGAGTACATTGTTGGGAGAATAGGTCACGTGACTGCTGAGTAGTGAGTACCTACTGGAATGCGTGCGGGTAACTTTGTTGATTCTAGTTACATTCTTGTAGTAGTTTAACTACCTATACGGACAGAAACATACTGTTAAAACTGAAGAGTTAAAACAGTTATAAAAGTTATGAAGCTTGCAACAACTACTTTTTGTAGTGGTAGGACTCCCAGCAGAGTCCGCCTGGGGAAGTACCACACGTTTGGCAGTTATTCTAACGACAAACAGTAACGTGAAAACATTACTGTGTTCCGGTTTGAAGATCAATGTTTCCAGAGAAATTACAGGGCTTAGATATATAACATCTTAGATCTCTGGGCGATGAGCGCAGTGCAGTGCTAGGTAATGATTTGGACTCTTCATATTCCGATAGCTGCGTGTCACTGTGCTGTTGTGCTTACTATCAGGCACATGTCCTGCTCGTCTCGTCACTTCTTATTAAAAAAAATATATAACAACTTGCCAGAGGCTGATATTTTATACAGTTGTTCCAATAGATCCGGACTCCGGAGTATATCTTAGCTGCTAGAGAGCTTTTTAACTCCTTGTCTATCATTCATACTGTGAAGTCGTAGAACGTTCTGCCCGAGTATGTGTTTCTTGTGGAGCCTTCGTAGTAAACCCCTTATGCTACTTATCTTTCTCGCAGAATTTGAATCTATGAGCATTCATCATAAGAGGACCAATCTGACCACAAACTAAGCAAACCTTGTAATATGGCAGCCAGATAGCTGATATAATACTTATATAATTGTGAATACATACTTATTATACATAGAAACACCCAGACACAGTGCAAATATTTAAATTCATCACACAAATATTTGCACCGAGTGGGAATCGAACCCACGACCCTCGGTTTCGATGGCAGAATTACTACCCACTAAGCAACGAGGCCAGTCAATCATGGGATAACAGAGCACTAGAATTAAGTTGGAAATTTTCCTAACCCCCACCCTCATGAACCCGTCTTACACCACCCTAGTGGCTGCGGTCAGAGCTTTCGACAACAGTCCACTTCCTACATGGTAGGTGTATTACGCGCCTATAATGTAGTTGATTTAAAAAAAGTAATTTCTACATTAATGTAATTTTGACAAAATTTAATTTATTGCGTATAGCATTTCTTTCAGGTTTAATTTTTTGATGTGGATTAATAATCTGGATTAAATAAATTTCAGAACAATAATCTGTTTGTTTAATTTCTGTTTTGGGCGCATCCGATTTCGTTCCATTCCTTTTCCATCTCATAGTGGCTTTAAAAAGATTGCTTGTAGCAATCAGGTAACCAATTCCAATTTTTGTTTCAAGTTTTTTGTTTGTCCATCTAATATAAGTATAGAGTATACAATAAAACAATATACTTAAAGTACCCACAACCAACACTCTAGTGGAACATCTCCCAGCCTATCCTGCATTTTGTCATACGGTTACAACTTTACTATCTAATGTTTCTCTTGCGACATAAAACCACTACGGTGCAGCACTGCGACATTATTAGCCATTGAAACTCCGGAGCCAACAAATCCCTGCGACATCCCATTCAAACTATCTGATATATAATTACGATGACACGAGCAGCAAATGAGCAAATTGTCTGCACGTATCGTGCCATGTATTAATAGACAAGATTCATAATAAATTTTAAGTTGTTTAGTAAATTCAAGTTCTAAATACAAAGGGCGGAAATCGAAGAGACATTATTTTAGCTATCAACACTATTTTGTCCTAGTCGCTGATTATTTGCAATCTCCACAGTAAATATATGTATTGTCGAATTGTTCATCCACCTGGTGAACCATGAGTTAGATTCACCAACCCACATTGGGCCAGCGTGGTGGATTATGCCCTTGACTCTCTCCTTGCGAGAGAAGGCCCCGAGTCCCAGCTGTGGGAACATTTAGTGTTTATGCTACACTCTATATAAAATACTTACTACATGCTTGTCAGTTATTTTACCTCCAAGCAGTATTGCGCAAACATTACTGTGTTCCTCAGGCTACTATTCATACTAACATAATAAAAGCTAAAGTTTGTAAGGATGTATGTTTGTTACTTCACATCTAAACGGCTGAAGCGATTTTAACAAAATTTCGTATGGAGTTAGCTGACACCTTGAATTAATACATAGGCTACTTTTTATCTCGAAAAAATACCGGGAACGAGAATTACGCGGGTAAAACCGTGGGGCACTGCTAGTCCTCAATAAAATCAATAGGTACATTTTAGTAATAAATTACTCTCTTGTAAGAAAAAAGTTGGTCTTTTTTCTCTCTCTCCAATCTCAATCTCCAGAAACAGCTTCAAGAATTTACATGAAGTTTTACATACAGGAGGTTTTGGTGGCGATTACTCGATCTAGCTAGGTTTTATTTTTACAAAACGTCGTTTTATTTGTGTTTTCAAGCTCGGTCATCCAGGTACTCTGAAATGAAGTGACACAAGGTAACATTACCGTGTTATCCTTGGCTTCCACAGCACGGGCCACTGAGTCTGGTGTGGGGCCGAAGGCTAAGTATGGAAACATGTTATGTTTTTTCTTTTAAATAAAATTAAGTATTTTTGTAATCCATTCCGATTGCTGTTTCTTGGTAACAAAGATTTTCATTTGTTAGTCGACATGCTAACTAAGTGTATTAGGAAAGTGTGCTAGGCTAAACAGAAAAGATCAACTCATTGCTATACAACGTAAACATAACGTGTGCGCACGGTTTCTGTCGCGCGCCATTCATTGCGACTGTGAATGTATGATCACATACAACATTGAATGGGACTCATTCAGTAGTGTGCTGTGCACCAAACATTGCTGTTAGTAGATCAATGAGATATGAATATTTTTTTACAACGCGAGCGCACATCGTCATGAAAAAACCAAAACCCAGAAGATAACTGGTAACTATTTTATATAAAAAAAGTCATACAGAAGAAAGAAGTGAACACTTATAACGTAGAACTAATGTACTAAACAACAGTAATGTTGTATAATACGTCACCAGTACTTATCTTCACATATTTTGTATTATATTGAGTGATGAAACAAGCAGGACATGTGCCTGATGGTAAGGAACATGCCTGTCCATAACAGCACAGTGACACGCAGCTATTGGAACATAATACAGTGATGTTTTTTACTGCTTGGCGGTTGAATAACTGGCAAAGGTGTGGTAGTTCCCCAGGCGAACTCCGCAAAGAATCCTATCACTACAAAACATACTGGTATTAAGCGTGTCGGTTTCGTAAAATTGCAAGATTTTGTCCATATAAAAAGCACGTTGCGCTCCGCTGTGCCGACACTACTCCGCTATATTATAATGAAAACCCAATCGAAAACTGCTTTGCTCGGATAAGGAACGTTTCACTCAATAACAATAAGAAAAACAGAATGTTTCTCTGTCAACGCCAGTCTCCGTTAATTGTTTGCTATACTCCAAGAGCTGGTAGCAATTTTTGGCTAAGTATTTAAGGCAAGCTGGAAACTTGTCACATACATAGGTCTCCTATTGTACCCCCACTTGGAGATGCAGGCCTGACTAGTGAATAGTTTATTTAACCCCAATTACCCCAGCTATCCCAGCAGGGAAGTTTGTCCCGCTACTCGCTTAGAATGCTTGCAGAATCAGCTTGCCTCAAGTACCTAGGTACCCAAACATTTGGTGCTAGCTCTAAGAATACCAGTTCATAATGCCCCGGCCCTACAGTGAATGGGCCCCATTGAGCTGAGCACTACCACACATCTCTCATGTGTAATGACGCTGTAGAAACAACGGTTAGCGAGCCTCTATGAAATCTTACACGTATGATGCAACATTACTGACAGCCAACATCCTACTAACTGCTGGTTAAGATAGACCAACTGTCCTAGTGGCTTAATCGGTAGTAAGACTACCTGCGAAGTGGGATAACTTCGATCCCCACTAAATGGAAATATTTGTGTGATAAATACAAATATTTGTTATGTGTCTGGGGCCTGGGGGGTTTCTATTATTCCGAGAGCTGACACCAAAGTATCTGGGGCTAGCCGAAAACATGTCACATACCTCTTCTATTATATCCCAACACGAAGAAGCAGATCAGGCTGATGAGTAGCGGGGCAATATGAATCCTCACTCAACTTTGATTACCTGGCAGGTACAAAGTTCCACCAAAATAATACATACCATTTTGTTTTTTTTTTTGGATCTTTTTACGAATCCGTATTTTTGAATCACAAATAATAATAAATTATTTGCTCATAAAGAGCGTGCATGCGTTCTCTCTTAAGGACTCTTTTGAAAAAGGCCGCCGGACGAGTCTGAAACTTAGACTAGACTGATTATAGCACACTTACGTTTTAATTTAAGATGTGCAAAACCACGTTAGTTTTTATACTAATAAATAAATACATATGTATATTTTTGACAGATTAACCATAAACGATCACCAAAGAGATTTTATAGTTTACTAGTGTAGTAGTACCCTCCCATGCTGCGCTGTGGCACATTGTGATGCAAAAATTAGATAAAACAATCCTTGATGCGGATGATATCATTGTAAAATTTCAGCTCGATCGGTGCAGAACTTTTTGAGTTTTTGAAGCGTACACAAACCAACATAACATTTTGTATAAAGAGATTTATTTGAATGCAACGGTACATGTTTAATATATATTTCATATGGTCCATAATAATACCGGTTACGATCGAAATTTAAATACAGCAATTCAAATTAAAATTAATTTATGAAAATTTCTAGTTAAAAGAATTAATCAGGCGATTAAAAGCATAACTAAACTTTCTTCGAGGAAGCGGCTACGTTCCGAACATGTGGGCGATGAGTTGTATAAACTTGTACAAACTTGAATAAAAATAACTGATTGTTGGGTGAGTGAACGGGGGACAGTATCATTGATTTTTTAAAATTTTCTTTACAATTCAATTCAATTTATTTGTTCGAACCTTAGGATATTAATTATATCACTTCTTGGATACGTCACATAAAAAATATTGTAATTATAATTGTAATAGTTCTTTATACACAGACATCGACTTCAAACTTATAACACCCGTTTTTTGTTCGGGGGTTAAAAAACCTTTTTTACCGATTTCGCTAAAAATAATATGACAAATCTATTAACAAAACATCATAAAAATTGGTGCAGCTGTTCTTAATATACAAATAGTGTAATTAACACGACTTTATCATACTAATGTTATAAATGACAATTTTTGGATGTTTGTTGCTCAATCACGTCGCGACATCGGAACGGGGCTGGTTGAAATTTGGAACACAGTTAGATTTAGTTAGATTGACAGTTATTCTAAAGCCAAGCAGTAATGTTTGCACATTACTGTGTTTCGGATTGAAGGGTAATGTTTCCAGAGAAATTACAGAGCTTAGAGATATAACATCTTAGATCTCAGGGTGACGAGCGCAGTGCAATGCTAGGTAACGATTTGGGCTCTTCATGTTCCAATAGCTGCGTGTCACTATGCTGTTATTTGGTAGACATGTTGCTTACCATCAGGCACATGTCCTGCTCGTCTCGTCATTCTTTATTTAAAAAAAATGTTTGGAAGAACACATAGGCTACTTGCTCTTCATTTCGAAATATTATAAATTTTGAAAATAACGGAAATTGCACGGGTTGAACCGCGTATACTATAACTAACATTACATTAGGCTCATATCCTCATTCAGTCTGTGTAATGTGAAGCTGCAACATTGTCTTTAATGCTAAAGATGTCCGTCAGCGGAGCTCCACTTACCATCAAGCGAGCCGTCCGTTTGTTTGTCATCTTCTAAGAACAAATCGTTCGTCTCTAGGAAACGTGGCCCAAAAACATACATCATGTAAATATGTCTCATAATATGTAAGTTGCCACAAAAATATTGAAAGCTAGCGGTCCGCCCCGGCTTCGCTCGTGGTGCATACAGCTTATAGCACTCAGAGATCACATACACATCCAATGATGAAAAAGTTATTGAAATCAATCTAGTAGTTACTGAGATTAGGGCGTTCAAACAAATAAATAAAATTGGCAGTCATAGGAACTGCCGGTAGAAGTAAAAACTGATAATTCATAATTTGATAGTTTTAAATAATTACATTTTCTGTAATTGCTTAATAAATATTTATTTATTTATTGTTACTAATTTTACTATTTAATATTGTGACATGTAATATCTTTTATGAATAAAAATGATTATGATTATGAAGTTTGTGCAAGTTACCGTAACATTATAAATTCGTCATACTAACCTAACCTAGGATTAAATTTTACGCATTTTATTGTGTGTTTGCAATTTTACTGTCCACTAAGCAGTCTACTAAACTGCTAACTACTGCTAGGAATCGGGGCCATCCCTGACAAGGAGTGATTCATGGCCATAACCCACCACGCTGGCTAAGCGCGGGTTGACGGATGACCCATGACCTCGAAAGATTCTAGGTACATGTCGGTTTGCTCACAAAGTGTTCCTTTACCGTTTTTAACCGACTTCAAAAAAGGAGGTTTCTCGACCGTATATATGTTTTTTCTTTATGTGTTTTCGCGGATAACTTCGTCGTTTATGAACCGATTTTGAAGATTATTATTTTGTTGTAAAGAAGATATTCCAAGGGTGGTACCATGATAAGGAAACCAGGATCTGATGATGACATCCTAGAGAAATCGAGGAAAATATTTTTACTTTATAAGTTTTCCGTTGAAAGTCGGTTCTTTTTTGTTAAAATTATTAAGTTATCGGCATTACCCACATGACTTCGAAAAGACCGAGATGTGTATGGGATCTGAATCTGAGTCTCCGGATCGGCAGTCACCGTTATCTTGACTAGACCAGCCATAACTGAACTATGGTGATAATCTCTTCTGTCTGGAACAATACAGTCAATTTTCAATTTCAATTTGAAAATATCTTTATTAATCACAATTATTATAAGTTGAACATTTCTAGTGTGAACTATTATCCTAGAAGTGACATAAATGAATCTCTATACATAAAAATGTTATGTATCGTATTTCCTCCAAAATTTAACACCGGCGGTGTAGGTAATCCACAGCTTATGAACTATTTCACGATAATTTATTTGGTAAGTACAATTTTTTTTATACTAGCACCACCCCGCCGTTTCACACGCGTAGCACCCGTTTTAGTTCTTTTCTTACGATAAAAAGAGCCTATGTGCTATTGCAGAGTATTATCTGTGTTCCAAATTTCATTACAAACATTCTAACGGGATTGAGCAACAAACATCCAATCTTTTGCATTTGTAATATAAGTCTGTCAATTTAACAGTTCAAATGCTCCACGTCAACTGTAGCGTTGCCCACACAATACAGAATAGCAGCTACCGCTCCGTCGACGGTAGTAATCGTGGTAGTAACCGTACGTTTTACTGCGTTTCTTTGTTCCCGAGTCCCGTATTTTGTTAACAATTACTCTATAAACTATCAGCACAAAGTGCTATTGAGACTTACTAGCGTTACGACCCGACCGCGGCGGAACAGACAGACAGTACCTAAATTCCTTAACTATTACAGGTTTTTAAAATGGAAACTCCTTTTGCATAGCCTTAGATAAAGAATAAGTAAATAAATCAGGTTTTTTCGCACGGTTCTTTTGTAACAATCGTAAGCAGATGAGGTGTATGTTAGCTATGGCAACGGAACGATGTGTCGCGACAAAAGTATGACACTTCCACAAGAGCGATCAGACCCGTGCTTTCGGTGTAATGCGTTCGTTTTAACTCTATACGTAGTATATGTAAACCCTTTGCATAGAGCACTTTAGCAATTTTAGTGGGTACTTGGTAAGGTAGAATTTTATAGGTTCGTGGCATGCTAATGTAGCGCGGCGTAGCGTCGGCGGCGATGGAGCAGCGAAGCGAGTTAGATGCTTTTTGAATGGGGGTATATTGTGAGTTTGCGGCACATGTTTGTGATAAATTGTGCATTAGTAAGTGTTGTTTAATACTAAAGTTTTAAATTACAAGTTTCCACTTTTATTGGCAGCCCATATGACTACCATTTGTTACAACATAATGTGACGTAATAGACGAATGGAACTAGAATTAAGACTGACCCTGATGGTAGGCACCATGTTTGTAGCAACACAGTTCTATTGAGCAGTTTTTATGTGCAAACTGCAAATCCCAGCCCAGCACTGCACAGCGCTCGTCACTTAGTTATAAAAGATGATTTGTGTCTAAAGATTTTATTTTGTAACATTATGGAGCAATGAACTGATTATAATTATGTCCGATAGTTCCGGATACATTGTTTTTCAAACCGCAAACGCAGAACACAGCAATATTGGCTCATTACTGCTTGGAATAGAATAGAATAACTAGCAAAGATGTGGTACTTGCCCTGACAATCTCTGCAAATAGTTGTACTGCTAAAAGAATCTATGTAACGCAGGAACGGTCGCAGCCTCGAATTTAGGAAGGAGTCACAAAAAAATAATACAATATGTCGAGTAAAACTGATTTATTAGTAACGCCCTGCTTATTATGTAGTCTACTAGCGGCCCGTTCTGGCTTCGCTCGTAAATAAATATCTCGATACCAACTGCAGCGCCATCTGCACAGCTGATTTTTAAATTCAAACTACCTATCCAGGTCCCTACCCAAACGTATACAAAAATAATCATTCAAATCGTTTAGGAGGAGTTCACTTACAACGAAAAGTGGCATTGATTTTTATAAATAGTTTGCAGTGGTAGGACTCTTGGCAGAGTCCGCCTGGGGAAGTACAACACCTTTGCCAGTTATTCTACCGCCAAGCAGTAATGTGCAAACATTACTGTGTTCCGGTTTGAAGGGCAATGTTTCCAGAGAAATTACAGGGCTTAGAGATATAAGATCTTAGGTCTTTGGGTGACGAGCGCAGTGCAGTGTTAGGTAATGATTTGGACTCTTCATGTTCCAATAGCCGCGTGTCACTGTGCTGTTATGTGTCAGGCATGTTGCTTACCATCAGGCACATGTCCTGGTCGTCTCGTCACTCTTTATTTAAATTATATATATATAGTCTATGAAGTAAATACGTTTGTAAACTTTTAGATTTTTCAATTTAACGTAATGCCTTACAAAACTGTCTAGTGTGATCTCGTGAGCTCGGTCTCTGCGGTGCTGTGCCGCGGCAGTGTGGCGCACGCGCAACAATAAGTCGTAACCGACGGCGACGAGGCTCGTCTCGGCCAGTCTCGAGCTGACGAGGAACGCGAGCCAATACCTCGCTACCTGAGGGAGGAGAATGCAGAGTAAACGTTAGCAAATGTAAGGGGAATGGGTTTTCTTTTACGGCTGCTGAAAGCGTTTCTAATTTTCTAGACATGTGTTGTCAGGAAATTGTTTATGAGTGACGGAAGTATAACACAATATGAAAAATTATTATAATTATCTATACACTCCGCGAGGCATAAGCTGAGCTTTGCATTTGTGTGAGTGTACATGGATAGTGTAGGTGTGACAACCGGCCTTAGGCGCGGCGCCATTCTGTCTCGCCGCGATCCTGCCTGATTGGTGATCACTCACACTAATGCAAAGCTCAGCCTATACCTCGCGGACAAAATTTCAAGCTCCTGCCTGATTGGTGATCACTCACACTAATGCAAAGCTCAGCCTATACCTCGCGGACAAAATTTCAAGCTCCTGCCTGATTGGTGATCACTCACACTAATGCAAAGCTCAGCTTATACCTCGCGGAGTGTACCTATAGTTCTCGAAAAGTTTTCCACGAATAGTTTGACACATGTCGGTTTTCACTATGTTTTCCTTCGCCGTTTTAAGTTAGCGGTGTTACATACAGGACTTGGAAAAGATAGTGGTTCACATGAGATGCAAACCAAGGGCTACGTATCTGTACTTGTCGTTCTTTCGACTAGACCTGCCGTCACTTTTACTAACTTTAACTGTTACTAACCTTATGATATTAATTAGCTAAATTTACGTTTAAGGGCGTGTGGGCCGTAATTTTGAATTTTTAAAACAACTTTAAGGCCTTTAAAATAGTGTATTAAACCTGAAAAAAATATATGTATTAGTTAAGGATTTAATCTAGTGCAATTCGCAGTCAATAACACGATTTAATGAATTTTACTTGATAGAAAAAAATCCCAAAGTTACCCCTATTCAAAAAGTTATTTCAAGTTTATGACTAAACTAATCAATTTTTTTACTAAATTTTTGTACTCATCGAAAGCCACTAAAAAGTTATAGATGCATTCGCAGAGTTTGACTTGATAAAAAGTATCAGTTATTCACTATGTTTTAATATCTACCATATATATAGCGCGCCGTACGGCAGGCCTGATCAGTCGCGTTTCGGCGCTCACGGACGACGGGCCTGTGCTTGATTTTGCAATTTTGACAACCGATAAATTTTAAATATTACGATCACAGTGCCACAGTATAACAATATCAGTAGGTATTACTAGTGAAGCACGCTATGATCTTGATTTTTGATTCCGTTTTCATTGGAATTGCAAATAGACGCTGATACTAATTAGTACGCTGTTTACTTTATGTTGTAGACCAAAGTTGTAGGGGTCTCAAAAACTGACGTCGATAACACATCAGTAAAAAATTCAATGCGGATGCAATGGAAAATAGATAAGTATCGGTAAAATATTCGTCCGTCAAATCAGAGATCGGGATAAGGATACAATGAGAAGGGAGAAATCCCCTGCGTAAATCCCCTAATATAAATGCAAGTTAGGTATCATAAATGATACCTAACTTGCATTTATATGCTATTTAGGTAAATTCTTTGGTAGTAAGGTACTTAGTACTTGGAAGAAAAGTTCTCACATACAGATTTTACCATTTTGGAAGAGACTTTCGCGCAAACTATTCAGTTTAGAAAAAAAATGTTAGGAACTTCAATACAATTTTGAACACCTTTCCATAGATGGTTTTGTTAGAATTTTTATTTTTTATTTCTTTTCTAAGTTGGTGACACCACCAAAATTTATGGTTTTTTTCTTTTTTTTGTATCAAAATGTTAATATTGTTCATAGAAATTTAGACACTCGACCAAATTTGATAAGAAGCCTTTTAGGCAGTAAAATTACTCGTAGAATTTAACTCTGCACTAAGTTTCCGATTCGTATTTTTTATATAAGGGTTAGAATCATTTCCTGAGCATAAAATCACAAAATAATAACAAATCCAGGTGGAGCTTCAAGCACCAGCTCGAAAAAAACGTTTTGGCCGATATTCTAAAAAATTATAAAGCCTATTATTATTGTAGAAAATAAAATTTCCCATCTTTTGTTGCCAGTAAACTTTTTTTCGAACTTACCGATTACGATTTATTATGTCAAATTTGATGATAACAATGTAAAAATAATGAGATGTGAATTCTGTTCCCAGTAGCATAAACATGTCCCTTTTTACCGGAATGGAAGAAGGGTTATGTTTTTCGCGCGTATCTTTATGTTTGTAAAACTTTTATTTCCACATATCTTCCAAACGGCTGGATGGATTTTGGTAACTAAGATATTCTAAGACTAGTCTGACTCGGTAAAGTGTCCTAAGATAGAAGGTAATATTTTTTTACGTGTAGATTTTTTTGTAGTCGGGGTTTTTAAATTAAAGTTTTTCTATCTTATTGCTCGTTGCTCGAATAAACAGCACCGTTCATCATCATGATTGAAGAGTTGAACGAAGAGTTTGGTCTCCACTTTTGTAATAAGAACAACGAAGCTGTGAAACACATTGCCAGAGTGGGTTTTGTCGAAGGTTCGAACCTTGGGGTTACGAGGTACACTGTGCTTGTTTCTATTAGAGAAACAAGTTCCATCGTAGACCACATCATTTTCATTATTAGCGGCATCATCGCAATCGTATCATTAAATGGGTTATAAATCGTAAACGGTAAGTTTTACTAAACAATTTTTTTCAATTGGCGTTTGAAGCTCTACCTGGATCTGTGAGCATTTTGTAATTTTATGCTCAGTAAGTGATCTTTACCTCATAGAAAAAAATTGGAATAGAAATTTAGTGCAAAGTTGACCAAAAAACCTTCTATTTTTACTGGCCTTACATTACGTTTCAGCACATTTTTTAAAATTTTTGACGAACTTGTGAATTGTTAGGAAACATTTTAAAAAGATGGATGAAATTGGAAAAGCCGTTCTCAACTTATAGTGTGACGAAAAAGAAAAGGTTAAGTTTTGTATATCTACGAGTAAAGATAAATTTAATATTTCTTCGTTTATATATCAAAAAACTCTTATGACTTCACAATTCACAAAATTGTTATCACTAGTATAAACAAATATTGCACAAAAAATGAGTTTAAATTACAAAGTCCAATATTTTAATGTTATTTCTGCACTGTGGCACCGATTCCGCGGTCGGTGACGGTCGCGAGAACAAGACAGCGTTAAATGTCTAATTTGACAGAACTACCTGGCCTTAATATGTCCATGGTTTGTGTGGTTTCATTAAAAACTTGTACAATCCAAAAATATCTTGTGTAAACAACTAAACTTACCTTAAATACTTATTTATCTCTCGGACATTATCCCAAACCACAAGAACAAATAGACACGCAACGTTCAACTTTGACAAAACCACATTTGGTGGACAAAAAGATACTCTACCACGTCGAGTTAGAATTTAATTTAAAGTTTATCTTGTTAATATTAATTTTAGACTTCACCACAAAGCATTTGAGTTACAAATGTAATTTACTTGTGGTTTTGTAAAACAACGTTTACTTACTTAAACAAATTAGCGAGATCGACAGTTTTTTGTAGTTACTTTTGAAATAGCAAATAAATAAATAACGGTTACATAAGATAAGAAAACTCTGTGTTAAAAAACACAAAAATAAGAAAAAATACAAAAAAAACTTAAGAACTATAAAGTGGGCATTTTAATTGGCGGATTTATCGTTTAGAACAATCTCTTCCAGGACACCGTGCACTGACATTGCATCTACACAGTTAATTTTTTTTCTAGTAGGTTCGAGTTATAAAATTTAAGTCACTCGTACGGTACGTAGGGAGTAGCGTTTTCAACGAGTACTACTAACGACTATGTTAATAAGATGGAAATTTCTTGAATTATTGGTGTTGTTTACCATTCAACACACGAATTGCTCATCCAGTATATATATCATAATCCTAAAACAATCAATCTCATGTCAATCTCAATTCAATCTCAAATCAGTCATGTACAAATTTGTCATATATTAAAACATACAGAATGTAAGACCTTTGTATGAGAATTATTTTATTGTCATCTCATCTAACAGATACCATAATCCCATGCTTTATTTAAACTTTATATTCATGCATTCACACAAACTTGCATTATTCTCATGAAATTGTCATCTTTATCCGATAAATAAGGTTTTAAACCTTACTTTAAACGAAGCTTATCAATATTTAATGATATTAAAAGTTATGAGCGCCTCCGTGCCTGGCAAATGTGGTTTTATTATCAAAAGGCATAAGAAGTCCAATAAATGTTCCCACTGCTGGGACTCGGACCTTCTCTCACAATGAGGCAGCCATAATCCACCACGCTGGGCCAGAGTACAAGTGAATAACGCATGACATCAAAAGTTTTTTTTAATATGAATTGACGAGACGAGCAGGACATGTGTCTGATGGTAAGAAAGATGCCTGCCACATAACAGCACAGTGACACGCAGCTATTGGAACATGAAGAGTCCACATCATTACCTAGCACTGCACTGCGCTCATTACCCAGAGATCTAAGATGTTATATCTCTAAGCCCTGTAATTTGGTAAGATTCATGAAACGTACCGGTTTCCTCACAATGTGTTCCATAGCCGTTAAAACAAGTGGTGAAGACAACTTCGTACCTGCCAACCTGCCTTTAAAAAATATTTTGAGCTGAAGGCGGGCTTCGAACCAACGTCCTTGAATCACATGTTTAAACTATTGGGTCACCATGGTTTATCATTTTATTAATTAACAGGAAGGAATTTACATGGAACAATTAACAGGAATTTTATAAATTATTGTGAATGAAGTAACAATAGCGGTAAAAATAAGAAGCTGGCAACTCAGTTAAAAATGTCGATCTTGTACTGAACACTATATCGTCCACTGTATAGCAATTTCAACCGATTTTGCTAAACAGTGGTGTTGCGTGAGTCAATCTTGTAAACAAATCAATGCGTCCTGCGCTTCGGCGCTAACCCAAAAGTCTGTTAGATACTAGAGGCACTCACCGCCAGGTACTATAGGTCAGTTAGAAAAAAAAGCTAATTATATATTTTACAATAAATTCTGGAGGATCAAGACACGAGTTGACGGTAAGCAACAAACCTGCTCATTACAGGCACGGCAAAGCGTTGAATCCATATCGCTGCACAGCACTGCGCTGCGCTCGTCATCGTAAAATGTAACATGACTTATCGCTTTGTAATTTCTCGAATCATAAAAAACTTATGATAGTTTTTGAACACGTTGCACAGGACTTTTAAATGTATTTTTAGCAGCGCCCTGTGATTTTTCCCGTTAACTTTTTTTTTTTGAGATAAAAATAACTCTATTTAATATATCAGACAGAGATCAATCAAGTAGTGTAATGTTTAAAACGTTTGTTCTTGTCTTGAATAAATATTGGTAAAACGGCTGTCAGTGAATCCTCGTTTAATTAGCTCTCAAACGTATTTCTTATTACGTAATGATCAAATTCACTCACAATACACCTGTTAAAGATAAATTCGGGAATAAGCATACAATAGCGGAAAAAACGCAGGTGCGTGCCTGACGCACTCTTCGCGTTTGCACCTTGTGTTTTTTTAAAAAAAGACCGTTAAAACGACGTTTTTTCGGTTCGATTTTAGAATTGTTAATTTTGAGTTTAGAAGCGTGGTTGATGACGTATCTATTCATTTGATTCGACTGCGACTGCGCAGTTGACGAGGTCGCTCTGTAATTGTATAAATTAATGTGTAATGTGGAAATGTTAAGATGGAGGGAGCTTATAGTAAAATAAATTTGCATTGTATTATTATGACAATAATAATTGTTTATTTACGAGAAGATTCACAATAATATCATACAATCATTATTTTTAACAATAATGCACAATATTCTGTCGTTTAGACTTGCAGCAAAATCAGTTTCCAGCGAGCCCAGGGGTTATATCTCAGGATTTGTCATGAGATTTCAAGTTTTTGGACTTTTCTCAAGATTGCGGCCCAATTTTGCAAATATCACGAAATCTCAGGATTTTAGAATTTTCAATAAAATACAGCTTACAAAGACTTCTTTAGTAAAAAGTAAAACAACCTAAAAATAATCTTCTTTTGGTAATAACTGTACAATTAAAATTAATACGGAAGGGGTGCCACTGCCACACGCTTAGAGTGCGACATGCAACGCGTGAGTGAGATGGATAAAACGATAATAATTACAACTTTTTTAAATCGCTAAGTACGTTTGAGTTAAAATTTTCAAATTGTAAAAAATAAAAGGATTTTTCAATGGAAATCAGGCCTTTCTCCGGACTTTAGATTTTTTATTTAGTATCCTAAGTGAGCCCCAAACTAGGCAGAGCCTGTATCTTGGGCGTCCTGTCAGCAGTTTCCTGTTGCTATATAGTACAGGCGTACCTATTGTCTGTTTTGAGTACACAAATAACATTATATTGAAGAGTATAGTTACGGATCCGAAATAAACCTAAAAAATATTACAGTCAATAAATTTGTATATTGTAATAGATTAATTAGTGTGAAGTAAATCGAAGAAAAACATGGTAAGAAATGTTATTCTTCGATAAATATTTTTTGTAATATAATGTGACGAAAAGAGCAAGGTGATGATGAAGAAGAACCTGATGATAAGCAACATGACTACTCATAGTAGTACCCGAGCTACGAACACGACAATGTTAGCAGTTCGGGAGCGTGGTTCGGCGCTGATGTTTGACGCATAATTTGATTTTATTTTGTTCATAATTATTGTTGAAAATGAAGAATTGTTTTTAAGAATTCAAATATTTTGTTCCTAATTTACAATTTTGATAAAACAATGACTTAAAAAAATATTAACAAGATTTTTTTATATGTCACAGTCCTTCATTTTCGGCATTCTATTTTCAAAGTCGTTGTCCTTCTGATAGTGTGTGTATCTTTACTCTGTTGTAGGTAATACAGTGACGGGGTGCGTGACTCGGGAACCTCCACGTGGACTCTATAGACACAGTTTTATTTTTACGAGGCTCGCAATTTTACGGTGATGTTCCGAACTATGCACATTGTATATGTCTTCTATACGCTGATTGTTTGTGTGTTGACGTCCACCGGCAGGCGCAGGCTCCCAGCGTGTCTGCTATAAACAGTTTTTGCCGCGGCCTCTCCCGCCTGTGTGTTAATTGAATGAAGTGAAGAAGGTATCCATATTGATGCGAGCCGTGGGAACCTCACCTCGGGCAGCGCTCGCCAGTTATACCGTTCATTCATAGTGGACGTCGGCGATTCCGTTTTTTACCAGATTGCACAGAGCGAAGGCAGGTTTTGTAACAACAAAACGTCAAAATTATTTCCCAAAAGTTTTAATTGCGCATTTTCCGTTCCTCTTAGATAGTGCTATTCCAATATACTATTAGTAATCCATTTGTGTTCAAAGTTCCAACCATCCAAACATTCGCATTATTGAGACTATGTAATAGTTGGATATGTACTTTTCTATGTATGTGAGTAGTAATTTTTTTAAATAAACATTGACGAGACGAGCAGGACATGTGCCTGATGGTAAGCAATATGCCTGCCACATAACAGCACAGTGACATGCAGCTATTGGAACATGAAGAGTCAAAATCTTTACCTAGCACTGCACTGCGCTCGTCACCCAGAGATCTATGATGTTATATCTCTTAGTGTAATTTCTCTGGAAGCACTGCCTTTCAAGCCGGAACACAGTAATGTTTGTTCATTACTACTTGGCGGTAGAATAACTGGCAAAGGTGTGGTACTTCCCCAGGCGGACTCTGTCAAGAGTCCTACCACTACAAAATAATTACATAAAGGTATAATTCCTTATACATAGTACGTTTTAAGTAAAAGCATGAGAGCTTACTAAGCTAACTCAAATTTCGGAACATAGTAAACCTACCAGAGAACATTATCATCATTAGCCTTTGTTCGTCCACTGCTGGAATACATCTCTCACAATACACCTCTCAGCCCGATCCTCGGTGTTACGTCTCCAACCGCCACCAGCCGGCTTTCGTATATCGTCACTCCATCTAGTCTCAGGGCGTCCTACACTACTTTTATCGATTCATAGTCTCCACTCCAGAACCCTTCCACCCCAACTACGTCATATCTGTCTGCCCCCTGCCACTCAAAATTTGCTAATACGCTGAGCTATGTCGGTCACTTTAGTTCTCTGTTGAATATAGTCCTTAGTCAAAGAGGTCAATTACCGAAAATTCCTTAAAAATACTTTTGAAATAAAACATTTGCTCTTATATAGAAATCGTTTTTACAATACTAAATGTGATAAACATGTCTTGACATAAACATGATAATGAGACTCAATCGTTCAGATCTAAGCTGTAAAGTAATCGACCTAGAAATAGGAATAGGTTACACCGCTACTATTGATGGCAAACTTTACGATTCAATCTTGAAGCGTCGCCATAAAGCGCTACGTGGCGACAACGTTCACTCGTGGACGGAATAAGAACTAATAGGTGGCGTCTTGATGTGTGTATCTACGACGTCATTAGCATGCCTCATGTAACGTATTGAAAGCAAAACAGGAATACAGATGCCTGTCCATCATCAATAACAGAATAAAAATAAACCCTATTTTCTATCGCACTGTTCGTAGCTCAAAAAGCGACATCGTTTCATGGTTGATGTTCCAAACACTCGAACGAAGAGCTTTGACTCTACTTTTGTGATAATGCGTCGAGGATGTGGAATGCGTTGTCTGAGTGGGGTTTCCCGATGGTTTTAATCTTGGTGTCTTATCGAGAGTGAATCGGTTTCTTTTTTCTATAGTGTAGAGTGCCGAGACGAGCAGAACATGTGTCTGATGGTAATCAACGTGCTTGCCTCATAACGTCACAGTGACACGCAGCTATTGGAACATTAAAAGCCCAAATCAGTATTATCATAATATTATATCAATTATCTAGGCACTGCACTGCGCTTGACACACGAAGATGTAGGATGTTTTATCTCTATGTCCTGTAATTTAATTGGAAACATTGCCCTTCTGGCAAAGGTGTGTATGACTTTCTTCTAGATAGGTATGATCCATCATAGACCACGTCGATTTGGCGGTCAAGTGTAAGTTTTTTTGGGGTGTCCATTTAAGCAAAAAACTGGCCGAGGCCCGCGGTTTCAGGAGCTCTGTTCCTATTGCCGTTATTATATTATAAAACCTCGAAATGTTGTGTTCCAAATGTCAACCCGATCTTTCGACGTCATTGAGCCAAATCTATACATTGACTCTCTCCTTGCCAGAGAAGGCCCCGAGTCCCAACAGTGGGTTACTTCTTGTGGACTGCTTATGCTGTTATAAACGCTTTAATTTGTGTTTGATTCCCTGGAATACTACATGTCATAGCGTCTATTCTTTATTTCAACACTTTAAATCTTCCATAGATTGCTACAAGTGCAATAATTCAGGTGTAAAGCCGTAAACACACCGACCTCTGATCCCCGCACATAAAGCCCGCTGCGAACAACGGCTGTTGTGCTCGCAGCCTTAGTTAGCTTTCTACAACAGTGCTTCTTTATGATGCCTCCTAGTAATATTTTAAATGTCAATGTTTGGGTGTTTGTTGTTATTTTACGTCGTAACGTATACATGGATGGGCTTGAAATTTAAAACACAGTTACTTTTCTATACTAATATTATAAAGCTTAAGAATTTGTTTGTTTGTTTGAACGCTAGGGTCTCGGGAAGCATTGGTCCGAATTGAAAGATTCTTTTTCTATTGGATTTATCGATAAAGGCTATAAGGCTATAAAACATAATGCTACTATCAATAGAAGCGGAGCAAGAATCAAGAATGTAACAAAAACGGGAAAAATATTTCTTTTTGAGAGTTTCCGTAACGTACTTTTGACATGACAGCATGTGTCTAAGATTGCGTCACCTTAGCTAATCAAGTTTGTTTCTAAATCTGAGTTGGGACGATCAATTTCCGACAGGTGGCGTAGAAGGTAGCTGAAGAGGTTTTTTGTTTGAAAGCGATATTCTCAGGAATGAGTGAACCGATTTCAAAAATTCTTTCACCGTTGGATATGTACGGGATCCCGATAAGTGCTATATATGTACCACGGGCGAAACCGGGCGGACATCTAGTTATTTATAATAACGAAAATGACGCGGGTAAAACCGCGAGGCACTAGTAGTGATAACTATTAACGTACTAACAGATTTTGATGGAAACATAACATATTCATAACTAGAGATTTTTACACACAAATATACTGTAGATATAATTACTCGTAATATCCCTCATAGATAACCTATACTTTATGGTGACTATAGACAATGTATTTATTATACCTCTAATATATAATAGTGAGATGGGTTGTTTATGCTTTAGTTTTTTTTTCATATTCTGATATACTTTTGTGAACATGAATGCCCGAGCGACACGAGGCTAGTTTTCAAACTAGGACAGCAAGCTAGTGTCAGCAAGCTACTCGTAGCAAGCTAGCACTTCTAGCTTCGTGTAGACAACGCTACACAACGCTACACAACGCTACACAACGCTACACAACGCTACACAACGCTACACAACGCTACACAACGCTACACAACGCTACACAACGCTACACAACGCTACACAACGCTACACAACGCTACACAACGCTACACAACGCTACACAACGCTACACAACGCTATTTTGTCTACACGAATCTTGAAGTACTAGCTTGTTAACACTAGCTTGCTATCCTAGCTTGAAAAACTAGCCTCGTGTCGCTCGGGCTGAACTGTGAGTATTACTTTGATGGTATTTTAATCACAAAATCTCCATGTCTTATGTCAGTGCATAGTCGCATGGCGTGTGGTCAGAATAAACGATATTCATTAGAAGAGCTCGTCGTTGCCAGACATTTGTCATTTCATAATACCTGAAGGTTTCTTAGAGTACCTATGCTTTAGAACCACAGGCAATACCGATAGACTGCTATTAAGTTTGTGTCATAGTAGTTTAGTAATAAAAAAATAATGATTTGCCTAGACACGGCTGTCTGGAAGAGATCACTTTTAGCGATTAGGTCGCCATTTGCTACTCTATTTTTAAGATTATTTGTTTTGTAAGTTTGTTTTGTTAAGTGAAATAAAGAGTTTATCTATCTATCTTAAAAATAACTTACAAACTTACGATGTTCAGTTACTAAAAATGAAGCTAACAAAATTAATATGCATATTATAATGTATTGTATTATGATAGTAGTATGATAGTGACACTTCTTATTTGCCAAGTTAAGATTATACTACGGATAAAATGCCTCTTTATAGCTGACATAGTAGATATAAATTTATAACAGAGCAGCAACACCCAAACACAACAGAAATCTATATTCATCAAACAAATGTTATCTCGATGGGAATCGAAACTATATGGGTAAGTGAGCATAGGAAAAATATTGATGATTTGTCAGTCCCGGCCTCCTGGCCTATAAGCCTACATGTCCCGGCATTATAAGTCAGAGGAAAGGTGTCGGCTGCCACAGCGATAGTTATGTGCCGAGAAAGCACATTCGAATATTGTTACGAAGCCTTGTTGGAATAATTGGGCTATATTTAACGTTGCTGGTTTTAATTGCCCGTTAGATGGTGAGGAATGCTTTGTTTGTACTGGGTGAGGAGGAACCCAGCGAATCGAAAGGAGCTTAGTGAACTGACCATATGAAAGGACTCGACTTTGACATAATTATTATAGATATACAGCAGAGCATACGCAGCCCAATAAATGTTCCCACTGCTGGGACTCTGGCCCTTTCTCTGGCAAGGGGAGAGTTAAGGCCATAATCCACCACACTGTCCTAGTACAGATTGTTGGATGACACGTATTCTCGAAATATTTTAGATACATGTCGTTTCCTCATGATGTTTTCCTTTACCGTCCTAAGTAAGAAATGCATTACCAACACGACATCGAAAATACAGTAGTGCGCGTGGTATTTGAACCCGGGGCTCCAGATCGGCAGGCGCCGATCTCACAACTAGACAAGCTGTAACTTAGATAGATAGAAACTCTCTATTATCCATAATTCAAAATGAAATTGTCAAAATAACTTAGCTTTAAAACCAGCGAGTCAATTGGCGACCTTATTGGCGATTAACTAAACGCTATCTCTTCGTGCGTAAGTGTTTTTGGATAAGTGTAATTTTACGATTTCGCGTCACCGACACCCTTATATCTTTATCTATACAAGTCTATATATAAACGAAGATTCATGGAAGACATTGTCTAAATCTAGAATAATTTTAAATTAAATAGGTAGAACATTTTTTCGGCCTAGATTCCCTTTCACACCATCTCTATTTAGAGCCGCGTAGTATTTGTCTCTGTAATCTATACTAATATTATAAAGCTGAAGAGTTTGTTTGTTTGAACGCTAGGATCTCGGAAAGTGCTGGTCCGAATTGAAAGACTCTTTTTTCTATTGCATAGTCCATTTATCAGGGAAGGCTATAGGCTATAGAAAATAACGTTACTATTAACAGAAGCGGAGCATGAATCAAGAATGTAACAAAATCGGGAAAAAATGATCCTTTTTGAGTGTTTTCGTACGTTTCGTGCTTTGACATGACACATGACAGCATGTGTCTAAGATTGCGTCATTGAATATCACAGATTACATACCTCTTGAATATAAAACCTGTGCTAATCTCTGAGTTGGTACGACCAATTTCCGACAGGTGGCGTAGCAGGTAGCTGAAGAGGTGTTTTGTTTGAAAGCGATTTTCTCAGGAATGACTGAACCGATTTCTAAAATTTTTTCACCGTTGTATATGTGCGGAATCTCGATGAGTGCTATATATGTTCCACGGGTGAAGCCTGGCGGACACCTAGTATACAATATAATTATGTATTCAATTTCATGAACCGTTTCTGTAGTACCCTGTCCTTACAACCTACTTACAGAAAGGTGTTGTTATATTGCTTACCTGTAATTAAGGTCGAGATATAGTAACGATTATCAGAATCGCCATTTTCTTGATAGTTTCAGCTGCATTATAGATTCAAAAAGAAATACACAAAAGCTACTCGTAATTACAAAATTTTTACATTATCATAAAACGTGTTGTGAAAGTTGCAACACAGGCCATTAGAACTATTATTTACTATAAATAAATACCTTTACGCTTAGATATAGATCAACGGTGTGGTGTGAAAAGTGTCCACCAATATTTATCTGTTTTTTATTTATATTGACTGATTAATGGTATTTCTATGTATCGTAAGCTTTGATCGTAAGTATCTTTTTAGTTTTGTATTGTGTACGTGGTTTTTATACTCTGTGAAGTTACGAATATTACAAATATAATAATAGTTGTAAAAAGAGGGTATTTATTTATTTTATTCAATATTAGGTTACAAGCACATTTGAACATAATATTCTTCTAAATTCAAAATGACAAAATAAGAAAAATGTTTTTGTGGCGTGCCCTAAACTCTGCACTAGGCAATGTACTGGTATCTACAAAAGCTTGTTAATGATTAGAACATTTAGAGTATGAATTAGAAAAATTAGACTATCCTCCAAAATCTCGGTTTTTCCGAAAAAAGTAAGTGAAACCAAATAGAAAGAAATCTTATTGGAAACGTAATCTTATTAGTTAACTACACATTTGTCTAATGTGAAATTTTGTTTGTCTAATATGTCAAATACATTCTACTCGTAATTTGTGCTCACGTGATTTCGAGAGCAGCCAACGTACTTAGGTATTTGGTATGTGAGGCTGAAAATTTGTTACAGCTCTCGTATTATCGCCCAACTCGGAGGTGACATCCATTTTACCCCGCTGATCACCAGCCAGGTCTGCTCTTATTACAAACTCCAAGAATATTTTAATGCAACATTATTAAGCCTTATTGTAAAAACATTTGGACTTTTAGGTTCTCTATTTACTGTTGTAAAATTGTCTTTCTCTTAATTTAAGCATTTCAGTTTGAAGTTATGTAACGAGCTCAACCTCACAATAAGTGTTGACGGGTGGATCGTTTTTCTTTCATCTCACGTTAGTTTTTGTTATTATTATAAGTTAATTCTGTAATCAAAATTATGTTTGTCGTTTTTATAGAGCGTAGGGTAAGTTAAAACAATTTAATATAATGTTATAATAAGTACTAATTAGTTCCACATTTTGATATAATGTATTATTATTTGTGTAAATCGTTCTGATATTTTTGTAACCTCATGCCAATGACATATACAATACTTATACAATTGACTGCCCTAGTGGCTTAGTTGGTAGTAGCTCTGCCTGCGAAGCCGAGGGTCGTGGGTTCGATCCCCACCCAGTGCAAATATTTGTGTGATGAATTCAAATGTTTGCACTGTGTCTGGGTGTTTCTATGTATAATAAGTATGTATTTAAAACTATATAAGTATTATACCAGCTATCTGGCTGCCATCACACAAGCTTTGCTTAGTTTGGTGTCAGATGGTGTTGTGTGTGAATTGTCCACCAATATTTATTATTTATTTTATTTAATGAGGCCTTATTTTTGAATGCCCGCAAAGGGTAGAACTGTTGTGTCTATAACTCTTATTTATAACATCACCTTTGTACATAGTTTTGCAATAAATGATTCTGATTCTGCATCTCCGTGTTGCGGTATATAATATGTGAACTACTTATGTACCAATTTGCCTCAAACACTCTACGCAAAATTTGCTGCCAGTTCTCGGAATATTTAGAAATTTGCAGTAACGTTACAATCTGAGAAACATGGATACATTTTATATTATTAGTTTATAAATCGTGGTTTTCTTTGTAATTTAATTTTGTTAATTTTACCTGTAACGGAAATTCGACAAAATACACCACAATGATCAAGAGCTAATTGGCAGATGACACAAGTCCTCATAAGATATATTTCTTCAAACATATTTCGGCCTCCTCCACCGGCGCCCTTGTTCCTTGAGAGATGCTATCTACTAGGTCACAGATTAATTAACACTTTAATACTCTCCACTTCCTAAGACCCAGGAAGCTTTGAGACGCAAAACGAGTACGAAGTGACCCGCGGTCACGTGACCACACGCCGCCGCGTTCTCGCATAACGTAGGAATGAGCTACACCATACTCAGATATTCACTATTCAGACTAGCCAAGTCTAACAGGTAGTGGAATACGCCTACCTACTACGTGTCTACATAGTGTTTTTGGCCAGACTTCAAATAGATGAGTGAGTAGCACTTGTAATAATGATATTAATTTATTTTTCCCTTTTGTGTGCCTATTTGTGGTTTTGGAGTCGGTTTAATTTTTTGTAAGAAAATAGTTTATTAATAAACAACCGGTCCACCCGCTTCGCCTGTGGTATATAATTTTCTAGACTCTAGCACTCAGGGATACACAAGTACATCCCCACCGGTGAAAGAATTTTCGAAATCGGTCCTGTAGGCAGTTCCTGACATTAGCGCGTCCAAACAGAAAACCTTTGGCTTTATAATATTAGTTTAGATTATTATCGAAGTCTTGAACTTTGCCAGAAAATTGTTCGCTTATCGATTTTTATCGTAAACACTTCTGAGAGAGTACGACAGATTTGCATGATCTAATATCAGCTTCTTTTTTTCTGTTCGACTACTTGTAGCTCAAAGATGCGATATCATGTCGACTTGTCGAGGTTGATATTTCAAGACATTTGACTCTTCATTTGTCATAAGACCGTCTAATGATACTCTCTTCCCATTGAATCACATAAAACTACTTTTATTTATACACAAGGGAATATTTGTATACCTACCTACTGGTATGCCGATCACTCGAGAAAATTCTCAAAAATGTTTTACGTATTTGGGGGGATTAACTAGAACTGCTAATGCGCCTCCTTTTTAATTATAACTATTGCAATTATATCTAATGAATAAATTTATCAATAAGTTGAAGAACAGTGCGTAAACCTTTGCACCTCTGAAAGCAATCGAATGTGCCATCTGCCATTGTAATTAATCTGTGACAGCTGATATATTGCTAATTGTAAACTCAGCACATAAAGCTAAGCTTACACGGCCAAGCCTTCTCTTCTGCAAGATATTAAGAAATATGGATGGTGTTTGTTCATTGCATCTATTACAAATACAAATCCTACTAATATCGATGTTTGAATGTTTGTTGCTCAGTCACGTCGGAATGTCTGACCGGGTCAAGTTTAAATTTAGAACTCACTTAGATTACACAATCTGGAAGAACATATTAGGTACATATACATGCTTTTTTTTGTGTATAAAAATATATAAGTATAATACTCAGATATCTGGCTCCCATAATACAAGCTTTGCTTAGTTTGTGGCTAAATAGTGTTGTTTGTGAAATCTCCAAACAATATTTATTTATTCCAGGAAAATAACGGGAACGGATACTACGCAGGTGAAACCCCGGGCTGTTGCTAGTAATATATTTATAATAAAGGGTTCACTAATGTTTTACAAACATTTATTGACAAAACATCACTTTAAATCCAACTAATCGCATAATATTCATTGCAAAAACTTTACAATTTAAAAATGTTTCATTGCTAAAACAACGTTTGGTATAATATTTATTTTAAAAAAGTCTGACATGAACAAATGTTTTATTTTACAAACCATCATTTCATAGCTATTACGGCAAAGGTTAGTTTCATTTAGGCAATGAATGATATTTTGTTACTCGTATTTGTATTTTTTTGTTTCATAAAGTACTTACTCTTTATTCATTTTGCAAACCTAATCATAAATATACACGGTTTGTGTAAAAAAATCTGGATTTTATTTATGGACTGGACTATCCCACTAGGCACTAATCGAATACTCAAAAGACTCGAAAAAAAAAATTGGTTGCCTGTAAAGTCGGTATACGGGCGAAAGTTTTACGTGACAACGACTTTGAGTGGTAAAATAATTTTACGGAAGGGACGCGTGCCTTTCACTTTTTATGTCTGTCTCTCTCGCTCTTAGGCGGGCTAACCATGCCCGAGTGGAAGGGACGCATGCCTCTCACTCGCTCTCGTTGAGAGCGCATAACGTGAGCGGAGCGTAACGCAGTTTCTTGAAGTGTCACCTGGCAAACCAATTTATAAGACGTAGTCACGTCAAAAACCACAAAAATTTACTCATTCTGTGTGAACGTAGATGAAACTGCAACTTTAGGAATATATTCCTGAACCGCGTAACATGAGATGTGTGTGCAAGAACTTGCAGAAACTTCTAACAGAAATAAATAAAGCATTAACATCTATCACCTGTCTTCGTGTGTAAATCTATTTCCTAACGCGTTCCGCAGATCTCCACAGACATTGTTGCGAGTTATTGTAGGATATGGAGAAAACTACACAGATTTGTCAACGTCGGCGTCGCGAACGATGGAAATAACTACGCTAGCTTACCTGATAAATTACTGAAATTATACTGTGTACTTTCTATCCTGACGCCTGACGGGCTCAATCCATTCATAGGTTCTCTGATTAATCTAGCTAGGAGACATAGATTTAAACACATACCTTGAGGATTAACATCTTTATTACGAGTATCTTTTGACCTTTGTTGGCTATCGAGCAGAGCTCAGTGGTTTCATCCATGCAGTTTTCGTTTCCGTTGTTTTCTCGTGATTAAAGTAAATAAATCTCTATTTATAAAAACGTTGTTGGTTTGTGTACGCTTCAAAAACTCAAAAATTTCTGCACCGATCGAGCTGAAATTTTACAATGATATATAATCCGCATCAAGGATTGTTTTTATCTAATTTTTGGATCACAATGTGCCACAGCGAAGCGTGGCCGGGTACAGCTAGTACATTATAAATATTGGTGGACATTTCACACACAACTCCATCTGACCCCAAACTAAGCAAAGCTCGTACTATGGAAGCCAGATAGCTGATATAATACTTATATATTTTTAAATACATACTTATTATACATATAAAACATTCAGGCACAGTACAAATATTTGAATTCATCACACAAACATTTGCACTGGGTGGGGATCGAACCCGCAGCCCACGGCTTCGCAGGCAGATTTACTTACTACCTACTACCTAAACCACCAGCCAGCCTACGGGTACGCAACCTAAATACTATCTATACATATAATCTGTGTATATAAATCTGTAGGTAAATGCAGATTTGTTCCTGGGTTGGGGTAAAAAATTAATAAATATGTCAATAATAAATACACGTGCGTAGTACATGTAGGTGTCTGCAAGTTGCAAGCAAATCACACATTTTCACGTTTTTAGTATTCGATTAGACACAACTTATATGGCGATACGTCAACATAAATATATATTAACTAAATCTGTGGGATTTTCAAATTGGTCTCGAAAAGAAGCAATAATATAAATAAAAATAATAAAGTATTTAATTTTATAGCTTACTTAAGTAGAGGCGATCGATCGTCCCATCTCCGATAGCCATGTAGGGAGAGTGTGCGGCTCCGGACTGTTTATAGACTGTTTTCATCGCTTGCGCAGGCGCAGCTTCTGCGAACTTGTGGAGAAAACACGGGATTTTACTCACAAGTCCACTTTCATTATTATTCATTTATTTGTACATACCTACCATATATTAAGTCATAGTTTTTACAATATTGAAATTAAAATAAACATAAAACATTGTAATAAATTAAACCTAGATAGCCACTGGCAACGGAGTAGTCCAAGCTACTGGTGATTAAGGCTGCAGAGTGAGGAACTTCCTAGCAATGCGTACTGAGTCAAGGATTACTTTATTTGCATCTAAATCTGGATCCAACATTCTGTCAAAATACTCTTAAGACGTTGGTTGAGTTCGTTCGCTAAAACAACTATTGGGGCTATGATCGTCGAATGAGCATCCCGCATGGTCGACACCTCTGGTACTTGCTGAGCTTGTCTTTCTCGGTTTTCACGAAGTTCTCGTCACGAGCTATGGTGACATCAACGGTCACAACTGGCGCTGAGACCAGTCTACCAGCGCAAGCTCACTTTTCAAATCACAATTTAAATAAGACAGAATAAGAGCCCAACAAACATTTTATAGGTCGCCACAACGTGCCGATTCTTACTTTTGGTTCTTTAAGCTGGTCGCAAATACGTCGCTATCACGTTAAAACAACCGAAAATAGGCCCATTATATACGAATCAGTGTCGTAATAGAGTTACGTAGCAGTCGTTTAAATAGCTATATGGTCGTATAGTGGTTGTATAGACGTCGTGAGACGTTCTTTTCGTCGAGTTATGATGCTAATTGCCGCTACTTTATGGCATTTTATCGAATAACCAGCATTCACCAGGACTTTTATACGGGATTTCGATATAAAGTGGTTAATTAAAAGTATAGTATTTAAACTAAAGCGACAATTTGCAATGTGTGTTAGTTATTATAATCCATTACTTGAAACGCCATTTTGTCATAACTATTACGTCTTTGAATCATGTTCAGGTACAGAAATCTGTTGGGAAATTAAGGTTATCGAGTGATATTTGCTACTTTTCTCAATATAGCTAACGCGCCTTATATATTCGTTAAAATAAGCAATATTTTTGACTATATTTTTAATGAACGTGCTACCAGCTACCTTTATACCGCTTCAGGTTTAAGACACAACCGTAATACAACATTTAAACGACTTTCCACTCCGGCCGCTTCTTTCTGAACAGCCATATTAACGAAATTTTTAGGGTTCAGCTGAAGGAAATTTAATATAAAAAATCCATGAGAATTAATTTAATATGAAATTGTAAGATCAGTCGCCATGCCAGTTACTCGTATGTAAAGTTATAATTGTTAGTAGTTTTGTAAGATCATCAACAAAATTATTTTTAAACCATTGCTTTAAAAATATTTTTGTTATTAAATTCAACTCAATTCATTTATTCATACCATAAATTCATAAGAACACTTGGTAACGTCATTTACAAAAAGGCTGTGTACATAATATGATAAAATAACAACGTCAAAAGAATAAAGCAGCTGTAAAGGGGCCTAGTCAATTACATGCAGCTGTAAAAGGCTTTGTCGAAGACAAAATAACAAATAATCAATACACACAGTACACAGATACTACATTAGTACAAACAATGTAACATCAAAAGTCTTAAAATCTATTATTTTACCTTATTACAAGATTCTAATTTCGACACATTTCTCTTCCATACGTTACTATCTTTAACAAAGTCGTCTATATTATAATATGCCTTGCTCAATAGGTAGCTTTTATTTCATTTTTAAACTTGGTTTCATTGAGGCTTTCCACTTGTACAGGGATTGCATTATAGAAGCGAATACCATTACATTTGAAAGAGTTATTTGTTTTCTGAAGTCTGCACTTAGGAAATACAATTTTGTGTTTATGGTGCGCTTTTGGATTCAGATCAGTTAATTTCTGCAGACGACTTCGATTTTTTCTTACATACATTATACATTCATAAATATACAATGAAGGGACTGTTCATATGTTAATAGTTTTGAACATCTCCCGTACTGATTCTCTAGGTGATCTATACTAATATTATAAAGCTGAAGAGTTTGTTTGTTTGTTTGTTTGCTTGAACGCTAGGATCTCGGGAAGTACTGGTCCGAATTGAAAGATTCTTTTCTATTGGATAGTCCATTTATCGAGGAAGGCTTTAGGCTATAGAAAATAACTCTACTATTAATTGAAGCGGAGCATGAAACAAGAATGTAACAAAATCGGGAAAAAATATTCCCCTTTTGAGAGTTTTCGTACGTTTCGTGCTTTGACATGACACATGACAGCATGTGTCAAAGATTGCGTCATTGAATTTCAGTAATCTGTGCCTTGAATATAAACCTTTGCTAATTTTTTTTCTAAATCTGAGTTGGTACGACCAATTTCCGACAGGTGGCGTAGCAGGTAGCTGAAGAGGTTTTTTGTTTGAAATCGATATTCTCAGGAATGAGTGAACCGATTTCAGTCATTCTTTCACCGTTGGATATGTACGGGATCCCGATGAGTGCTATATAATATACCACGGGCGAAGCCGGGGCGGGCATCTAGTAAATTATATAGACCACGGATTGCTCTTTTTTGCAATATGAAAACAGAGTTTCTGTCCGCAGCCAAACCCCATAATAAGATCCCGTATGACATAATACTGTGAAAGTAGCCAAAATAAACAAGCCTAGCTGTTGCAACGTCTGATATTTTTTTTATTTGACGAACTGCGTGGGCAGCTGAACTGATTCGATCAGCTAGTCTCTCTATGTGAGGACCCCATTGAAGCTTTGAATCTACTGAAATACCCAGAAAACAAGTAGATTGTACAGGTTCGATAAGCTCATCCTTCAGTCTTATATCAAGTTTACCGCACATTACATTGCAGAGTGTGAACTTTATACATTTCATTTTAGTTGGATTAAGTACTAGATTATTTGCATCAAACCATTTGTACGCAATGTCCAAAAGTACGTTTATTTCTGTGAAATCGTTTATTCCTCTCTTAATTTTGAATAGAAGTGATGTATCATCGGCGAACATAACTATTTCTATATTTTATGTTTCTTTATCATAAAAGGTAGATCATTAACGTATATAAGAAACAAGAAAGGTCCAAGTATGAAACCTTGTGGTACACCCATTCTTATAGGCGACTCATTTGATTGCACACCGTCAACATCGACTATTTGTACACGGTCTTTAAGATATGAAGAAATGAAATTTAGAGCTGGTTTCGAAACCCCATAAAACTGCAGTTTCTTTAAAAGAGTGTCATGATGAACTCAGTCGAAAGCTTTTGATAAGCCACAAAATACTCCCAGAACGTCATGATGATCTTCCCAGGCTTTCAATATATAATTAGTTAGTTCAATACCTGCATCGGTAGTGGAACATCCTTTTGTGAATCCAAATTGGTTACTATGTAATAGATTATTAATATTAAAGTAAGATAAAAGTTGCTGGAGAACAAGTTTCTCGAATATTTTGCTGATGCAAGGCAAAACCGAGATGGGTCTGTAGTTTCCAAGTTCGTTTTTGTCTCCAGATTTAAACAGAGTTAAACATAGATTACTTAAGCTATGCTCCAAAAATAATTTTGTTATTTTAACCCATGTTCCAAAGAAAATATTATTGCCTAAAAATAATCCATAATACATACCATCTCAATATATACATATGTAGCTATACATAGTTTAAATGATTACGTGTGGATACCCTTTGATTGTATTTTTTCTAATTTATATTAACCAATACAATCTAATCTAAAGCAAAGAAAGATTTGATTGTTTGTAGTAAATAAAACCAAACACGATTTTTATTTTTTATTTACACCCTTTACTATCTTATCTTACTTCAAAGAATGAATAAGTGGTACAAAATAATACTTAATTCTTTCGACATCAAAATTTAATTTTGTGCGGAACCATCTACAATTTGGTTACACTTAACATGTCGTGTAGAAATATTTGATATGATAAGAATAGAACATCTAGTCATTTAAAAGTAGTGTAAAAGTGTTCATATTTGCTTAAAGCCGTAAAGAATTGCAATTTATCACTCTAATACGATCGTCATGTAAAAGTAGTTCTCGCGACTCTAATACAATTAATGTCGGTGTAAAATCCATATAAACGTTATTAAGGCGACGTACTGGTTAATACTACTGAAAGTTGTATAACAGTTTTGTAAAGCAGTCGTATAGAAGTTTATACGATGTCTATATACGACTAAGAGTTGTATAGAGATAAAAGGCACTAAGTCGTGTTACACGCTAAAATTACTTCAGTGCGATGTTTATAGCAGTTTGAATCGCGTTATAACCACTTATACGACTAAAATGTTTGTTGGGAGATTACATAATTGCAACTACAGTTATCTAAACAGTCCGTTCTACATCTGCCCCATTCAACAAACGCCACTCGCGGGTAAATACCACACAATCAGCCATCAAGCGACAGACTTACAAACACGAATGCACGTTATCTGAAGTGGACAAGGTACAGTCGACGACTGTCTCCGAGCGAAATTTCACCAGAAACATAGTTTTATGTTGCTTTACTTGCCATCATCAATTCATCAAGCTGTATTTCCCAATACATACAAACTGGTAAGTTACGGCTGGTCTAGTCGGGAGAATGGCGCCTGCCGATCCGGAGACCCCGAGTTCAAACCCCACACGCACCACTGTCTTTTCCGCTAACTTAAAAACGGTGAAGGAAAACATCGTGAGGAAACCGACATGTACCTAGAACCTTTTGAAGTCATGTGTTATACACCAACCCGCACTGGGCCAGCGTGGTGGATGGTTTTCGGCCTTAACTCTCTCCTTGCGAGAGAAGGCCCGAGTCCCAGCAGTGGGAACGTTTAATGGGCTGTTGATGATGTTGATGACGACAAACTGGCTGTATCCAATCTAAAGTCATTTTTTTATTATGTAAGCGTTTTATAGAGAAGAAGCTCTACGACGAAGACAAATAGTCTATCTGTAAACACAGTTTTTAAACTTTGCCAATTTTTACTCATGTTGATCGATCCACGATCCGAAAATCCTCCGTACCAAACAAAATTACCTACACAAGGATGGTTCAAGAAGGGAACTGTGAGAGTAATAATATAACAATTAATTTCAAGCTGTGGAATGAAAAAAAACATATTTCAATCGAGAGAATGGTTTTCGGTCGACAAGGAATCATGTCATAAATAAATGTATGCATCGTGGAGTCACTTTAGAGAAACGTATTATTATTTTATTTTATTTTATTCTAAATGGAAAACAAACAGCATTACATAATCATAAAATTTAGATGAGTGGAAACACTGAAGCCAAATACAGTTTTCACTGATAAAACAAACAGAAAGAAAAAATAGTTAATACAGATAGAACAAGTAGCAACAAGTAGATACCACATACGGGGAGCGAACAGACACAAATATCACTAGTTAGGAAATTACAAATATATATAGAATTTAACAAAAATTAATCAAATTAATGGCAATTAAACGTTTAGCTTTAAACCTGCGTTTTTATGATAACAAATTCTTACTCTTTTCGTATTTGTCCTTGGTTATATCAAAGAACCGCCCACAAATTGCGTTTTTAAAAGAGTTATGCCTCATCGCGAACAAATCGACGCCTTTAGAAAAAATAACATTAAAACTTTGAATAGTGCGAATAAGAAATGAATTCTTCCGATAATTCGTGACATGAATGACATGAATATCGTTAGTGTTGTGTGTTGTGGACAACCCTGCATTTTTTTAAGAGAATCCCTTATTCAGTTATATCTCATTTCTTAATGATACGATCCACTATTTCTTCAGTCTTCGTAATAACAACGTATTACTAATTACGTTACATTACGTCAGACAGTAACTTTAAACTAATAACATCTCTCATGTTACATGTTAAGAGCTTCCTTGTTTACTGTGAACTTTCCAGCAACATTGTACCCATGAACGCCGGTCTCAAATCTCGCTGAACACAACACAATAAATTCTTCTCTTAATGGACAGACAGAGTTAAGCACTGACCCACGCGGTTACGAAACCATGGACGACTTATCGTTACACTTGGTGTACGAAGTTAAACCTACAGCCAACGACCTGCCCACGGAAAGCGGTTGAAGTTGAAGATATGGCGGCTTGTTGTACAATTAAAACGAGCATTACTTTGAAATAATAACGCCATTTTATTTTATTAATCTCAGTTCCGTAAGTGTTACAATCGTTCCCGCGCTTCTCTTTATCTAGATGGGCATACCAAGAAGCGTCACTTGATCACGTGACCGCGATATTGCGCCTTCTGATTGGTCGACACATCACATCAACGTCAACGTCGTCTTTTAAATTGATAATATATATTACTGGTCTAACAAATTTTAATACCATGAAAATAATCAAATGACAATAATTACAAGAGATGGTATTTACGTAAGTCCAATTACATAACAGTTTTGTTAAAGATTTCAGTTGTTTTGAGAAATCCATCTGAGAATAAACGTCTTCTGCTCCGCTGCTCAGTTTGTTTGGGCTCGGGCCTCCTCGTTGTTCGGCGTCCAGACATTCTGGACTGTCGTCGCTAAATTGCTACTATTGACTGGCCTTGTTGGCTTAGTGGGTAGTAACTCTGCCTGCGAAGCTGAGGGTCGTGGGTTCGATCCCCACCCAGTACAAATATTTGTGTGATGAGTTCAAATGTTTGTACTGTGTCTGGGTGTTTCTATGTATGATAAGTATGTATTTACAACTATATAAGTATTATATCAGCTATCTGACCACCATTTTACGAGCTTTGCTTAGTTTGGGGTCAGATGGTGTTGTGTGTGAATTGTCCACCAATATTTATTAAATTATTACCTACTTTTTCTTTGTTACTCTGCTAATTATAGTACTCATAGATGACCTCCATTTGGAGGTCTTATAAATTTTACTTGGCTATTAGTGGTCATTTCATAACCTTTCTGAATTTACTAGTTTCTTAACCCCAGCGAACTTCTAGACACGCTGTTTGAAAAGCGATGAACATGAGAAGAAGCTTCCTCGGCCAGGATTCGTCATCACACTACAAGATGCCACCGAGGCAAGTTCTTGTGTGATGCCCAGGGTACACCACGTGGAGGTTCCCGAGCCACGCACCCCAACTAACGCTCCTACTGCGCTAGCGCAGACTAGTCAGTAGATACCACTTGAGGCCAACGATCATAGGAAGGTATATTAAAAAAACGGCCAAATAACTTTTGACTAAGAAATTTGGTTGTCGGTTTACGCGCTGTTAGGGTTCTACGGCGGGTTCTGTCCTTGCAGAAAAAAAGAAGTGTGTCACTCGGAGACTGCCGCGGTAAAGCTATTGCATGTTGCATGCATTTTTATCAACATAATCAATAGGGATGTTAACAATTTTTCGGAATTGCATTTATTTTAAAGAGTGACATTTGTTTACCATAAAAAATATTACGGGAAATCCGTTAAGTTGGCAGCACTGCTAAGAGCATTTAGTCTGTAAAGCTAATACAAATAAGATTCAAAGTCGAATGACCGAGTGGGGAGGACGGCGTTACAGTCTTCCATCCCTCTTTCTTGTGAACATAAGAAAGAGATGCACGATCACTAAAATTCGGTCCCCAATCCCGCGATAAAAGCTATGCAATAGCTTAAAAACAGTTTTGTTCCCACTAGAACTATTTAATCGAAGATTACATCTACAATGTTAAAGTTAAAATATTGAATTGAATTAGTATAAAAGCGCATGGCGCACGCTATTTGTAATGTCTGCAGAGGGAGGTTAAATACTGCAGTCAGCATTTACTTCGTATTGTACTTAATTAGAATAACACAACAGTCAGCGTTTGCGCAGTACAATAATTATTTATAAACAGCCACAGGCTAAGTAGAGAGATACATAATTGCGTGCATCGTAAAAATGTAGTTTGAAGAGACAGCTGTCAGCCAATATTATCATGTCGTGTTTTGACAGTTGCTGTGAACGCATCTTTAAAATTCACTCTCATCACCAAAGAGTTTACATATACTACGAATAGAGTTGGCACAAACGCCTTACACCGAAAGCACGGGTAGGATCTTTCTAGCCTTGTCGCTCTTGTGGAAGCGTCATACTTTTGTCGCGGCACGTCAAACTGTTGCCATAGAAAGTATATACGTCATCTGCTTACGATTGACACAAAGGAACCGAGCTGAAAATATAACTATATACGTAGTATATGTAAATTCTTTGCTTATCACCTTTCATAGGAACTATAACTTCAAAATTTAGTAAATGGCACACTGAAAGATCTCGACGCGTTAGACTCGATCTGTGAACCCGCTGCTACAACCGTTCTATTCCCGATTGATTGATTTAAAACTCAAAACATGTTATCATTCCGTGGCATCGTTTGTTGCCAGTTAATTGTTATTCGACAAATGAGTTCCATATTTCCAATTGTAATTGATTTACGCTAGTTTTCCGCCACGAATCGGGTTTATGATCGATCACCGGCGCTCGTTGGAAGGTGCTCGTAATCGAATAATTTATCACATGTTTCCTGCATCGAGATATGAAATTAATTAAATAAAACTGTCAAGAGAGTCAGAGCTTGGATGTAGCTGTAGTCTTTGTCAATTTTCAACTAATTACCATCGATATAATTAAAGAAACGAAGATGAGGTATGCTATAATCTAAAGACAACATAACGTGGCGAAAATTTGTTTGAAAAAATTGTCAGCGAACGTACACAATTGTCAGCGAACGTACACAACTCCTTGTTGCGACTGAGACTAAATCAGGAGACGTCACCTGATTTTGCATCGCCATTGTAGAAGCGCGTTTGCCGCTTCTGTCGTTGTTAAGAGTTCGATGCTAATTATCTATTTATTTTAAAGTAATAATTCTTTTAGCACGTTAGGGAATAAAAGCGGCCAAGTGTGAGTCGGACTCGCCCATGAAGGGTTCCGTACCAGCAATTAACATAATACATGTTAAGTTCTTGTAGTTCGTTGTAACTTTGATCGATATTTTAATAATAGTGTTATTTATGATTTACTAAAAATTATTTAATGTATATATTATTTTTATGTAGTCAAAATAAAATTAAAAAGTTGAAAAAAATTAAATATAAAAACACGCAACAAAAAAAATGTTACTGGTCAAATAAAAACTCCCCCACGCCACAGATCAGAAAATAGTTACTTCGTAACCCACGCGCCGAACGTCGCTCAAAGGTCCCCATAATACTGACCGCATTACTTATTTTTAACCCCCGACCAAAAAAAGGGGTGTTATAAGTTTGACGTCGATGTCTGTCTGTCTGTCTGTCTGTCTCTCTGTCTGTCTGTCTGTCTGTCTGTCTGTGTGTGTGTCTGTCTGTGGCACCGTAGAGGTCAAACGGATGGGTCGATTTCGATGCGGTTTTTTTATTTGTAGGTTAATATCCGTGCGGATGTTCTTAGCTATGTTTGGTTAATATCGATTCAAGATGGCCGCCTCCACAAAATGGCGGACAAAATATTTCTTCACAACCTACCTCAATATGGGTATCAAATTAAAGGGCTTGACTAGTAGAATACTATACATTATAACAAATTTCAAATCCAAGATGGCCGCCACCACAAAAACCGAATTGTAGTATTTTTTTCACTACTACCTCAATATGGGTATCAAATGAAAGGGCTTGACTAGTAGAACGTTATACAGATGATGCGAGATCCGAGGTAGTCGGGGGATAATCAAAATTTTTAATTTTGTTCTTGTTATTTTATCTAACTGTGTGCCGAATTTCATCCAGGTTCCTTCAGTAGTTTTTGAGTGATAGAGTAACAAACAGACACACATACTCACAATTTCAATATAGGTATATATGTAGGATTAAGTAAGCACAATGTTATTTATTGAAGTTCTTTTGAAGATATAAACATCGAATTCAACTTAGTTCTCATTTTACATTTATATGTTTGACGGGATTTCATCTTTACAGCCGCTGTACAAAATAATTAAAAAAACTGTAGCTAGTTAATTAATTTGAGCGATAAATTGATTCTAGTTGTAACTGAATTCTTTTCCCGCCGAATGGTAAACGAGCATCGGACACATCGATCTTGAGATAAATACAGTAATAGTAACTCAAAGGTGAAGTCAATTTGCTAGAATTTATGAGATTAATCTTTAGGATTGTGCCCGGGGGCACAGGTGCAATGCAGCCCCGCGCAGGTATACATACATTCCAACCCCTTTCAATACCACTACTCAGGGGTAACAAACATTTCATTAACTTTTTTAACCATTTTGGGTTTAAGGTTGACCGCAATCTCGCCTGATGTTAAATGACCATGCAGTGTAGGATAGATCGCGCTTACCCACAAGAAACAGAGTTATTTTCAATTTGAGTTCTTCTCAAAGATTGAAATCATCCGGAAAAAACCCGCTCAGGCAACGCCTTCCACAACGAAGACGTTCTTATCATAAAAGTATTTACATAATGAGTTTTGAACGTCAACCTTGAAACGATGTTACTTTTCAGAGGTTTGAAGCTCTGAAAAGCGACATCGTTTGGAGTCCGATCGACAAAAGAGCAAAGTGGTATTAAATTACGTAACAAACCTAGCAACAATAATATAATGAAAATTCTACTCAAAATTGTTGAGTAAAATTTTCAACACTACTACTTAAAAAAATAGATTTAAACTAAAATATTTGAGATGATACTAAAATACGAATTAAGATGTTAGCCTCCAATATAATGTAAATCGTAAAATTCATTACCTTAACCATATTACATCTGTAAGCACCACAAATTCAACATTAAGTACCCGAAATTACTCCGTACTTACCTTTGTAAGTATCAGAGTTCATAAAAAAACGTTCACCAAATCTAATCATCAAATTAAATGTAAGCGCCACTCAAGTCGTAACCGCCACTAAACCCCGTAATTTGCCCATTAAATCTACACAACACAATAAAATACACAAAGGCTCGTAAATGTTCCAAATTGGTTAACAATCTCCAACAATCACTTCGCGTTTCTTTGAAAATTAAGTCGAAATATAAAAATGTTTCGCGCCGCTGGTTTGGACGATGCTACATATTTTTTCAGTGGAGATTTTGAGAGAAGATAGGAACTGTCAAGTGCTTACTTTATGCTCGAATTCGTAATCAGTGAATTTTAATTAGGTGAGCGATAATTCAGGAGGTATTAAGGCACACATTGAGAGTTTTAAAGAGGTTCGATAAACTTATTCATTTGACCAAAACTCAAAGCATGTTCTAAAGTATTTCGATAAAAAGTTAGTACAAACAGTAATTTAAACAACCAGGCCCTAAAGGCACCCGGCGCAAAGGTACCCATAGCACTGGCAGTGTTGCCCCACCGAATATGTAGCGAAATTGTATTATTAAAAAAAGAGACAGACAAAAAGCGAATCGTTCCTCAGTACAACATGAATACTACAGACATAAAGTACCTTCACAAGCAGCGGTTGATGGAGGTTTTCTGGGAGGAAATTTCTTAAAAAGTTTGGGTCGACTAAGATAACTATTTGAGACTTGTTGTTTAGAAATAAGTATTTAACATAGGTAATATTCTAGGTAACTTAGGCCGTAAGTATTCTTGCCTGCCAAATATAACAAATCTGTATCTATACTAATATTATAAAGCTGAAGAGTTTGTTTGTTTGTTTGAACGCTCGGATCTCGGGAAGTACTGGTCCAAATTGAATGATTCTTTTTCTATTAGATAGTCCTTTTATCGAGGAAGGCTATAGAACATAACGCTACTATCAATAGAAGCGGAGTATGAATCAAGAATGTAACAAAAACGAGAAAAAATATTCCATTTTGAGAGTTTTCGAACGTTTCGTGCTTCGACATGACACAGACAGCATGTGTCTAAGATTCTGTCATTGAATATAAACCTTTGCCACAGATTACATACGTCATTGAATATCACAGATTATATACCTCTTGAATATAAAACCTTTGCTAATTATTTTTTTTCACCTTATAAAGTTTGTCTGTTGGGTACCTGAATGGCTTTTTGTATGCTACTTTCAGTATTGCACTTTGGGCTCGTTCTACACTAATCAGGTATGTTTTGCAGCAGAGCCCCAACAGACAATACAGTAATATACACTATAATATATTTGTCTTCGAAATTTCAACCCAGACGTTCAAACGTCCAGACCCTCAGACGTTCCGACGTGATTGAGCAACAAACATCTCAACATCCAAACTTTCGTGTTATGATATTAGTAGGATTTTTTCAAAAAATAAAAAGTATCGGTCGAGCGACTAGGCGACCGCGGCTTTAAAATATGACAAACGCATAAATCATCTATCCAATATTTAATTAAATATCGTTCAATACTCACTGGTGAACCCATCAACTCATTTAAACTCGTGATTGACCTCGTGGCTTAGTGGGTAGTAACTCTGCCTGCGAAGCCGAGGGTCGTGGGTTCGATTCCCACCCAGTACAACTATTTGTGTGATGAATTCAAATGTTTGCACTGTGTCTGGGTGTTTCTATTTATAATAAGTATGTATTTAAACTATATATGTATTATATCAGCTATCTGGCCGCCATAGTACAAGCTTTGCTTAGTTTGGGGTCAGATGGTGTTGTGTGTGAATTGTCCCCCAATATTTATTTATTATTTATTTAAATGTTCGCACGATTCGTCCACCGCGAACAATCCGATAGATTCTTACAAAGGGAATTTAAATTTTATATACGATTGGTCATAAACATCTGTGGGACGTTTTGGACCGCCATAAACGTCAGAGGCACTGGATACACAGATACTCGGATTTATTACATCGTTTTATATATATGTCGAAACATCGGAATTCCTCATTCTAAGCACAACTTAGAAAAGGGGCCAAATATATTTCCGGACACTTTATTTAAAAGATATAGTCCGGACAGTATTCAGATAGTTATTTGAAAGATTGATGTTGTAGTGGTGGTAGTCTTTTTTGTAAAGCTTCAAGGCACTCGTTCTACTGCAAAGCAAGTAATAATCAAAGATTCCTGTGTTCCGGGTTGAAGACCAGTGTTTCCGAAAAAATTGCAGGGTTAAGAGATACGTCTATTATTTATAGGGGTTATGTGCGCAATGCCACGCTAAGCAAAGTTTTGGATGTGTTTAAAAACTATACTTTTGAAAAGACACCAATCTATACTAATATTATAAAGCTGAAGAGTTTGTTTGTTTGAACGCTAGGATCTCGGGAGGTACTGGTCCGAATTGAAAGATTATTTTTCTATTGGATAGTCCATTTATCGAGGAAGGCTATAGGCTATAGAACGTAACGCTATTATTAATAGAAGCGGACCATGAATCAAAAATGTAACAAACATCGGGAAAAAATATCCTTTTTGAGAGTTTTCGTACGTTTCGTGCTTTGACATGACATGACAGCATGTGTCTAAGATTCCGTCATTAAATATAAACCTTTGCCACAGATTACATACCTCAACTTTGCTAATATTTTTTTCTAAATCTGAGTTGGTACGACCAATTTCCGACAGGTGGCGTAGCAGGTAGCTGAAGAGGTGTTTTGTTTGAAAGCGATATTCTCAAGAATGATTGAACCGATTTCAGTCATTCTTTCACCGTTGGATATGTACGGGATCCTAATGAGTGCTATTTACGTGGTACATACCACGGGCGAAGCCGGGCGGACATCTAGTCACTACATCAAAAGGTGTGGTTCTTTCCCACATGGACTCTGCAAAGAGTCAAAGAGTCCTCAATGGTCAAAGTCCGGGACTTAAACTGTGTGTGTTTGAAGCCCTGAGACAGAAAGTGGTGATAAAGCTAGACTCACTAAACTAAACTTGCTGACAATGTTACGAGTACTTACTAGAGTGTGTTTGACGCTATAGATCATCAGAAATGACGGTTCCAGCTTAAATTCCTTCTTGATTCCCCGTAAAATCCATTTTTAAAGTACTGGAATTGGATATTCATTGTGCATACTTGGTAGACTTCCCCGTGATTTCGATACTATTTAGCTCACCAGGAACCAATTAGTTAAGAAGCGTTACTTCGATATTAAGTGAGTGTCGTTTAGCACAACAAATGGACTAGTAAAGTGATGATGATTTAATTTTATGCCGGATTCCGCCGTCCACTCTAAAGTGCGTAGATTGTAAATAATCATTAGCGACCGTTCCACAGCCATTGTGTTAAGGTACCGGTTCGCGCCCGCTGGCTCGGAATCTCATCCACCGCGGCTCGGAATTCAATAACGTGACAATATTTAATATGCCTTGATGATATAACTTAGACACGATAGTCAAGTAGCTAGAACGAGCGGATTTTTTACAGTAAAAAAATTTCTCCACAGACTCCGGGGGAAACCTTCTGTTGGTGCGCCATTGACATATATTTTTCGTGGGCATGGAATTCTAGCGTCACGCTCGAGAATGATAAGAAATCTGCGGGTAAACCTGGGGCCATGGCCATTTAGAAATGTTGACCCATCTAGAGATGCTTGCTATGCTCATGGCCACACCCTCCGGTTTCAACCGAGTAGTTTCCAAAGTAATCAAAATCTGAGTTATAAGTTTTCACTTCTATCGGCAGTTCCTATGACTGCCAAGATTATAACCATAGGGGAAACCCACTCAGGCAACGCATTCCACTGCCTAGACGATCTTGTGAACTGTGACTCTTCTCACAAAAGTAGAGTATTCGACTCTTTTAGGAAGCACATGCGCTCCTCAGCGCCGGTGTCCGCGGCCGCCGCTGGGATCCGAGCCGCCTCGTTAATTAGCCAGCATTAATTCATATCGCTCAAGCGCCGCTGAAACAACAGGTCAACGGCCGACATTACGTCACCTCGCTGTATGGACATACAGTTGCTCGGTCTTGGTCCTTGACAGTTGAAATTTTGACATCATTCTCGGCACCGCTTCTTTTTATCTAATTAAAGTATCTACTAGACTACAGGCCCGTGAACAAAATGTATGGGTCATATGATACACCAGGAGACCTATGTAGGATGATAGAAGGGTATACAGTAATAAGATTGAGCACTATGCCGTCACTTGTAAGCTGTCCAACTGAGTGCAGTTGTAGAGGGGGGGTTCTAAACCTCGATCATTTCTCCTTGTCGCATGATTTTTGTACGGCATTGCGAAATAATGTATCAGAAGAGGTATTGAAACTGTATGGAACCAAAGCCGAACATAATCAAATGACCAAATTTACTCTGTAAATCGTCGGAAAATCATGATTTTTTTTCACAAACTAAGAATTAAAATTTATAATTTTTATAGTTTTAATGCCTCTTCCAATGTATTATTCCACAACGCTGTACAAAAATCATGCGACAAGGAGAAATGGTCGAGGTTTAGAACCCCCCTCTTCAAAAAGTGACGGCATAGTGTCGAATCTAATTACTTTATACTCTTCTATCATCCTACATAGGTTTTCTGGTGTATCATATGACCCATAATTTTTGTTCACGGGCCTGCAGTCTATACATTCCAATGAAGAGTTCTCAAACACCGCCTATCAAAAACAGTTATCAATAATTACGCTACAGCATATGTTAATGTTTCCAAACTTTGAAATGCTCTTCATGGACAAGTTATCACAAAGGCAATCTATTAATAACTCAATTGGCAAAGTGATGCCAAAAAAAGTACTAAATTACGCTAAACGCTAACTTTCAAATTTTAATATAACTTGTAAATACCAGTGGACTAGGTGAAGAGCTCCCTTGCAACCAACGAAGTATTACAAATAGAAGCGTTATAGTCTAACAATCATGCAATAAATCACAGCGGAACTTGCACACATACACATATACCTACACTTCCATTTGTATTAATAAATAAGACGCGGAAGAAAGAGACAACATATCCAGAATATCGGTAGTTGGAAAGGAAAAGATATAGGTTTAGCAAACAGCATCATACCACAACACAATCTGCTGCCATGCTACTAATCGGGAGGTTTACCGCCGAACGAAACATGTCTTAGCTTTGATATTTCTCTCTCTTTTCTTTCCGGTTGAAATGATAGAGATCGCAATACAATGGCAAAGCGAAAGTCGATTTAGTTAGAAGGCCGATTCTCTCTTACACTCTCGTTCTAATCTGACTATATCCATCTCGCTCTATCCATTCGTAGGAATAAACAACCAAATTAAACAACAAATAATTTGAAAAATAATTACAGTGTTACTTACGCATGAAATGAAACATTTTCTCTTTAACAGTTGCAGTATAATTTTACAATGTCTATAAACACAGGATGGCATTTTTCCTTCTGTTCACATCACAATGTTACCCGAAAATACCTGCAAGCGATACGGACTGCTCTCGACACTGGAGAGTGCTCCACTCCGCTAGGGCACCAAGAGGTGCCAAACACTATGTCCCTCCGGCACTAGCCCGAGCCGTGGTCGAGCCGTCTGAGGCGCCCTCGTAGCTAGCAGCCGTAACGCGTCCCAGGTATCATCCCATGCTACAGTGCTAGCATACCAGTAGGTTTTTATATAGGTTAGGTTCCTTTTGGGTCCTGCGCCCTCGGCGCTAACCCGAATAGTCAGATCGGTAGTAAAGGCGACTAGCGGCCAGCTGCCATAGGTTAATTCAAAAAAAAAAAAAAAAAAAAAACTGGAGAGTGCATGACTGAGCCCGGCTAAGGTAATTACCTCGGTTTCGTCTTGCCAAAGTTTTGCTCGAGGAACTCGTCTATTAATAATAGGTCATTGCTTGCAACAAACAGAATGACACTAGATTTTTATACATTAAGACTAACAGCGTTCCACGGTGTTACCCGTGTCGATCCTGTCCTTTAATTTTCCCGCGATGAAAGTAGCCTATGTGTTATTTCAGACAAAAATCTGTCCGACGAAAACGTTTCGACGTGATGGAGCAATACAAACATACATACAATATTAGAAGGATTAAGATAAAGCTAGTAAGCTTGTTCTCTGTATTATGTAGTACAGTTTCATTATGCCATCGCGCTAGGTATCCTCGCTCGTCGCTGGGCGCGGCCTTGGCGGGCCAGCTAGCCGAGTGCTAACTGCCAACCACTTGTTATGGTCGAGGATAACTCTATTTATACGCGTGAGTGCTTAGTCGTAAAGGTTGTGGGGTTTTATACTATGTTTTTAACACATGGGTATAATATACTAGTAGTGGTCTGCGACTTTACAGGCGTAGAGCTCGTTCTCATAATTTTTCAGTCAAATAAAGTAAGCCTATTGGTGGCCTAAATGTTCTATGCATGCATATTACATGATTGTATTCTAAATGTATGCCAGAATACAATCGGTGTTCCAAATTTAACCCCGATCTTTTTTTAACTTTTTTTAACAATAGTATCCCCCACATAAGTTTTTGCTCCTTTAAATGTTTCCACTGCTGGCTCAATAAGGATAAGTGGAACATCATCGAAAGATTTTAAGAGTGTGCTGGTTTTCTCAATACGTTTTCTTTCAACAAACTCGTTCTCAAAAACAACTGTTCGAGTGTGCTAAAAAAATATAACTTACTTAATTAGTATACAACGAAAAATGAGTACTTACAATTATTTTTTTCATAGATATCGGAAAGCTATAGAGCTGACAATGACCCGATTTTTGCATGATTTTTACACCCAAAATTTTCAACACGCCTGAAAAAGTTTTCTCTAAAAGAAACATGCCCTTAACGGTTCAACAAAAACATTCCCGTTGCATTCTGTTTCTCATTCACCTTCCTTTAACATCACTTATGTCATCACAAAGAATCTGCCAAGAAATTATATCTATACTAATCTATACTAATACTATAAAGCTGACGAGTTTGTTTGTTTGTTTGAACACTAGGATCTCGGGAAGTGCTGGTCCGAATTGAAAGATTTTTTTTCTATTGGATAGTCCATTTATCGAGGAAGGCTATAGGCTATAGAAAATAACGCTACTATTAACAGAAGCGGAGCATGAATCAAGAATGTAACAAAATCGGGGAAAAATATTCCTTTTTGAGAGTTTTTGTACGTTTCGTACACATGACAGCATGTTTCTAAGATTGCGTCATTGAATATCACAGATTATATACCTCTTGATTTATATTCAAGAGGTATGTAATCTGTGATATTAAACTTTTGCTAACCTCCTAGTTGGTACGACCAATTTCCGACAGGTGGCGTATCAGGTAGCTGAAGAAGTGTTTTGTTTGAAAGCGATATTCTCAGGAATGACTGAACCGATTCCTACATTTTTTCACCGTTGGATATGTGCGGGACCTCGATGAGTGCTATATATGTACCACGGGCAAAGCCGGGGCGGGCATCTAGTGATATATAATCCGCATCAAGGAATATTTTTATCAAATTTTTGCATCACAAAGTGCCACAGCGTAGCGTGGCTTGTACAGCTAGTCCTCCATATTAACATGAGCTTTGCTTGTTCTTGCCATGCCCTATTACCATAAGTCTATAGATTTAATTTGTGTTTCGCGTCCTGATGAGACACTAATAGGCTATTAGGCAGAAGGTAAGACCACACCACATACTTAGTCGATCGTTCAACTGCAAAAACATGAAATGATTCAATGAAATTCGTATGGGTTGCCATATAATTGGAAGGGCCGGGCAAAAAGCGGTCGCGGCTATAATAGACGCGTAGGTACTGGTTGCTGGTAAGTACTTACTGTAACCAGGGTGGCATTATATATTTTTAATAACAATGATTTCATTTGCACCGGAATAAAAACACTTTTTTTTAAATCAGTCGCTCGACAAAGTTTCATTCTTTTTGCTAAATCAATCACAAATAACATCATCTAAAAAGTATTGTAAATTATAGTTTTTTTATATATTTCAATAACCACTACACAGATTTCGATATAAATTTAATGGGAACAAACTGAACTATGATCTACTAAACAAAAGGAACAAAAACAAGCAAAATCGATCTACAAAGTGCAGAGCTATCGCGGACCATACATACAAACATACACACCCGAAACGAGAACCTCCTCTGTTTTTGAAGTCGGATGAAAAGTGATAAGACGAGCAGGACATGTGCTTGATAGAGCAACAGCGCTTGCTGTTAACAGCACAATAGCGCTCACCATACATATTAACAAAACAAAGGAATAAGAATACGAATAATTTATTAACACACAGAAAGTTACAACACACACAAAAACTTCAGCACAAGATAGCAGAGAAGGTTGGCAATATCATTACAGTGTTTGTGTATATAATAAAAGACGTTTAGTTTAGGAGCAATAAGAGTTCAAACACTTACCTAGTAACACAGTAAAACGCAGTAATGTGCGAACATCATAGTGTTCCGGTTTGAAGGGCAATGTTTCCAGAGACTCCTGGAATCCTGTTTATCCTTCTCAGAAATCCTGGCCATAGAGATAAGCGTCTTGTAATATGTAGGTGACGAGTGGAGTACAGTGCTAGGTAATAATTTGGACTATTCATGTTCCAATAGTTGCGTGTCACTGTGTTTGTTATGTGGCAGGTATGTTGCTTACCGTCGCCTGATGGTAAGCAACAAGTCCTGCTCGTCTCATCACTCTATGCTATAAAACAAAATAATAATAATGACATGTAGTCACATCAATACCGCCTGTACGCTATTCTTAGGTTTACGTTCATGCCATGTTATCTTAAATGACCATTTGATTATTTTCTTGGTATTAAAATGTATTATATAGGTACATCTGCTTGACGTAATTTTATGATGGCAATCATTCTGTCTGTAATTTGTTTTTGAATTGTTTGTATCACGTAGGTGACAAGGAATTTGAAGCGTTGACCAATCACAGAGCTCTATATTGTAGTCACGTGATCGAGTGACGCAGCGTGGCATAGAGCTATCTAGATATAAAACGCCGCGCGGGTTGCTGCGCGGGAACGATTTAATAAGAAAATAAGTTGAAAACAAAATGGACGTATAATTTATTTCAAAGTAATTTCATGAATCTGATCCCTGTATTATTATGTATGTTTGCGACAAATCAATTATTTGTATAAACTTTTATATAATGGTTCTCGACAGCTAACAGATACCACCATGTAGTTTAGCGCGATACCATTTTAACATGGTATCACGCTAAACTGAAGTTTCGGCAGTTATCCCACTGCATGGCACTGCATCGAAATATCCGGGGAACGCTCTCTCTACAACCACGGTATATCCCGTACGGTAGAACCTCGATTATCCGACCGGTAGCCTACTTTATCTGACCGCTCAATTGGTGTGTATCTACCAATATATAAAAAAAAATATGGTACGATTGATAAATTGTTCTCGCTCGCTTGTGCTCGCTCAAAAATCAGTCATTTGTATTGTTTTATAAATAGCATAAATTATATTGGTAACTATTATGTGGTTTTTGGAATGTCAAAAAAAAACTAAGATCTGATCTAATTGCCTTTATCTGAACGACGTCATCGTTGATTTAACAAACAAATACAAATCCAAATACAAAAATCTTTATTGCTGTTTGCAGGTAAGATAAGGTGATACAAAACATTTTAATAATTGACCCATACAAACTAAAAGATATGAAATATTGTCGAACCTCTGAGTTTCATTTTCAACTGATGAATGTTTTGTTTGGTAACGTAGCCGCAAAGGCTAGCATTAAATACATAGATAGATAGATACTCACAGATAAAACAAAGGATTCACAACAAAAATTAAACAATTTACTGTAAAGTAGTGCAAAAGAGGGACGCCGATCTTATTGCTAAAAGCGATTTACGATATAAATAATACAGTGACGGTTTTCGGTCCATCTTAATAATGAATATTATCAACAGAATTGCATACAATTACCTCAAGGCGACCGTTTGCAACAATGTCTCTGGCCACCAGAACTAATCGCAACAACAAAGTTTACAGCAATGTATGTTTATCGGCACAGTTGCTGTCACAAATAGCATTCCGGAGAGAAAATTCTATTCATATTTAAGACTAGTAATATTTAGTACTAGTAATATTTTAATTCGCATAAGTGGGTCAAAAGTTTAAAATAAGCCACTGATTAGCCCATCAGCTAATTTATGGAAAATATAGATGTAGTACAGAGTAAGCATGGTCATCTTTTTTCTTTTAAATACAGAGTGACGAGACGAACAGGACATATGCTTGATGGTAAGCAACATGCCTATGATGCAGCTGTTGGAACATAAAAGTCCAAATTACCAAGCACTGCCAAGCTCTGGTGTTCCAGAGATTTGAGAAGATTTAACTCTGTGTCCTGTAATTTCGCGGCAAACATTACCCTTCAAACCACAACACAATAATGTTTGTATACTACTGCTTGACGGTAGAATAATTGGCAAATATCTTCATTGCAATTATTTGTATGCATTGCAATTACTAGTAAAAACGGACGAAATCAGGTGCGTATGTATATACGTAGTTGTAATCATTTAGTTACAAGTTTGCAATCTCGAAAGGTAACATAATGGCCAGCGGCTAATTGTAAATGATCGGCATAATGAGTAGCGCTCGGTTTATGTTAATGTAACGCTGATCATTTTCAATTTGCGTATCATTTTCTATTTTGCATATTTCTATTTTTCTTAGAGAGACGACTTAGTTTTCCTGTAAGAACTCTGGCGCATCGATCGGGCCGGTTCTGATGACCACAGGGTGGATTCTGCTCACATGACACCATGACCCACCCATTCCTATTTGAACTTGCTTAACCTGAACCCTACGTCAGCAATCTTTGCAGCTTATGTTGTTTGATCTTGAACCAAAGGCCGCTCTTTCTTCTTTCCTCTGATATTTATGACTGGCCTCGTGGCTTAGTTGGTAGTAGCTCTGCCTGCGAAGCCGAGGGTCGTGGGTTGGATTCCCACCCAGTTCAAATATTTGTGTGATGAATTCAAATGTTTGCACTGTGTCTGGGTGTTTCTATTTATGATAAGTATGTATTTAAAACTATATAAGTGTTATAACAGCTATCTAGCCGCCATAGTACAAGCTTTGCTTAGTTTGGGGTCAGATGTTCTAGATGACCATGGCTATCAGACTTAGTTATACGACAATGCTTTGAAGATTTATTTCAGACTACCAGCGCCCTCTGGTTTCACCCGCGTTGTTTTCAAAGCGAGCTGTAAGTTGTGTCTGAGTTATAAGTTTTCACTACTATCGACACTCCCTATGACTGCCAATTTTTTTGTAGGGTTCTTTTTCAGTAGGTACGTCTAATGCCTTAGAAAACATTTTTATTGTAATGTTGTTCCAATTTTTCCTTACATTCATGGTCGACGTACGCGCGTAGATACGCCTCGGTAACGGGGTCGCTTGCCTACCTTGCTTGCCTCACTTGCCTACATCGGCTCCGCGCCCACTCGGCTCTCGAGCTCGTCGCGCTCATTAGCATCACCAGTAGTGATGTACACAAAACGGTGCGTGTAAACACGTCGCGGCCCACGGCTACCCGCCATCTTGATGGGGTGACCACACCACTACATGTTCAGATACTTTATTTTCACCTATGACAGTAAAAAAAGTCTAGCAACAATTTTGTACTAAGTAATATTATTGAAAGGTTAACTATCCCGTGATTAAAAACAAATTTTAAGACAAATTCGATTCATTTATTTCACTAGTTTATAGTTATTTTTTGCTGCCGCGAAAAATTTATTCGTTGATAAATCTTCACTTTTGATTTGTTTTGTCAAAACTAACATCAAAATTTTACAGGGAACATTCCATTTTATTATTATACTTTTTCACATAATTAATCATATCCGCCTACAAACCCATATGGGATCCGCGCCGCTTTGCGGGTTTTAACTAGAAAACAAGCTTTACCGAAAAGCATAATTATTGAATGCAAAAATATTACAAATTCAAAATCTAAGAGTGCATTAATGACGTCATAATACGATTCGTCGACACACGTCAAAGGATCCGTCATTATTTTGATCAAAATTACGTAACTTTTGTTGGCAATGTAAATATTTATAGTTTGACCCAATAAAGAGATATTATGAATAAATAAAACATTTCGCATACATGGAAATAATGATTTCTTTAGAGACATGTCCAGTTATCTCAGAACTCAGAGTCACCGCACACCGTAAGCAATTCTGTCCCAATTCCGATAATTCATTAATCTCAGTGGTGGGTGTTTCGTTATTAGCCTCAGTCGTAACGTGATTTGTGGCATCGCTCGGGATTTTCACTGTTACTTATTATTTTGTACTAGCAGTATCCCGCGGGCTTACCCATGTTCCCTTGATTGTCGACAAAAAGTCTAGGCAGTGCATCCTCACTCGCTCAAGGTCGCGCGGTTTTAGCCTACAGCTAGACCGTTCCTCGCACGGAACAAGTGCCAGGCGGTTGTCGAACGCACGTCTGAGCGCTCGCGCAACACGTTTCCGCGCAAAATTACGTCGCCATATATTGTGCTGTACACGAGTCAAAAAAACCAAAGAATTATCATTTTTTCCTAGTTGTACAAAATATACCATTATTTTTATATTTTTCTGCTAACCGTACAAAAAGTACGGGACATTATAAAATAGCTTGTAATCGAAGCTGGTTGTATGTATTAGTGTAGGTAAGTACATTAAAATATGTCACATATTTATCAAACAACATTAAGACGATCAAGTAGAATAAAAACAGTCAAAGTATACTTTTATTGTTTTAATTTCAATGTGTCCGACCCTATGTTACGGCCTCTTCTAGCTGTCTTGCGCGTTACGAAGTAAATAACTAAAATATATAATCTGAGCTACAATGCTGACTACCTACATAACGAAAGGTTAACTTAATTTTTTATTAGACTAGCGGTCCGCCCCGGCTTCGCCCGTGGTACATACCTACATATATAACCTATGACACTCAGGATTACGTAAGTACCTACATATCGAACGGTGAATTCCTGGATCACCTCCACTAACACCACTTATGGTAACCTTTATGGTATGGTATTAAAGTTCAAATTGATTATTGCGAATGGTTTGTATGGGAAAAGGGAAAGGGCTGTTTGTAGGGCTTTCCCGGCAATTATTCGGCAATTAATATTAAAATTTTCTCCGTAAAAACCATCCTTGGGCTTCAACAAACATTAAAAAAAAAGAATTGGCCAAATCGGTCCAGGCGTTGTTGAGTTATGCGCTTACCAACACATTTTGCGATTCATTTTTATATAATAGATAATATGTCGACAACCCTTTCGATGCGCATCATTCCGCGCCAGACAGCGACAGAGTTACGCGTTAGAAAAGAGCGCAAATGTTTAGTTTAAAAATTGCGATAGGCATTGAGCGCTAATGCGAGCTGAATTGCACTTTGTTGCGTCCCAGCAAGAGTCGCTATTTATATAAAAAAAATTCGCTAAGTGAGGGTTCTGTAGTAATATCTATTCTGTGGTCTAGGTATGTGTTATTTTAGACAATAATCTTAGTGTTACAAACAAATTTCATACTGATTCGTTCACTCGTTCCATTGTGATTGAGTAACAGAACCAGGTATCCAAACTTACGCATTTCTGATACTAGTAGCAAGTAGGATTTCTACATTGAGGCTATGAACGCATGGAGCGGTTCCCAAACGTGCCGCGCGCGGGCGCGAACCGCGACGGGCGACGGTTTTATTTCACAACTCACGAGACCGCTGAGTTTCGCAGCCGCCGCGGGTGATATTTTCGCCCGCGAACGTAGCGGGTGACGGGCGGGCGGCGACCGCGCGGGAGCCGCGTGGCAGCCGCGAGCGCAGCGGGCGTAAACCGCCTCGTGAGTTTTGATTGTAATTTTTACGTATAAGCATAGAATAGATAATACAGATAGAACGGACACTCCCCACCGCCCGCCAATTTCAAGCTTCCTCACCCCTCAGGCCGTTTCGGATACGCTAGGAGCACTCAACGAAGGGCTGGTATCGAACATCTATCCATCAACAACAATATCATTCCTAACGAAATATCATCATGGTGGGTTGTTGTGCTGTTTACGGCTGTCCGTCAACTAAACGGGACAAGATTAAAAGCTTTATTTAATTTCCTAATGATAAAATAACGTAAGACTAGAAACTTTTCAATAACGTTGCTTTATAATATTACAACCTTTACTTAGTTTGGGGTCAGATGGTGTTGTGTGTGAATTGTCTACCAATATTTATTTATTTATAACAACGAAGTCGTTTTTAACTCAAAGTTCGTAACTCACACAGCCAGTAACTTATGTGCCCAAGCACGGATTGAAAATGCCTGGAGGAATAATTGTAGTGACAGAATAAAGTTTCCTTCATGGGTAAGTGTAAAATAAAATGCGAATGTGTACCTACTAACAGAAATAGATATCTAGGTACCTGATCTAATCTATCATCGGTTTCGTTTCATTTTACGCGGCAATACAAACACCCACAGATTTCTGAAACAATTTAGAAATCTGTGCAAACACCCTTTTAATTAGAATAGTATAATTTGGCTCCATTCTATCTATGTAACTCAACATTATAGCAAGTTTATAGGTTACGTCACCAGGTGAACTCAAGGGGCACAACTATTCAATAAAACAATTCAGTAGCCCTAGCGCTAACGCACACATTCACGCGTGTGTACGAACGACATCTGCGTAGTTGTGTGAAGAGTAGGCAACTCCACAGCGGCGGTTGTATGGAGTTTTAGTGGAGTGTCCGGGGTGTGGTATAAGTCTGCATTCTGCAGAAGCTGCGGGCCCGCGACCGTGCGCGGGAAACCGCTCCATGAGTTCGTAGTCTAAACCCTACTTATAAATCCTAAACAGTGTCAAGAATTGTTGAACGAAGTCGATGAGTTCTGTACATGGACGGAGGGAATGAGGACAAAACCATCAAAATGTCATTGTCTTTGTCTGGGTAGACGAAATACCAAATATACGTCTTACGATCCGGGACTCTCCATAAGTGGCCAAGGAGTTGCCACAATTGCAGAGGCAGTGCCTTTCAAATTTCTTGGTAGAAAGATAGATCACAAAGGACGTACACCATCATTAGAGGTGGTTGTTGAAAATTTCATGAACAACCTCAACAAGGTAGACCAGCAGCCTATCAGCAATATCAAAAAAGCATGGATATATGACAACTACCTCACATCACGTCTCACTTGGCCTTTCCTAGTATATGACATCGGTAAAACTCTCCTGGCAAAGCTAGATGCCAATGTCATAAAGATATTGAAGTCATGGTTAGGATTGGCACATCCGGCTGATCCTCTACTCTTTTAGGGATCAAAATAGTTTTGGGCTGAAACTAAAGAAACCGTCTGAACTTTACAAACACCTAAGAGTTACAAAACGCATGTTTTGGGAAAGTCGCAAGACGACTTAATTACATCTCTCCCAAAAGACAAATCTGCTTCAGACCTGGAATCTAGACTTCAATTCCATAAACAATTTATGGCAGGTGCACAAGTAAATACAGCTGGGTTGGGTGCGAGAAGGAAAAGGAAGACCGAGACATGGTAAAAACCTTTCTACAACAAGACGAAAATAACGGTTACAAAGTGCACGCTATGAATTTAGAAATGCAAAGTGAGTGGTTAACCATAGGTGAGTTCTGTATCCCATTAGCTCTAAAGTGGCGCACCTTGATCTATGACTGGTCTCCTGCCTTATTAAAATTTTATCTAAATGCATTCCAAATGACCCTCCTGACCAGAGTAACTTGGTAAGGTGGGGAAAAGCCTCTGAAAAATGTTGCTATACTTGTGGAGAGGCGATATGTACAGCAAGGCACATATTGGTGGGATGCAAGGTGCTCCTTGATGGGGTCATTACTCACGGCGTCATGACAGAGTACTTGAAATCATACGTGAAGCCATGAGCCTTTCAGTAGCTAGAGCCCAAAAGGGATTGACGACAAACAAAAGACAAATTAACTTTGTAAAAGCAGGCTCAACTTCAAACTCCAGGAACAAGCCTTACTCAATCCTGGGTACAGCACCTGATTGGACTATTTTAATGGACACGTATGAAAAGCACTACAAAATCCCAGAGGATGTGGGTGTTTCGTCATCCAGACCGGACATTTTCCTTTTTCTAGAGCTACGAAACGCATAGTCCTTGTAGAACTTACCGTACCGTGGGAAACTAATATACCTAAAGACCACGCGATGAAACAAAATAAGTATTACGACCTCCTAAACGAATTAACAAAAAACGGCTATGTAGTTAGTTTATACGCTGTAGAAGTGGGAGCGAGAGGTATACCAGCAAAATCTCTCTATAACCTACTGAAAGACCTTGGCTTATCCAGAAGTGCAGTAAGTTCTATACTAGAACGAGTATCTAAAGCTGCACTAGTAGGCTCATATCAGATTTGGCTGGGCAGGGAGAGAAAAACGAGTGGTGAAGGTGAGTGTTGATGTACGTCAGAAAGGGGCCCCTTAAACCTACGCCCGAGTCACAAGTCTCGGGAACTACTCGAGTTTTTCTCTCTCTGCCACACGATGGACCCGGCACCCGCACGGTGAATCCATGGAATGCTAAGAAGATCGTCTCTATAAATACGAAAGTATGAATGTTTGTTGTTCAGTCACGTCGAAAGGTCTGAAAGGATCGGGTTAAAAAAATTTAAACACAGTTAGTGTATAGTCTCGAATAAAAAATAGGATATATAGTACCTATATAATTGTAAGTACATACTTGTACAGAAACACTTAGACACAGAACAAATAATTGTGTGATGAAAACAAATATTTAACTATTTTGTTTAAAAATTGGTTTAGCGAGCCTGTTCGCGCATACAACCGATTCAAAGGAAAAACATCATCAAATAAAATTCTACTATTTTGGCTTTTCGGATGTTTGTCGCTCAATTACGCCGGAACGGCTGAACACATCGAGATAAAATTTGGAACACAGAACAAAGTCTGGAGCATATAGACTACTATTGCGCGGGAAAAATACGGCCACGGGTAAAACCACGGGACGCAGATATTGTATGAAATCTGTATACTAATATATAAAATCCAGTGTCATGTGTTTGTTCCCAGTTAACTTCACCAAGTCAAACGATTTTCACAAAAGTTGGCATCTATGTGTAATTTTTTTATTAAATCTATGTGGAAGTTACGGCTGTTCTAGTCGGGAGAACGGCGCCTGCGATCCGGAGACCCCGGGTTCAAACCCCACACGCACCACTGCCTTTTCGAAGTCATGTGCGTAATGCCACTAACTTAAAATGGTGAAAGAAAACATCATGAGGAAACCGACATGTAGAATATTTCGAAGTCATGTATCATCCACCAACCCTCACTGGGCCAGCGTGGTGGATTATGGCCTTAACTCTCTCCTTGCGCGAGAGAAGGCCCCGAGTCCCAGCAGTGGGAACATTTAGTGGGCTGTTGATGATGATGTGTAATTTGGTACAACTTGACAGAAAGCATAGTTTTTATTTAGGTCTTGATATGACAATATTCGAAAAGAAATGGAACGTTAGTACATCGTTAGAGTTATTTCAATCTCGTGTACGGGCTAGTATATTTAAAAATTGTTTTATTCACCTATACACCCACGATCAGTAGTGGCTAAAACTACCTCCACCTGCGCAAACGCAGGTCATCAGGCCCGAAGCCTCGGTTCCCGGAACCACATCCTGCGCTTGCGCTTGTTCTAGCAAAAACTTAATGAGCGGTCTACGTTCCCAGTACTGTCCCACCAACTTATCTGTAGAACGACCAAAACCGGAACTATTGAGTTACGAGTATTAAAGAACACAGAAATTGTCTAATTTTGTAATAGGTTGCAACATTTTTCGATGGTGGCGCCACTACTACATTCTACAGGCAAGTTCGTTGTATTGTACTGGGGTTGCCAGAAACCGCACAATAGGCCTACGGATTCCGAGAAGTTAGTTTTTTATAGTAAAGAGTGGCGACACCTACCAGCAGGACATGTGCCTGATGGTAAGTACATGAACAGTCTAAATGTTCACTACACTGCACTCGTCACCGAGAGATAAAAAATCATCTCAACGACATGTACTTACGTTGGAAACATTGCCCTTCAAACCGGAACACATTATATTTGCACATTACTTCTTGACAGTAGAATAACTGGCATAGGTTTGGTGCTTGCACAGGGGCCATATGCAAAGAATTCCACGTACCTCTCTAAAAAACTGGAAGAAAATGAAAATTTCAACTCAATCCGACGAAAATATCTGATTTAAAATTGAGTGGCAAAATTCCACCCGATCAAACATACTACACAAACACATACACACATACAAACTTTGCAAGTTAAATAAATAAAGGCTTTTAAAAAAGAAGAAGTGTGGCACTCGGGACTGCCGCGGTAAAGCTATGCATGTTGCATGCATTTTTATCAACATAAGAGCAATAGGAATGTTAACAATTTTTCGGAATTGCTTTTATTTTGAAGAGTGACATTTGTTTACCATAAAAAATATCACGGGAAATCCGTTAAGTTGGCAACACTGCTAAGAGCATTTAGTCTGTAAAGCTCATACAAATAAGATTCAAAGTCGAATGACCGAGTGGGGAGGACGGCGTTACGGTCTTCCATCCCTCTTTCTTGTGAACATAAGAAAAAGATGCACGATCACTAAAATTCGGTCCCCAGGCCCGCGATAAAAGCTATACAATAGCTTCAAATTGGCTAAATATTGTCGACAGAAATGAAAACTTGTTACTTCGATGTTTTGTACTAAACAGCACTAATGTTTCACAACACATCTCTTATATAGCATTAGGTATACTGCGTTTACTCATGTTTGTAATGCGAGCTCATAGGATTGTATCCATTCCAAAAAAAGTTCAAAGATAAAAAATGTTAACTCTTTGGCTTAAACGCACACGTCCTTCTTGCAGGAGCGCTTAGCCGCTGCGCTACGGTAAGTCTTGTAATTAATTAACAAACAATTAGTATTTTTTAAACATCTCGAATCAGGGTTGTCACCTTATTTTTTTAAAAACTCAGTGGTGTACAGTTAAAACCCTTATAACAAGAATCACTCAGGTAAAACCGCAAAGCGTTGCTAGTTTCACTTATTATGTAGATACGAGAAGATAGTAGAGTAAATCATATTATTCTTTAAGGACTGTCAGAATTATATAAACGTGACGTGCAACCCCTGGTTATTAATAAATGAGTATATGAGTATATAAATTGATACTAATAAATATAGATATATACACAAAGCCCACAAACTCCACAAAATAGAGTTTTATTTGCCCTCATCATGGCCTTGAGGAACCCACCTGGGAGACCCTGTGAGGCCCTGAGAAGCAGGGTTGTCTCCTTCCCGAGGCCGTCTCAACAGATGAAATGTAATCAAGGTCCAGAACCCGTGAGAATGTCCAGCCTCACCGGCCACGACTGTACAAACATTGAGGTACGATTCCTTTGGCGAGCGGCGCAAGTTATAACGTCTTTGGTCGAGTTAAAAACTTACTGATACCCACTTTTATAACTTCACTAGCAGCGCTCTTGGTTTCACCCGCGTAGTTTTCGACATCATTATTTTTTAGAAATAAAAATAGTATGTGTTCTTCCAGAACATTATCTATCTATGTACCAAATTTCACCAAAATCACTTTCAGTAGTTTTTGTGTGAAAGAGTAACAAACAACCAAACACTCTTCAAAATTTCGCCTTTTTAATATTAGTAGGATTGCTTGTTTCCTCGTAGGCGCTGGGCGCGCCGTTTGATGCTGGTCAGGACGGCGGGTACCTGCTTGTGTTCGCGTTTTTTGCGCGAACTACCCGCGTGCTACTAAAATCAATATTTCTACGTGTTTTCTTTAGAAACTACCTAAAAACATACATTGGAATAGTCTCGAATGCAGCTAATAGATTTTGAACATATGATGTAATTTTGTTGGTTTAAGGTTTATTGCCCGTCTTACTACCAGTAGTAACATAGGCAATTATTTTTGCCCGTGTTACTACCAACAGGTCCAGTAGTACGACGGGTAATTTATTTTTGCCCGTCGTACTACTAGAGCCATTTTCAGATAAGGTACCTCTTTTGCTTAAACTACAAATTGACATCATTACTTGTACCTCGTTAGGTTTAACTCTGATCTTTTTGGAAACTATTGGCGACTTGTTTATAAAAAAAAAATTGTGCTTAAGGCATAAGGTCTATGCTTAAAAGTAGAGACACTGATTTTTCCCCATTCCTCATAATTAAGTCTGAAAATAAAAATAAATCAAACAATTGTCAATTGTTTTATTTACACAATTACTCGCCAATGTACATTATTTAAACGATGTATCACATATTCATACATATTTGTCACGTAGCAAGCTTATAAAGATGAGTTATTCTCATCGCAGTCTCTCTCAGTTCGGACCACGGGGCATTTGTTGCGTCGCCGACTCGCCTGTTGACACGCGGGGTCACCGACCCCTCTTCCGGCCTCTCGCAAATATCCGCCGCAAACATTACCTCACTGGCGGACGCCGGACGGACAGACGGACAGGTCTGACCAAAGAGCTTACATTTTTTTTAATAAAGATTGACGACACGAGCAAGACTTATGCCTGATAGGGAGCAACATGGCTGCCACATAACAGCAAAGTGACACGCAGGTATTGGAACATGAAGAGGACATTACATTATGACTCTGGGTCGGACACTCATTTCTCTGTTATAATAACAGATTAACCGTCCAACTTGGCGTCATCCATTGTACATACAAGAACAAAATTAAAATAGTTGATTTACTGACTACCTCGGATTTGTAATCTGTACAACATTCTACTAGTCAACCCTTTCATTTTATACTTATATTGACGGAGTTGTGAAAATAGAAATGTATTTCGCCATTTTGTGGTGGCGGTTTGAAATTTGTCTGAAGGATAATTTTCGTGCATTGGCACGAAAATTATCCTTCAAATAAAAAATTCGATACTATTATTATGAAATCGAATGTTTACCTCATTGCGTTTTTTGTATTTGAAGGATAATTTCTCTACACTGTAGATTACGGATGAGCTACTGTTAACAGGACTAAATGTTGGCATTCCTGGGGCTCGAGGTCTTTTCCGACCACGCTGCTACGTTGGTTGGTTGAAACATTCTTGGGAGTACGACGGTTTCCTCATGATGTGTTCCTTTGCTGTTAAAGCCACCGGTAATTATGCATATCCAAAAACACTTTACAAGCTACCAAGTGTTGGGCGAATCTTTAAATTATCTTTAAGTATTAGAAACTCTTGAAATTATCTTTAAGTATTAGAAACTCTTGATTAAACATTGTTTTTTTTATGATAATATTAAAACCAATTTATCCGATTTCGTTAAAACGTATATGGGACTAAATGAAAAGAAACCAAAAAAAAAAAAACATAATCGATCCACAATTGGTGGAGCTACCGCGTAACATACATACAAGAAAAACGAACTGAGAACCTTCTCTTGTGTTGAAGTCGATTAAAATCTATATTAAAGCAAAAACGTTGTCAATTTCTTCCAAAAGTGACGTCTATCTGGAATCTAGAGATAAACTTTATTAAGCTGTAAACTCATTTTAAATTTTTCTGTCATTTCTTGCGGGAGGGGAAGTTGCACACTAGCGCAAAGCAGCACTATTACATACAAAACATACCTGTACCGATCCATTGCCGATCATACTCACACAGCCAAATCACTAACACATAAAATATAAAGCACCATTCACAAATCTAGCCCCACCCTCAGCCACAGTATATTATCAAACTCCATGGTCCACGCGGACTTGTACTTTGACAGAGGGGAAACGCTGTGTATGCCTACTCCCCCCCGTGTTGGTCGCTGGTTACACGTAGCACTGCGGTAGGTAACACCACCCCATTAAATATTTTCCCACCGTCCAGCCGCCATCTAACACAGCTCGCTAACATCCACTTAACATCTAAATCACATATTAAAGCAACACACGAATGATGATACTCTGCAAAACGCGCAAATGACGTTATCATCTCATTTAAAAACACCTATTTTCATATTTATTATTGCCATTATGAATGTCTGACAGATGACACATTTGTGGAGGAATTATTACATACGTATATGATAATTCCTCCATAACATATAAATGATACTTTGTTTGACTATTTTTGGACTCTATATTAATATTTGTGTAGCCCCAAAACAAGCAATGCTAGTTTTAAGCCGAGCTAAATAGTTGAACATACAAATATATATTGTAATTTTATAAACACACTAATATGGCACAATAAAAGCACCGAGGTATATATATACATTATACAAACAATTATGTCTGTCACAGAAATAATGATAAATAATAATATACAGTCAGACCACACAGCAAGTATTGTCAGGAAGCTCCTCACTCTGCAGCCCCAAGCACCGGTAGTTTGGGGTCTGCTCCGCTGCAAGAGATATACTAGTTTTGAAGTCTTCTTTAAAAATGTTATGATTTGTGAGTTTACTTTAAAAAGTTAAGTGCGTTACATACGTTCGTGTGTTACAATTTGTGCGTTAATGACATTTGAAAATGAAAATGTTGGCGAAATTGATGTGTTCTCGAATAACATTTTTCTTGATTGAATGGTTTCCCCAGTTTCCTCATGATATTTTCTCTGCACCGTTACAATCAATGATAATATTATAGCCTATAATATACTTATTACTTATCATCTACATCTGTATGCAGGAAGATTTCAGAAATGTAGGCGGGATTCAAAACTACGTTCCGATTGTGTTAATAGTAAAGAGTCAGAAGACGAGCAGGACTTGTACGTGATGGTAAGTACGATAGTGACACAGCTATTGGAACACGAGTCCAATATATTTTTTTAATAAAGAGTGTCGAGACTATCAGGACATGTGCCTGATGGTAAGCAACATGGCTGCCAAATAACAGCACAGTGACACGCAGCTATTGGAACATGAAGAGTGCAAATCATTACCTAGCACTGCAATGCGCTCGTCACCCATAGATCTAAGATGTTATATCTCCTAGCCCTGTAATATTTCTGGAAACATAGCCCTTCAAACCGGAACACAGTAAAGTCTGCACATTACTGCTTGGCGATAGAGTAAAAGGTGTGGTACTTCCCCAGGCGGATTCTGCCACTGCACTATGCTCGTCACCTAGATATATGAGATATTTTATCTCTAAACCCTGTAATATCCCTGGAAACATTGCCCTTCAAACACAGTGATGAATATAGTGAATCGAACGTTTCAGAAACCATCAATCGTTAACATCAGGCCATTCCATTAAAAGCACATTTCAAAGGATTTAAAACTGTGAAATTGCGTTTTGAAATATGAGCTCTAAAGTGCTTCTAAATAGGCACTAAACAGAATCTGCGTCGATTTAATTTAATTAATTTTGAAACCAGTTACTTATAGATCATTTAATAGCTCGCCTATTAGTAACAACTGTACATGGAGCCTGTTATCTGAGATCTAATATGGCTAGTTTAAAACTAGGTATAAGAAACAGCATACTTGTTCACTTAATTAACCCACTTTTTTGTTCCCGCTGTTGGGATTCGAGGAAAGAGACAATCGATGTCTTAATCCACTATACTATCCAACTGTGGGAGTTATCACTTATCTCCGCTCTTTCAGTCATGTCAGTTTCTTCATGATATTTTCCTTCACTGTTAAATCCAGTGACAGAGAAAGTCAAAGTCAAAGTTCTTATAAATGTACAATTTACACGTCAATTTTAGAAAAAAAACAAAAAAATAGCATACAAAGAGTATACATTTTTAAAGTTTAAATTGAACATTATATTGTACGATAATAAGTATCGTACAAGAAAGTGTCAAAAATTTAAATATATGTACTTATTACAATTGTAATGAACAATGTGATTTTTGTACAATTTAATTGTGAGTTTGCCATCACTATGTAAAAACTCGCTATAAGTATAAAAAGTTTGATCGATAAGCCAGCTTTCGAATCGGTTTTGAAGCTACCCGAACTCGGTGCTGATTTAACTATTTTAGGAAGAGTGTTATAAACTTCCGGTCCCATAATGTGAGTCAGTTTTTCCGATCTTGCGAGAGAGTGAGGTATACTATCCAGCTTGTCAGCGTTACGTATATTGCGCGAATGTCTCTCTTCTCGCGTGTCGTATAAGTCTAAGTTGTTGCTGACATACACAGGTTCGTAAGTGGATTGAAAGAGATTCGTTTGAACATTCGTAATTGCTACCATATTTTGTGCCTATGTTTTGTGATTGAAGATTAATAGTAGATTATTCACCAAGGGAGTAAAGCGCTGTTTTGTGTCATGAGCGTTATATCGGATCCTGAGCGCAGCGAGGGACTCGAGTCAACTCCCGTGCGAAGCGAGGGAGTTGTAGAGTCCTGAGTGAAGCGAAGGATCCAAGCCGCCCATGACACAAGACGGTGCTTTACTTCAGAGGTGAATACTTTACTTTTCATATCTTGTGCGAGGCAATTTAAAGAAAGGGCTAAGTCGATGCTAAGTTTGTGCCAATTCTATACGTAGTATATGTGAACTCTTAGGCACAAAGCTTGTAACCATCGAACGCATTCCACATCCTAGACGTCAAACCTCTTCGTTCGAGTCTTTCGAACATCAACCATGCAACGATGTCGCCTTTTTAAGCTACATAGTTTAGTATAGTTTTCGTTATAATTTGGTTTCATTATTAAAGTTTCTAGCTCTACAAATTATTCCTATTAGTGGAATATCTCATCAAGCGTAAACATGCAACGCTGTTCACTAATTTGAAGTTTATCATAATCTCATGCATTACGAGTCACGACAGTGTTAACTTTTCACCTAATAACGACAGACATTACCCTCCAACACACCCTGTTCATTAAGGGTGGCACCATAAATCAGTGCAGTCATAAACTCGTCAGCCATAAATAGCGGTTAATTAAATTATGAAACTGAATATGAGATTAGTTTTTTGTTTGTGTAGGACAGTCATTATTTAGTAGCGGCGGTTCTTTGTTCACAAATCGTACCTCTGGACAAGTATCACACCTTTGCCGGTTGTTTTAAAGCCAAGCAGTAATGTGCAAAAAAATATTATGTTCCGGTTTAAAGGGAAATGTTTTAATGGAGAAATTACCAAGCGCAATGCAGTGCTAGGTTATTTTTATATTGTTTTTAAACTTTCGTGATTAGAACTTTTGGCTTAATCACGATATAATTAATTGTTTAACTGCCTAGGTTAGTGATTTGGAAACTACATGTTTCAATACCTGCGTTTAGTTAGTTGGATTCAGTTTGAAATGTTAGCCCTGTACTCGACTCGGAATTGACCGATTAAGTAGATAGATAAATAGATAGATAAACTCTTTATTGCACTTAAATTACAACGAAAAAGAAAAAAGAACAAGTACATAGTATTATATTTTTAAAATTAGAGTACTTTCTGTACACCAAATTAAAAAATCTCGAATTTTGTTCCGATGTTTAAATTTCAATTTGAATAGACTAGACGCATCTCACGCTTTCACTCGTTTTGTTCTCAATCCCATTATTTTACAAGGAAAAGGTAATGTGTTATTCCAGACAAATCTATCTATGTGCCATATTTAGTCCAAATTCCTTAAATACGGCAGTAAAAGAGCTACCTAATGTACTGCACGCACTACGTACGAGAGGTCAATAACATAAGGTGTTCAATTGCCCACTCGACTATTAAATAAAGTGGTAATAATAAATAATGTCAATATTACTAAACAGGCTTGTCTATTTTATTAACAAACGCTTAAAACATTGCAAATATAAATTAAATGGAGACCAGTAGGCGATACAAGGTTAAGGCTCGCCGTATGTGAACGTCTCTCGTGTAGAGTAACCATGAGTTTGTTTGTATGAGTTATTCTCGACAAAGTAAATGTGTATACTCCATACATTCAAAGTGAGCTCGTCACATGTTATAAAAAACAAATGAACAACGTCACAGGTAAATAAAATTATTGTAAATTCGTCACATATTCTCGTTTTAAGTCATTTTTGCAAAAAGTAGGGTTAGTAAGTAATCTTTATTGTGTAGGTAAGTACTTATCGATATAGTCACTCCCACCAATTAAGTGTTGTGGCGAAATTATTGACCTAAGTATTTGTTTGTATTGCTTTCTTATATATCATAGTTAAATACAACAGAGGTGTCATTCATTACTGGTCATATTTTGGGCGGAGTTTAGATATTCTAGATTACCACATTGTTGGTTGATTTGTAATTACACTTTATTTGATCAGACTAAGATTGGACTTAAGAATAAAACTTGATTTGTTTAATTTATTTTTGTTTTAAACTATAGATTGGAAAAGAATTTAATAATTTAATTAAAAATAACGGAACATTTTCGAGATGAATGGAGAAATCGCTTGGTTTTACATTATTATGACATGGCAAAATATATATCATTTCATTCATTCATTTTATTATTTTTCGTTTATTATATACGCTGTAATGAACCGTTGTCATATTGATAGATGCAAGTGATATATATGGTTTTTAGATATATGTTTTGTAACAACATGAAACATTAACGCCACCTATAGCTATTGTTAGGTAAGTACTTATCGTTACTAATATTGTTAACTGACTTCTAGAAAAAAGTAAGTTGATCATAGTTCAGAGTTGGTCTCATATACATTTTATCGAAATCGGTGTAGTGCTTTTGGAAATATGAACAATACTAATATGAATACTTTCGATTATGGTGAAATGCCTGAATTTAATATTAAATGGAAAACATTTTTGTTTTTTGATAAAAGTAGCTTATGACAGGATGTGTTTTTTATTCTGAAAACGCAGCATAAACAAAAGATTATAATAACCCGCTAAAACATTTTTTCTTGTAAAAGTGTTCACATAATTAGCTATTGGTATTTAAAAGTAGTAAGAGTTATGATGTACACATGCACACCTAACCTATGGCTGTAAAAACACATGGAAATAATTACTTTGTTATTTCTATACCCATGTCTCTACATCACATATTTCAATCATAATTATATGCTATAAATTTTTCTCCGCTCCAATGTCTCTAATGTATTCAGAATATTACAGCTTCGATTATAACGCCTCCAGTTGTCGATAATTTCGTACAGTGTATCGAGTTCGTTAAGAACACCATTAATAGTCATACGAAAATGTCCTGCTTCGTGTATGGACACCCTAATAAAGAGCAAAACAGATGGGCCATTAAATAGACGACAATTACAGTTCTGTAGTAAAAGTTATTATGAGTTTTGAAATAGTAAAACAGAGTTAAAACACTATTATAATGTTGTTTTTCAGTGTAAAATGTGTGAGGTTTTTTTAATTTATCTTTCATCGAGAATAAGTTGGTGGTTGACTGTCGTTTCTCTTTACTTTTAAACATCAACGCGGTCTACAATTGAGACCGATTATGTAGGAAACCCTCTTTCTTCCCAATTCAAAGACTTAGATTGTATTCACATTCCACTTGTTGATTATGGTTGTGGTTATTGATGATGATGTTTTTATTACAAATGTGCACATCAAAAACCGAATGACTCTCAAATAAAAAATAATTTCATGAAAAAATTGGCTGTAATAAGGACTGCCGATAGAAGTGAAAAGTAATAGCTTTGAATTTGATAGCTCACTTTGGAAACTACGCAGCTGAAACCGGAGGGCGCTGATAGTCTAAAATAAATCTTCAAAGCATTGCCATTTAAATAAGTCTTTTAAGCTCACAAGATTTAGCATAATTCATAGCCAACGAAAAATCTTTTATGGTGCACCAAAAGAAGTTTTAATTTAAAAAAACAAGATTGCATCCATTAAGGAAAAGTCAAACGTTTCGCAGCACAACATTACACTGTTTCAAAGTCATAAAAAATTGGCAGCCATTGCCTAGCCCTAGAAGTGAAAACTTGTATGTTAGTATTACACAGCACTAATTTTGCATACTTAATACGTCACTAGTATTGCTACTACAGATACACTGCTACTACGCATGTCGGTGACATGACCTCATATGACTTCACACATCCAAAAAATGTCTCAAGTTCACGTCACGCTCTAAGTAGTAGAGATTTTTTTGGAGACGCAAACTCCCAAACAAAATTTCCTCTTACCAAAAACTATTCAATGCGGCAAAATAAATTTTCCCTTCAATGAAATATCACCAGCCCCGCTCCGCTATCAGCGCCGCCGTAAGCCCGCTCCGCTCCGCTCCGCCGGTCTCGTGGCCACAGAGGCGCGGGATGCAATCAGCATGTAAATGGACTCTCACTCGACGAAGCAAACATCGAATATTGATCGGTGCATTATGTTAATTCTAGTATTTTAAAACATAGCCAGGTGACCGGTTCGCGCCGACATTTTAGCCGCAACCGACGACTTCATATTCTATGGGCAAGATATGATGCTTATTAGAATATTAAATAATTCTGTTTGCTCGTGACCGCTCGGCTCGGCTGTCGGCGACAATGCAGCAAGCACTCCACAGACGCCGCTGGATTGGTATCTACTGTGATTTAAAATTAAACGAACCATTACTACCTAGTTCATAATGTGTGTTACAATAAAGAGTTATCTATCTATCTATATTTGAATGCGCTTATCTACTAGTGCAGTGCTAGGTAATGATTCAGAGTCTTCATGTTCCAATAGTTGCGTGCCACTGTGCTGTTATGTGGGCAGTCAGTTGCTGGCCATCAGGCACATGTCCTGCTCGTCTCGTCATTGTCTGTTTCGAACGTGTAGAGTCCCAACCGCTGCCAAGCACTGCTATGATAGTCACTCAGAGACATGACTTACCTCTTTGCCACGTAATTTATCTGGAAACGGCTCTGTAAACCAGAACACAGTGATGTTTGCGCATTACTGCTTGGTAGAATTGGCAAAGGTGTTGCAGGTACTTCCCAGGTGCACTCTGGAAAGAGCCCAACTAATACAAAGGGTTTCTTTGGTTTCTATGTATCACAAGTATGAGTACCTATGTTTTTACAGTTATGGATGTACTGGCAATGCGTTGCGGTTCCACCTGTGCTTTCCCGTTATTTTCCTGAGACAAAAAAGCCTATATGCTATTTCAGACTATATAATCTGTGTACCAAATTTCAACTCGATGCGTTTAGACGATAAAAAATAATAAAAAACTTCTAAAAAACAATCTAAAATTCAAGCAATAAGGATGTCAACACTAATCACCTATTAATGTTTTCTAATTCTACATTTTGTATTCTAATCTAAATTAATTAATTTGTTCCATTGTACTTACAATTACAAACATAAATTTGTGTAAACTAAGATTCATAAATCTACGCCACACAGGTTCAAACTCAAAAGTAATAATTGCGGCAGGCAAAATCGGCGCGCGCGCATTTGTTACCCAATCTTTTGTTCAACTTGCAGAGCGATCTAAGTTAAAATCGCTAACGCTCGGACGCGCTGCACATTCACTACGCCTCTGCGATCCGACGCAATTGAGCAACAAATATCCAAGTTTTCGCATTTACAATATTAGTAGGATACAAATAATCTATTATCCATTTATAATACACTAGATGCCCGCCCCGGCTTCGCCCGTGGTATATTATATAGCATTCATCGGGATCCCGTACATATCCAACGGTGAAAGAATGACTGAAATCGGTTCACTCATTCCTGAGAATATCGATTTCACACAAAAAACCTCTTCAGCTACCTGCTACACCACCTGTCGCAAATTGGTCGTACCAACTCAGATTTAGAAAAAATATTAGCAAAGGTTTATATTCAATGCACAGATTACTGAAATTCAATTACGCAATCTTTGACACATGCTGTCATGTGTCATGTCAAAGCACGAAACGTACGAAAACTCTCAAAAGGGGAATATTTTTGCCCGATTTTGTTACATTCTTGTTTCATGCTGCGCTTCAATTAATAGTAGAGTTATTTTCTATAGCCTATATATAGCCTTCCTCGATAAAAGGACTATCCAATAGAAAAAGAATCTTTCAATTCGGACCAGTACTTCCCGAGATCCTAGCGTTCAAACAAACAAACAAACAAACTCTTCAGCTTTATAATATTAGTATAGATTAAATGTTGATTAGTATTTGACAGTATTTGTGTTAGCATTTTGATTTAAACTTTCGTTGACATCCTCATCAGCCTGTATTCGTCCACTGCTAGGCATTGGCTTCTCTTATAATACGCCACTCAACCCGAGCCTCGGTCTTACGTCTAGAATCGCCACCAGCTGCTCTTCTTATATCGTCACTCCATCTAGTCTCGGGGTGTTCGCTCAAACAGAATAGAACAGAACTAGAAATTCTTGAAATCAGATCTAGAGATGTTTTGCTAATATATTATCTAAATTTTGATAGTTTCGTGTCTTCCAACAAAGTAGTCGTTTGTATCGATATTTTAATATAAAAATGTCAGTTTTTGATAAATATCAAGATAATGTTTTATAGATATAGATAAATATCTAATTTATAGCGTATCTTACATGGCGTACCTGTAATATACTCTTATTGACAGATATTGCAATTTTTCGTTTATTTTTTCTGTTTTTCTGAAAAAAAAGGTGTTTTAGTAACGATTAAACATATTATAAGTTATTTCATTTTAAATCATTTGAAATACAACTTAATTTATAGATTTCTAGTTCTCAATCCACCATATCAGAATTTTACAGCCAAGCTATGAACTATGTTGCCCGAGTGGGTTTTTGCAATAGATACAATCGTGGTGTCTTCAAATCGAGAGTGAATCGGTTTCTTCTAGGTAAGCACACTGCACTGTGGACCGCATCTTCGCTTTAGAGCGACACATCAGACGAAATGGCGGTCAAGTAAAAGCCTAAATCTGGCCAATTTTCGAAAAGCATTTGTATTTGTAAAAGATCAGATCTCTTCAATTTATTATGTATTCGTTCGAAAACAAACATCAATAAGATTCACTACTTTATACAAGTTATTCCTGGTACCTAATTTACACGTTCATTTTCACCAAACGTATCATTTCTCGGAAGCACTCAGATAAGACAGGTTAAAATAGTGTTTGTAGTACACGAATCCCCATTTGAGGAATCTTAATTCGATCTGACGAGTACTGCCCTTCCACCGCCTAAATAAAGCGGATTTGGCTTCGCTATTGCTGTCTCTATCATTTCAAGTGGAAAGAAAAGAGAGCAATTTCAAAGCTAAGACAATTTGAATTGGGCGGTATACCCTCTTGCCATCGATCGACGGACTTCCCACGCTGTCGTGCGGCCGTCAGACGCAAACTCATGCGCAATGGGAGATAGAATCAGGGCTTCGAGATGGTCAAAACATGAACAGCCTGGTAGACTTGACACTGCATTCAATTTGTCTTTGTTGATCTTATGTTCTTTGTTTTTCTACAAACAAAAGTATCAAATTACAAGTGCCACCCACCAACTTAACTGTAGAACGGTCAAAAAGCAGTATTACTGAGTTATGAGTATTAAAGAACACAAAAGTGTTCCTACTTGTAATTGGTGGTAATTTTGTATAGGTGTAACACTTTTAAATCGTGACACCAACCCGCACTGTGATGACATAGACATGACCTCGACATCAAAGCTAGTGGTCAAGATGCATTTGGCACTGAGCCAGCGTGGTGGATTATAGTCTTATGCTATAGTAGACTGCTTATTATACAAGTGACTTTTTATAGTTACAGAGACTTTCTAGTGAGTAGGCAATGTTAAACATACCTACCATAAAATTGTGAGAAATTGACATCGTTCATTACAATTGTAATAATACTGCAGACTGCAGGCCCGTGAACAAAATTGATGGGTCAAATGAACCACCAGGAGACCTATGTAGGATCATAGAAGAATAAGATAATAAGATTGATAACTATGCCGTCACTTGAAAGCTGTCCAACTGAGTGCCGGTGAAGATAGGGGGTTGCAAATTTCGATAATTTCTCCTTTTCACATGCTTTTTGTACGGCATTGCGGAATAATGGATTAGAAGAGGTATATAACTTCATAGAACCAATAACGTAAATAATCAGATGACCAAATTTATCCTGAAATCGTCGGAAAATTATGATTTTTCCGACAAAAATAACAATAAAAAAAAATTGGTTGACTTTACAAGTCGGTATACGGGCGAAAGTTTTACGTGACAACGACTTTGAGTGGTAAAATAATTTTACGGAAGGGACGCGTGCCTTTCACTTTTTATGTCTGTCTCTCTCGCTCTTAGGCGGGCTAACCATGCCCGAGTGGAAGGGACGCGTGCCTGTCACTTGCTCTCGTTGTGAGCGCATAACGTGAGCGGAGCGTAACGCAGTTTCTTGAAGTGTCACCCGGCAAACCAATTTATAAGACGTTGTCACGTCAAAATTAAAGTTTACAATTTTTAAAGCTTCATTACCTCTCCTAGTCCATCTTTGTGCTTTCAAATGCCGGCATAGTGTTGAATCTTATTCTTTTATACCCTGCTATCATCCTACATAGGTCTGCTGGTGGTTCATTTGACCCACAAATTTTGTTCACGGGCTTGCAGTCTAAATACATCTTTAATACTTATTTGTACGATAATAATTACCTACCATATTCGAACAGTGAAATGTTTATGTTATACTTAGAAAATGTGTGTCATTTGTTCGCTCTTTTTTTAAATTGTCCATAAATAAAGAATTTTGGCTTTTGTGTATTTTAGGATTTTCCTATGTACCTATCATCCGTATAGTCAAATTATAAGGTGTCTAGGCCGGGCCGCGTGTGCCGGTGGCGGCCATTGTATGGTAATGCGGCGATACGCATGCGCGGTGCGGCCCAGGAGCCCGGGAGTGACGCGGGCGCAGGGCTTGGAACCTTCCTGGAATTTGGGGGTGCATTGTGCTTCTGTATACTTCATCAATCACAGGATGGGAGGAAAAGGCTGTGGTGGTCTAGAACGTCCAATTTGATAGTCGTTAGGTTAGGTTAGGTTGGGCCATTGGTATAGGCCCTCCCAAGGCGGTGACGCGCCACTGGTTTCTGGTGCGTCACTGGAGCCATATGTGGGGCCCCATCCCCCCGCAAGGCGGGCCCGCAAGGGTTCCGGCGTTGGGTCAGAGTCGTCAAAGGGAGTGCGAAGAGTGACCCCGCGACTTGACCCTCTGCCGTGCTGGCGAAACCAGTGGGGGTTTTAGTCGGTAGGGGCACCACTTCACTTTTAGTAGTGGTGTCGAGCCCGACACACACGGCAGGTGTGTCAGGTCCCTACACGTCGGACGGAGCGTCAATGCATTTCCCCCACATAAAAAAAAAGGTTAGGTTAGTCGGCGTTTTTCTTTGGGTAAGTTTGAATTACGTTTGCGCCTCTGAATATTGTTCTAAGTGCTGTTAGACAAGGTTTTCATGACCACTGAATTTAACGGTTTTGGAAAACATCGCAGGACAGCGGAATATTCAACAATAACAAGATATCCGACATCACATACTTAGCTAGCGTAGACGATTTATTTATTTATTCATAAATAAATAAATCGATTATGGCCTTGACTCTCTTCTTATAAGATAAGGCCCCGAGTAAAGCAGTGAGTGTTTAAAGTAAGTAAGAAATAGCTAAAGATGAAACGAGCAGCAACAATGTCCAGCTCACCAGCGGTCCGGCGACCGCACACTACTACGTTAAGTTTCAAAAGTACCGTAAAAGGTTATCCCACTGTAAAACGGTCAGCGCTCGTATTCTGAGCTAGGAGCTACACACGCAACGACTACATATTATATAGACTGGACAAGAGGTATATTCAGATTAGACTTAGTGTGTGTATATGTGTCTAATTTCAAAAATAGAGAAGATTCTTAATTCTTTTGAATTATTTCTTTAGATGAAAGGTTTGTCAATTCTGAATCGATTTTAATGATTTTTTGATGTTTTGCAGATCATATTTCAGATGTGAGGACACATATTAAGTTTATAAAAATGGGTGTGTCCGATTATAATAGTAGCGATAATAAAAAAGGGCAGTCATAAGAACTGCCAATAGAAGTGACAACTGATAACTCAGCATTTGACAGCTCACTTTGGAAACTAGGCGGGTGAAACACTAGGGCGCTGCTAGTCAATAGCGCATTCAAAACATTGTGGTCTAAATAAGTCTTCTAATTACAAATTAGCATGGCTTTTAGACTAGATGGCCACGCTAATGCGTTAATATTTCTAATCCTAATTGCTAGTGTGTTACCATTTCTAGATGGCCATGGTCCCGAGTACCCAAAGTTTTTTTTGATTTACGAGCGTGACGCTTGAGTTCAATTCACAGCCCATGAAAAATCTGTGTGGTTCGTCTAAAGAAGTTTTCACTTCAAAATATCTAAAATTCGCATACCTCGATAATGTATGCGTCCTATCGATTACAGTCTTATCACGATATCTGTGGTCTTATCGGAACGGTGTGTTTGGTTGAATTTACAAATAATAAAAAAAAATTGTCGAGTATCTGAGTTTAATTTACAATTGAACTGGTTTATGTTTATTCTGTAAAAAATTAATTACTGTAGTACATCGTGACGGGACGAGAAGAACAACAACCTAATGGTGAGCAACACGCCTGTGCATTACAACACAGCGCCACGCAACTACGCTATGAAAATATAAAAAACTAAATTAGGTAGGTGTAAGCTACTCAACGAGCACAGCATCTATTTTTATTAAGAACAGTAAGTAATGTTTGTTTATATGAAAAGAAATATGTCAAAATTAGAATTATTTAACACAATTATTTGACATTAAGGTGAATCTTTATATTATACTTCCGCGGTTGTACCGGCGTTGTTCCCGTTGTCAAATTCAGGTCGCACTTCTAAACGTTATTTTTTCTTAAAACAGAATAACAAGTTCTTTTTGATAACACTGATTTTTTCAGAGCGACGGAAACATCATAGGGAGATCGATACCTTAACAAAACAGTTTTTCTATGACAGTAAAATGAGGTATCGAAGTAAACAAGGTAGCTATCGAGTAGAAGTTCAAATATTCTGCAATGCTCCCTTTCGACGTAATTGATGTGGAGTTCAATATTTGGAGTATATTCACAGTAGCAAATTAACAATAAACTTACAAAAAAATATGGCACAAATGTTATACTTATATGTTTCTCCTAAATACAGTTACAAAAATAGCAGATCTTGATCACAGATGTAATCTCTGAAACTCTTCAGAAGTCTATGGGATAGAAACCGTTCAAACGGGAAGTTACTTCGCAACAAACTCAACAACACAATTGCCCAAACGAAGGAACTAACAAAACGGTACGTAAAATCATCGCTATCATAGAGTAATTTCCTAGTGGATCTACTTCTGACCGGCATAAACTAATTGATCCCACATTACCGGACCACAAATCCTAGTTTTGACAACAGCTCGGTTTACGCCGATGTTAATAATTTAGTGCACAAGTTTATGGCTGGTAACTGTGGGCTGGGAACTTGCTCCAGCTCACTCACTCACCGTCACATAGTTAGGGGAACTTCACGACGTTTGGTTTCGGAGAATTGTGAAGCGATCGCCATTACACAAACGAAGCTGTTTCACTCTTAATTTTTTGATAAGAACGTCTAGGTTGTGGAATGCGTTGGCTGAGTAGGTTTTTAACGTGACGACGTCTAATAAATCGATGAACGTCTGCATGCACGAAAAAGTATCCCATTACGCTCATTGTCCCGTTACGCTCATTGTCCCTTTACGCTCATTGTACTTATGCTTGTGCTGCATCTATCAATGTTTTGTTTTGACGTTGTCACGTTAAACTATCGTCCGTAACCGACTTTACAGATAACCATTTTTTTCCGTTGGTGACAATCTTGGTGTCTTGTGAGAGTGAATCGGTTTCTTCCAGGTAAACACGCTCCATCGTGGGCCGTTTCGTCGCTTCGTCAGGCTAGATGGCAAGTGTGTAAGCCTATAAAATTTTGAAATAAATGGAATTCAATAATAATGCTTTTGTGATTACAACCCTATTTTATGGCTTTTACAAAATAGTAATATAAAAGAAATTGTGGTGGTGGCTTCGTGGTGAGAACATCTAGTTGACAATTGTGTGGTCGTAGATTTAAATCCCGCGTGCACCTCTGACAATTTTTCCTAGAGCAAATGTACGAGTTCGTCATTGCTTTTACCGGTGAAGAAAAACACCCCAAGAAAACCAGCGTATTTCCAGAAACACATCTTTTTACACAGCAGTTCTGTCGTTGGCTTCTAACATTAAAATACGAATACAATTTTTTTATTGCTGTGTGCTGGTAAGAGATACAATGATACAAAATTTTAAAAGTTGACTCATAAAAACTGTTTTTTTTTTTATCCAAACGTTGAATTTTCCACACTTCCAAGTATCAACATGTTGAAACATCCAAATGTACTGGTATTTACTTCGTGTTCCAGCTGAAACTGGCAACCTTCGCTTGCTGGAGGCTCAAAATCTTCAGGTCCTTTATCCTTCGCCAGTTATTCTACCGCCACGCAGTAATATGCTAACATTACTGTGTTATGCTTTGAAGGCCCATTTTTCCAGTGAAATCACAAAGTAGGATAAAACATCTCATATTTCTAGTTATCTTGTATTCCGCTGTGCAGCAAGTTACGATTTGGACTCTTCATATTCCAATAGCTGCGTGTCACCGTGCTTTTATGGGCAGATATGTTGCTTACCATCAGGCACATATCCTGTTCGCCTACTCACTCTACACTAAAAAAATTCGAATTGCAAATGACGTGGGTATACGTCATTTGCAATTCGAATTTTTTGAGCCTCTCCAGCAAGCGAAGGTTGCCAGTTTCAGCCGGAACACGAAGTAAATACCAGTACATTTGGATGTTTCAACATGTTGATACTTGGAAGTGTGGAAAACTCAACGTTTGGATAAAAAAAAAACAGTTTTTATGAGTCAACTTTTAAAATTTTGTATCATTGTATCTCTTACCAGCACACAGCAATAAAAAAATTGTATTCGTATTTTAATGTTAGAAGCCAACGACAGAACAGCTGAACAACTTTACGCTCGTGGTATAACCTTACCGGCCGTGTGTGAGCTACAAGATATATATTGGTACATCGAATGATCAGTGCCCCTTGACTCGGCCGGCTCCCACGCCTCACTCGGTGACACGGGCCTATTACCAAACAGGTAAGCTTAAGCAGGCCACTAAACATTCAACTGCTAGAACACAGGGCCTTCTCTCGTAAGGAGAGAGTCACAGCTTTAATCCACCACACTGGCCTAGTGCCTAGTGGATGACGCATGACCTCGAAAGATTCTATGTACATGTCGGCTTCTTCATGGTGTTTTTCTTTCACCGTTTTAAGTTAGCGGCATTACGCACATGAATTCGAAAAGACAGTGGTTCGTGTGAGATTGGAACCTAGGGGATCCGGATCGGTCGCCGTTATCTCAACTAGGCCAGCCGTAGCTCAACCGAATAAAAGAAACTATGAGACAACTGAGATACACCCCCTTTTCCGGAGTTTTTTGTTTGGTAGGATTCCTTGCAGAGTCCTCCAGGGAAGTGTCACACCCTAGCCTGTTACTCTACCATCAACTAACTACTCATTTAAGTTACGGCAAGTCGGGGGAATGGCAACTGCCGATCTGGAGCCCCGAATTCGAATCCCACACACTTTTCGCAGTCACGTGCAAATACCGCTAACTTAAAAACCACGATGGAAAATGTCGTAAGGAAACCGTTCCAAGAATATTTCAAGGTTATATGTCGTACACCAACCCGCACTTGGCCAGCACAAGCGTGAGCAGAGAGTCCTAGCAATAGCAACATTTAGTGAGCTGGTTTTGGTATGCCTGTGCAACCAATTCCACAACTAATATTACCCATCTCATTTAAAAACATTCACAAGGGATAATAAAGCAGTGAGTTCTAACCGCAGCAATAACTTAACACCTTTGCTTCATACAGGATATCGAGTGAAACCGCGGCCTGTCGCTAGTAACTTATAGCTAGTAAATCCGTACATTGTGTAGCGAAAGCGCCATTATACTTTGTGGTCACTTACTGATGGCGTTTCCATGGTGGAGCTATTGTCATGAGTTGCTTCCTGGGTCACGAAACATTGTGGACGAGAGTAGGAAAATTGGGGGAGCCACAAACGATAGCACTATGTGTGATTCTTTATAACTTCACTAGCCAATATAGCCTATACATGTATATCAAGTATATTTCAACGGTGATTTTTTTTTTGAAATCGGTTCTGTTCTTAAGATTCAGCGCGTTCAAATAAAAAGCTCTTCAGCTTTTTTATTTTATTTTTTTTATTAATTTTAGCCACTCCACAGACTCCGGGGTCCGTGATCTTTGTCATTACAATTACATTTTTTTTACATATTTCTTGGATTAGGAGAAGAAGGGGAAATAGGGTGTTGTGAACATTTTGAACCTTAGTCTAGTATTAGTCAGTCGGATTTCTTCTGGTGAGCCGATCACTACCGGTTGGGATTCCGATAGTAATCGACTCAACATCGTCTTTTGCCAAAGCCGCCTCCTCCCGGCCCAGAGCCTCCACCACGGCCGCATTTCTGTCCTTGATGGCTATCTGTAAGTTGTCTGTAAGTCCTACCTCTTCAGCTTTACATTATTAGTATATTTTAAGAGTGATGTTGTCAGTGTTGATTTGTAGGTTATAATCCCACGAAGCTGTCTATTGATGATCTATCAATAGACCAATTAAGTCCACAACACCACCTTTCTATCTATTTTAATAAGAGCGCCATTTTTGTTAATGTTCTGTTTGAAATGGATCGGGTTGAAGCTTAGAACGCAGTAAGATAATAAAGTATTGGATTTGATTGGAACAGGATTTCCTTACGGTGTTTTTCTTCACAGTTAAAACCAGTGGTATAAAAGGAACTTGTACCTGGATAATACCGAGACCTGCAAGTGAGATTCGAACCTGCGGCCTTACGATTGTGAATCAGACGTTCTCGTCACTAGATCAGTGTTTGAATAACAATGTAGTTATATCTCTAAGGCCTGTAATTATAATATCTCTGGGTAAATGTTCCCACAGCTGGGACTCGGGGCCTTCTCCCGTAAGTAGTGAATCAAGGCCATAATCCACCACGCTGGCCAAGTGCGAGTTGGTGGATGACACATGACCAAACATATTATAACCTTCTCCTTATTGTTGGTCGGTCTACGAGTGGCATCGACCGCTCGAATTCAAACTCAACAGCACTCGTGTACAAACAGACATGTATCGCGTTAATCTAATTAATATGACACACTCTAATGTATTTTTAATAACGAGTCGGCCGGTCTGTAATTATTCTAATGCACGTGGATATATCACTCCAATTTGGACGGCGACTGCTTTGGGCGCGCGGGTTTGCTTGCTACATCATTATTTTTTTAATATAGGTTAAAAACTTTTCACATTACCTCTTCAATTATTTAGATGTCATCGTTTACAGCTGAATTATAAAACTTGGATTAAGCTACATTCGGTCTTCTTTAGTTCATTTGACGTCACAAATGACCAACATTTTTTTATAGTATAAAGTGACGGCACAAACCGGGCATTTGCCTAATGGTAAACAACACGCTTGCCCATAAAAATGCTACGCATATATTGGTACATGAAGAGTCCAAATAATTATCTATACATACTGCACCGCGCTCGTCACCTAGAGATATTTGAAATTTTCAATTTGTAATTTTGAAGTCATAAATTTATAATCTATAGAGCAGAGGATTTATCTCTATTCCATGAGCTTTCTCTAGAAACATTTCCCTTTAAACATGAGATTAAGATGTTTGCACATTACTGCTTAAAATCTTGTTATCTACAAATTAAGAGTCAATTAGTTTCTTCTAGATAAGCACGCTCCGTCGTGGATTGCATCGTCGCTTAACATCAGGCGAGATGGTCAAGTGTAAACTTACAATAGTTAAAAAAATGTGTACTGGGTTGAAAGCCAATGTTTCTAAAGAAGTTGCAGGGTAAAGATATGAATCATGTTTTATGTCCGAGTGAGATTCGCGTTCAGCGCTGAGAAACTGGATTCTTTATGTTCAAATAACTTTTTGTAGTGATATAACTCTTTGCAGAGGAAGTACTACACCTTTCCCAGTTAATCTACCGTCAATAATATGAAAACATCACTGTATTTCGTTTTGAAGGAAAATGATTCCAGATAGGTTACAGAGTATTGAGATAAAACATCTGATGCCTCTGGGTGACGAGCGCAGTGCATTGCTAGGTAATTATTTGTACACTTCACGTTCTAAAAGCTGCGTGTCACTGTGTTGTTACGGGCAGGCTTGTTGCTTACCACCAGGTACATGACCTGCTTGTTCCGCCACTTTTTATTATAAAAACTCAGTTATTGTGCTAAAACATATTGAAAGGCATATTTTTTACCACCAGACTCATGTCAAGCTTGTTTTGTATATTTATTTTTCCAAAAAAAAATGTTACATCATACATTTCATGTAACGTACTCGTACTTAGTACAACATATGTAACGTATATGTATATCAAATTCTAAACTAAATTTTCATTTCCTTTTATCAAACAGACACATTTACCGCGTTTTTCTTAGTACACATTCACGTGTTATTTAAAAAGAAATCATAAAACTCATGCATTACGACACAGTATGCGTTGTCCCTGCACAGTGGGCAGTTCATTCGTTTTCTAATTTGCGGTAAGTATTGGAGGGCCATGCCCGCGCCCGCGGCGCCTCAAATATGCAGTGTGCTTACTAAATTACTGTTCAACTGAAGTATTATACAAATTGTGGTATGTTATAATAGGCTCGCGCTTGACAGGCAGTTTCGCTTTGCAGTGTCCACCTGGGGCACCACACCTTGCTAGTTATTATGACAAGGAGCTGTAGTGTGCTAATAGTGTGCAGTAGTGTGTTTTCTACCGGAATGCTCGTAGCTCGAAAAAGCGTCATCGTTTCGTGGTTGATGTTCCAAAGACACGAACGAAGCGATTTAACTCTACTTTTGTGATAATAACATCTAAGCTGTAGAATACGTTACCTGAGTGGGTTTTATTAGGACTCTTCAAGTTGTTATAGCTTTGTGGTACTGTACTATTGTGTAGCTACTTTTGTTTACCATCAGGGACACGGAAATCTTCTTCAAACTTCAACTTAAAATAAAATTCAGACTCTCGATCAAATGTCTTATAAAACTCTCACCAACTCGTCTAGTCAAGATGAATGAAAGTAAATGCTAGTTTTTGATCATATTTCAAAAACCACCCAAGCGATTTTGTTAAAATTGGTATAGGTCCATTTCTGAACTATGACCTACCTAACAGTGGCGTAACTATAGGATGGTAGGGCTGGCAAAATGCCACGGGCCCCCGACCAAGGGGCCCGTTCGTTAAGTTTTGATGATGTCATAGATACTTTTGCAGAACAGAAAACTCGGCGAAAGTTTTTTTGTAAAAATGTCATTGAAATTAAATTTTTATTTCATTGTTCATGTATAAACCCGTAATCTTGAAAATATTTAAGTATTAGTAATGGGCAGCTACATACTTTAGTGGTTTATTAAAATTAAAGTAGGTAAGAACAACATGAGGAATTTAATAGGGCCCCGTCAATAGAATTTGTCACGGGCCCCACTTTATGTAGTTACGCCTCTGCTACCAAACAAAATAAAAATCATCAAAATCAATTCACAATTGGCGGAGCGATCGTGTAACATAGGTACATACATAAAAACATACAGCTGAATTGAGAACCTCCCCCTTTTATCAAGGCGGTTAATAGTGATGCTCTGCACTCGTTTACCATCGGCCACCTCATCGCTCATTCCCATGAAGACACAAAACATCATTAAACGCAACAGAACTACGTTTGCTCGTCAAGTGAAATTAATTCTGAGTTGTTAGGAAGACAGAAATAGCCGCGTCAGAACTCAGCCTATAATTAGTGAAGGAAAGTGAAGAAAGAGGTGTTCAACTTACTTTGTCATGGATTGGACTAAAGAACTTATAGAATAGACTGTCTGATAAAGAACGCACTTAAAGTCAAAGTCAAAGTTCTTTATTGATAAATGTACAATTTACACGTCAATTTTATAAAAAAAAAAAAAATAAGAGCATACATAGAATGTACATTTTTAAAGTTTAAATTGAACTTTATATTGTACGATAATAGGTATCGTACAAATAAGTGTCAAAAATTAAAATATATGTACTTATTACAATTGTAATGAACAATGTCAATTTTTTACAATTTTATTGTGAGTTTGCCATCACTATATAAAAACTCGCTGTAACTATAAAAAGTTTGATCGATAAGCCAGCTTTTTAATCGGTTTTTGAAGCTACCCGAACTCGGTGCTAATTTAACTATTTTAGGAAGAGTGTTACAAACTTCCGGTCCCATAATGTGAGTCAGTTTTAACCGAATTCAAAAAAGTTTCTCAATTCGTTTTTTTTTAAGTTTTACTTATCTTTAGATGACGTTGTTGTCAGGTAAAAGTAGTTGCAAGTTGCATGTAAATGATCTGCCTAATTGCGAATTGAAAATTTTAAGGCGAAATAATTACTGCAATTTTAATTTTAGTTTTAAATACGTTAATTTTTAACCCCCGACCAAAAACAGGGGTGCTATAAATTTGACGTCGATGTCTGTCTGTGGCAACGTAGAGCTCAAACGGATAAGCCGATTTCGATGCGGTTTTTTTTTATTTGAAGATTAATTTTTGTGCCGATATTCTTAGCCATGTTTGATTAATATCGATTCAAAATGGCCACATCCACAGAATTGCGGACAAAATATTTCTTCACACCTTACCTCAATATGGTTATCATATGGAAGGGCTTGATTAGTATAATACTATGCACTATAACAAAATTTCTAATCCAAGATGGCCGCCATCACAAAATGGCTAATCACAAGATGGCCGCTACCACAAAGCGGCGAAATAAGTACATTTCTTTTTTCACAACTCCCTCAATATGGGTATCAAATGAAAGGGCATGACTTGTAGAATGTTGTACAAATTACAAATCCGTCGGGGGTAAATCAACATTTTTAATTTTGTTCTTATTTGCATATTATATTAACTGAAGCCTGCCTGCTGAAGAACTGATAGTGGCCTAGTGCCGAGAATGTCTCAATTCACCATTGTGATGTCGTTGGTTTTAATCCCGTCTTCACTTCTGAGTATATTCCCAATTGCAGATGTACTAGTATTTTATCACCAATACCGCGAAATCGTCTCTAGAGAACTTACCCTGACTTGGTGGATTATGGCCTCGACTATCTCCTTGTGTGAAAGCCCCGAGTCCCAGCAGTGGATACACAAATAATTGATCTTTTAATGCAACGAGAATGAAACATTTAGGATGAATTCAAGAATGTAGGACAACAGATGGAGCATGATAGACGAACATTTTGTCGCTGTCAATTAATTTTTAAGATCGATTTCACCAAATCAAATCCGGCCCTAGTTAAAGAAAATATAGTTTACTATACAATGTTGTAAATATCCACGTTTATTTTGCGACTGCATTCATAAGTATAGTTTTTTAATTAAATAAAGAGTGACAAGACGAGCAGGACATGTGCCTGATGTTAAAGCAACAATGCCACAACACGCAACTATTCAATCAAAAATCATTACCTAGCACTGACTGCACTGCGCTCTTCACCCAGAGATCTAAGATGTTATATCTCTAAGCCCTGTAATTTCTCTGGAAACATTGCCCTTCAAACCAGAACGCAGTAATGTTTACACAGTGCTGCTTGGCGGCAGTTTTAAACTTTCACGATTTGTACACATATTGGTAACTGATGTTACAATAGCTGTTAGGGCGCTGCCGAATCAATAATACGTCGAGGGAATTACATAATAATTTAGACGCGGTTGTCTTGGATCCAATTGCTGATTGGTCTCTAAAGTAATCACGGCATATTATCCTGGGTTCAGGTACGTCGGTGACGGGGTGTACCTCGGAGGAGAGCCCGGAGACGGGTCGAGAAGCAGCAAATTTGCGGAAGAAAGCCATGGCGTTCCCGCGGTCCCGCCGTATGCGGCAAAGGTGGAACCTTTTCGAGATTTTAGCCAGATAGTGAGTAGGTATACGAAATGGCCGTGTTCGACATAACCCAACTGTCTCTCTTAGGCGGAAGAATATGACCTCGTATATTTATACATAATTATCCTCCATGTAGAAAAAAGAATATCCAACAATATTCACTAATTTATTTAGGTGTTTGGTGAAAACGAGCCTTATCATGTTTTAAGTTCCAATTAACCAAACAAATAAAATATTTCCCGGCAGACACCTCCATCCATCTGAAACCTTACTCTTTGGTTAATTATTGTATGATGAATGAGCGTACGATTTAACTTTTTAATTGGAAGTGACGGCTGTCGGGCGGTGGCGTGCGCCGGAATATCGGGTATTTTGTATTTTGGGAAACGGAAAGTGGATTAGAGTTTATAGAGTTTATGATAAAGTTTCTAATGTAACATTTTTACTTCACTTACAGAATATTCTGCATTACAACATATTAATGTGAAGTTAAATTGATGTTTGTTTTAAAACTTAAACCTTCGAATTCGGACAAATAACTGAAAGTTCATAAATAATAATTTTTCACCACTCACAAAATTTGTAATCCGCAATAAACGTGAACTTGACTGGCGTCGTGGCTTGGTTGGTAGTACGAGTAAGTCTGGCTACGATGACACTACAGACTTACTGGTAGTAAGTGGTAGTAATTTACTACCAACTAAGCTACTTTATGTTTAAGTATGTTTATTTGTAATTCCGTGTCAATACCAGCCAGAACTTATAGTAAGGTATTGGTAGTGGTAAGACTCTTCGCAAAGTCCGCCTGGGGAAGTATGAGACCTTTGGCATTTATTCCGCCGTCTAGTTGTAATGTGAAAACATGGCTGTGTTCCGGTTTGAAGGGCAATGTTTCCAGTAATATTACAGGGCATAGAGATAAAACGATTTATATATCTGGGTGACAACCGCAGTGCTGTGCTATATAAAAATATTAGGGCTCTGCATTTTTCCAATAGCTATGTGTCACTGTGATGTTATGGGCAGGCATGTTGCTTACCATCAGGCACATGTCATTATATACTACAAAAAGACGTGTCATTACCAGCCGGGACTTACAGCAAGGGTATACGGTACAACATGTTTCTCATCGGAAGCGTGCCGCACCAGCCTCGCGCCGTCCTCCCGCTATCAGATCGCGATCTGCGCGAAAGCCATTCCCTCTTACAGCGCGGCGATGAGTTATGTGAGGTGTCGCCTTTAAATTGCCTCGCTACTGTGCGCGCGCGCAGGGCTGCCAGACTGATATCTATACCAATATCACAGCATAAAAAATATGATTTACTAAACTGTGGTAATAATGTAAACCTGAAGAGGTTTTTTGTTTGAACGCCCTAATCTCAGGAACTACACGACCGATTTCAAAAATTATTTCACGGTTGGATATAGGCGTGATCCCTGAGTGTTATTAGCTATATATTATGTACCTACCACGAGCGAAACCGGGGCGGACGGCTAGTCATATAATAACTCTAGTTTTTAGTAGCCGCTTTTGTGATAAATGTGTCTAGACTGTTGAATACGTTGTCGGAGTGGGGTTTTCCCAAAGACATTATTGGTGTTTTCAAGTAGAGATTGAATCAATGTTTTCTGGCTAAGAATGTATTATCGTAATTCACATGGACGCTAAACATCAGCTCAATCAAAGCTTAACTTAATTTAAAACCAAATGCTTGCTTTGTAATAAAAGTTTTTATACATGAAGAATTGTTTTATAATACACTTAAGTACATATTTTTATTTGCTATGTCGGTTTAAAACTGACGGCCATCTCGTCTGATGTTAAGCGACGATGCGGCCTAACTCTTCTGAATGAGTTGTAGGTTGCGGAACCGGTTTCCTCACAGGACTAACATTTGTGTGATGAAAAAAGATGTGTGTTATGTGTATGAGTGTTCTTGTCGCTCATACGTACCTATTTAAAAATGGTGGAATATATATCATGTCGGCTATCTGGCTTCCATATTACAATTTTTGTTTATTTTGAGGCTAGATGATTTAGTCCGTAAAAAGTGTTGCCCCAATTACATGGAAATGTTCCAACTATGACACACAAGCTTAAAAAGACCAATAAATTTTGATAATATAAAGTTTTAAAACGGTAACCCTATTCGTATTTTAGCTTTTTGTGTCATCTTTGGCCAGTTGCCAATTGACCTATCAACCTAGGGTCGGTAGGTCCCATTGTACTGTAGAAGCCTCTACTTACGAGGTACGGTGCAGCTGTCGCAGACAACTAGCCAAATCAGCCGTTCAATCAATGGCCTAGCCTAAAGAGGCTAACCTATTGATTGTGCTATCCTATTGATCAATGGCCTAGCCTAAAGAGGCTAACCTATTGATCAATGGCCTAGCCTAAAGAGGCTAACCTATTGATTGTGCTAGTCGGTTTAGAATGGTTTAGTAAAAACTAAACAGCGGTTAGCTAGCGGCCCGGATGATGTTCAATTGTGTGATCAAATATATCGGCGAATAACTTTAATCAATGGCATTTTATTTAAACCTAGCCATAACCGTTCATTTAAATTTAGTTCTACTTTCTGCAACCTATCGCTGAAACTCTCCAAACAGTCAAAATGGCATCGGCCAATAAAAAAATGATGTTTTTTTAAAGCTAACTTATCTTAACCTAGTTACATGTTACAATCTATACTAATATGACAAAGCTGAAGAGTTTGTTTGTTTGAACACTAGGATCTCAAGAAGTACTGGTCCGAATTGAAAGATTATTTTTCTATTGGATAGTCCATTTATCGGCGAAAGCTATAGGCTATAGAACATAACGCTACTATCAATAGAAGCGAAGCATGAATCTGAATGTAACAAAAACGGGAAAAAATATTCCTTTTTGAGAGTATCCGTACCGTGCTTTTGACATGACAGCATGTGTCTAAGATAGCGTCATTGAACCTTTGCTAATCAAATTTGTTTCTAAATCTGAGTAAGTAAAACCAATTTCCGACAGGTGGCGTAGCAGCTGAAGAAGTTTTTTGTTTGAAAGCGATATTCTCAGGAATTACTGAACCGATTTCAAAAATTCGTGCTCCGTTGGATAATATGTACGGGATCCCGATGAGTGCTTTATACATACCACGGGCGAAGCCGGGCGGACATCTAGTATTAAATAAACGATTTCTAATGTCAGAAGTTTCATCTTTTTTACTCGTATTTCTGTCACATGTTCACCGTGTACTACGTACGAATGGCCCAAACACTAACCAGCCAGATCATTAAATGTAGTAACTCACGGCACGGCGGTATACGGCGTTGTTTAGTAAATCGCCTAGGCTGTTGATTGATCAGCTGATTAAGCAAGTTGGCTACGACATGGCTACCACATTACTAATAGAAATGAGTTTACGTAAGAAATAGCACATCGGAAAATGATTAGTGACGTATAATTGCACTAACCTATTGACGCAGGGTTTTTGTTTCATTGTGTTCCGAAATGAACGCCGAAACGTTTTAGTGAAAAAAAAATGTCATTATTTTTAATTATTCGCTTAATTTGTAACTATGACATTTGTTTGACATTTGGATTTTCTCAATAGTGCCTAATTTATTGTTATTTGAACGGTGTACGTGTTTAACGTAATGATTCTGTGATGTTTTTTGTTTTATTGAAGTGAAAACTTTTTTTGACGCTCCACAGACAGATTTTTCGTGGGCTGTGAATTGAATTCTAGTGTCACACTCGGGAATAATAAAAAATCTTCCGGTGAACTCGGGACCATGACCATGTCCATGTCCACACCCTCCGGTTTCAACCGCATAGTTTCCAAAGTTATCAAATTCTGAGTTATAAGTTTTCACTTCTATCGCCAGTTCTTATTACTGGCATTTTTTTTTTTAATTTCACTTTATTTTCTTACTTTAATATATTTTATTTACCCTGATAGATATACCTAATGTAGAAAGTAAAACACAAATCGAAATTGTAGCAGTTTGTTTTCAAGTGCGATCCATAGTAGATCAAATCGTTGGTTAACATCAGGCGAAATGTCGGTCAAGTGCAAACAATATTATCGACGAAAAGTTGTCATTTCCTTTTCCAGAATCCACGCGCTGCCCGACGGCCGGCGGGTCAACGGGTCGACGGACACTCGCCAACAAAAACATTAAACCAACAACAGACTCACATACTCCGTTACACAAATAAATTGTTTTGATTGAATCGTATTGTGCGAGTAATTGAATCCAAAGGGCCGTTTGATTGGTAAAGAATCTACTTTGCGTAATGAGTAAATAATGGGTTAGATTTTGTACAACCGATAAGAAAGTTTGTTTATTGATTTTGATTGGAAATAAGTTTGAAAAAACTAATTTTACAAAAAGGTTTTTTCAATAACAAATATCAGTGAGAAATGAATGACTGAATATCAAACTATTGACTTATGTTAATAAGCATATCAAATGTGTCTAATAAAAGAAACATTGGTTCTGCTTTTAGTAATGTTTTGAACTATTTTAACAGGAATCATGCATACCTACTACTTAAAGCGTCATTATTTCTTCAAGGTTACCGTTTAGCGTAAACCAAAATATTGTAAATAAGTTTTTGAAAAATTAGCAAAAACATAGTTTAATCTTTGATTGTAGAAATTGTTGACTTTTAGGACATCGAATGAAATCAAACAGATAAAGTTGAGCTTGATCAAGATTTCTTGAGTTACTACCACAAAAAAAACTTTTGAGAACCACTAGAGCTTTTTTAGGTCATTTTGCATTTTCAAAGTCAAATTGTATTTTGTGAGCGAGTGTCCTCTGCCGCTGGAGTAGTGTATAATTGTCGGCGGCCGCCATTACAGCATAGAATCGGTGATTGCGGCGTAATGAATAGCCGGCGGGACCGACAGGCCTGAGGACTCAGGCCCGTGGGTCCGACGGACCCGCGGTTCCAGCACTGTGGGGCCGGGTCGTCACTGCAATCACATGCAGCGTGGCCATCATACGGACAATTGTACTGTTCACAACTTCCTTATTGGAAATCGCTTCTTGGGTTAGGTTAGAGGCTACGCTACAGCATGTGCTTATGGAATGCAATAGTGTGATTGAGCAATGAACATCGAAACTTTCGCATTCGTAATATTAGATAGATAACTTTTTATTGTCACACAGAAAAATTACAGTTAAACACATTATGAACTAGCGCCATAAATGGCGGCCTTATTGTTGAGAGTAACCTCTTCCAGGCAACCAACTAAAACAAAATCGCGAACGAGGTTAGGCAAGGCGAGGTGACATTTATTCTTACTACTAATAATTATATACATGTAATTTCACTACTATAATACAAAACAAATTAATATTTAATATATATATATTACAAAAGTGACTTTTTATTAGTAGATTAGACAAATGGTAATCGCCACGTAACAATTTACTAAGATTTACAATAGTGTGTGTAACGCTCAAACAAATTTTCCAAGAATAGGCTAGCGTTACGTGATATTTCAACTTACAAATTCACATTTGTACCATATCCTACAAGCGATCGAGCTATTTCCACAGAGTAAACGATTTGACGCCAATAGAATATGGACATATTTATAGCCGTTTAAACATTATCGTAATCTAAACTTTACTGCAATGTTTATAAAGTCCACTTAAAAGTAAACCATACAATAAGATCAATTAATTTGTGTTACTTTGTTACAAGTACGTGCGTCAGTCACCACTCGAATCATCTTAGCACGCACGCCAACCCTTCACTACTCCGACGAAAAAGTTGAACTAATAATATAATCCCATACCAATACTCGATAATGTAGTTGTAATTTGCAATAGTGGCGCTGTATATCAGAAGTCGTGTCGTGTCATGGTCTCTAATTACGTCTTTTATCATAAAATATTTCTCAATCGGCGGACAGATTTAATGGCTGAAGAAAACGCTCTATCAATCTGTAGTTGATGCAATAACTCATAGTAAAAACGGGATAATTCGTTTAATAGCTTGTATCTATTGGGGGGTAATCGGGGGTGGACGCGGAGACAGTGACTGAGCTCGGACCGCCGCTACTGGCGAACTGAAATCTTTATTTATAATAAGTGAGAAAGTTTGGGTGTCTGTTGCTCAATCACGTCGAAGTGGTCGAATAGATGATCGTGTTGAATTTTGGAACATACATAAATTTAAGTCTGGAGTGGCATATAGGCTACTTTTTGGCCACGAAAAAACAACGGATACTATGCCGGTAAAACTGCGAAGTCCTGCTAATATTGTAAACGTTAAATTTTGTATGATGTTTGTTGTTCAGTCGCATTAACGGTCGTACAGATCCGTTTTGAATTCGGAATACAGTTGGAATATAGTCTGGAATAACACATAGAGTACTTTTTATGCTGTGAAAATAACAGAAACGGGAACTACGCGACTACGCAGGTAAAACCGTGAGGCGCTACTGGTAGACTAGTACAGTATAATATTATCATGTATGTATCAGTAGATATATAATTAATATTAGCATGTCAGTGACGTTTTTACCTACCATAAAGTGCTCAATGCGGTTAAAGATATGTTTACTTGTAAATCGGCAGTCATGCATTAGTTCAATGGGAAATGCTGACGCATTCCTAGGTGGCCAATGACCATGATCCCGAATTTATGATTTACTAGCTGAACCCGCTACTTCGTTCGCGTAAGCAGATGTTACTGACTTATACATTAATTGGAAGTATCGTACGTCAAATATTTGGATAATTGTCATTGAAAAACCTTTGAGTTTGAGTGAATTTGTTTTTCCACACAAAAATTTATTTAATTTTATCGTCTTTATTTTTCTTTTTTTAAACAAAATCAAACATACTTAGTAAGGTTTCGTAGTATCGAACATAGCCGCAAGTGTTCAGTTTGTAGGATATTTGTAGGATACATTATGAAAAGTCTGAAGCTAATGTGCATGATCTGATACCTACTTACCTATTTCTTTTTATCCGCAAGCTGTTTTCTAGCTGTTACCCGCGACTTCGCCGGCGTAAAATTTTGAACGAAGCCTGTGTGGAATCAAAATAATAAAATTTTGAGTTTTAATGATATTCAAGCAAGTTGAACCCGTAAATCTAAGCCAAGTCCTAGTGAAATGTTAATGTATGAATTTAATTGTAGGTAACACAGAAAAAAATCAAGAACGAAAGAATCCAAATTTGGCATCATAATCCTTTTAGCAGCAAAAACTTATTAGTACAATTTAGAATACCAGTAACGCCACCTAGTGATGAAAGAAAAAATACATACCACAATAGCAAAACATCGATTTAAATGGCCTTTCGTATTTTAGATTTAAACTGGCATTAGCGCCGTCTAATGAGAATATTATGTTGCTTGTTATTTTGATTGTGAACGCAAATCACCAATATTATCTACGCCAAAACGGGTGCATATATTTATCATTTTTGGCTTTTACCTTACCATCACATCAAGTTCCTTACGAAAATATATGCTTATATTAATATGGAGTTAAATGAAAATGTAGACTTATTAGCCCATGTGAAATTTTAGACTCTAAACTATATGCGTTTCGTATGTCAACCCATATCGTTGTGCCGTTTTGACGTGATAGTTAATATTTGTTTCCTTAGGGCCCATGCGTCTTTTCAGGTTGATAGGTAATAAATACATAAATGTGGTATTTCAGACTATGAGATATTTCTGTTTCAATTTTCTACCAAATTTGCTTAGTCTTTCCTACGTCACAGTAACCTATAAGTAACCGATTTGCTATTTCTGAGTTCGATTTTTTTTATTATTATTTCGAATTTCGAATTCCATCCAAATATGTTCAGGCGTTCCAACGTTGTCCTGTAAATATTATGAATGTCACTGTTGGGATGTTTGTTACGTAATATATAGAGTACTTATACATACGCAATGCTTAGCCTATGTGTTCTTCCAGACTGTAATCTAATTCTATTTCAAATTTCAACCCGATCACTTGATACGTTCCGCCATGATTAAAGTGGCAATAGAAATACATCATCTGCGAAAATTTCAACTGTCTAGCTATCACCGTTCTTGAGATACAGCCTGGTGACAGACGGACAGACGGACGGATAGCGAAGTCTCAGTAATAGGGTCCCGTTTTTACCCTTTGTGTACGGAACCCTAACAACGGTCTGCTTCGGTCACCGAAGCTTGTTGAACACTACCTTTAAATTTTAAACAGTATTTGGATTAAAATAATACGTTTTCTAATAAGTTACGGCTGGTCTAGTAAGTTACAGCTGACCTAGTCGGGAGAACGGCGACTGTCGATCCGGAGACCCAGGGTTCAAAACCACGCGCACCACTATCTTTTCAGAGTCATGTTCGTAATGCCGGTAATTAAAACGGTGAAGGAAAACACCGTGAAGAAACCGAAATCTACCTATAATCTAAGTTCTAAGTTATATGTCATCCACCAACCGACAATGGGCCAGCGTGGTGGATTATAGCCTTGTCTCTCTCCTTGCGAGAGAAGGTCCGACGCCCAGCAGTGGGAACATTTAATTGGTTGTTTATGCTGCTACTTATTATGCTGATATGTTTTCTCCAAAATACAAAAATCTACTTCAATGACAGGTAATTTAATTCTGTCATTCGACTAAATTTTATGTGATGGTATAACTATGTGGGTCAGATAAATCTAAGCTGATTTTAGCTTTTTGTTGATATTTGAAATACTACCTCCCTGTTTTCGATATTTAAGATCACCTCTGAAGTATTTTCTACCAAACAAAAAAGGAATTATCAAAATCAACTAACAATTAGCGGAGTTATCGCGTAAAATAAAACCAAATAAAAAAACATGCAATCCGATTGAGAACATCCTCCTTGTTTGAAGTCGATTATAACCGAATGATGTTTGTTTTTCCACACAAAAATATATTTTTGACAATTATTTTGTCATCCAAGACGACGCGACGCGATCACGTGGGCACTTTCTAGAATCTATAATCTAGATATTCTGTAATTCGTCTGTGATACACAGAATACTTAGAAGTTAGTATGTACCGAACGCGCCGCGCGTGTCGTTATTATTTAATGTTTGTGTAATTTCCGAACCAACAGACCGATATTGTTCAAATTTTGACGCGACAATATAAAAATGTGTTCTTCCTAACAAAAAAAGAATTAATGAAATTAAACAACGCAAACATGAGTTACAACCAAATACACATTCTGACTTTCACCCCCTCCCGCAAGGAAACCGATCAGAATTTGGGGATCAAAAGTAGCCTACAGCAATGTCCTTAGTATAAACTAAAATCATGCCAAGTTTCAGCTGAATTGAATCAGTAGTTTCGGCGTGATGCGTGATCCCTATACAGAAAGACAGACAGACAGACAGACAGACATGAAAGAAAAAAAATGCAGTTTCGCCATCAGTATCGACTATGGAGTACCCCAAAAATATTTTTTTCAAAATATGAATCGATGATTTCTATCATTTCCGAGCGTGACACTGGAATTCAATTGACAGTTAACGAAAAATTTGTCTGTGGCGCGCCAAAAGAAGTGTTCACTTCAGAAACGCTAAACTTTGTTCCGATACAGTAATAATAAAACAGTAGGTCAGTGAAATCTATACCTCGATAACTGTCTCCCCGTCCACTGCGTCGGTACTCCGCACAATGGGACCGGAGCTGCCGCACGATACATCACTCACTGACAGCTAAATTACGCCGGACTGCGCCGCCAGAGTGCGAGTCCCCTAGTTTGGGCTAGTTTTTGTCCCCCACTACTTTACTCGCCGTAGGTAGTATACTGTTCGATACTATCTTCGGAAATGGAGTTCCTAGATGTTGTCAGCTTCCGAGTGGTTGCACACCACGAGTGATCACATGGCAAACATGTTATATCGGGCAGAGTCTATATCTATATAGACTCTAAAATATTTAATTTTCTCTCAAAAACCGACTGCTATTAAAAAACTTAACTTGATAGAATGTCATAGTTTTTAAGAAATCAACTTAACACTGTCTTCCACTAAAATAACGAGGTAGTACAATTGCATCATTCGAATAAAGTATGCGAATAAAAAAAACATAAGAAAGCTTCAGTTTAGTCGTCCAGATAAACAAATTAATATACATTTTGGTTTTTGTTAATTTTACAAAATCGTCATACCGATTTCGATAACATTTATATGGAGCCTCTTCTGTGCTATGTATGATGATCGATTAAACAAATTATTATTTAAATCAGATGCAGCGTACGAGTAAGTTGGGTTCGTCTTAACATTAAGGCAGACATCAGTGTTCACAACACAATTCTTTAACAGCTCCGGATACAAGTCTTTAGATGCCCGATCCAAGATGCCAAGGCCGTAGGGTTGCCAGGACCCTTCGAGGTTTCAGGCTGCCACGCTAGGTCCCTTCGAGAATAGCAGACTGATTATCTGGACACACTGTGGTATGTCAAGACAAGTCAAAGTTGGTTGTGCTTGCCACCGGGCCCTCTGCCGCCTAAATAAATTGGCTATGGCTTTGCTATTGCTGCAATATCAAAACTAAGACAGTTCTAGTTAGGCGGTGGACCCCCGGGAATCCAAACCCAGATCGCAATTTTATTGCTTTCTATAAGCAATATTCAAATTGTATTACCATCGTTTATTGATGTGAAACACAAGACGTTGGCGAAATTGTGCTCACCAAACATTTATCTCACACAAATATATATCACAACCAAATAGAAGCCAGAAATTAATCTAAGATGAAGAATCAAATGACATAAATAAAAATATATAAAAATATAATAGAAGATGAGGAAGAAGAAGACTTTAATCAGCTGACTATTATTTAATTTTTTTTTTTATAAATTAAGACTAACAAATTGTCTTGCCAGACATATTGCATGCCTCTCGCAGAGGCCAGTTTGTATGGGGCAACTTTTAAAATGTTTTGTATCATCTTATCTTACCTACAAACAGCAATAAAGATTTTTGTATTTTGTATTTGTATTTGTGAAGCCATTAATTTACATGAATTCTCACGTCACTTTGACATTTCATTAACACGATAATTTATATGACAGAACGTTTTCGGAGTCACCTAATAAAATATTACATTTAAAATGTATTAAATCCAGATTGTATTCTTGATACATTTATATTCTACTATTCTGCCAGTATTCCGCTTGACTGGCAATAGTTAATCAATATTCAGCATTATAATTTACAGGTCTGCAATTCATAAATCTTGGCCAAAAATAATTAATACGACATGTCGGAACGCAGCATTAAATCATAGGTCGGACGTGTGGCCGACCTTACAGCCTCAAGATTTATCGTCTATGTTTAGCGATAGGAATAGTTTTTAGAATTTATTATATTCCATCCGATTGTTTCTAAGCTTACATACACGATACTAGCCGCGCCCCGCTGTTTTATCCGGGTAATTACCGTTATCGTTATCTGCTATTCGTGTATACTGTGTTCTAAATTTCAACCCAATCCGTTTAATCGTTCCTATGTGATTGAGAAACAAACATTCAAACATTTATAATATTAGCAAGATACGTAGTCCATCATAGTCATACATGCATGCACCCATACATAGTGCAAATCGGAGGATCATAGTACTGCTATCATTCTCACCATGTGCAATTGGAAATACATATTTGTATTACTATTCTTTACGATTTTACAAAAATTAAGCTTATTCAAGAATTTTAAAATGTCTTTTGATAAAAATATACTTTCAAAAGCAACATCATAATAGTTAAAAAAAATTGTGGTATCATGGGGCCACAGAGTACCTTCGGATAATGTATAGGAGCAACACAATTTGAAAAAAAAACTTAATTACACATATTTACGACGACAATTTTTTTTATCAATACTATACGTGTGGGGTATCTATGGATAGGTCATCAAAAATGATATTGAGGTTTCTAACAATTTTTTTTCTAAACTGAGTAGTTTGAGCGAGGGCCTCTTCCAAAGTGAAAAAAGTGCCCCTGTAACTTCTAAAATAAGAGAATGACAAAAATAAAAAGTGTACGATGTACGTTACCATGTAAACTATCAACGAAAATTGGTTTGAATGATATCTAGTAAGTAGTTTTATTTTAATACGTCATAAATTGACTTTTGTTAAAACACTGATTAAAGTAACAACGAAGAACAAGAACTTTTGTATTATGTTACTTGCTGCTACGGAAGCCTTCATGGTTCATGGGCGAGCCCAGCTCACACTTGACCACTTTTATTACTTCTGTCGGCAGTCCCTACCACTGACATTTTTTTTAAATTTACTATCAAACCAATTGGTGTGCCGTTTTGGTGACCATATATAATATCTAGATAAAATGGTTAGTAAACATTTATTACATAAAATAATAGGTAAATAAATATTGGTAGACTATTCACACAACACCATCTGACCCCAGACTAAGCAAAGCTGGTATTATGACACCCTAAAAAACTAAAGTTAAGCTGCAAAGCTCATGTTATAGCTAGAAAAACTTAAGTTTAATTGAGCTGACAATTTCACACGCGAGTAACCCGTTAATTAACAAAAAACTATGCTTATGAATCCAATTTTAAATGCAGATTTAATTGCTTTCCTTTCAACACAAACAATAACTCACCGCAGCTCGACAGCAGAATGTTAGAGCACAAACATAATTCGTTCACCAACAAAAACTAATTATATCACGATTTTCATTAATATTGTATGAAGCGTGTCCATTCAATACATTTCTCGTTCGTATATGGGCCGGCTGTCATTCGTCTTCCGAGGAGAATAGGTGTCGGGCCGAGATGTGACGGCCCTTCCGATAACTGAAACGGTTTTCTATCGTCCTCTCTTTCACTTGAAGCGAAAATAAAGAGATCGATAACATAAATGAAATGAGAAATTAAAATGTTAGTTTGGTTGTAGATCTCCGTTCACACAAGCTCTTTGTGACTTTTAAAAATACAAGTTGCGACCCGCGTTTTCTGGTCTGGAGATCGGCCGGCGACTGTTGATTCGGAGCCCCCGAGTTCAAATCCCACGCACACCACTAGTCTGTCTCTCAACATAAAACGATGAAGAAAGCATCCTGAGGAAACTTCGAAGTCATGTACGTAATGCCGCTAACTTAAAACGATGAAGAAAAACATCGTGAGGAAACCAACATGTACTGACATGACTTGAAAAATCCTTGGTACATATCGATTTCCTCACGCTATATTCCTTCACGGCTTTTAAATTAGCGGCATTACGCACATAACTTCGAAAATACTGCTGTGCGTGGGATTTGAAACCGAGGCTTTGGATTGGCACTCGCCGTTTTCCCGATTAGACAAGCCGTAACTTAACACATTTCGAGCTGCGGACATCCGGCCAAACTGGATAGGTATATCAAACCGTCTGAATCTCCCGATCTTTTCTATCGTAGACCTGAAGTCTGTGGAATTCACTTCCATCGAAGGTTTTCTCAACAAACTTTCACAAGAAAAACTTTGAAAAAGTCTATCTTTAAATACCTCTCCGGGCTGGCAAACAACAACAGCATCTCTAATGTAGCAGACGTGACGGCTACCACTTACCATTACGTATACCTTATGCTCAAAACCACAAATCTTATGAAAAATAACTTAAAAACATAATTTAAGCCTCGTGTTTTTGTGTTTACAACTTTAAGAACCAAAACGTACAAAAGGAATCTGGAATTGTGGAGTTCCTCTCACGCGCCCACCGCACACTACATTGGAAGAATCGTTTTAAACCCACTTTAAGGTCTTTATTCACAATTACTTTACATTACAATCTTTCAATTTAATCTTACTAAATTACACCTCGGGAACAAATCAATTAGTGAAACAATTTCAGTTCTATCACCTTATTGTAAAGGTGAGATTCGCGCGGTCGAAATATCACGAGATTTTTCTTGCAACAATGTTGCTAAACGTTGTATTGTAGGTTTGTTATTACGCTGCAATTATAGGTGAACAAAAACAGTTGAAAAATTTTCGATCGTCAGTTGATGAAGGTAGAATTGGAGAAGTTTGTTTTTTGAAATTCCCTAAAATGTGTTTGTGAGACAGCGTGAAGCTTTAGCGCGAAGCTTCGTAGCGGTACTTTATACGACCAGCTTTGCTGGAACAAATTGAAACTGTGCATACAATGTAGTGAAACATTATGATAGTAATGAAATACAGTAAGTGTACACTAGTATTGTCATAAAAGAGGATTCCTTAAGCCAGCAGCGCCCTGCTGTTTTGCCACGCAATAAACATCCAAAACGTCAAAAATTTCAAAAACTATGAAACCTATTTTAAATTCATTTAATTGTACTGTATCAATTGTAATATGGTCGGGCATACACCTCTAGTTTCGACCGTATCCAACGGCCTTTTTCAAAGACAAGATCTCTGCATGAAAGCAAAAATGTGTGTGGTTATAAGTGTTTTTTTGTTTCTATGTATTTCTGTAAAGCATGAACGGGTTTGAATGCATTTAACTACGTGGTAAGAAGATTACTTGGATTGACACATAGGCTCTTTGCATCTCACTAAATATAAATGAAATCCTGTAAATGAGGTGATCAAATGTATGAAACTAAATCCTACTAATATTTTAAACGCGAAGGTTTGTAAGGAAGGATGGATGTTTGTCACTCTTTCACGTAAAAACTACCGAACATGTATGTAGTGGTAAGACTCTTGGCAGAGTCCGCCTGGGGAAATGTATATAAATTATGATACAAAGTATACCCCCAGCATCTAAAACATTTTAAATATTTGATACGAGTAATATACCGATAAATTAACATTGTCTACAACGCAAAATCTTAATTGCTTGAAACAATAGCTCAACGGCATTTCTTTCCCAGCCGCACCTGACTATTGGTAACTAATTTATTGGCTAACTATAAATATACGTCATATACAGAGTGCTGCTAATTACATCGCAGTCTTTTTCATTTTTTCTAGCTGCAGATGTGACGGTTTAAACATCGGAAAGAAACTGGCACGATCTACAACTATCAGTTTTCGATAATATACTTCCATTTACCAATGTACACTTTTATAGCAAGTACAGTGCTTTCCTTGTGTCCGCGTCTGGTCATCTTCTTCCCTCAAATATGGTAGACGGTGGCCACTTGCGTCATACTCGTGAATAAGTGCTGTTTGCAAGAGTTAAAATACGCATTATACATACGCAAAATTAATTAATTACCTTCAATTTGAAAAATCTCAATCTACCTCACGTTTTCGCAACTTGTAGGAACACATAGGTTCCAGTGGTTCCAGATTAACAACACGCCGATAAAAAAAAATGCGATAGAAATGAAAATTTATACCTCAGGCTAATTATATTTGAAACCTCACATTCCAAACTAAGCGGATAAAGCCACAGGGCGCTGCTAGTCTCCACAGGAAGGCCTGGGGCGTCGGATGTTTAGGACCCTCCGGCGCCCCACCTACAAATAGGCCTTCTAGGTGACGGGCCGCTGATTTACAGCGCGTTACTAGAGCCAAATACGGGGGTACTAACGCCCCCCGCGAGGCGAGTCCGCAAGGACAGTGGCAGGTGGGTCAGGAGGCAGGGAGGAGGTCTGGCCATGCAGGAGAAGTCTGTGGGAGTTTTAGTCAGTAGAAGCACCATGCCATCTCCCACGGTCTCGAGCCTGACATACCCCACCATGTCCCTGCGTGGTGGGCATACGTAACTATATTTCCCCCACATGAAAAAGACGCTGCTAGTCTGGAATACATTTTCAAAGCATGATCATCTAGATAAGCTTTCTAAAAATGGCCCTCTAGAAATGCGTAAGATGACGATAACGAGAAATCGATGATTTTTCTTCACCCATGAAGCACTCAACTCACCTACAGCCTAAATCAGTTTTCACTTCAAAAATCCAACTTTACTTTTTTACTTTTCAATACATAAAGCATGTATAAAACAGTCCATTTACATACGACACTGACTTTACCGAACGAGTCACTTAATTACTTACTAGGAACTTGTTTCCCTTAGTTCCCAGCCAAATCTATTTAGGTACCATCCTGTCCATTTCCACCGCCAAAGGTTTTATAACACAACCACGCTGTACATCTTACACGTACTAAAACCTGGCACCAATTTGTATGAGTGACATGATAAATGTATGAATTAACTCCCACCGAATTAATCGTTACTTTGTTACAAATTTCTCGAAGATATCACAAACACGCTGCACTTTATACTTTATGCTCATAGCCATAAGGTATATTTGTATGGGTGTGTTTGTATGGGTGTGTATGGCGTTGTATGGCCGGTATTCTAGTAATACGGACCACGTGTCGTATTTAGTGGTATAATTTATTCGAAATACCTATGACACGAAAGATTGAAGCGGAGACTGCACTGATTTAGGAGGCATGGACGAATAATAAATAGTGCTGAATTATTTATGGTTTCTGTCCTTTTGACTTGTTTACAGAACTACTCAACCCCTAATTATATTAGGTTACGTTGAAAGAGCACAATGCTCAACGCAAGAACGTGTTGTATATAAATAACATATCAATAAAAAAAAATTAGACATTTCACACATTTAACTTCAAAATAAGCAAAGAAGCTTGTATTATGAAATGATATGGTCTACGATGAAGCGCGCAAACCTAGAAAAATCTAATGAACTTTCAACTTGAAGACACCCAGTTATAACCAAACAGAAAAATATACAAAATACTATATTGAAACATATATATTTAACAAGATCAATTGGAACCCAACAGTTCCGAACTAGTATGTAATACTGAGTTTCGGAACCGATGGCCTCTCCCTTAACACTTATGACACTAGAAAAAACATAAGTAGGTACCACAGATTTCTAAAACAAAAGGCAGATGGAACGTGCGGAACACAGATCCTTAGGTCCGGAAAGCAAATATCAAACGCCAAAGCAAATACAAACTCCAGTCAGTACGAAACTGACTTCCGTCTCGTACGGGAGTCCCGTGTGATTTTATGTTTTGTTTAAGATTATGCCGTATTGTGTTGTCAAACATTGCAAACATTGTTCCCAAAAATAAAAAAAGGAAATTTCATAGGAAAGTTAGAATATTTTTACTGGTATTTATATAATTTAGACGATTTTATTTCGATTGATGAATAGAAACGCAACACCTCAACGAAAATAAGTCAGTGTTGCTATACTAAATTGAAAATATTTTCCCTGAAGTTAAGGTAAAATATAGATTCCAATTTTGTTTTGTTTTGAAGATACTCGTAGACCAAATTATTGATGAACATTGGATAATTCAATTTTAAGCCCTATTTTATAATCGTTATTTTTTTTATTCAATGTGAATCGATGCCAAGAACAAATCCTCGCCGTTACTAGGGTTAGTAAAAATACTAATAGTGTTGATGAAAACTATAGTTATGAAACGAATAGATAATAACAAATCCTCGCCGTTATAAAACGTCTCGTCTATGACCTGTGGATTCTAACTTGATCTGTGCAGTGCTGTTAGCATATATATTTTCAATAATACGAACATATTTTTTTCTTACTCCTTGTTGAATTAGAGCCTCCCAGAGCAGATTGTGTTTGATTGAGTCAAAAGCTTTATTGTAGTCGACAAATGCAATGTATAGGTCTTTCCCATACTCTTGAGATTTTTTTTATTAACTATTTTAATACATGCATATGATCAATAGTTGCAAAACCCTGCTCTAAAACCAGTTTGTTCAATGGGCTGTTCTTCATTTATAGTCCTTGATATTCTATTTAGGATCAGCTTTGAAAAAAAATTGTAAATGATTGACATGAGGCAAATAGGTCTATAATTTTCAATAACGTTTCTGTCTCCTTTTTTGTGGAGCAAGTTATTAACAAGAAATCCTTGCATTATATATTATCGGTGTAATAATAAATTATTTTAAAATTGTGTTTTATGCGTTTATTATATGTGAAAATTTCCAAAGCTTAAGACAACAATAGTGGGACATTTTTCTTAAGACTGGGAACATTACACGCACACCAACGTGAGTAATTTGACAACGTCGGTGAGAGCTGTCACGCATACATAACTAATGACTGGCCTCACAGTGTCGTTCACGAAGGTTTCATCTGTTTAGAAATCTGTGGTAGGTACATAAATTAATATCAACAACTATTACTATGACAGTTTAGGTTTTACGTAAAGAAATAATAAAAGTACATTCTATTTGATATTATTGCAATTTTTGACCAGACACTTATTGTTATGTTATGTTAAGTATGTTATTTTGTAAGTTATTATTATTATTATATTATATCTATATATCTACAAGTAAGCATTCAATCCTATCATAATCGAATCTGGCTAACCATAATGTCAAAATCTTTTTAATTTGTTATTCAATTAACTGGTACAAACTCTTGTATTTTATACTGTACTGGTAAGATTCTTTGCAGGGTCCGCCTGGGCAATGTTTAATTATTATTAGTAGATAAGTATTATTAGTAAGTAGTAGTTAATATTATAAATGAATGTGCTTTTTGTGTAATAGGCTTGAAAGGCAACGTTTCCAAATAAATTACAGTGTTAAGATATAAAAATCTTATTCTGATAACGACCGCAGTGCAGAGCTAAGTAGCGATTTGCACTTTTCAAGTTCTGATAGCCGCGTAGTGCTGTGCTGTTATGGTTAAGCGTGTTGATTATCTGACGCATGTTTTGTCTCCATACGATAATAAAAAAGACAGAGGAACGATGACGCTAACAGAGTCGTGAGTTCAATTTTGTTTTTACCCGTTTCAAATAATTTTTGACCAGTTTTTAGTTTAAAAGAGCTAAAGATGAGAGAAACAAGATCCACGTGTCTGCTCAAGGCCGCTGGATTGCGTGTGAAAACAAATGAATCACGACAATGGCCGCTCCTGTCGCATCGGCTCATAAGTTTGTCAACGTCGAAGCCGGCGCGCCGTGGGGCCATTAGCTACATTGTAACTCTGAATGCACTCTAGGGATGGATGATGTTACATTTTTTTTTACTATACGATTTTCTGTAACATACATAGGTTTTCACTTGACCGCCATTTCACTTAGTGTCAACAGACGACATCGTCTACGATAGAGCGTGCTTACTAATAGACTACAGGCCCGTGAACAAAATTTATGGGTCATATGATACAGTAGGATACCTATGTAGGATGATAGAAGGGTGTAAAATAATATGATTCAGCACTATGCCGGCATTCGAAAGCTGTCCAACTGAAATCAAATTGAAAAGGGGTTGCGACCCTCGCTATATCCTTCTTGTCGCATGATTTTTGTACGGCATTGCGGAATAATGGATTAGAGCAGGTATTGTATCATATGACCCATAAATTTTGTTCACGGGCCTGTGGTCTATAAGATAAAATTATTCATAATTTAAAAATTATAAAATAATTCATTATTTTCTTTACATACCAATCCAATCAATTTAAATAAAATTAAACTGAAACATTCGACAAAATTTTGATATAAACGATATGTAACATTATCTAGACCTAGCTAGCTAGACAAAGGTGAGCAAATTTTAGTTGTTTATTGATTATTTCAAAAAACCACACCGATTTCGATAAAATTTACACGGGATCATCTCTAAACCATAGTTTACATATATAAATGAACTACATCCACCAAACATAGTTCATTCAAAAATGAACTATATCCACCGAACAAAAATTGACTATCAAAATCAATTCACAATTGGCGGAGCTATCGCGTACCATACGTATAAAAAAACAAGCAAATTGAGAACCTGCTCCTTTTTAAATCCGTTAAACCGATTCACTCTCGACTTTTGAGCATCACGCTTATCTCAATAGTAAGCTACAGTAGTGTGTCGCAGCTAATTAAACGCAGTAAACAATTTAAAAAATCACAGCTTATTATAGCTCTGTGCTCACCAGAGAAATACAGGGATAAGGTCAATCGTACACTGTATTAGCTCGGACAATATTGATAGTTTCCTTACATATGAATTCATTTTGTTACATTCTGTTGTGTTTCAATTTAATAATTATTTAAAGCATAATAACAACAAAAAACTAATAAACTGAATTTTACGTTAATTCTTGTTTCATTATATTTTTTGTATACATGTGCGTGCTAACAAATAAAATTAGAATAGACATCATATTTATTCGATACTAGGTATTCAGATATCGATTTTTGGACTAATCGATTAACTAAAAGATATGAGTTATTTATAAGAGTGACCTTTGAGAGGATTCTATTCATTTCTTTATAACTATATCACCGTTATTTTGTGTCATATTAACCTAAAGTTATTGTTTTTTTGTAAAAACTGTATTTTTTTTTAAATGGAAGGAATTGTCAACCTGATAAATTTTCAATTTATTGTAAAAAGTTAATTTTATTTGAAACTTGTGTCAGGGAAGCCCAAAATACAGGCTCTGCCTAATTTGGAGCTCGCTGTTAACCGTCTATGCAGCTAAATTTTAAATCAGTGAATATTTTACCTGTGTACTCGTATATGTTAAAACTACTAAATGTTTAGTGATATTGTTAAACGTTTCGTAAATAAATGATTGCTAAGTATTTTTACTAAGAAGAAGATTCTCCGTTAAAAATCAAATTCACATACACCGCCGATAATTAAAAAACCGCCTCACCGATTTCGATAAAATTTACATGAGATCACTCTAAAATATTTTATCCAAAAAAACATCCAACTGATTAACAATTAGCGCAGCTGTCAACATACATACAAAAAAACACAACCGAATCAAAAACCTATTTTTGAAATCAATTAAAAATACTGATCAATTAAAACTGCTACACGTACTACAACTTTTATCGATATCAAATCATCGAAAGTTTCTCCTCCCTAATTTATCACATCGCGAAGACATAACTCATTGCAATTTTTCAATCAAACCGTTGATTGAACACGCAGGAGCCGGTAATTAGACACTTGGTAGTTACATTTGCACTCGTTACTATCTGTGTAGCGGGAAATGTACGCTAGGGGAAATACTGACGTCAGTGACTCCGTTATCATCACGCAAATGCTAAAAAACATTGCAATACAGTGTTAAACTATAGGTATATTAAGCTAAAAATGTAATACTTAACTCTAACGCAACTGTTTCACATTTAACCATGTTTGGAAGTAAAACAAATACCAATTACTTATGCGTTTAAGAACCCTACCGTAGCTAACAAAAGTGCTAACAATTTTGAAACGGCGGAACATCAATTAATGATCTGATATTAATGATATCATTTCACACAAAAAATAGTATAATTAAAAATTAGTCCATCGGGAGGTATGGTAGCGGCCAATTGCGAGTCGGACTTGCCCATGAAGGATTCTGTAACAGCAAGTAACATAATACATAAGTTTTGTACTTCGTTGTAACTTTGATCGATGGTATAAAAATAATGTATTTATGACGTAGGTACTAAAAAACTACTTACATCGAGATAGAACGAGTTTAAACCAATTTTCGGTGGAAGTTTGCATGGTATAATGTAAATCATATTCAATTCAATTTCAATTCAATTCATTTATTCATACCATAAATTCATAAGAACACTTGGTAACGGCATTTACAAAAAGGCAAAGAATCTGTGTACATAATATGATAAAATAACAACGTCAAAAAGAATAAAGCAGCTGTAAAGGGCCTAGTCAATTACATGCAGCTGTAAAAAGGCTTTGTCGAAGACAATATAACAAATAATCAATACACACAGTATACAGATACTACATTAGTACAAACAATGTAACATCAAAAGTCTTAAAAATCTATTATTTTACCTTATTACAAGATTCTAATTTCGACACATTTCTCTTCCATACGTTACTATCCTTAACAAAGTCGTCTATATTATAATATGCCTTGCTCAATAGGTAGCTTTTTATTTCATTTTTAAACTTGGTTTCATTGAGTTGTACAGGGATTGCATTATAGAAGCGAATACCATTACATTTGAAAGAGTTATTTGTTTTCTGAAGTCTGCACTTAGGAAATACAATTTTGTGTTTATGGTGCGCTTTTGGATTCAGATCAGTTAATTTCTGCAGACGACTTCGATTTTTTCTTACATACATTATACATTCATAAATATACAATGAAGGGACTGTTAATATGTTAATAGTTTTGAACATCTCCTGTACTGATTCTCTAGGTGATAAATTATATAGACCACGGATTGCTCTTTTTGCAATATGAAAACAGAGTTTCTGTCCGCAGCCGAACCCCATAATAAGATCCCGTAGGACATAATACTGTGAAAGTAGCCAAAATAAACAAGCCTAGCTGTTGCAACGTCTGATATTTTTTAATTTGACGAACTGCGTGGGCAGCTGAACTGAGTCGATCAGCTAGTCTCTCTATGTGAGGACCCCATTGAAGCTTTGAATCTACTGAAATACCCAGAAAACAAGTAGATTGTACAGGTTCGATAAGTTCATCCTTCAGTCTTATATCAAGTTTACCGCACATTACATTGCAGAGTGTGAACTTTATACATTTCGTTTTAGTTGGATTAAGTACTAGATTATTTGCATCAAACCATTTGTACGCAATGTCCAAAAGTACGTTTATTTCAGTGAAATCGTTTATTCCTCTCTTAATTTTGAATAGAAGTGATGTATCATCGGCGAACATAACTATTTCTATATTTTATGTTTCTTTATCATAAAAGGTAGATCATTAACGTATATAAGAAACAAGAAAGGTCCAAGTATGGAACCTTGTGGTACACCCATTCTTATAGGCGACTCATTTGATTGCACACCGTCAACATCGACTATTTGTACACGGTCTTTAAGATATGAAGAAATGAAATTTAGAGCTGGTTTCGAAACCCCATAAAACTGCAGTTTCTTTAAAAGAGTGTCATGATGAACACAGTCGAAAGCTTTTGATAAGTCACAAAATACTCCCAGAACGTCATGATGATCTTCCCAGGCTTTCAATATATAATTAGTTAGTTCAATACCTGCATCGGTAGTGGAACGTCCTTTTGTGAATCCCAATTGGTTACTATGTAATAGATTATTAATATTAAAGTAAGATAAAAGTTGCTGGAGAACAAGTTTCTCGAATATTTTGCTGATGCAAGGCAAAACCGAGATGGGTCTGTAGTTTCCAAGTTCGTTTTGTCTCCAGATTTAAACAGAGGTATCACTTTACTATATTTCATCATGTCAGGAAATGTACCATTTTTATACATTCGTTAAATAATTCTGCTAAATATGGGGCAATGTTATTAATAATCCCTCCCCTCAAGTACCTTAACAGATAATCCCCATAAGTCCTCTGTATTCTTAACTTTAATATCTTTGAACGTTTTTAGTATTGCAGTGGCAGTAACATGATGAAATTCAAATGTAGATGAAGGACAATCAACATTTTCTGTCAACAATTTTTCTGCAAGAGAGGGAGACGAAGTTAGATGTTTAGTTGTCTCTAATGGAATATCAGCAAAATAAACCTTGAAGGCATCTACTATGTCCGATTTTTTCGTAGTGACTTTTTCGCCAATCCGAAGTGCGCTCATCATTTCACGACTTTTAATTTTTCCAGACTCATTGTTTATTATCTTCCACGTGCTTTTATCATATTATTGGGTTTTAATTTGATCCCGTATAAATATTGCTTTTGCTCGAATACATACATTTCTAAAAATACTTGAATATCTCTTAACATATAGTTTTGTGGCATCATCGTTGCAGTATGTCTTTAGTTTGTATAAATTGTAAAGATTGCTTCGACTTTTAATAAGACCTGGTGTTGCCCATTCGGCAAACTTCGGTTTTGCGTTAATATTAACAAATTTGGTATGGAAAATATTATTAAATTGTGTACTCAGCATTTTAAAAACTCAGAATAATTATGATTAGGATCATCAATTGTCATAATGCAAAATTTGTTGGAAAAATGATTAGTTATCGCGGTATTTAAAGCTGACATGCGGGACAATGTAATGGGTCTAACAAGAACTTTCTGTTCCGCCCTTTTCATACAGGCAGGAAGAGAAATGCTCAAGCCCCTATGGTCCGAACGCAAACAATCCAGGACCTCAGAATGAAAGTATTCACAGTTTACAAAAACATTATCAATGCAGGTTGCAGAACAACCTTTCTTAGTTACTGCGACCCTAGTGGGTTCAGTGAACACTTTTGTCAAATTAAAAGATTGACATAACATTAATATGTTGCTCTTGTTACGAGATTCCGAAAGTATATCTGTGTTGAAGTCTCCACACATCACAATCTGTTTACTTTTCTCAGATATTCTACTCAATGCTTCTTCTAAAGTAGTTAAGAAGATCTCAATTTCGGCACTAGGTGGTTTATAAACACATAAAACAACATATCGATCCAATTCTACGCAAGCTAGTTCACAATGTCGTTCAACAGTTATATTTTCTACATCTTTTCGAGACTTATATTTCACATTATTGCTAACAAAAATTATGCAACCACCTCCTATTGCCAATTTCCTACAGTATATACTACCTATTGAATAATTATTTAGGCTAAAGTTCAATTCACATTTCGATAGCCACGTCTCAGTGAAACAAATTACATCGTATTTGTGTGAGCTTTCCAAGAATAGCTCTATTTCTTCTAGTTTACCTAACAGCCTGTTTATATTCTGGTATAAAATATAAACGGTGTTCTTTTGAACCATCTGAATAACATTATTTGTTCGTTTATTGCAAGGGGGCCTAGTTTGTTACGACGCTTTGTTGTAACATAATGAGGCCTCTCTGTTGTCAAGGATTTCAGTTTAAACAGACACTGTTGGTTGTCACAATATTTGTCAAGTTTTGAAATTTCCTTGTTCGCTCGTTTGACAATGTAAAACAATCAGTTTAGCAATTTTAACTTTTAAGTGTCGGGCTAAGAACTGTTTTCCATTAGACAATACAAAATTGTGTATAAAATTATTAATATCAAATAATATAAAGTCACCGCCTTTGTTTGAAATAAGGTTGTGTAAAATAACATTCAAAGAATATATTTTTGGTTTTGTCTATCACTCAAAGATGTCGAATAAGGAAATGTACATAATACAATTTTGCCAACTTTACCGGAACTGTGAAAATCCACTAATGATTCTATACAATTTATAAGATCTCTTTTGTGGTACTCAATGAGTTACCCATCATTATTACAACATCTGACTTTTGTTTAAACTTACTGACCACAACTTTGTCTATTAGCTGCTGAAAATTTATATTTGGTATACACGTGTTGGTCAGTTGGTTATTAGTATGTACATGATTGAAAACATTTCCCAACCCAACGCCAATCCGTCGCAGAAAAGTTCAACCTTGCCGGTTTTTTCGACTCCACTAACATCTTGTACAGTTTGTTGATTAAAACATCTTGAAACACGCTAGCATTAGCAATCGTATCAGTTGATGAATTTATGTTCGATTTCCTGTTGTTGTTCACTGATGATAATGATGTAGCATGATCGGGGCCTATCATACAGGATACGTCATTTGTGAGTGTCGTAGTTGGGTCCGACAATATGTCTGCAGCAGAAATCGATTGCCGTTGCTTGGAGGGACTAAGACCTATTAGACTATTCATTGCTGATATCAGTTGGGCTATTTCTTTCTGTGCTATGCTGTATTTGATGTTTAAATCTTTAAGTTGGTGTTCCAATCTATCCATCGTTACTATGTTTTCGTCGTAGTGTTGTTGTATTGTCATAATGGTGCTTTTGTCATCTCTGATCACCTCCCTTAATCTTATCTTTTCCTTGATAAGTTCGATATTACATCGATTATTACAATATTTTAAATTCTTATTACATTTTAAAATTGTTCTTTTAACTTTTAAGTACTTTTTAAGTGTGTTTCTTCCTTTGATCAAGTACACACGATTATTTTCCAAAACTGAGCTCTCTTTTTCCGTTGTTAGATCAATCGTTTCTATTACTTTAGGTTTGTTGTTATCCACCATTAATTTGTTATACAGACACAATATGTTTTCAGCATCTTTTTCGCTTTTATATAAATCTATACTTTTGATCAGAATATTTGCTTGATTTAGTTCACCTTGTAAATTTTTTATTTTAATTTGCGCTTCCTCCAATTCTATATTTCTATTACCGTTGATGTTAATTATATCCAATAATTTTTCTTTATCTTCTTGTAATTGACTATTTATCTCTTCAAGATTTCGCAAATCATTTTTCAATTGAGTGTTTTTGTCCAAAACAATTTGAATTTCCACCTCACCTTCATCTCTTTCTTGTAATAGGGTTTTATTGTCCTTTTTAGAGTTTTGTAAATCAAGTAAAGTTTCTTTTAATTTTTGTTCCAATTCGCGGATACTATTCTGCCTAGTTTTCATATTAGCGAATATAACAATATCAAGTTATGTGAAATAATTCTTCGTTGATTTGATTCACTATATATTTTTATTATTATCTATGACAGTAAGTAACGAAACGTAAATTCAGAGCGTTTCGGATTTTTTGTATCAATCAAACGAAAAAAAAAAAGAATCAAATCTAAAGTTGGTGATGTCAAGCCGTTATTGTCAGTCAATCAAGCATCTGTATTTTTAATCTGTTGTCATTCATTTGCTCAACTTAGTTGTCAAAGTCATTTGCTGTAGTTTTCTGATGTCAAACTGTCAATAAATTTTACATGAAGGCGGGTTGAAATATAAACAAAGCGGATATTCGTCAATTATTTGCGTGATTGGTGGTTATTTAGTGATTCACAGCAAATTCCAAAAATAAAATCCCGTTATACTGGAACAACAAAAAAGAATTCATGTAAAAAACATGATTTTACTTATGTATTTGGTGTAAAAATTACCTTTGTGATGATTGTGCAGGATGGATATTTCCTCCAATATGATTCTGGTACTGTATATCTTCGTTTTTACACTTTTTCCAATTTATTTTGCTGAACTGATTTACATAACAAACTACTCTTAGTAGTGTCCAACCGGAAGTCCACTACTAAGAGTAGTTACTACATATATTTATTTTATCCTTTTCTTATTTTAGAAGTTGCAGGGGGTTACAGTACTCTTACCACTTTGGTATCTCTTGCGCAAATTATTCAGTATAGAAAAAAATAGTTAGAAACCTCAACATTATTTTTGTAGAACTATCTATATCTATAACTAAGATCTATATAATAAGATCTATAGATATATTTTTTTTAAGTTTCAGTTCTTAGAATGGGTCACTCCCAAAATTTTGGATTTTTATTTTGTGTGTTAAAATCTTAACGCGAGTCACAGAATACAAATACATAGGCTTCTTTTTATCCAAAAACAATGCTAAATGGATGAAACCCTAGGATGTTCTTAGTAGAATGTAATCTATACTAATATTACAAAGTTGAAGAGTTGGTTTGTTTGAACGCGCTAATCTCAGGAACGTTGGGGCCGACACCAACAATTATTTCACACTTAGATATGTGATATACGACGTACGTCATCCCAGAGTGCTCTAGGCTTTGTATTACGTACCACGGGTGAAGCCGGCGCGGAATGCTAGTAATAGTAGGGTTGTCTACAAGCACTACAATGTACTTACCAAGTTTCAACAGTATAGTTCTTATAGTTTCGGAAAAAAGTGGCTGTGCCATACGGAAAGGTAGACATGGCGAATCTATAAGGGAAGTGTATACGTCATACGGAACCCTAAAAATGGCAGTCATAGGAACTGCCGATTTTTTTTTTTTTTTTTGAATTAACCTATGGCAGCTGGCCGCTAGTCGCCTTTACTACCGATCTGACTATTCGGGTTAGCGCCGAGGGCGCAGGACCCAAAAGGAACCTAACCTATATAAAACCTACTGGTATGCTAGCACTGTAGCATGGGATGATACCTGGGACGCGTTACGGCTGCTAGCTACGAGGGCGCCTCAGACGGCTCGACCACGGCTCGGGCTAGTGCCGGGGGGACATAGTGTTTGGCCACCTCTTGGTGCCCTACCGGAATGGGGGGTGAGACACCCACCGACTTGCGTCGGTAAGGAACTGCCGATAGAAGTGAAAGCTTATAACTCAGAATTATTTAGCTCACTATGGAAACTCGCGTAGGGAAACCGCCTTCGATTTTCCTACTGCTAGTCTGGAATAAATCTTTAAAACATGGTGGTCAATACAAGTCTCCTAAGCATGACCATTTAGAAATGCGTACGGTCCCGAATTCACCCGCACATTTACTTTATTTACGATCGTGACGACGAGCTTCTTTCGCAGCCCACCGAAAATATGTGTGTGGTGCGAAGAAAATATTTTTTCTCCAAAAGAAGTTTTCATTTCAAAACTTAGTTGACGTGGAAGTACACTTTTGGCAGAGACTAAGTAGTTTGTATGCTGAACGGAATGCAGGATCAGCAATTATTTCTATCAGGAAATCCACTCTGGCAACGTATTCCAAAATGTGGATGTTCTTATTACAAAAGTAGAGTTAAACTTCTTCGTTTGTCTTTGAGGCATCAACCATGGGACGATGTAGCTTTTTGGAGCTATCTGAAGCTCCAATTGATACTTAGCTGGCGTATTCCGAAGATGCAAATAGTGTGCTAGATCCAATCTGTGCCTGATATAAAGTGAATAGCTTCCTTATAAACAGTGTCATAGAATTCCAGAGACATTCAGGATGCTTTGAAGTGTCGCGGCGACGCCGGACACTGCCAAGCGATAGCGATTAGTGTCTCATAAATCGTCGGCGAGTGTCTGACACCGCTCTTTGCTCTATTGACGCATGAAAATGGCACACTCTCATTCCTTTTCTGGATGAAATTTAGATTTAACCCAGATTGGGTTTGCTTGCTTTATTATTTTATTTTTAGCCTGAATATTTTGCATGTTATGTCTGCTTATGGCTTTGTCTACTGCACCATAGTTCATTCGTTTTTCTTTTGTTTGAAAATCAACGTGGTCAATATGGTTTTTTTATCTATGTATTGTATACACTTATAATTTTGATGTTGTCAGTTTTCGAATTGTATGTACATGGTGAAATTAAGGCTGGTCTAGACGAGAGAACGGCAACTGCCGACCCGGACCGAATAGCACGAGGACCACTGTCTTATCGCAGTCTAAAACTTAAAAACTGTGAAGGAAAACATCCTAAAGAAATCGACATGTTCCGAGAATCTCTCGAGTCTCGAGTCGATCCGCACTGGGCCAGAGTGGTGGATGGCCTTAACTCTCTTCTTGTGATAGAAGTTTCCAATACGCAGCAGCGGGATTATTTGGTGGCCTGCTTATCCGTATTCGTATTCCACATTTTTCCTTTACGTTAAGAACGCAGAGACGCTCTCTCTATGTAATCTCACCCCAGAACTTTTTTTAACTCTTCGCATTCGAAGGTCTCTCATAATGTGTCGACGTCACGAGATGTACAAAATAACTTGGCCTCAGATTAATAAAGAATCGCAACGAATCATATATCAAGTAATAACAGAGACAACCTTGTCGCCTAGAATATGTTTTTAGATCCACAGTCTTAAATACCCCACAATATCATCCTAACAGCCATGATCATTACAAGGCTAACCATCAACCATGTCTGAACATTACGGTTATAGTTATAAGGATCAAATTGGTTTGAGCAGATGGTGTTGATTTAGAAATTAATACAATGAAAGGAAGTGCATGTGATAAGCCCATGAAAACCGCTCAATTGAAATTGATTAATGTGCTATTTTGGATTGTTTAATTCTGCTATTTTGAGTTACGCCAATTGGAGCAATTGCAGCTCGAGTGCTGGATGGTTTTATGCTGGAACGTTAACAATGTTAATAAACGAATATGTATGTACTATATATTATTATATGGTTTATGAAAATTAAGCTGGACGTCGCATTTACAGGTTATGTATACTTAGTATGCTCAACAAGTCTTGTTTAGGTCAATTTTTTTTTTCGAATAATCCTCAAATCATTTTTGTGTTGTTATTGGATTCGGGATGGCGTCTTTTTCTTTTTTTTCTTTTATAGTACTGACGAGACGAGCAGGACAAGTGCCTGATGGTAAGCAACATGCATCTACATCATTTTTGGGAAAAGCCCTGCTATCCCCGCTCGTAAAAATAGGGCGTTTTCAAGATGCAAAAAGAGTTGTCAAATACAGTTCACAATTTCACCATAGGAGGCGCCATTGTTTTATTTTGTTAGAGAAATTTCACAAAAACAAACAGTGGTGCCACATTTGGCAAAATTTAGAACTATCTTTGCCAAGTCAATTTGTAGCCGGTAAACGCCTCATTGCAATAGTAATAATTATAAACAATGAAGTGAATCAAAGGGAGCTGAATTCCATTGTAGGGTTAAGTCTTTTACTTTTGATATTAGAATTTGTGTTTTAAGAATTTCTTGTGGAACTAGCAGCACCCCGCGGTTTTACCCCTGTAGTTCCCGTTCCTGTTATTTTCCCGGGATATCAAACAGTCTATGTGGTATTCCAGACTATATTTTAACTGTGTTCCAAATTTCAGACTGATTCGTATATCGAAACTTTCAAATTATAATATGACATAAGCTCTCACTCACTCGCAAAATTTCTCCCTTCCCCTTCTCCCCTCCGGGCCTTCTCTCGTAAGAAGAGAGTCAAGACCATAATCCACCACTCTGGCCCATTAGGGGTTGGTGGATAACACATGACCTCGGAAGATTCTAGTACACGATTTTTCACCGCGATGTTTTCCTTCACTGTTTTTGTAAGTAAGCGGCATTATGTACTTTACTTCGAAATGATAGTGGTGCTCTTAGGATTTGAACTCGGGGTTCTGGATCGGCAGTCGCCGTTCTCATGACCAGGCCAGCAGTAACTTTATGATATTAGTAGGTTAGTAAATATAGCTTTGTAGGTACTCTAAATAACCATAAATTCCACAAACGACAACTTTTTAAAACGACAACTTCCTAAAACGACAACTTCCTAAAACGACAAATTCCTAAAACGTCAACTTTTTAAAACGACAAATTCTTAATACGACAACTTTTTAAAACGGCAACTTTCTAAAACGACAAATTTCTAAAACGACAACTTTTTAAAACGACAACTTCCTTTTTTGAAGTGAAAACTTCTCTTGGCGCGCTACAAACAGATTTTTCATGGGCTGTGAATTGAATTCTAGCGTCACGCTCGGGAATGACAAGAAATCTTCGGCTAAACTCAGGACCACGGCCATTGGCCATCCAGAAATGCGTCAGCATTTCTAGCGCTGTGCAGCTTTCAAAGTAAGCCATCATAGTCCGAGTTATACATTTTCACTTCCATCGGCAGTTCTTACGACAGCCATTTTTTTTTTTGTATGTACATACTTATTACGCGATGGCTCCGCCAATTGTGAATCAGTTTTACTGGATCTTTTTTGTTTGGTAAGCCATTGTTAGAAGTAGTCCCATACAAATTTTATCGAAATCAACAAGTTATTGATTAATAAACAAAACACTGAACTTAACTTTAATTTACCTGGAGGACTAGCTTGTAAATGAAATTTGGTCAGGCATCTGAATTTAATTTTAAATTGAAATCTGTTTTAGGTTTTCGTTGAATATAAATTAACGTCAGCTTCATTACTAGTATTAATAGAAGTGATGACTGTATCGCTGTCTCAGGATTCCTCTCGTGACCTCGGAATGAGCTCCCAGTAGGTGCGTGACGCGCCGGGGTCACGTGACCGGCTATTACGTAAATTGAGGCGAGCGACGACGCGGCATTTTATTATACGGGCCCGAATTGAGCTTAACTAGATATCACAAATGTGCTGTGGAAACTAATGCGGTGGGTGAGTTTTAAATGAGAGGCCGGGATACGCATATTTGATATAGCTTCTTCAGCGTTTCTTCAATTCTGGAGTCTTTGAAATACAAGTGTTTTCATCATCATCATCCTGTACTAGTCCACTGCTGGACATAGGCCTCTCCCAAGATACGCCACTCAGCCCGATCCTCGGTCTTCCGTCTCCAACCGCCACCAGCTGCCTTTCGAATATCGTCACTCCATCTAGTCTCAGGGCGTCCTACACTACGTTTGCCGATTCGCGGTCTCCACTCCAGAACCCGTTTACCCCAACGGTTATCAGGTCTGCGACAGATGTGTCCGGCCCACTGCCACTTCAGCTTACTAATACGGTGAGCTATGTCGGTCACTTTAGTTCTCTGACGAATTACTTCATTGCGAATGCAATCCCTCAGAGAAACTCCAAGCATAGCTCTTTCCATAGCTCGCTGGGAGACTTTGAGCTTTCGGACCATTTTGACTGTAAGTGTCCACGTTTCAGCACCGTAGGTGATAACGGGTAGGACGTACTGGTTGTCGAACTGGTCGGAGTCACAGTTTGGGTTTCGGAGAGGATGCTCGACGATTGACGCCGTTAATCACGTCCGGAAGCTCTCCGACAGTGAGGTCTCCAGTGGCGGGGTGTTGTTGGCGGTGTCACTCGATATCGCGAATGCTTTCAACACCCTGCCCTGGACAACCATCACGGAGGCGCTGAGGTACCATCGTGTGCCCCTGTACCTGCGGCGCCTCGTTGGGAACTACCTCTCCGATAGAGAGGTAGTCTACCCAACAAAGAACGGTGTGACGGTCAGCCCCATGTCACGCGGGGTTCCACAGGGGTCTGCTCTTGGGCCACCCCTGTGGAACTTTGGCTACGACTGGGTGCTGAGAAGCGCTAACCTTCGTGGCGTCAGCTTAATTTGTTACGCTGACGACACGTTGGTAACAGCGAAAGGGGGCACTTTCCACGATGCAGCGATCCTGGCCACTGCGGGCGTGGCGGCCGTGGTGACCAGTATCAGGAGCTTGGGCCTGGAGGTGGCGCTCCACAAATCGGAGGCCATCTGTTTTCATGGTCCTCGACGAGCGCCACCTGCAGGCGCCAACATAGTAGTGGGCGGAGTTACCATCCCTGTCAAGCCGACACTGAAGTATCTTGGTGTCGTGCTTGACAGCAAATGGAGGGGGGGGGGGCGCATCTGCGTCAACTTACCCCCAAGCTGACGCAGGCAGCGTCGGCGCTGGGCCGTCTCCTGCCCAATATGCTCCTCCGCGGAGAAGGAAGCGGACACGGGGGCGAGCCACTCGGGCTCGCACCCCATCTCCACTTGGAGGGCCTGGGGCGACGGGCGCTTAGGGCCGCCTGGCGCCCCACCTAGGGATAGGCCCTCCCGAGGCGGTGACGCGCCACTGGTTTCTGGTGCGTCACTGGAGCCAAATGCGGGGCCCCATCCCCCCGCGAGGTGGGCCCGCAAGGGTGCCGGCGTTGGGTCAGAGTCGTCGAAGGGAGTGCGAAGAGTGACCCCGCGACTTGACCCTCTGCCGTGCTGGCGAAACCTGTGGGGGTTTTAGTCGGTAGGGACACCACTTTTAGTGGTGTCGAGCCCGACACACCTGCCGTGTCCCTACACGGTGGACGGTGCGTCAATGCATTTCCCCCACATAAAAAAAAAAAAAAGGACGTACTGGTTGTACATTTTTGTCTTGAGACTTTGTGGGATGGGTGACGAGAAGACTCGACGAAGTTTTCCAAATGCTGCCCAGCCCAACTGTAAGTAACAAGTATTTAAGTTGTGTGTAAGTACCTACTAATGTAATAAGTGTTTTTAGACTGGGCTAAAATTATTTTGGATTGAACTAAAACTAAGTGCTTTTGACTGTGGGTTTAATTTATTTTAGACTGAAATTAAACTTCGTCGAGTCTTCTGGTGACTACCCATTCTACATAGCCTCAAGACAAAAGTGTCCAACCAGTGTGTCCTACCCGTTATGACCTACGGTGCTGAAACGTGGACACTGACAGTCAAAATGGTCCGTCCGTAAGCTCAAAGTTGCTCAGCGCGGAAAGGTAATTCGTCAGAGAACTAAAGTCACCGACATAGTTCAGCGTATTAGCAAACTGAAGTAGCAAAGGACCAGTCACATCTGTCGCTGTCCTGATTAAGTAGACGGGTTCAGGAGTGGAGACCGCGAATCGGTAAACGTAATGCGGGGTCGCCGTGAGACTAGATGGAGTGACGATATACGAAAGGCTGGTGGTGGTTGGATAAGTAAGTCCGTGGATCGGGCTGAATGGCGTATGGGAGAGGCTTATATCCAGCAGTGGACAGATACAAGTTGATAAGGATGATGATGAGAATTAGTTTAATTCGTTTCTAAAGAAAATATTTGCTGGCATAGTGCGAGTTGGTGGATGGCACATTACCTAAAATGACTCCGTTTTTAAGTTAGCGGCATTACGCACATGACTTCGAAAAGACAGTGGTTTACGTGGGGCTTGACCCCGGGGCTCCGGATCCACAGTCGACGTTCGCGCGACTAGACCAGCCGTAACTTCCGAAACAGCGTAGCGGGTACATAAATATTTGGTTTCACTCTTAGTACGATATTTCTTTTTTGAGGATAAGAAGCATTATGTATAAAAATTGCAAGCTCAAGGCACACTACTCGCATACCAAGTGGTCCCGCGGCGAACCCTGCGCCTGCGCCTGCGCCGGCGCCGGTCGACGCTTGCGCTAATTATGCCACCAGTCCGGATTAATTGTAAGGAACGACGCATATTGGAACAAGGCAACTATTAATATTAAAAATGCGAAAGTTTGTCAGCTCAGGACCTGATTCTGTGGAGGGAATTGAAGACCGTTGCCCAGTACTGAACCAACTGATGGTCACTAAAAAAAACAACTAAGGTCTCAAAATTATGCTCACTCAAGAGAAAATTATAATCGGACATAAACTTTATCCCATTTTTTCGGTATGTACATAACGTAAATGTTCCCACTGCTGGGACTCGGGGCCTTCTCTCACAAGGAGAGAGTCTAGGCTAAAATCCACCACGGTGGCCCAATTCGGGTTGGTGGATTATGACATGACCTCGAAAGATTCTAGGTACATGTCGGTTTCCTCACCATGTTTACCTTCGCCGTTTTAAGTTAGTGGAATTACATGGCAGGAAAAGACAGTGGTGCGCGTGAGATTTGGACCGGGGCTCCGGGTCGGCAGTCGCCGTTCTCCCGGACTTCGGTCTGTGGGTAGTATTAATGATGGTCATTTCGAGATGATGAAATCGCGTTATCATGGCATGCCAGAAAATATTGATTTATCGGTTTTCGAGTATATAATAATACTTTTATGTGCAAAATGCGCTCTCTAAGATTCTCCGAAGCTAATTGAAGTAATCCACTCCATTTGTCGACACGCGCTCGCCGCGCACAACCCATTGACACTTACACTCTACATTGGGGCTAAGGTTGCCTCAAGATGTTAAATGCACTCATTTTAAAAACGTTAGCGCTGTCAAAAAGAATGCTACTTAAAGTTTATAATTTATTAAAAATTGATAAATTGTACTAAGCTAAAGAGAGCGTACTATGACCACCATAATAATCTGTTGAATGTTGAATAGATTATTATGTTCGACGACATTGAACATAAACGAAACTAATTAAACAATATTAAATTATCAATTAAAATTAAATTTAAAAATTATTGTAGGACCGACAATTGAAAGCGCAAATAATTTATTTTCGCCGATAATACAAAAGCCGACTTCAATTCAAAATTGAATATACTATTATTTGAAACCATCACTAGGTAAGCTCGATGAATGAGAGTAAATGTTAGTTTTTTGTTCATGCTCGTATTTTGAAACCGGCTGCACTGATTTAGATAAAATGTATGTGGAACCTCTGCACTATGATCGACCAAACACATAAATAACCATCACAATCAATCACGATAGGTGGCGCTATTGCGTTACACAACAACAAACATACAATCTTTTTAATTAAAATCTCTTTTTGAAGTCGCAATTTAAAAAAAAAAATGTTGTTTTAATCATGAACTAAGTTATTTATTTCGTTTCTAAAAAAATAACTAAAATTATTTGTTCATGTTTCATAAAACATCACAATTAAACATGAACTTACTCGTAGTAACTATTATGGGAGCAACTTTGAAAGCTCATAAAATACAAAGATAGATAACCGATCCATCAGTAATATGATTTCTCGACATTATAACCCTATTTAGATCATAACCAGTAGCTTCTGTAACAAAAACTAGACAATATTTATTTTTATACGTTGTACCAGGAATATTAACCCTGAAATCAACATGCCCATTAAAAGTCACATTTAATTACTCGTTAATTGGTTCATTAGTGACCCATGATATTGCTGACATTTTGTAATAACAGGTACTGCTGTCGACTGCTCTACTTTTTCATAATTATCACTAGCGGCTTATTCAGTTATCTAAATAAGATTCCTAAATTTAGAGGGTCGTGCAAGGTTCAAACCCGAGAAATTCGAGTCCTCACAAGTTTGAAATGTACCGTAATATACCACCAAAGCTAGACTAAATGGATGGCTGACATGTTAGCACATGACACAACAACACATGTTATTATTTATCATCACTGATAAAAACTTTAGTAATACTTCAATAAAAACGTTACATTCATTAATGGATGTCACAGCAACTAGACCTTCGTTAATTAACAAATACCTGTTAATTGGATGAAATTAAATAAAAAAACGCACCGGATCTAAACAAGGGTCGACGTTGTATATGAAATGTAGTAATGGCTAATTTAATTACAAAGAACTACTTTTTATGAGATCATTTCTTTTCTTATTCTTTGTAATGTTACCCCAGAAATGTATGACTACACAATCTACAGTCTACACATATATAGGCTGTAACTTCAGTCGCTTGTAACTTAAAATAGTTAAAGTTTTGCATTTTTCCGAGCATTAAAATCCATATATTATGTCCTAAATTACTGGATTTTTACCGTCGTTTTGGTGTAAAGAGTCCTCAATCTGCGCATCTTTGGCTTTGAATGGAGAGTGAATCTGTTTTTTCTGGGTTAGGTTCAGTTGTTGCTTCACATCAGGTGCGATGATCGTCAACCACAGGCCAGTGGATAAAAATCATCAGTTTCTCAATGAACGTGTTGTTAGAAACTGTTTAAAAACATCATCTTCTCGCTGCATTACGATAAATATCATTTATTTATCTATTTATTTCAATCAATTAGTACCGACTTATCGAATTACACTAATGAGAATAATAATTTAAACATATGAAAGTACAGTGATTAAACTTTGAATAATGACTAAATTCAATACCAATTCATATTAACACATAGATCAAAAAAGATGGACCTACCAAAATCATATTAACACATAGATAAAAAAAGATGGACCTAAGATTAGCGTGATTTTGGACCCTTGATCCCGTATAGCTTGTAGACTGTGTAGATCAATCGTCATCTTAAGGGGCATCGTCAAAACAAGTTGACCTTTGAAGATGCTTAATTAAACGGTGTTTTTCCTACCATCTTCACCGAATTTAAATTCAGCGAGAATCGAACTCACGAATCCTTCTGTCGTATGGCTAGCGATTCCATTATTTTAACCACTGGGCTACCAGCCCATCATTCACTTCACGTCACAAGTAGACGTCGACAGCGTGCAGTTAAACCACCATTTGCAAGTAATCGATTTTAGATGATTCCTTAGCCCCGGCAATTATTCAAGTTTTGATTTCGAAAAACTCATTTAAAATGGTTTAAAAAGCTATTATGGCAGTTAGCTCGAGTACTAGGAATTGTATACTCGAACCTATAATTCTGTTGAAACACTTTTTTACAAAAGACAAGTTGGATGGGCGTCTCAATACACGATAGTTTTATTGTAAACATAAGCGGTCCAGTTAATCTTCTCACTGCTTGGAGTCGAGGCCTCCTCACACAGGGAGTCCAGGCCATATTTAAGCTGGCCAAGTGCGTTTCAGTCCTGTCCTACCTCTGTACGCGCTGCTCGAAGACCAAAAAGTGGGCAATTTTTTTGTTTAAAGTATAGAGTGACAAGACGAGCGGGATTTGTGCCTGATGGTAAACATCGTGAAGAAACTACTTAGAAGAAATCGATTCACTCTCGATTTGAAGACACGAAGAATTGGACTTGTGAAGACATAAAAATGTTGAATTAAAATTGTTCAGACAAACGTTATTTAATTACCGACCAAGTGGCGAAAGTTCACCAAATTCGTGACGAAATTACATCCTTGGAGTGTTTTTCGGAAACATGTTAAGAGGAATGCAGAATCAGGTCTTCGTGGATTTTTTTGCCCGATGCATCGTGGAAGCGCTTTAATTTGACAAATACGTGAGTCTTTGTAAACACGACGCGGCGTAATGTTCCGCCATTGTGAAGACATTTTGGGTTTTTACTCGAATGGTACGAATACCTTCGGCTCGAGATAAAAACATTTAGTTTATTTTTATACATGGTTCATTTTCTTTGTTGTTAATTGCTAGACATGCAACTTTGTATTCATGTCCATTTTAATACCAGTCAATCGAGAAACGCCTATATGTACTATTGAAATTATAATACACCTCCTTTTATATCGAATCGTTTTAAGATTGGCGCTAAATGGCACCCAATTTCAAAACATCTTCAACGAATCTAACATTAATTTATTTTAGCTCAAAAATGTGATGAATTTTACTTTTTATACCGTTATTGTTCCAAAATCATTTTAAAACTTTTCACACCAATCTAATGAATTAGTAATAATATAATGAGATGATCATAGTCCGTTACTAGTAAGCTGATTGATGTTACAGTAAATTTCTTTTGGATTACGATAAGTTCGTCCACATTAGTACTACTTTTTCCCCTCAAGGCATTTTTTTTAATATAAAATAAAGTGACGAGATGCGCAGACCATGTGCCTGATGGTAATCAACATGCCTGCCCATAACAGTACAGCGACACACAGCTATTGGAATATGAAGAGTCCAAATCATTATCTAGCACCTAGACCCTGAGATATAAGGTGTTTTATCTCTTCATCATCATCATGGTCAGTCGCAAGACGTCCACTGCTGAACATAGAACATAGGCCTCCCGTCTAGATTTCAACAATGAACGGTCCCGCGCAATCTGCAACCAGCGGTTTCCAGCGACCTTTGTGAGGTCATCTGTCCATCTAGTAGGAGGCCGTCCAACACTGCCGCTTTATTTTTTAACCCAAAACTTTCTCAGGAAACATTTCGTAGTACATCAAAGAACATGCGTATTCGCAGTATTTAGTTAGTGCTACTGCTGTTCTGCTGTAATTCCTTTACCATCGCTACGGCAGGAGTTGAGAGAATTTTGTTTTAACGTTCGATCATCGAGATTATTGTAATATTCAGATGGTAAAGAATATGAGATTACTGTAGTGTACTGAGAGGCAAGCGTAATGCAATCAGTGATTTGGCCTACTTGTTCATAGTAGTTGACAGAGGACTGTGCTGCTGCAAGCAGGCGTGTTACTCACTATCGGGCAAATGTTTTCTATATTGGAAAATTTTTGTTTCGAACCTACGACCACGGCTCTGTGAGCAGATTTACCACCTGAGGCGCAGGTTAGCGGTACATAAATAGTTACCGCTGGTCTAGTCGGGAGAACAGCAACTGCTGTTTTGAAACCCCTGGTGCTAATCTCACAAATCTCTCGCGCAAAAACTGCCTTTCCGAAGTCATGTACAGAATGCATACTTAAATATTAAGTTAGCAAATTTCAAAACGGTAAATAAAACATCGCGAGAAAACTGTCATTTTCAAGGTCATGTTTCTACGAACTAGTACTGGCTAGCGTGTTGAATGTCCGTGAATCTCTTGCGAGAAAAGGCCTCGAACTCTAGCAGGAAGAACACAACGCCTGTCACTTACATGTCTTCTTTGTTCTAAAGAGATGTTCTGGATTCGGATCCACAACCCGCGGTTCCAGCAGAGTTCTGTGAGCAGATTTGCTGGTACCTGATCCGCCAGTCCGGTGGATAGTATCAAGTTGCGACATAGGAGCGTTCCTGGGCGCGGACGCGGCCCCGTGTGGCCATAAACACCTCGACGGCCAGTTTTTGTCGATCCTGTAATCGCCGGAGCTCGCCGCGAGGTCACCCGCCGCCGCCGGCCGCTGCATCGCTCGCACGCACTTACAATAACATTTATTTTTGTTTCGCGTACTTCCTAGTATTTTCGTGGTATAAAAAGTAGCCTATATGTTCTTTTAGACAATATTCTAAAATTTTAGCCCAATCCATTCCTACGGTACGACACGTTGTAACGTAGAACGTTGAGTAACATTGACCAAATATTGATGAACAAAAAATGAAAAATTGAAGAACTATGATTAGCCGAATATCCGTGCACTGCTTCCCGCGAATGATCTGACAAAACGAAATAGAGTTATGGAAACTACAAAGGACAGAACAGGATGCAAAGAAAGAAACGGGCTCCCATTTCGTTTGTTTTTAGAATATGACTAATGTTGACAGTTGCAATAGTTAATCACTCTTTTATTAAAAAAATATGTGTGACAGAGTATCGCATATACAGTGTAGCGGTAGCAGTAGGGTAAATCAGTTAGAGGTAGAATCGATTAAGGCCGTGGACAGCGGCCGACACTCCCGACGTGCCTCGCGAGAAATTAGTCCGATTTACGCAGACAACGCGCAACTTTCAGATCTACGGAATTACCTTCATACATAAATCCTACTACTTTTTATAACGGGAAAATAAATAATGGAAACAAACACAAAACAACACGGAAACAGTAACTGTGCTGGTAAAACTGCGCGGTGCTACTAAGTAGTCATCTATAAATCCTTTACAAGCTGAACACGCGACTAATTTACTACCATCCGTAAACTCACAGATTTTACTCAAATACCGATTCATTACTCGTATAAAAAGCAATCTACACATACTTGACAGAGACTTTTCCTCTGAAAGCTTCTTTGTAATCGGTTTAATATGATTTTTTTGCATGTACTGCGGTCGAATGTTATCCGATCTTCCCGTGCGTCGGGTCTCACCTTTCAATTTCCAATCATGCCGGAGGGTGTGCTCGTAGGGCCTATACTGAGGCAACTAAACTTTGGCTGGGCTCCTACTGAACACCGTACACTGTGGTTTTCTGCGTATTGTTTCATAATGTAGGTACATTAATGTTATAAATATTGATTGTAGCCATATTGTAGCTGTAAATATGAATCAATTCTAAACGAATGGATAAGAAAAATAAAAATCTAATCTCCGAATGACCCAACCCTAACTGCTCCCGGCGCAAAAGTGTCTATGATGCTTGGGGGATATTTCACACACACCACCATCTAGCCCGAACTAAGCAAAACTTGTACTATGGGAGCCATATATTTTTATCTCTATATATATAAATGTTATGTTGGTTTGTGTACGCTTCAAAAACATTCACCGATCACCGATTACCGAGTACACCGATCGAGCTGAAATTTTAGAATGATAATATATAATCAGCATCAAGGATTGTTTTTATCTAATTTGTGCATCACAATGTGTCACAGCGAAGCGTGGTTCCCTACCACGCTTCCAGCTAGTATATATACATATGTATTTACTAGCGGCCCGCCCCAGCTTCGCCCGTGGTACATATATATAACCTACAGCGTTCAAGGATTACGAACATAAGAAAGAACGGTGAACGATTTTTTAAATCGGTCCAGTAGTTCTCGAGATTAGCCTGTTCAAACTATATAATATATGCTATAGGCTACTTTTGATCCCCAAATTATCGTGCTGTTTACTGGGTCAGAAGTGACACCTGTAGACATCTGGCGGGGATAACTAATTAAATGACGATTGATCAGTTTTCGACCGGAGAGAAAAAATGATTAAATTACTAAAATGGCTATTAAAAAATAAGGGTTGATCGTAGAAGGGTGAAAATTGAGGATTGTATGTATTTTTGTATGCTGTATCATAAAAAAATAGAAATTAAAAATTTGTCCAAAAAATTTTTAAAAAAAATTTAGGGGTTGACTACCCCTAACATTTAGGGGGATGAAAAATAAATTTTGGCCGATTCTCATATATACCGGATAAGCACAAAAAAATTCATCAAAATCGGTCAAGCCGTTTCGGAGGAGTATGGCAACGAAAACGGTGACACGAGAATTTTATATATTACATTGAATTGAATGAGGTGCGTAGTACCTACAAAGCTGACCAGAGATTTGCACTTTCCACACCAAGTAGTGAGTTAACGTCTCATCAGCAGTGAGGAAATTACTGTCTCGACACTGCAGAGATATTTGAAATACCTGGATGTTTAAATCAGGTGACTTTATTTTTATTTATTTTTAAACAAAGAGTGACGAGACGATCAGGACATTTGCCTGATGGTAAGCAACATGCCTGCCACATAACAGCACAGTGACACGCAGCTATTGGAACATGAAAAGTCCAAATCATTACCTAGCACTGCACTGCGCTCGTCTCCCAGAGATCTAAGATCTTATATCTCTAAGCCCTGTAATTTCTCTGGAAACATTGCCCTTCAAACCGGAACACAGTAATGTTTGAACATTACTGCCTGGCGGTAGAATAACTGACAAAGGTGTGGTACTTCCCCAGGCGGACTCTGCCAAGAGTCCTACCACTACAAAAGCTTGATGGTCTTGAGCAATCTGATCAATGTTTTTATTTTCACATATTTCACAAAGAGAACTGACGAGAAGAACAAGACATATGCGATACTTTGGCGATAAGGCCCTCACTGTCAATTTAGTAGGTTTTGTATATTTTATGTATCCTTTTTTTTGGTGTGTCAATAAAGAGTATCTATGAATCTATCTATATGTCTTATGGTGACACTTACGCCTGCTCATTACCTCACAAGGTCATACAGATATTTGAACACGAAGAATCCATATTACTACCTAAGACTACAATGTGCTCGTCGCCTAGAAATAAGATATGATTTTTTCTATGCTCTACAATTTTACTGTAAACATTGTTCTTTAAACCTGAACATTAACGTTTGTTTCTTACTGATTGGCAGTAGAATAACTAGTAAATGTGTGGTACTGTGATACTTTTTTATTTGTTTATTTTAATTAGCCTCTCCACAGACTCCGGGGTCCGTGATCTTTGTTATTTCAATTCTGTTTTTACATTTTCTTGGATTAGAAGAAGAACAGGAAAATAGGGGGGCGTTGGGAACATTGTAAACCTAATTCTAGTTGCTGGTTTCTTAACGCCAATCACTTAACGGTTGGGATTCCGCTAGTAATCGACTCAACATCGTCATTTGCCTAAGCCGCCTCCTCCCGGCCCAGAACCTCCACAACGGCCGCATTTCTGTCCTTGATGGCCATCTGTGGTACTGTGGTACTACCCCAGTCGGACTCGGTAAAGAGTACCGATGCAGAAATTACCTAAATCGTACCTAAAAGATTGTTCTTTTCTTTTATTTTTCATTAGTATGAAAGTTGAGTTCAGTAAAAATGTAATAACATTTTATTCAATTTTAAAGAATTTACTAGCTAAAGAACTATTGAGGCAGGCATGGTCTCGGTAGGCTGGGTCACCTCGCCTATTTCCCAAGATCAAGCGAAGCAGAAGCCCGATGCGCTTGAGTGCGGCCACCGCAGGTCTAATTGGTCACCTTCAAATTGTCCCAAATAAGCTTCTACATAATCCAACAAAAAAAATACAACTAAGTAACTTAAAGCCTACTAACTTTTACGCAGCTTATATTATAAGAGACAGTATCATAACTTGATACATGAATACTTTTTTTTAAACAAAGAGTGGCGAGACGAGAACGACATGCGCCTGATGGTAAGCAACATGCCTGCCACATAACAGGACAGTGACGCGCAGCTATTGGAACATGAAGAGTCCAAATCATTACCTAGCACTGCACCGCGCTCATCACCTGATCTGAGATGTTATATCTCTAAGCCCTGTAATTTCTCTGGAAACATTGCCCTTCAAACTGAAACACACATTACTGTTTGGCTGTAGAATAACTGACAAAGGTGTGGTACTTCCCCCAGGCGAACTTTGCCAGGAGTCCTACCACTTAATGTTCCGCTGATGCGACTCCGGGCCCTGTCTCGCAAGGAGACAATAAAGCCCATAATAAAACACCCTGGTCAAGTGCGGGTTGGCAGATGATGCTTATCCACGGAAGATGTCTTTCTTGGAACACGCCAATGGCGATGAGAAACTTGCAATTGGAAGAATACTCAGGAGGTGCAATCAGTATGAATAATTCTAAAATAAATTTTAAATTTTGATTTTCAATTGTGTTACAATGATCTTATTGGTCAAACGCAGACTAGTAATGAAAAATAACGGATTACAATGCAAAAATTAAATAGATGTAAAATGTCTAGATATTACAATGATACTAAAACTGTCTCAATCAAAGCAGTTTTTCATCAAACAACCACTCATTTGTATAGCCCCTACCAATGAGGTCCATGCTGAGGTTCGGAGACGTCAACCATTCATTAGTTGTGGCAGGCTTGCTTCTTCGTACTTCGTGTTATTCAGGGTTTTCATTTTAGTCTGAAGTGTTTGGTACCTCGGCGCACAGGATGGTGTGGGATAACCAGCCCACGAAATGCTCCCACATCTGTAACTCGAGGCTGTATCTATCGTTAGACAGAGTCATTACGTGGTCATTACCCATAATCCACTTCGCTAACCTAGTGCAGGTCGGTGGACGACGCATGATCTTCAAAGACTTTGAAAACATACCGGTATTCTCGTGATGTTTTTCTTTACCGTTAAAGCCATTGGTTACTATTACCTTGTACATCTGATTGACACTATACAATAACTATTAATATTATTACAATGTTTGGAAAATACTCCGAGGTGAAGGCAAGATTCCAACTAGCATAGCCCACCAAATCTTCCCACTGCTGGGACTCTGGGCCTTCTCTCGTAAGAAGAGATACAAGGCCATAATCTATCACGCTGGCCCAGTACGAGTTGGTAGATGACACATGACTTCGAAAGATTCTAGGTACATGTCGGTTTTCTCACGATGTTTTCCTTCGTCATTTTAAGTTAGCGGCAATACACAAGTAATTTGGGAAATAAAGTTATGACAAACAGACATGGGATTTGAATCCGAGGGCACCAGACCGGTAGCCACCGTTCTCCCGACTAGACCAACCGTTACGTAGATTCCAAGTAACGGCCACAAATTTGTGAATCGCACGGTCAAGCTGCTAACCCACCATGGCTTCCAGTATGGGGCTGGAGTAGAACGAAGATATCTGCTGGTCTCCTCTATCCTCCCCAGAGCACCCAGAGCCCCGTCACTGGCGCCCAGCGCCGAACCTTGGTCCCGGCGGTAACGGGAGACGGGCGGCTCGGTGTCGGGTTGCACTGTCCATTTGCCGCGCACAGCCGACAGTTTTTATTTGTTCTTACCCTCATTGGGCGATGATTCACATGGTGCTATTATTTGATAGGAAATTAATAATCGTGTTTTTACTGCCGGCGACATACGTATCATTCACAAAGAGAAGGGTTTTAAACGTTTATACTTGACGGTCATCTCCCCTGATGTTAAGCAACCATGCGGACTACGATGGAGTGGGCTTACCTAGAAGAAACCGATTCAGCCTCGATTTGAAGACACCAATATTGCAACTATTGGAAAAAAACTCACTCAAGCAAGACATTCCATAGTTTTAAGACGTTCACAAAAGTGGAGTCAATCCTACTCTCTGACTCTTTGAACGTTCAATAATTAAAACTTTTTGTAACTGTATTTTTAAGACTTTTGTTTAAAAAAAATTCAGAGTAAGGACTTTGTCTGTAATAAATGTTTAATTATTAGTATTTTATTACTTGGAACGTCAACCATGCAACCATGTCACAATTTAAAGCTATGAGCAGATTTCCATAAGATAGGTAGGTAGCTCCTATTTCAGACAGTAATCTGCCTGAGTTCAAAAATTCAGCCAGATCCGTTCAGCTCTTATGACAAAATTGAGCAACAAATAAAATAAATCTAGTGGTAGGACTTTAGAAAATCTACCTGAGTAATTACCACACGTTTGCTGGTTATTCTACCACCAAGAAGTAATATTCTGGTCTGAGAGGCAGTATTCCTAGAGAAACTAAGCAAAGAAAATGCGAATCACCTGGTATCTGCGGGTGCTATTACTAGGCAAACTAGGTGGTAATTTGTAGGTACACTTCTACTTCAAATAACTACGTTGTGGCGTGATCTCATAAGTAGCATTGGTAACCATGTGCACACGTCTTGCATATATTCATTTGCTATTATAAAAAAATGTCTCCATACCATACTCCAAGCATATCCATAATTATTAACAACGGCCAATAATGGTGGATCCTACACACCTCGGGAATACTCTTGTCCAAATAACTGAGTGAGTGACATCTCGCTAAATAAATGCAATTTTGTGCAACAAATGTTGAATTAATCTAAATAAAATGATGTACATAGTCAATTGAGGCTGGTGATCTGTCATACAGGTTTTCCTGCAGTGCAGACATGTCTGTCACATAGATAATCTACTACTAATAAGTATTTTTTGAACAAGATATTTAAACTGTACTATACTAGTTAAAAAACTTCTGTGTTAGAGATAATAAACCATTTATTATTTTATAAATAATCTGACAATCAAAAGTGTTCTATTATATAGAAAAATAATAGCATAAACTTACTACTCTTCACTGTAATATAGACTACTTTTCACAGCTAAATAAGTATAAGATCGGGAACTACGCTGGCAAAACGGTGGTGCACAACTAGTCATAAATTATCTCATCTCGGTTTATATCACTTAATTTTTGTCTTTAATTTCTTCTTATAGGAAATGGTTTCTGCTTACTCATAAGGGAACAGCAAATTTATAAATAAATCACATCAAAAACGGCGCGACAATTATCTTATTGACAACACCACAAATGCTGTTTATGTCCAAAAGCAGCATTTACCATCAGACATGCCTACTCCGCATTTTGTACAAAAAATCGAGAAAGCTATGCGGCGCGACCAAAACCGGGCAACGCGAGAAACCTCCTTACTTTGTAAACCAGTAATCGATTTTTCTCGACTCATAAAATGTAGTGGAAACCTTTTAAAGTAAAACACCATTCGGGATGGTATCAGGACCACCCTCTTAAGGTCAGGCTTCACTAATCGATTACCCGAGTCCATCGCTCAATGGACCGGTTAACTTAAGCTGCGTATAAACAACTTCGAGTGCCTACAACTAGTACGGGTTAGGGGTGACACTTTTTCTTTTATGTTATTTTTTTATTTGGCCTTACAGTCGTGCTTGTCTTACCAAGTAGTTCAGGATAGTAGTTTTTTGACTGGTCTATTCTTAGGTTGTAGTTAGTCTCCTCGCGGAGCCGGAGGTCGTGGGTTCAATTCCCACCCAGGACAAATATGTATGCCTCGTGATGATTCGTGTGAGAAATATCCACCAATGTCTATTTCATTATTTAGGAAAACTTTAAAAAGTAACTTATTAGATCATATGTATATAATATGCACTCTTTGTTTGTGATACATACATTTCGTTTTTAATTTTTCTCTACTTCAGTTTTATTATCAAAGTATTATTTGCACATCACAATAACGACAAGACGGAGAAAATCCACTGATTACCAATTTACTTTTAATATAATAATATTTAGTCAAGCAGTGAAAACAAGATAAGCTCCATCCGTTTACCTATTTTGACGCAAATGGCCAACAAATATACACACACTCTTTCACATTTATAACAGTAACAAGGTGTCATAACTTGTAAACAATTGTTTTACAGTTACGTTTTGAAGTTAAAATGTATTTAATTGTGTTAAAACTCTCTCCCTTGCAAGAGAAGGCCCCAAGTCCAGCAGTGGGAACATTTAGTGGGGTGCTTGTGGTTATAATTATGTCAGTCACTCACAATATTTTAAAATAAAATTATAAAAGTTTATTGCAAAGTATGTAGTATGAATACTCTTATTATTATTTTGGAAAATTGACGACTGATAATCGTGGGACAAAATCATTTCTGGCAACATTATTATTTTATGTATTTGTAAAAACATGGCAAAAAGCTTTCGTTTTTGATAAATTGATGTAAAGACAGGACTAACTAATTGCGATAAAATTGTAATTTGATTTCAAAAATGAGAACTGCAAATCAGGCGTCCTCCCAAATTAATATCAAGCTGCCTTTACAAACGATAGAATCAATTATTGTCTTGTGTGCAAACCCTAACAATAAATCAATCACTGTATCGGCGGGGTGCTCACTCAATAACCGAGGATTACGTCTTGAGCGGTCTTCGAGTGGCGCGCTACAGATTGGTTAACTATTTAGCGATTGGGATGTTGTGTACCGGCCTTAATGGACGATGGATCGGGGATTTCACTCTCTGACGACTTTCAATATTCAATCATGTAACGTTTTCGCTCCAAGAAAGGGAATTTATAAAAAGCTACTTACGAAATGAGAATACGTAGTCTTAAAGGTGGCTGAGTACCTAACTACAACCCTAGAATATAAATGAACATATGTATAAAAATTGAAATGAAATAAAATATTAAAATTTATGAACCTACGAATTTACACGTTACTAAAACAAGCTCAGAGAAAGGTATACACATATTTTTAAACTGTTTTCACTTGAAGTCAATGCCAGCCCAACTAGGGTAAGCACGCTTCATCGTAGGCCGCATCGTCGCTTAACATCAGGCGAGATGGCGGTCAAGAGTAAACTTATTAAAGTTAAAAAAAAGGCTACTAGTCTACTGCCAAATTCTACCCTAGTGCCTGCCCAAAGTTCAGTAGGCAGTACTGCAGAAACTACGTGATGCTAACTGTCATAGGTCTTTATAAAAAAAACAACAACATAAAACATGCTCCCATAGGTCGTCACTCCATTGAGTCTCAATGTTAATACATTATGCCCGATTCTTTATTGATATTTTATTCTTTCATTATTCATAATTCTGTTCGAAGAGTGTATTATCTACATTCTGTATCGCATAACAGTTCCCCAAGCTCACATTTTACGGTAACAAAGCACTTAGTAAATTTTAGCACAAAGTGTGATAATATTGAGAATTACTATCAGCTCGAGTCAATAAAAAAAAACAGAATCACATAAATTAGTATAGCATAGTACAGAGCCCCATAAAAGTCCCCATAATCATAATATATTGAAATGGATGTCGCAGAAGACCTTTATCTTGCATTTTCTCAACATCCATTGGCGCGAGTGGGTGGTCCAGTCCAGTCGGAAAAAGCGTACAGACCATAAGATTACAGCTAGTTTACAAATAAGATTTAAATCAGCTGCTTTCTCGACTTAACTGGTGATTAACTTTAGCAGCGCAAGAAACCATCGCTGTTTATTGAGGTATTAAAAAACAGTTTTAATTTATTTTCTGTATTGTTGGTTTGCATTTTAAAACATTTACAATCGGTTTTTATTAGTTGATTTCATTTTTTAGTTTTTCACAATACTGGATGGACTGCTTGAGACGCTTTGTTATTGGTAAAATTTTGTAAGTTCGCGTCCCTGGCTTGCGTAATAGTATTTTATGTATATTTATTTATATTCGTATATTTGTTACTATACCTACAGGCGACGTATTTTGCAGCATTAGTGCTGTTTAGTACTGAAATACTAAGTTATAAGTTTTCACTTCAATCGGTAGTCCCTGACATTGGCAATTTTTTTAGTACTGAAGAGATGGCACGAGCTATGCATGCCTCTGATAGCAAGTAAAGTAAGTAAGTTTTATTCATAGTGTTTATAATGTTTCATAACTAAGCTTTTGAATACCTTTATGCGTATTTTTGCGACTACCATGAACCTCAAACATATAACTATGGAAACTACCTAGTTTGTCACACAGTAATTCAGATTTAATTGACCATATCACACGTGAATAACATTAAATACAACCGATTCTTTACAAGAATAAATTATAAGACTTCGGGAAAGCAACTCTATTAATAGGTGGCTACACTAGACACTCAGACAAACGTTAACCACCAGTTACGGTACATAATAACTGCTGATTAAGCATTTGCAAAACCAGCCCCGCTATGCAGTGTACAAACAAAGCACTTAGCAACTTTTTAGTAATGAGTAGTGACAGTTTCCTTAGCTGACTTCTCATGCAACCGAGCATGAAATGCCGGCGAGGAGCATCGCGGACCTTCATTACCGCCGTACAAGGGCCCTAGAACCTCTCTACGGCTTTCGGGGACCACGCAACTTAAAGACTTATAACTCCACCTGCCACGATCAAAATCCAACTTTATACTTATTCGGTTAGAGTCGAAAATGTTTCCAATTTTTGCAGATGACAACGACCACACATGGATGACCGTCATGGGAAAAGACCTGACTTGCTGATGATCCATTGGCGAATGCTAATGTAATTTCGCTTCTAAAACCTGTAAGTTAAGGTGTATTGTGTTTTTGAAAGTTTCTGCGGACAATTAATTGGAAAGCTATTGGCAAACACAAGTGGCAATTTTGACGCTGCCGGGAGACACACCCAGGTTTTCTTTTAGTCTTTGTGTTTCTTTTCTAGTGACTGGTGTTTCTATTGTATTCCACTCGGTATGTCCACAATGTTTATGCTTTAATACATTAGTACCTGGGTGACCTGGTTTTCTTAGATACCTAAAGATTTTCTCCAAAAAAAAACTTTAAAAAAGAAAGGCGACTGACTGGCTGGATTCGAACCCAGTTCTACCATATTATGACCGCCCAACTTCCCGACTGAGCTAATGCACTGTCGCGCGACGATGCGAAATTTACCGTCGCATTGAAAATGTTCTTAGAACATGGCCAGTTTTCTCGCAACGTTTTTCTTCACCATTGGAAGCAGTAGAGATGGCACACCTAAACATTTGCACTTCCTCGAAATACTAAAAGGTGCAGGCGGGTTTCGAGCCTACGACCACACGATTGTGAACGATGTGAACGCACGATCTAGCCTGAACTGAACTGAAAATAAATTCATTAGAAAGTCACTTTTTGCAAAAACCTTTTCTACATAGTTATACTTGCATTATGGTAAATAAATAGTCCTCAAAGTTTAAGTCCCATAGGGAATCTGGTTTAAACTGGACGATACGAAAAATAATCAATACGTTACGGCTGAGTATAAATACGAAATTTTTACACATGTGGATTTATTTGAAAATGAACATAAATTACTTACAAATATTTCACTAAGATACATGCTTGTTGAGCAACAGAGTTGAGCTTCTTCTAAAAGACAGTCCATCAGCTCTTTCACAAACGTTTTTTCAATCTTCTCTCTGAAAATGCAAGAAATTTCTATTACCATATTATATTCTGATGTCATATTGATGTCTCGTATCTAAATTCCGATCCCAATTTATGTTTAGGCTACTAATTACTAAGATAATAATATTAATAATGCGATGCAGTTTCTTCCCGATGTTTTCACTGCTTAAGATGTTCACATAAGATAAAGGTTCACCTTTGAAGAGAGTTGTGATCTTACGCTACTGACGTACACGCACTTGGAAATACTCATTCATAGGTGCAGCCGGGATTCGAATCTGCTGCTTGTGAAATTGGTAATGTTACCCAACATGGCACCATGGTTTTGACGTGACAACGTCTTATAAATTGGTTTGCCGGGTGACACTTCAAGAACTGCGTTACGCTTCGCTCACGTTATGCGCTCACAACGAGAGCGAGTGAGAGGCACGCGTCCCTTCCACTCGGGCATGGTTAGCCCGCCTAAGAGCGAGAGAGACAGACATAAAAAGTGAAAGGCACGCGTCCCTTCCGTAAAATTATTTTACCACTCAAAGTCGTTGTCACGTAAAACTTTCGCCCGTATACCGACTTTACAGGCAACCAATTTTTTTAAATGGAACGAGTCTCTGGTATTTTGATACAATTTAATGCGCCAGGTCCACGGTAAACTGATTTATCACATATTAGAGTAAGATCCCAGGGCCGCCAGACGTCACGTATTTTCTGATTAACGAAATGTGGACGATTGAGTAGAGTTAGTACGTAGGTACTAAGAACACATGCTTACCCGCTAACTTGCTTAGACGGCCAATTTTGAGATATGGGGTCCAGATGATAAATTACTTTGTATTTTCTGTTATCTGACTTTCACATAAGAAGGCAATAATAATTAAAACAAGGCCCCAATACTCCCTTTCATTTGATACCCATATTAAGGAAGTTGCGAAAAAATATATGTATTTCGCCATTTTGTGGTAGCGACCATCTTGGATATGAAATTTGTCATAGTGCAATGTATTCTTCTTCTGCTACTAGTCAAGCCCATAGCATTTGATACCCATATTGTGGTAGTAGTGAAAAAAATAATATAATTCGCCATTTTGTGGTGGCGGCCATCTTGGATTTAAAATTTGTTATTATTTATTGTATTCTACTAGTCAAGCCCTTTCATTTGATACCCATATTGAGGTAGGTTGTGAAGAAATATTTTGTCCGCTATTTTGTGGAGGCGGCCATCTTGAATCGATATTAACCAAACATAGCTAAGAACATCCGCACGGATATTAACCTTCGAATAAAAAAAACCGCATTGAAATTAGCCCATCCGTTTGAGCTCTACGGTGCCACAGACAGACACACACACACAGACAGACAGACAGACAGACAGACAGATAGAAAGACAGACAGACAGACATCGACGTCAAACTTATAACACCCCTTTTTTTGATCGGGGGTTAAAAATGAAACCTAGCTAGATCGATTCATCGTCCCTGAAATCTCCTGCATACTAGATTTTATAGAAATCTTTGAAGTCCTTTCCGACATTTGTATACAAGACTTACTCGTTTATAGGTATTATTAGATACCTAAATGCTAAATTTTGATGTTTTTTGCTCCATAACCTTGAAATTTCGGAACGGATCAGATTGAAATTTCATGTCTATATTCATATTGTTTATTTATAAAGTATTATTTTACATGTCAAGTAAAAATAATTACAATTTGGACCACAGTTCAATTATTATAGTGTGGAATAGCACATAGGCTACTTTTTATTACGAAAAAAGAGGGAACGTAAACAGCACGGGTAAAACCGCGGGGTAATGCATTACTAATATAATATATGTTAAAGTTTCGATGTTTGTCGCTCATCACGTCGGGACATCCGAACGGATCGGGACGTAATATAAACACAGATTTATTATCCAGACGTTCCTATTCATACCACAAATCTCAGAGTTTCAATGTTTGTTGTACTGAAAACTACTTTTAATCAAAGCGGGAACAGTAACTACACGAGTGAATCCGTGGGGCCATTTACTGCTAATAATTATTCATACAAATACATAAATTACAGTTACCTAATTTGTGCATCTGTACCTACCTAGATACTAAGGACGTAGGGCAAGAACGAACCAAAGCCCCACGCTCCGAAGGCGGTTCTGCTAAGCTATCACCTCGGAGCAGCAAAAACAGATATGCACTTCTAGTTAAATGCTTAAAAAGTTGCCCGTTCTTGCTCGTTAGAGACAAATGTTCGCAGAAACGCGTTCATTTGCATTTTTCGTTAATTAGGTTCGAGGTTTCTATGCGGCTTGCTTCGTTCCTGCAAGACATTCCGAGATATACGTATTTGATGTTTATACTTTATCTTAATACTTACTTACTATTACTACTACTACTACTTACTTTGTATTTTATATAATTTAAGCCTATGTTTAGCCATTTTATGAATAACTAAATAGAATAGTCCAGTCGGGGCAGACATAAAACTATACTATACATTATAATATATAGAATAGAATAGAATATATATAATAGCCTGAAATAGTTAACTAATCCCGGTAAAGGATTCGCCGCCATCTTGTTTTAAAGTTAATTTTTTTCGTGTTTCTGAAATAACTCGTTACTTTTGAAATTTAGAGCAATAAAGGTGGTGTCCAAAGTTGTTGGAAATTTAATTTCTCACAAGTTTGGTCATAATCATTTTTTACGCTAGGATCAATATTTGCGGAGTTATACTATCAAGTTTATCAAAAAAAAATTGTAAATAAACTAGGTAATAAACAAAATAGGGTAATTCCGGGAGAGATGGACCAGCGGGAGAGACGGGACATCTTCAAAAAACTTCCAAAACGATTTTTTTTTTAATATGACAAAACAAAAATATTTCTGTCCGCCATTTCTTCCCTTTAAGTGTAAACGACGATGCGTTTTTGCTATAATTTTCATTTTATCAGTGTTCGAAGGTTTTGGTAGTCCTAGTTTCTTTCAGCCAGTGTTGGTTATTTGAAGGTAAGTACACGATTTTGTGTTTTTATTGGTAATCACTGTATTACTGTGTCTTTGTGTCAATGAAACTTTACTATAACCTCCATTTTATTTGACTTTGTTGCTTTTTTTTTGTGAACAAGCCCATCTATCCATTAACTTCAGGGAGATATGGACCACTTTTTTAAAGGAGAGGTGGACCAGTTTTGTTTTTTATTTCTATGGTGTTCTGCTTGTGTATTTGGGTATGTTATCCGGCAACCTTTATACAGTAAGTCCTAGAGATGGGTTTGATGATTTATTTGACTTTTATTTTCGGAAATACCGCTACAATACCAGAGAAAAGGTGGAGTAACAAGGGGAAAATGGACGAAATCCGACCTAGCAAGAGCGGTTCAAGCTCATGCTGACGGCATAGGGGTCAATGAGGCAGCGAATATGTACGGCATACCAAAGTCGACATTGATTGATTTTTTTCTAATTATTTGTCATGATAATGCTTCTTAATACATCTGTATTCATATGAAAACAAATGTTTTGTTTTCTTTACTTTCTATCAAAAGTTGTGGATCCGCAACAAAACGTGGTTCATCTCTCCCGGAATATCCCTATATGAAAAACCTAATTCGACGGTTTTTGAATTCCCAAAATTTGATTCCTGAATTGAAGGTCCAATTTCCAATTTGAGTATACATCCGAAAATATTGATCGTGGAGTAAAAAAAAATTGGTTGCCTGTAAAGTCGGTATACGGGCGAAAGTTTTACGTGACAACGACTTTGAGTGGTAAAATAATTTTACGGAAGGGACGCGTGCCTTTCACTTTTTATGTCTGTCTCTCTCGCTCTTAGGCGGGCTAACCATGCCCGAGTGGAAGGGACCTCTCACTCGCTCTCGTTGTGAGCGCATAACGCGAGCGGAGCGTAACGCAGTTTCTTGAAGTGTCACCCGGCAAACCAATTTATAAGACGTTGTCACGTCAAAAATATGCGAGAACCAAAGTTGAAGAAAATGAAATTCCACCCATTCCGATTTTTTTTGATAAACTTGATAGTGTAAAAGTCTACAAATATTGTGTTCTAGTCGTTTTATAGTGGTAGAACTCCTAGCAGAGTCCGCCTGTGTAAGTACCACACCTTTGCCAGTTATTCTACTGCCAAACAGTAATGTGCAAACATTACTGTGTTCCGGTTTGAAGGGCAATCTTTCCAGAGGAATTACATGGCTTAGAGATATAACACCTTAGATCTCTGGGTGATGAGCGCGGTGCAGTGCTAGTTAATGATTTGGACTATTCATAGTCCAATAGCTGCATGTCACCGTGCTGTTATGTGTCAGGCATGTTGCTTACCATCAGGCACATGTACTGCTCGTCTCGTTACTCTATACCTACTATAAATAAATCACCTTTTAATCCCAAACTTTATTTTTATTTCAACTATTAATCAATGTTCTAGTGTTTTATTCGTAGTTTTGTTCAAACTAACTGGTTTTATAGCGGTAGCACTCTGCAGAGTCCGCGTAGAGTAGTACCACACCTTTGTCAATTACTTTCCAGCCAAGCAGGAATGTGCAAACAGTACCGTGTTCCGATTTAATGGACAATATTTTCAGAGAAATTACAGAGCAAGGAGATAAATTATCTTCACCTAGAGGTATAATTATTTCTGGATGACGAGCGCAATGCTGTGTGAGGTCGTCATTTGGACTATTAATATTCAAATGATGTAACACTGCTGTTGTGGGCAGGCGTGTTGGTTACTATCAGACGCATGTCTTTCTTATTCGTCACTACACTATCCTACTTATATAATAAACGCCACCCGGTTTTACCCGTAGTTTCCCGTTATTCCCCGGGATAAAAAGCCTATGTGTTATTCCAGACAATTAACTAGCTGTATTCCAAATATCAACTCGATCCGTTCATACGTTCCCACGTGATTGAGCAAAAAAACATCCAAATATACAAACATTGACATTTATAACATTAGTAGGAGGGAAAGATATCTAAGGTGGATGTTTGTTGCTCAATCACATAGTAACGTATAAACGGATCGGGTTGAAATTCGGAACACTGGACGAACACATAATGCTACTTTTATCCCCGAAAAATAACGGGACCAGAACTACGCGATTAAAACCACGATTAGTTTATTAAAAACACTTCCATTCAGCAAGAAAAAACAATATAATTCAATAAAGCATATTCTATTCTAAGAAGTAAAGTTTTATGCAACTTATAACCATATAAATATACCTAACCATTCCCATCTCTAAGGACAATCAGAAATGAATAATTTCGGAGAGTGTGTAACTAATCTACATGATCTAATACCACCTTGCCCCTTTTTTAATCCCCGACCAAAAAAAAAGAGGTGTTATAAGTTTGACGTCGATGTCTGTCTGTCTGTCTGTCTTTGTGTGTGTCTGTCTGTGGCACCGTAGAGCTCAAACGGATAGGCCGATTTGGATGCGGTTTTTTTTATTTGAAAGTTAATATTCGTGCGAGTGTTCTTAGCTATGTTTGGTTAATATCGATTCAAGATGGCCGCCTCCACAAAATGGCGGACAAAATATTTCTTCACAACTTACCTCAATATGGATATCAAATGAAAGGTCTTGACTAGTAGAACACTGTACACTATAAAAAAAATCAAATCCAAGATGACCGCCACCACAAAATGGCGAATTATATTCATATTCATATTCATACAACAAGTACACGTCAATATCAATTTTACAATATATGGTGGAAATCACACAATTATAAGTAGGTAGATACTAATAAACAATATAAAAAAAAATCATAACTTATTATCAGACGTCAGCTTATATAGTATTATAATGTCAATCTTTACAGATAATAATAAACAATAATATTCAGAAATTATAATCAGATTAAAAAAAAAAATAATATGTACGTTAGGACTAAATGGATTAAATTTCCTAAAGGTACCTTAGTGTACCTACATTGTTTCCTTTCGAGACATGTATTCCGTTTCAATGTCATATACAGCTTGGCTGATAAGCCAATGTTTGAGTTTACTTTTGAAAATGCGTAGTGTTGGGGACTCAAGTATATCGTCTGGTAGTCGGTTATAAATCATAGTGCCCATGACATGCGTCAACCTAGCGGACTTCTCTAGAGTTCGCGGTACTGCCTTCAACCTAAATTTATACCGTGTAGCTCGTTGTTTCGTTTCGCGCAGTGTTTCGCCTACCACCTGGTACGAACCGATGTTCACACGTACGTATGTCGCAACTTGCATTATTAATATTGACGGTAGTGTGAGGATCCCAAGCGACACAAAGAACGGCTTGGCAGATTGGTCGTCCGGTATGCGCGCAATTGCTCGAACAGCTCTCTTTTATATTATACTAGCTTTTACCCGCGACTTCGTCCGCGCCACATATTTATTAAAGTAATTGAGGCAGTACCTACTCGTATGTCTCCTACCATACAAATTCACGTTTCCTAAACAAAATCGGTCTAAGTCAAAGTTTTATATTTATTAATAAATGTACAATTTACACGACAAATTACAAAGAAACTATGTTCTCAAAAAAATAATCAAAAACAGACTTTAATTTAAAATCATATTGGGACGGTCCACCAAATTTTATTAGAGTCTATTAGTAGATATTAGTAGATATATCGACTGATTACATGACCGCAAATTTTAGTTTGTTGTTCATATTTCAAAAACCGCCGCACTGATTTCGATAAAATTTATATGACCACCTCTGAACTATAATCTACCAACCAAAAAAATAACCATCTAAATTGATTCACAATTGGAAATACAACTGGATTGATAACCTCCTCCTTTTTTGAAGTCGGTTAAAAATAGCATACAAAGAGTGCCAAGATCCTTCCATGCACACTTTTACTCCTCATTTCCACTCTTTTCAACTCTTTTCTGTGATAAAAGTCGCCGTTGTCCTTTCCTAAGTCTAGGTAGTCTATCTGTGCACCAAATTGTAACAAACTCTTTAAGTGGCTTAGGCGTTAGACGGTAACGGACAGAGAGAGTTACTTTCATATATATAATTTCATATTAGAATTGAAAACAGGTGTTCCTGATCATTTTATAGGAGGCAGTTGTAAAAGATTACCGAAAAGTAATACGTTTACTCCTTCAAAAAACTCATTTTCACAGTTCTTAATTTGCCTTAATCGAGCGTCCATCATGCATAACATTTGATAAGACACCATGGAAATCTCGTCGACTATCCAAAATTCTGTCTGATAGTCTGATACGCCATTTAGTGGCTGCGCCCATCTTAAGTATTGAGGTTGTATAGTGCACTGTATTCTTCTTGTCAAGCCTTTTTATTTGATACCCATGTTGATGGGGTTCATAAAACCTAAGTTATCCGCCATTGTGTAGAGGCCGCCATCTTGGATTTTAATTTTATATAATACATTGTATTCTACTGGTTGAGCACTTTCATTTGATACCCATATTGATGGGATTGATAAAACCTACGTTATCCGCCATTGTGTAGCGGCCGCCATCTTGGATTTAAATTTTTATAGTATATTGTATTCTGCTTGTTGAGCCCTTTCATTTGATACCCATGTTGATGGGATTGATAAAACCTACGTTATCCGCCATTTTGTAGCGGCCGCCATCTTGGATTTCAATTTTTATAGTATATTGTATTCTGCTTGTTGAGCCCTTTCATTTGATACCCATATTGATGGGATTAATAAAACATAAATTATCCGCCATTTTGTAGCGGCGGCCATCTTGAATTTATAATGATAATGAATAAACATAATTGTATTGTCATCAAAATCCAAAGTGTATACAACATTTCAGATTAATCGGTTGACAGGAAGAGGTGAAATTTGAATTACTAAATTTGACCCAAGAATAAATAATAATAAATAATAAAAAAAAACCAATTCCACCCCGTAGGTACAGTTCGAAACTACAAAACTGCTAAAACATACATTTTATGGTTTCGTGTTAAATATCTAGACGTAAAGTTTCATAGTTCTTCAACAATGACGAAGTTTTCCATATAAACTTTCATCCCTTATTTTAACCCTTTCAACCCTTTTTTCGGAACAAAAAGTAGCCTATGTCCTTTCTCGGGATCTATTTTATCTATGTATCAAATTTCATCAAAATCTGTTGGTTGGTTTAGGCGGTAAAGACGGACAGACAGACAGACAGACAGACAGACAGACAGACAGACAGACAGAGTTACTTTCGCATTTATAATATTAGTATGGATTGTATTCTGCTTGTTGAGCCCTTTCATTTGATACCCATGTTGATGGGATTGATAAAACCTACGTTATCCGCCATTTTGTAGCGGCCGCCATCTTGGATTTAAGTTTTTTATAGTATATTGTATTCTGCTTGTTGAGCCCTTTCATTTGATACCCATATTGATGGGATTAATAAAACATAAATTATCCGCCATTTTGTATTATCCATCCAGCGGCCATCTTGAATTTATTTAAGTACATTAATTATAAATAAATGATACCGCTAGAAGCGTCTTGAAACGCTCTTGAGAGTAAATGGTTCAAACGGGTAAAAGTAAGGTGGCACTTCGTATGCCGAAACATAAACACCGCACTTATGTAACCTGACACCCGTTTTCCCGCCAAATTTGTAAAACGCGAAAAGCGGCCAGTGTATCAAGCGGTTATATAAGTATCCCTGTATAGTTAGAAATTATAAAATTGCTGGAACAAACGTTTATCGACTCCATTTCAAGTGTCTAGATACAAAGTTTCATGGTTTTATCTTCAATAATATTGAACTTCCAGACTTTCACCCCCAATTCCACCCCCGTAGGTACAGTTCGAAACTACCAAACTGCTTAAATATACATTTTATGGTTTCGTGTTAAATATCTAGACGTAAAGTTTCATAGTTCTTCAACAATGACGAAGTTTTCCATATAAACTTTCATCCCTTATTTTAACCCTTTAACCCTTTTTTCGGAACAAAAGTAGCCTATGTCCTTTCTCGGGATCTATTCTATCTATGTATCAAATTTCATCAAAATCTGTTGGTTGGTTTAGGCGGTAAAGACGGACAGACAGACAGACAGACAGACAGACAGATAGACAGACAGACAGACAGACAGACAGAGTTACTTTCGCATTTATAATATTAGTATGGATTATTTTTTTCACTACTACCTCAATATAGGTATCAAACGAAAGGGCTTGACTAGTAGAATACTTTGCACTATGACAAATTTCAAATCCAAGATGGTCGCTACCAAAAAATGGCGAAATACATTTATTTTTTCACAACTCCCTTAATATGGGTATCAATTGAAAGGGCTTTACTAGTAGAATGTTGTACAGATAACAAAACCGAGGTAGTCGGGGGTTAGTCAAAATTTTCAATTTTGTTCTTGTCTAGATCTAAAAATCGACATCTTTTTCTTCAACTCGATAATTAATCTATCTCTCGATCTCACTCGACTCGATTGTGAATCGGTTCCTTCTAAGTTTGCATGCTCCATGGTAGACTACATCATTGGTTAGCAGTCAAAATAGCGTCTAATCTATCATATAAAAAGTTATTTTTTGTTTTGAAACAAAACCTGCCTACACCATTAATCTGCTGAACCCTAAACACGATTCCTCTATAAATAGGCCCGCGCTTAACGACTGACTAGAGCAAATTGTAGAGGTAATGTGCAGTGGCGTTTGAGTTCTGTGAATCGGCTCTCATTCTCTCATTCGGAGAAACAATCCGAGGGCCGGTGTGATTACCTGCCGTAATGGGCGCCGAGCCGGCGCGAACGCTCTGTACCGCCGCTTTTGAAATCCGGCTAATAACGGTTGGAGATAAGTAAGAGGAGCTAGATTTTAATTTACAAATATTAAAACAAACTACTAATGACTACTGGGTTTGATTCGCGTCAAATATTTGTGTGATGATTACAAATATGTGTGTTGTGTCTGGGTGTTTTTATGTCCAACAAGTATGTATTTACAATAGGCATGTCAACTCATTTTTGATTTCATCATCAAGCCGCAAGACGTCCACTGCTGAACATAGGCCTCCTCCCTAGATTTCCACAACGAACGGTCCTGCGCAATCTGCAACCAGCGGTTTCCAGCGACCTTTGTGAGGTCATCTGTCCATCTAGTGGAAGGCCGTCCAACACTGCGTCTTCCGGTTCGTGGTCGCCACTCGAGAACCTTTCTTCCCCATCGGTTGTCAGTTCTGCGAGCGATGTGGCCTGCCCATTGCCACTTCAGCTTTGCTTACTCTTTGAGCTATGTTGGCCACTTTCGTCTCTTTTGCGAATATCCTCATTACAGATTCTGGCGCGCAAAGAGACTCCGAGCATAGCCCTCTTCATAGCTCGCTGTGTGACTTTGAGCTTCGTTATGAGGCCCACAGTTAAGGACCACGTCTCAGTTCCATAAGACATCACTGGCAACACGCACTGGTTAAAGACTTTCGTCATTAGGCATTGTGGTATTTTGGACTCAAAGGTGTGCCGAAGTTTCCCGAACGCTGCCCATCCGAGTTGGATCCTTCGCTGGACCTCTTTGTCGAAGTTGGATCTACCTAATTGGATCTTTTGCCCCAGGTAGACGTATTCGTCAACAACTTCGAGTGTGGTATTCCCAACAATAATCGGTACAGGTGAGACATGAACATTTGACATGACCTTCGTCTGTCCATATTCATCCTCAAACCTACCTGTTGGGATACTCTACTGAGGTCCCTGAACATGGCAACGAGGTCCTCCAGCGACTCCGCCACAATGACTATGTCGTCGGCAAACCGAAGGTGAGTGATGCATTCGCCGTTGATATTGATGCCATATCCGTTCCAGTCCATTTCCATTTTTGATTTAAAGTGCCATCAAAAGGCTACTCAATAACTGAAACATAGGTGAAAGAGTTACCTTGTTATCTTAAAAACTGTCCCGTGAAATCACGATTTTAAAATCACAATTTTGAACTCTCCCAAATACGCTTCATACAAATCACTACAGAAACGTGACGTCACAGTGTCGTATTTTCTATGCGTCCCGCGTAAAGTTTGTATGGTAGCTATATTCAATATTGCGTTTAGGAAACTGGTTTCCTAACAAAAGTAAAGTAACTTGGATTTTAATGGGTTATCCAAAGGTAAATACATTTTCTAATAATTTCGTACTTTTAAAATAGACCTGTCCATCCAGCTTTGAATGATCATAAAGTACCTACATAAATTAAACTAAAAAATATCAAAATTAAAATTGGTACATATTTTATTCTATTTAAATACTGTCATTATATCAAATAATTTAATACAATTGCACGCCTATTATATACCTAAGTATTATATCAGATATCTGGCTTTCATCGAGTGAAGCATGTAACAAAATCGAAAAAAAAAAACTCTTTGAGAGCTTTCTTTGTGTGTGCTGTATGTGCGATGAAGTCCGTGACAGCATGTGTCTCTCGTTTAAGATAGCGTCATTATTGTGTTATGGGTTCGATTCTCATCCAGTGCAAATATTTGTGTGATGAATTCAAACATTTATTTGTACTGTGTCTAGGTGTTTCTATGTATAATAAGTATGTATTTAAAATTAATATACAAGTATTATATTAGTTATCTGACCGCTATAGTACAAGCTTTGCTTAGTTTGAGGTGTAGATTTGTGCGTAGATGGTGTTGTGTGTGAATTGTCCACCCTTACATAATTTTAAAAAAATCCCCTATCTGGCTTTCATAGCACAAGATTTGCTTAGTTTTGGGGATATGGTGTTGTGTGTTAAATGTCCACCATATTTATAGATTAAAGAATATAGAAAAAAGCGTTCTAATTAATATCTAAAGCGGCATCGTTTAATGGTTGACGTTCCAAATACTCGAGGGAAGAGGTTTTACTCTACTTTTTGACAAAAACATCTAAGCTGTAGAATGCGTTGCCTGAGTGTTATTTTAACAATATTGGTGTCTTTAAATCGATGTTGAATCAGTTTCTTCTAGGTAAGCACGTAGTAGTTTATTAATAACGTGTAGTGTGTAGAATGTGTGCCCTGAGTGAGTTATTCCCGATGGTTCTTCTTGATGGAGAATCGGTTTCTTCTATCTTGATAAGGACACCGCATCGGTGTAAACTTATAAAGGTACTAGGTATAATAGTTAGAAACAAAATTTTATGGGCAATGTTTTCAGAAAAAATAAACGTAACAGGACAGTGACAATAGGTATTAGAACATGAAGAGTTAAATTAGTTAAAATCATTATCTAACACTGAACTACGCTCGTCACCCAGATATATAAGATGTTTTATGTGCCCCTCTGTAACAGTATTATGCCATCTGTATTGTGCCCTGTAACTTCACAGGAAACATTTCCTTCAAACCGGAACACAGTAATGTTTGCACATTAATGTTTGTATTATAAAGTTGGTTGTTGGTTTGATTCCCACCCAATGGGTTTGATTCCCAGGACATACTTAGTCCCAACATTAATCCGATGAAACAAACATTATTTTTTGTGTGGGTGGATTAACTGGTGAAGGTGTGGTACTTCCCCAGGCGGACCAGGGAATCCGGCCTCTGCTATACAATGTTTACAGCATTTACCTCTTTTTCGATGTATATAATTGTAACATTAATAATTTTCCTCCCAACTACAGCTTGTGAATATCGTTTGCCCGCCGCTCCGGTTACGGCGCGTCGTATTTTTCCGACTCACATTACTCGTCATTTATCTGTTGGCAGCTACAGGACCGCGCTCTTTTATTTTGCAAACATTGTAAGTGATGGTTAGCGACCGGGCCGACAGACAACTCAATCACAAATCCAGGGCTGACATTATTCTCATTTTAAATATGAAACAATACAACAACTATTTTTAGCCCCCGACCAAAAAAATGTCTGGGTGTGTGTGTGTCTGTCTTGTGGCACCGTAAAACTCGGATGGACCGATTTCGATGCGGTGCTTGACTAGTAAAATACATTGCACTATGACAAATTTAAAATTAAAGATGGTCGCCACCACAAAATGGCGAAATACTTTTATTTTTTCACAACTCCTTTAATATGGGTAACAAATTAAAGGGCTTGACTAGTAGAATGTTGTACTGATAACAAATCTGAGGTAGTCGGGTGTTAATCAAAATTTTTAATTTTGTTCTTCAACTTCAACTCTTGGTTTATGGCTTTTATTGTGGTTTAGCCTCACAATTTCGCCAATGTCAAGTATACAGGTATATAATATTTAATCTAAAGTTAATGAAGAAAAAACGGAGCGTAATTTTCCAAACAACAAGTCTTGGCGATTTTTTTTTCTTGTTTAAAAAGCCGGTGATAAAGACATGGGATGTAAAAAGATCCTATTTTCCGGATTCAATGGTTAAGTTTCCATAAAAATTACAGGGCTAATATATAAATAAATAATAAATAAATACCTACCTAAATACGTTAGCTGCAGACGGAGGACTCAAAAAAAACCAAATGTTCTTATAGATATATAATTAATTAATTCAAATTACAACTAAAACTTATTACTAGACTATAGTTAAATTATAATAAGTGAGCCTAGCTGAAGTGAAGCGAGAACTGACTACCTAAACTAGGAGACGTCCGTAAGTCACCTCGGACGGGCGTCACGAAGAGCTGACGCTGCAGCTCGTGGCTCGGTGCAAACCCGTGTAAAAATAGATATTAAAGAAGATGGAATAGTTTATTATAAGCTATTATTTTCCCGATGCTTTGTTATTAAACGAGAAATTTGACCAAAAGGCCAAAAAAATCTGTGGCTGGATTTATTATTTCTCAAAAAGTAATACCTATGGATCAAGTTTTTTTTTTCAAGTTTGACGCATAGTGGCAGCCCTATCATCTTAAGTGTAGTGGGTCTTCATCTCACATCGTTTCAATAACTGCTCGCATTCGATTGTCGCTTGTTACACAATTACAGGGTGTAGGGCTGTACCGTCCGCTGTTACGGTAATTGTTCGAATCAATTGACATTTAACATGTCTTGCAAGGAGGTTGTACTTTTCACATTTACATTTAAACTATGTTTGTGTACGGGTAGTCCAGTTTTATGTGTTTTTTGTTTTGTCCTGTTTTGTGTGCGGTTTGTTTTGTTTTGCTTTCTGTTTTGTCCTGTTCTGTCCCTGTTTTTTAAATAAAAAACTTGAGAGGTGTCAAGGGACACCCGGATGGAACGAAGTTCCTTTCGATTAATTAGTGAAGGAATTATTATTATTTTTTATTATTTATTATATACAAAAAACCTGTATACACTCAACAAAAATAATCGTCGCGACACCACACTGTTCAATGCGAAATAGAAATGAAAATATCTGGCTTGCTTTCTATAAGAGAGAGAGAGACAGACAGAGAAACATGACGCCGCACAGCTTACAATAGCAAAAGTGTCGTGACAACTTTTCGTAAGAATTTTTTCCGTCTAGCCCCCTTTCACAACGCTCGATAAGGAACTTCGTTCCAAAAAGTGACGAGACGAGCAGGACAGTGTCTGATGGTAAGCAACATGCCTGCCACATAACAACACAGTGACACGCAGCTGTTGGAACGTGAAGAGCACTGCACTGGTCACCCAGATATCTAAGATGTTATATCTCTAAGCCCAGTAATTTCTCTGGATGCACTGCCCTTTAAACCGGAACACGGCGTTAAAATAACTGTTAAAGGTGTGTTACTTCCCCAGGCGGACTCTGCTCAGAGTCCTATCACTACACATATACAAACTATAATAACGCCCCGCGGTTTTACCCGCGTAGTTCCTGTTAAATGAAGCGCAGTATACAAAAAGTATACAATTATTAAATTTCACCGGTCAATGTACAGTAATAGAATGTTTCCACTGCTGTGACCCTCTCTCCAAAAAGAGAGTCTGGGTCATAATGCACCACGCTGGTCTGGTGCGGGTCTGCGAATTACGCATATCCTTGAAAGATACGTTCTTGGAACATTTCACACAAAAGATTGATTGGAACAGGATTTCCTTACGATGTTTTCCGACAGTTAAAACCAGTGGTATTTTCTGGATAATACGGAGACACAGTTAAAACCAATGGTATAAAAGGAACTTGTATCTGGATAATTCGGAGACGTGCAAGTGAGATTCGAACCTGCGGCCTTACGATTGTGAATCAGACGTTCTCGTCACTAGACCAGTGTTTGAATAACTATGTAGTTATATCTCTAAGGCCTGTAATTATAATATCTCTGGACCTATCAGACACGAACGAAGAGATTTGACTCTACTTTTGTGATAAGAACGTCTAGGCTGTGGAATACGTTGCCTGAGAGGGTTTTTCCCAATAGTTACAATCTTTGTGTCTTCAAATCGAGAGTGAATCGGTTTCTTCTAGGTAAACACGCTTCATCGTAGACCGCATCATCGTTTAACATCAGGCGAGATGGCGGTCAAGTGTAAACCTATAAAAGTTAAAAAAAAAGTGAAAGTCATAATCAGTCCAGACGTTTAGGAAATTAGCCGGAACACACAGACAGACAGTATCAACCTATAAAAGTTCAAAAAAAATCGAGAGGAAAGTAAAAAAAGTACTCGTAGATAACACACACACACTCGTTTTAATTTGGTAAAAAGATGTTAATTTGATATGACACACAGACACTGCAATTTTAATTATTTGTGTAGATTGAGGTATCAAAAACTGTCGTTGAGATATCGATTTCCATACCAGTTCCAGTTCATAATCAATTTGAGGTCTCCACAAACATCCCGCCGCAGACGGATCTAATGTACCCGAGGACCAATCAACGGAGGGACGTGGCATATATATGGAGACACTGTAACACTCCATAAAACTACTTGTCTAGCTTATATATCTTATACCTTTAAACAACAGGTAATGTTTGCCATTTCATACACTTCAGGCCATTTTGAGTAACTATCCACTATAACAAAGAACATTTTATTATAAAATGGTCCAAGAAAATCAACATGTAATCTATACCAAGGAGAAGGGGGTACAGGCCATGTTTTTGTACTTTTGTTGGTGTTGTGCTATTTTGTAGACAAACTAAACAGTTTTTTGTAATTTGCTCTATATCTGTGTCAAGGTTAGGCCACCAGAAGTATGACCGAGCAATTTCCTTCATTCGAACGATTCCGAAATGACTTTTGTGTAACTCTGACAAAACAGCTTCTCTTATGTTCCCTGGTATTAGTACGCGATAACCCCATAGAATACAACCTCGATCTATTGTCAACTCATTTCTCCTGTTGTAAAATGGTAAATAATCTTTAGCTAAAAGTTTTCTTTCTGGCCAACCATCTGTCAAAAACGTAATTTTTGAGAGAAGGTTCTATCTGTCTTTGACTCTTTTGTATAATCTTCCAATCTAATGTTTTATTTCTGAATCGTTCGAATAACAATTATGACTAATACTAGCATTAGCGCATAATGTGTGTGTTTCTACATTTTCGATTTCATTGTTCGATTCCGGCACGGCCCTAGACTTTGCCCGTGAGCACTTGTACATATATTAAGTTGAAATAATATAACTATAAATAAATAAATGATTTATTTTCTCTCTAGCTGCAAGACACTGTGCTGTTATGTGGCAGGCATGTTGCTTACCATCAGGCACATGCTCCAGCTCCTGCTCCTGCTCGTCTCGTCACTCTATACTGAAAAAAAACAAGCTGTGCTTAGCTTATGACTAGATACTGTGTAAAAGATATAAAACGTCAGTAAATATTTTTATTTATAACAGATTTGGACTTGACCCCTATCTCGCCTGATGCGATGCAGCCTTCAATGGTACTAACCAACAGGAAATTCATTCACTCTAAACTTGAAAACACTCGAGAGATTACTTATATACATCAGGATATTCGATTTAGACATCGCATTCTAAAGTTTATATTCTTATTTCAAAAGTGAAGTCAAAACTCTTTTATCGAGTCTTTGGAACAAAAAGCACGAAACGATATCGCTTGTTGAAGCTTTAAAAAGTTCGATAGAAAAAAGTAAGTTGGTAATGTAGATAGCTGTAAACTCTTCGAAATATATCCAATAAAACCCGATAAACTTGCAATTTTATTTTCTCTCTTACTGCGCTAACTGCTCAACAATCTTCTATTGAACGAGTTAGTGATCAACTACTAACTGCTGTCAGTCTGTCTATGACGTCACAAATGTTTACAAAGCATAAAGAAAAATTATTTTAAGTATACATCTGGGTGACGATCGCGGTTTCATAATTTGCACTATTTGTGTTTCAATATTATTTTTTTCAAGCTACAAGCCCTGGCCGTCCCATTGCTCTATATTTAAAAAAAACGATAAAAATGGCCTCTACTCTAAAAAAAAATCAGCAAAATCTGTAACTAAATTCTGAAATAACTTATTTCTTCCAATATTCTAATTTGAATCCTAGTTGTCAGACGGAGAGATTTCACATCCACTCTGCATTCATCATTGCCCCTGCACAATGGGAGCGGAGAGCCCGCGCGGCGTCGCCCGCGGCGGCATTGTGTCGGTTCGGTTCCCGGCGGTAATCACTCCCATTGTGCCGCTGCGGCCGGCCGCCGGCGCGGTGAGATGTACGACGGTGATGGATATCACGTCTCAGTGTTACGCCACAATACATTACAGGTAAGTGTAAGTGCATTACAATTGCAGTATACATAATTGATTTGTAGGAAATATATTGTCACTCCATCGTACAAAGAACTTCTGTACTGCTGCAGAATGTGTTACCTTAGTACAAATCTAGTCTTTTGTCTTCACCTTTTTGTAAAAAGCATTACCAAGTGTTCATATGAATTTATGGTTCGAATAAATGAATTGAATAAAACAAAAAACACTTAACTTTTACCACAATATAAAGTTGTCAAAAATATGTTACGGGTACCAAAGACGACCGTATCGCCAAAACGATTTCTTTCACATAACATCTTTTCGCTCGCGTAAGTATTTTGTGAAAATTGGAAATGCAGCAATAGGTCATGTTTAATGATACCGTAGTTAGATGATAATACGTTTGTTTCTATGAACAGACAGGACAGGAGAAGGCGCCATGACAGTATTGTTGAAAGCATTTCTACCCCCACCGTGTGAGGAGCAGTTCTTAAGTCCTCAGGACACTTACTAGCTAAACACGTTTGTAAACGACTCTACGGGAGTGGTTGAGTAGATGAACTCGCCTGTAAACTGTTTGATTACTTACTTTATGCAAATATGCGCTATGTTTAACCGACTTCCAGAAGGAAGAGGTTATCAATGCGGCTGCATGAGTTTTTTGTATGTTTGTTACATGATAGCGCCGCCAATTTTGATGGTTCTGTTATTGTCTGGTAGATCATAGTTCAGAGGTGTTCATGCATAAATTATATCGACATCGGTATAGCGATTTTGGAAATATGAACAAAAAACAGCTAAAATTTACCTCGATGGTATAGTGATTGCTTACTGTTCAATGTGGTGAAATGCCTAAATTAAATTTCAAATTGAAGACGGTTTTTCGTTTTTTTGAATAAAATAAATTATTAACAGACTTTAAAAAAAGCGGTGAGAACCGCTGGTATGATACGTTCGAGTCCTTGAAACGCCAACTTTGAAACGATGTCGCATTTTCGAGCAACAAACAATTCGATACAAAAAGGAGGTCAAGTGGTTTAGATTAATTGTTGTATTAGGTGACCTTTGTTTATTTTTAAACAAGTGCAATAAAGAATTTTTCTATATGGTCATGCAGATTACTGACACTCCGAAATGTATCCGATAAAAACGGATATCCGATAAAATCTGTTACCGAAAATCTTTTACAAATTACATCTAACCCGTGACAGGTCAATCAGACAATTAGCTGAACCAAGAAAGATGTACCAAAGACCACAGGTACCATTTCTTTCATTATTCGTACTTAGTTACAAGACAGCTAATGCGATTCTCTTGTGTACAGTCAGCCCTGCACTTAGTATTCTGCGTCAGTAAAATGCTTGTTCCGTAGAAGTACTTCTAAGTGGTTGATGTCTTATGATAATTTTAACTGTTATGGTGACTCGAGGGGCAGGCGTGGACATGGGTAAACGCTTTGTGCTTCTGTACTGGGCTGATGGAAGTGGTGGGAAAGTACTTACAGATACTGTAATGTGTATTTGTCTTGTTTTACTTTCGCACTCATTTCTAACTCTATTATCTCCAGAAGAAGACTGTCTTGCTACCAATACTATGCAGACTAGCCGTAGCAAGAAAGTCGCCTTTACAGATGGGACGTGTTTTATATAATAAACTGCCCGAGAGCGTTAAAGCTACCACCAGTGACACCGTTTTTGTTAATAAAGTGAAGCAACTTCTATTAGAGAGAACACTGTACAGCATAAAGGAGTACTTAAATTGTGATTATGATGAATATGAAATCCTAACTTGATGTTTTGAAATGACTTTGCCTTTAATAATTCTGATATTTGTAAAAAATATTAATTAATTTATAATACTCTTATGTTCATGCTTGGACGCTAATAATAGAAAAAAAATAATAATAATTAAAAATTGCCCCTTTACAGCAAACTTATTATATTGATGTTAAATTGTATTAATTTTTGTATATGACAAGACATATTATAAGCACTATTAATCATTGTTTAACAATATTTTTGATGTGGATAATGTTAATGGAATGTTTATATATGTTAATAAAAACTATTCTATTCTATTCTATTCTTATTTATTTAGACCTGGCGAAATTCAAACCGCCATATATTTTACAGCGATTAACACATTTCACATTATTTCGTTCCTAGGTTTCCATACCCAGCGGGTAAAAACGGAACCCTATTACTGAGACATCGCTGTCCGTCCGTCCGTCTGTCTCAAGAACGGTGATAGCTAGACAGTTGATATTTTCACAGATGATGTATTTGTATTGCCGCTATAACAACAAATACTAATAATAAAATAACATAAATATTTAAAGGCCCCCTTTACATACAACAAACTCTTGTACGATACTAATAACGGTGACAGGTAGACGCTTTAACTGTTCACAGAATATTTAATTTTATGTTTTGTTAAAATATAATTAATTAAAATAAAATAAATAAGTAAGGGAGCTTTCAGCACCTATACAATAAAAGAGGTTTTCGCCGTTTATTTGCTAATGGTACGGAACCCTTCATCCGCGAGCCCCACTTGCACTTGGCTGGTTTTCATTTTTGTTGCTAAAATAAAAGTAGCCTAAGTTGCTACTTACAACATCTGCCACTCAGAGTTCCGTAACACCAATCCAGAAGTTTCAGAGACTAGCTGGAGCGTACAAACCGACAGACAAATAATTATGAAAAGCATAATAAATTTTAAGTTGTAGTATGTAGCTACGGCTACATAATTTCATTTTTTTTTTTGTAAAAAGCTGTTAATTTGTTCAAAAAACAACGGATACTTATTTCTTTTTGTAAATTAGTAAGTAGTAGTGAGTATAGTCGTATCTTAAAGAGAACAATAGTACAATATCAATGATATATTATCGGATAGACGCGATCGGGCAGCGATAGGAGCCGTTATCTCAACAATTGCACCCGGTTTCTTATGAACTATCACGAACGTTTGTACCACTCGCATGCAACGACTTCAAATTATAGAGAGTACAAAACTTAGCTGTTGACTGCTATGTGTTGCACTATTTTGTACTCATAAAGATAAATAAATTTAATATTCTTACCCCATGAAGTTTGCAAACATAGCCACACCATTTACTTCCAAAATTAAAAAAAATTGCAGTAAATGGCGTAGCTATGTTTGCAAACTTCATGGTTTAAGAACATTAAATCTATTAAACTTTATAAATAAATGTATGAGTGCTGATATAGATAGATTTATTCGATCTTTATTGCACTTAATTCAAAAATAATCAAAAGTTACTTTAAAAACAAAATAAAGTAGAAATTGGCGACCTTATCACTAAATGTGAACATGTTTGTTTATTAATACATCTATTGTGCAGAGCCCTTTGTAGCCTTGCCAAACCAAAGTGTACTAGAAATTTATATTTATATTACGATACTATTTACGTTATAATTGAGAAATTGCATATATATATATTGCATAACTTACTAGCAGAAAGTTTGAAAGATGCCAGAACACATGAGAGGCAAATAACAGTCTGCTGGATAGACCTAGAGAACGCGTTTGGTTCTGTCCAGCATGAACTTATGATATTTGCCCTAAAATGGTATAACTTTCCTGCTGAAATTATTGACATAATTAATTCTTATTATTGCCACTTAAAATTCGTCATAGCAGTAAACAAGGAATACACAAAACCACTTCAATACAATGTAGGACTATTCCAAGGGTGCTGCTTATCACCAATAGCATTTAATATAGTTATAAATATTTTAGTAGACAAATTAATATCCCGTGAAAAGAAATGGGGCTACCGGTTTAAAATCAACAATAAGTACACTGAGTCAATCTTGGCCTTTGCGGACGACCTTGCAATACTTACACGTAATCCTAAACAGTGTCAAGAATTGTTGAACGAAGTCGATGAGTTCTGTACATGGACGGAGGGAATGAGGACAAAACCATCTAAATGTCATTGCCTTTGTCTGGGTAGAAGAAATACCAAATATACGTCTTACGATCCGGGACTCTCCATAAGTGGCCAAGGAGTTGCCACAATTGCAGAGGCAGTACCTTTCAAATTTCTTGGTAGAAAGATAGATCACAAAGGACGTACACCATCATTAGAGGTGGTTGTTGAAAATTTCATGAACAACCTCAATAAGGTAGACCAGCAGCCTATCAGCAATATCAAGAAAGCATGGATATATGACAACTACCTCACGTCACGTCTCACTTGGCCTTTTCTAGTATATGACATCGGTAAAACTCTCCTGGCAAAGCTAGATGCCAGTGTCATAAAGATATTGAAGTCATGGTTAGGATTGGCACATCCGGCTGATCCTCTACTCTTTTAGGGATCACAATAGTTTTGGGCTGAAACTAAAGAAACCGTCTGAACTTTACAAACACCTAAGAGTTACAAAACGCATGTTTTGGGAAAGTCGCAAGACGACTTAATTACATCTCTCCCAAAAGACAAAACTGCTTCAGACCTAGAATCTAGACTTCAATTCCATAAACAATTTATGGCAGGTGCACAAGTAAATACTGCTGGGTTGGGTGCGAGAAGGAAAAGGAAGACCGAGACTTGGTAAAAACCTTTCTACAACAAGACGAAAATAACGGTTACAAAGTGCACGCTATGAATTTAGAAATGCAAAGTGAGTGGTTAACCATAGGTGAGTTCTGTATCCCATTAGCTCTAAAGTGGCGCACCTTGATCTATGACTGGTCTCCTGCCTTATTAAAATTTTATCTAAATGCATTCCAAATGACCCTCCTGACCAGAGTAACTTGGTAAGGTGGGGAAAAGCCTCTGAAAAAATGTTGCTATACTTGTAGAGAGGCGATATGTACAGCAAGGCACATATTGGTGGGATGCAAGGTGCTCCTTAATGGGGTCATTATTCACGGCGTCATGACAGAGTACTTGAAATCATACGTGAAGCCATGAGCCTTTCAGTGGCTAGAGCCCAAAAGGGATTGACGACAAACAAAAGACAAATCAACTTTGTAAAAGCAGGCTCAACTTCAAACTCCAGGAACAAGCCTTACTCAATCCTGGGTACAGCACCTGATTGGACTATTTTAATGGACACGTATGAAAAACACTACAAAATCCCAGAGGATGTGGGTGTTTCGTCATCCAGACCGGACATTTTCCTTTTTCTAGAGCTGCGAAACGCATAGTCCTTGTAGAACTTACCGTACCGTGGGAAACTAATATACCTAAAGACCACGCGATGAAACAAAATAAGTATTACGACCTCCTAAACGAATTAACAAAAACGGCTATGTAGTTAGTTTGTATGCTGTAGAAGTGGAGCGAGAGGTATACCAGCAAAATCTCTATAACCTACTGAAAGACCTTGGCTTATCCAGAAGTGCAGTAAGTTCTATACTAGAACGAGTATCTAAAGCTGCACTAGTAGGCTCATATCAGATTTGGCTGGGCAGGGAGAGAAAAACGAGTGGTGAAGGTGAGTGTTGATGTACGTCAGAAAGGGGCCCCTTAAACCTACGCCTGAGTCACAAGTCTCGGGAACTACTCGAGTTTTTCTCTCTGCCACACGATGGACCCGGCACCCGCACGGTGAATCCATGGAATGCTAAGAAGATCGTCTCATGTTAAAAGTTAAAAATAAATTATTTTATAACAACGTGGTCAGTCTCAAAATTGCCTTTAAAAATCAAATTACATTGAACGTTTTCCAAATAGGAGTTCGTAGTGTGGAAAAAATTTAACCATACCATTTATTAAGTTCGTTTTGCAACAAGAAAAATCATTACTTTACTTGATTTTCAACCAAATAACCACTTACTTAAATGTGAAAGTTAATCAATTAATATGAATATGTTTCACTACCTACTAGTGCGCCGTGATATTTCACACGCATAGTCTCCGATCCCTTCATTTTACTTATTTTTATTTCAAAAATCAATAATGAAAACCAATTTTTCTTCAGATTTCTTTTGTTTTCAAATAGTTGTATGGTCTATCAGCTAAATAATAATTTAGGTATTAATAACACTAATGTGTTATCTGAATAACCTGGTTCACCTGTGGAATATATTTCTTGTTTATTCTACCAAAGTCGTCGTCGACAGACAACCTACCTCAGCATGAGGTTATCGAGATTCGCCGAATGATCCAGATTACACCGGAGCCATTGTTCGCCTGTCTGTTTCCATGTATCTCCTCCCACGCCCCCCGATGTGGGGCGGAAGTTAATCACACCAATCTTATGAATGCGAAAGTTTGTTTGTAAACGAAAGGCCGAGGAATGGACACAGCGTTTTCTCTTTTACCAGACTGATGCCACTCTGCTATATAGTCCAAGACCCCAGAGCCGCCAGATGTCACGTATTTTTTGATGGATGAAATGTGAACCATTGAGTAGAGCTAGTACGTAGGTACTAAGAACACATGCATGCTTGAATTTTGGGAGTTTTAAAGCGTCTGTTAAGCTAAACGGCCGACAAAAGTATCTGGGAGTATTGGGGACTTATTTTTAAAAAACATTGCCTACAACATACGTGAAAATCAGTTATCACAAAATACGTGAAGTAACATATCTTCTGGACCCCATATCTCAAAAATGGCCGTCTAAGCAAGTTACCAGGTAAGCATGTGTTCTTAGTACGTACTACTCGTAACTCTACTCAATCGTCCACGTTGCGTTCATCAGAAAATACGTGACGTCTGGCGGCCCTGAAAACTTACTCTAATAGGGTTAATACTTCAGTAAATAAATTCTTATTCTCATACTATACTAAAAATAAAATAGACTGTTAGAAACACATTCACTCTCGATTAGAAGACATCAAGATTGTAACCATCGGAAAACGCCACTCAGACAACGCATTCCACAGCTAAGACGCATTTCTAGATGGCCAATGGCCATGGAGTTTACCCGAAGATTTCTTATCATTCGCGTGGCCATTGACGTGTAAATTGTACATATTTATCAATAAAGAACTTTGACTTTGACTTCATTCCCGAGCGTGACGCTAGAATTCAATTCACTGCCCACAAAAAATCTATGTGTGGTGCGCCAAAAGAAGTTATCACTCCAGAATAGATTTAACACTGTTCGTTCGAGTCTTTACAGTAGTTTCTTCCCATCAGGCACATGTCCTGATCATCTTATAACTCTATACATATATAAAAAATTACAGAAAACAAACAATTGCAGTCTGTATGTAGTATTATCACAGACCACGGCGAGGTGAAAGCGCCGGGAGAGTGAGTAAATACTTGTTGGAAGCTCTTGTGTAAATACTTCAGTTAGCTTGCCTTCTCTCGGCAGTTTGCGCTGCGCCTTACTACGCATTCCGCGATGCAATTTCTTTTCCATTACCTACAAGTAGTGGAAATACTTGATGGAAGTGACTTCTATTTGCATTTACCTTTGAATTGAGTACAGTTGCTTACTTCAGGCATCGATAAAAACCAGTAAATGTGCCCTCCCAAACTTCAGGCACACGGAATTATGTCATCGTTGGGAAGAGTGAGCTCACTCTTCTGGTTGGTTGCAGGAAGCGGTGAACGCCGGAGATTTTTACCCATCACTATCCATTACCCATGTCGTTGTCAACAACCAATATAAGTAGATCCACATCATACCTCGCCGCTAGCGATTCTAGGGTTTCTTTTTATTATTTGAATTTAGCAACTCCACTGACTACGGGGTCCGTGACATTTGTCATTTGATTTCTTTTTTACATAAATCTTGGATTAGGAGAAGAAAAGGAAATAGGGAACATTTTCTTTCTAATTCTAGGCCTATTTTATTTTCTAAACCGCCTCCTCCCGGCTCAGCGCCTCCACCACGACTGCATTTCTGTCTTTGATGGCCATCTGCAAATTGAGCTCTCAGATGGCCTTCAGTGTTGCAGCCAACGCTCGCCGAACGAACTGACCGATGGAGTCGCCGGTGTCGTCAGCGTAGTACGTGAAGTCCCTTTATGTGACGACCGCATGGGGCTTCTACGGGTCAAGTAGACTGGTGGTGTGTAAATAATCACTTACGCTACAAACACAGATGCAGTTTATTACCAATTTCAAGGTGCTCAGGGCACATCTAATGATTTATATCGATGACTTCAGGGACACTGGCACAAATTATTAAGCTTAAAGCTGGATCCTGCCAATTTTACAAATGCGAAAGTTTGAATATTTGTAGCTCAATCACGTCAAAACGTTTGAACGAATCGTGTTACTGAAGGAACACAGTTATAAAGATATATTTATAGATTTTTCTGGAATAGCACATTTTTATCATACGGAAGTAACGCGAACGGGAATCGCTCGGGTAAAACCGCGGGCCAATGATGGTTATTTATATTCTGGCCTCGAACGAGCTTTGGCTCCACTTTCAATTAAGAACGTGAAGCCAAAGCTCGTCCGTGGTTCGAGGTAAGGTTGTAATCATACAAGGTCTGTGGAAAGCGTTGCCTGAGTGTGTTTATCTTGGTGGTTACAATCTTGGTACCATCAAATCGAGAAAGTTGGTTTGTTCTAGGTAAGTGCTTATGTTCTTCTCATCGTTTAACATAAGACGAGATGGGGTCAATTGCAGACCTATCGTTGTTAAAAAACATGGCTAAATAAGTTTCCAAAAACTTGGCGTTACAATCTCAGTGTCTTCAAATCAAGAGTGAATCGGATTAATCTATGCAATCACACAATTGTCAACTATTAAATAAAAAAGTTTCGGCTGGTCTAGTCGGGAGAACGGCGCCTGCCGATCCGGAGACCCCGGGTTCAAACCCCACACGCACCACTGGCGTTTCGAAGTCATGTGCGTAATGCCACTAACTTAAAACGGTGAAGGAAACATCGTGAGGAAACCGCCTAAAAACCTGCAACGTTCTGGAAACCTAAAACCTTTCAAAGTCATGTGTCATGCACCAACCCGCACTGGGTTAACAAGCGTAGTGGATCATGGCTTTAACTCTTTCCTTGCGAGAGAAGGCCCGAGTCCCAGCAGTGGGAACATTTAGTTAGCTGTTGATGATGATGATGAAATAAAAAATATAAATCGTATCGTCACTTACCTAAGTCGCTTACTACATGAAGTGAGATGGTGGTCGAGAGTAAAAAAACTACTATGAAGTTCGTTGCATAGTGCTGTGCTAGGAATAATGGACTATCAGATTCTAATAGATGCATTACACAGTGCTGTTATGAGCAAACGTGTATTTTACTATCCGGTACATATCCTGCTCGTCTAGTCACTCTTTACTGTAAAAGGTTTAAAGAAAAATGCTCGTACCATTCGCTGGTTCCGCCGTCGCCGTCGGCGTCGTCCGTCTCCGCCGAGCTCCGCCGACATGGCGTCGTAAATTCGTGACAATCTCATCACAGAGGGATTACCGCGGCTCCACCTGCGATGAGAAAAATCGTCAAGTGCTGGAGTGTAATACAAAGGGAGGACTTACCCCTTCCTCCCCTCGGGGCGGTGGGGTGGGGTGCGACGTGGATGCGGCTCTCAAACACTCGAACACTTCAAAGGCTACAGATTACTAGATACAACCGGCTTCGGAACGCATCGTCTCGCTTCGGGTTCGTTGTTTTGACTGCTTCAATCACTTTTTAGGCTAGTAGGTACCTATGCACGTGTGAATTCCAGCATTGCAGTACGTATGAATGAGGGTACCAGCGTGTTTATAGAACCTTTCAAGATCACGCACCTAACCCGCACTTGGCCAGCGTGGGGGATTGTGGCTTTGAATTGTGAGAGAAGACTCTGAGTTCTAGTCTGAGTGAGAACATTTTATCCCACAATGTTAAATATCAAAATTTGTTGCACAATTATGTTCATTTATTCATAATTTACGAGCGACGCTCTTGTCGGTGGAGTTCCTTCCATGTACTTCTTCACTCCGCCTTCTCCTTGACTTCCTGATACGACACTACATTTATCTTCTCCTTCACTTGGTTCATGTAACTTCTCCTAGGTCTACCTCTCTTCCTCCTCCCTTCTAATTTACCTTCCATTATTGTTGTATTACAATTATGTTGGAACATCGAATAATGACAATAACGGGAGCTATGCGTGTAAAACCGCGGACCCCTGCTAGTGTTCAATGAAGCCAAAAAATAGAAATTAAACCATTAAATCCAAAACGAAGTAAGTACAGTTTACATTAAATTTCGTCCCAAAATTTTTAAAATGCAATATACACTACCAGACTGACCGCGTGCCGCGTCCACAGCCTCCGCTCCAGGGCCGGCCGGGCTTCGCCCCGTCGAGCCGGCGCGTGCCCCTGTGTGCGATGTACCCCGCACCCCGCCCCGCCCCGCCTGTCCCCACATCGCGTCCGGGCGTAGCGAGGAACCCAGGCTGGAAGCTCGACACTATCCCTCTGCAAACACAAACAGTCATTTCTAATGCGACCATGCGATAGAACTGTATACACACTGGAGCATTTAACGCCACGCGGAGAAAAACTACTCTAGACAAAGAAAAAATCAAATTACAACGAAAAAAGAAGTAAAACTACAAATCGAATTTCACATTGAGTGTTTCGTTTTCTTGCATCCAAGCACGCTCCATCGTGGACCACGTCATCGCTTAAGATCAAGCGAGGGTCAAGCGAAACCAGTAAACTGTAAAGGTGAAAAATATGATGGTTAAAATGAGAAAATTAAATTTCTAGCAACGATGGCGTCGTTTCTAGTAGGTGTACTATACGGCACGTATAGTCCGCCGTCGCCTCGGCAGCGCGAGTGCCGCCGCGGGCGGGGACGAGTCGAGGGCACTCCACTTCGAGCACGTCTCACGGCGCCCTCGCCGGGAGAGACCAGGAATGTGATCGGGCACGTAAAATGAAACCGAGGGAATATAATATTTTAAAACTACGAAAGAAGTTTCCGTAGTCGTGCTTAAAATGTTACATTGCTTGCTCTGTGCGTTTATCGGTTTTGACTACATTTATTTTAATCTAAAAAAACAATAACCAACTTCAATTTAAAAATGAAATTATATTACTCAAAACAGTCATTAATGACGGAGATATGAGCTTTTTCGCACTAGTGTATGAAGTATGTATGAGCCTACATAGTACAAGAACAAAATAAAATTTTTTTAATTAACCCCCGACTACCTCAGATCTCTGATTATCTGTATAACGTTCTACTAGTCAAGCCCTTTCATTTGATACCCATATTAAGGGAGTTGTGAAAAAATAAATGGATTTCACCATTTTGTGGTAGCGGTCATCTTGGATTTAAATTTGTCATAGTGCAAAGTACTCTACTAGTGAAGCCCTTTCAAAAATTGAAATTTCAATGAATGAAATTTCAAAAACAATTAGATTATAGATTGGAAAAACAAAAATACTACATTTTATCTTAGTCGGAAGCTTATAGGCTTAGTTGGAGGTCTTAAGGCTCATAGGCGGAGACATTCTAGCGCGAAAGAGACTTCAAAGTCTTGAACATCGCCGCAAGATTGCTAGCTTATCGGTTTTTTCGGATACACTTCGGAGAGTGTGCTACTGATCTGCATTATCTAATACCTCCTTGCCCTTTTTTTTCGTACTTCTCGTAACTCGAAGAAGCGGCACCGTTTCATGGTGGATATTCCAAAGACACGGACGAAGACGTTTGACTCTACGTTTGTGATAAGAACGTCTAGGCTGTGGAATGAGTTGCCTGAGTGGTTTTCCCGATAGTTATAATCTTGGTGTCTTCAAATCGAGAGTGAATCGGTTTCTTCTTGGTAAACACGCTCCATCGTAGACCGCATCGCCGCTTAACAGGCGAGATGGTGGTCAAGTGTAAACCTATAAAAGTTAAAAAAAAAAAAAGTTAAATAACGAGAACAGACTACCGCCGAACGAAACATGTCTTAGCTTTGTTGGCTCCCTCTCTTTTTTTTCGCTTGAAATTATAGAGACAGCAATGGAAAAGCAATAGCCGATTTAGTTAGGCGGTAGAGGAGCGGGAACTACGCGGGTGAAGCCGTGGGGCACAGTTAGTACAATAATTAAGTCGAATTGAAAGTCTCCTCCTTTTTGAATTCGGTTAAAACCCTGATTTAAGCTCTGTTTTGTCTGTTTGACTTCGATTGACGATACAAATTTTAAATAATTCTCTAAAGTTTGATTCGTTTTTGGCTTCCGTACCTATTTAAATCTTGGGATAAGTTTTTTTGGACTTTGTGAAATGAGGCGGTAACTTATAGATGGTTTGGTAAGTCAGACGGCGCAATCTATCGAGCTGTCAGCACGTGCTTGAACGAATACCGGGAAATATGTCCGACCACAGAGAAATACTCTTCTAATACCATAGACACAAAGTGTTGGTACGAATAAACTACCCAAGTTAAGGCTATTGAAGACGTTATCTTCAAGTTCATCATCAGCTGCAAGACGTCCACTGCTAAACATAAGCCTCCCCCCTAGATTTCCACAACGAACGGTCCTGCGCAACCTGCAACCAGCGGTTTCCAGCGACCTTTGTGAGGTCACCTGTCCATCTAGTGGGAGGCCGTCCAACACTGCGTCTTCCGGTTCGTGATCGCCACTCGAGAACCTTTCTTCCCCATCGCTTGTCAGTTCTGCGAGCGATGTGGTCTGCCCATTGCCACTTCAGCTTGCTTACTCTTTGAGCTATGACACAGAGAAATACTTTTCTAATAGGATAGACACAAAGTTTTGGTAGAAATAAATTACCCAAATTACGGATATGAAAGACGTTATCCTCAAGTTACATTTCCCAAATTACATGATTTTACACCGTTACTTAAAATGCCGCAGTGGCCTAGCAGCTAGAACGTCAGGTTCGAATCCCATCTACACCTCTGGATATTTTTCCATTTAGGTACATATATATGCAACTACAACAAATGACTTTGAAATGATGTTATTAATAAATATTTAGATGACCACAACTCGCTTTATGGAAAACAATGAGAAAAATTAAATCCAGTTACGAAAAGGCGGCGGAGGATCTCATTATCAACAACCTTTCAAAGATCTCGGTTCAAGTGATACATGACCAAATGCAGGTAAAGCCATTAAGCGTGGTAATGCCGACAGCACTACGCTTCCAACTGGTAATAGATGAATGGAGAGATCTTGAATTTCTTTTCACTTTCAGCGGTCTAAATTCTTTAGTGGTTTTATTCTGTAGTGGTAGGATTCTTGACAGAATCCACCTGGGGAAGTACCACACCTTTGCCAGTTGTTATTCTAGCCCAAGTAGTAATGTGTAAATATTACTGTGTTCCGGTTTGAAGGGCAATGTTTCCATATAAATTACAGGGCTTAGAGATTATATTCTTAGATATCTAGGTGACGAGTGCAGTCCAGTGATAGGTAATGATTTGGATTCTTCATGTTCCAATAGTATGTCTCTGTTCTGTCATCTGGCAGGTATGTTGCATACCATCAGGCATAAGTCCTGCTTGTCTCGTCACTCGTTATTGAAAAATACGATCTGCTAATCGTAAATAGTTATTAATGCATTGTAGGTTTTTTTTAAATATTGGTGGACAATTCACACACAGCACCATCTGACCCCAAACTAAGCAAAGCTTGTAATATGGCGGCCAGATAGCTGATATAATACTTATATAGTTGTAAATACATACTTATTATACATAGAAACTTGTCATTGTATTTTAATTTTAATCAAATCAAAGTACTAACGATGTCTATATACTCAATCAAAGTACTAACGATGTCTATATACTCAATCAAAGTACTAACGATGTCTATATACTCAATCAAAGTACTAACGATGTCTATATACTCAATCAAAGTACTAACGATGTCTATATACTCAATCAAAGTACTAACGATGTCTATATACTCAATCAAAGTACTAACGATGTCTATATACTCAATCAAAGTACTAACGATGTCTATATACTCATACTCGTAAGTCTGTCCGTGTGTGAAGTCAAAGCGCATGCACTCTGGGTTAGGTGTCATCCATTTAGCGGCGCTGTTGATGGCGGGATGTCAATTTTAGCAGCTTTCGTTTTACTGCTCATCTTTGTTGTCTGGCTTCCGGGCTAAGATATACTAAGGTTGCTAAATATACATTGAGTATACCTCAAAACATGAAGCATACTTCAAAAAGTTCTATAAAACTTATCTACACTAATAATATTATAAACTAGATGTCCGCCCCGGCGTTGCCCGTGGTACTTTATATAGTACTCATCAGGATCCCGTACATATCCAACGGTGAAAGAATGACTGAAATCGGTTCAGTCATTCCTGAGAATATCTCTTTCAAACAAAACACCTGTTCAGCTACCTGCTACGCCACCTGTCGGAAATTAGTTGTACCAACTCTGATTTAGAAAAAAATATTTGATTAGCAAAGGTTTTATATTCAAGAGGTACATAATATGTAATCTGTGATATTCAATGACGCAATCTTAGACACATGCTGTCATGTGTCATGTCAAAGCACGAATCGTACGAAAACTCTCAAAAAGTAATATTTTTTCCCGTTTTTGTTACATTCTTGATTCATGCTCCGCTTCTGTTAATAGTAGCGTTATTTTCTATAGCCTATGGCCTTCCTCGATAAATGGACTATCCAATAGAAAAATAATCTTTCAATCCGGACCAGTATTTCCCGAGATCCTAGCGTTCAAACAAACAAACAAACTCTTCAGCTTTATAATATTAGTAGAGATAGGAAAGATTGGATTGTTTCTTTGTTTGCATCGAATAGGCTCCGAAACTACTGGACCGATTTGAAAAAGTCTTTCACTGTTATAATTCTGCATTATCTATGATGAACACTAATTATATTTATGAACGCATAATCTCGCATAAATCGCTCTCTCTCTCTCTCTCTCTCTCTCTCTCTCTCTCTCTCTCTCTCCCCTAGGACCGTGAGCCACTCTCTTTGGGGTTGCCAGGTCGATTCTTGAGGTTGAGAAACCCAAAGAATAATTCATTTACATAAATTCAGTAATTTATTTGCTTCACTATGAAATACACTCCGCGAGGTATAGGCTGAGCTTTGCATTAGTGTGAGTGATCACCAATCAGTCAGGAGCGCGGCGAGACAGAATGGCGCCGCGCCTAAGGCCGGTTGTCACACCTACACTATCCATGTACACTCACACAAATGCAAAGCTCAGCTTATGCCTCGCGGAGTGTACCAACATTATTATTTTCTAACTAATAAGATAAAATGCAACAGTTTAGATGTTCGTTGCTCAATCACGTCGGAACGTATGCACAGATCCGGTTGAAACTAAGAATACAGTTAGATTATAGTTTGGAATAACACTTAAGTTACTTGTTATCTCCAGAAATAGACGGAACGGAAACTGCGCGGGAAAACCCGATGCGTCTAGTAAGTATACTAGGGGAAGAGGAACTCTTTGCAAAATGTTGCCTGGGGAAGTACCACACCTTTGCCAGTTATTCTACCGTAAAGCAGTGATGGGAACAGGTACATCATGTTCTGGCTTAAAGGGCAATGTTCCCAGTGAAATTACAAGGCACAGCATGAAGCATCTTATAACACTGGGTGACGAGCGCAGTGCAGGGCTTAGGTAATGATTTGGACTCTTCACGTTCCCATAGCTGCGTGTCACTGTGCTGTTAAGGGCATGCATGTTGCATACTATCAGGCACATACCACTCTAAACTATAAAAAAGTACTTTATCCGAACGGAGATAATAAATATACTCCTACAAATTACTCATATGGGTACGTATAGAAAGATAAAATGTACCTTTCCCACGTACTCTCCCTTGAGAGATCTATATCACCCCAATAAGAGGGTAGGTGCTTACGTCACGCGTGTGTGAGGATCCCAAGAAATCGGGAAAAATCCGCGAATGGGGGCCAAATAGCTCGCGAGTCATATGTCACACGACCAAGCTATCTGACTCGCTGGAAAACGTCGCCACTAACGCATGGAGCGATAAATTTTAGTATCGAAACTTAACTCCTACTTTTGTTCAACACACGTTTAAGTTTGCGGATCTGTGTATGTGTCCACGACACATGCGAATGATTACTTTGCGTGGGCGGGGCGATAGAAACCTACAGTGTTATCACAAGTCGTTGTTAAATTTATGTCGCCTATTTACTTCTCTACTCCTCACAAAGCGCATTGGTAAATAATATAGACACCAAAGTCTTATTTAAGTATTTCAGTCTATTGTTTGTTACTTCTTATGATCTGTTTCGTTCTTCTATATATTTAGGTTTACTAAAACTTCATAATGCTCGTTGGCCATTTCTTGAGAGGGAAAATTATAATAGAACTCGCAACACTGTAACCATAGATTATAACTAAACTGTATTATATATAAACTGTAACTGTAACAGTTACCGGCACCGTTGTGTATAATATTTTGTACATTATATCGTGTTATCCGTCAGCCCACACTGGGCCAGCGTGGTGGATTATGGCCGTGACTCTCTCCTCGTGAGAGGAAGCGCCGAGTCTCAAGAAACATACGTGGAGTGCGAAGCGCGAATGCAACACTAAATAATTGCAACTTAGAAGTCATGTCTATAATACCTGACTAAAATTTTTCCCTAGCCACACAGCGGGAGAATGCAGCCAGTTTGATGAGCAAGCTTTTATGGGGGTTGTCGACTGTGGGGTCTCTTAACATATTAGTGTATTTATTTGCTTTACCAACCACCACTGCACTGCTCTCGTCACTCAGAAAAATAAGATGGTTTATGGCTATCCCCCAGTAATCTCTTTGGAAATATGGCCCTTCAAACCGGAACACCGATGAGTTTACATTACTTCTTAGCGGTAGAATAACTGACAAAGGCGTGGTACTTCTGCAAGGGGGACTCCGCAAGAACTACCACAATAAAAATAAATTATTAATAACATTTAACGTCTCAAATATATAAATCCCGTTTAAATAGGTAGAATGAAAATAGTAGATTATTCACCAAGGGAGTAAAGTACTGTCTTATGTCATGGGCGTCATATTGGACCCTGAGCGCAGCGAGGGTCTCGAGTCAACTCCCGAGCGAAGCGAGGAAGTTGTAGTGTCCCGAGTGAAGCGAGGGATCCAAGCCGCCTATGACACAAGACAGTTTTCTTTCGATTTGTCCGGAAATAGATTATTAATAATCCCTAAAGCGTCCAATTTGATGAACTCCGGGGTCAACTCACTATCGCTTGAAGACATTTTGGTGTTTTTTAAGAATTAAAGTGATACAATTCAAAACTAACAAAATTCGACTCAATGGCGCCTTTTTATATTTTCTTTTTTTTTTTGTTTTGTTTCCGCGAGTGCGGGGGTCCAGTTCGATATTTGGAAAAAAAAGTTAGAGTTTTTAATAAAGTCTTTTTACAATGAACACACACAGCTAAAAAAGCTCGTAAATTGATTTACATAATGAAAGCGTTGAGACCAGCGGCGAAAACTAACGTCAAAATCTTGGTTTACAAATCACTGTGTCAGTCACTATTGCAATACTGTGTTGGGGTATGGGGAGCAGCCGCTCGGACACACATGATAGAAGTGGAGCGAGCACAGCGAGCTGTGCTTAAGGTTCTTCTGGGAAAAAGGCGCCGATATCCAACAGAGGAGCTTTACAGGGGGAGGCAGCTGTGTTAACTGTTCGACAACTCTACGTTCTCCGGGCAATCGCAAAGAGTCACCATTTGTTGGTACTGATTACAACATAATTATGTATGTTGTAATCAGTACCAACTATATAAATAACCTAGACATGTATTATTCCAAACTCCATTAACTCTAGACAGTAATAAAATGGAATACTTAAAGTTACATAAATGCGAAATGTGCTACTTAAATAGAAACTTGGATCAGAGCGCCCAAGATACAGGCATAGCCTAGTTTGGGGCTCAACGTTAACTATGTAGCCATTGTATTCTATCAGCTATCTGGCCGCCATATCACAAGCTTTGCTTAGTTTGGGGTCAGATGGTGTTGTGTGTGAATTGTCCACCAATATTTATTTATTTATTTATTTATTTATTGACAAAATAATTAGCTATAAACCCTTAGTAAAATGTAAACTGTAAAAATGTATGTTTTTAAGGAATAAATTATTTGATTTGATTTGATTTGATTAATGGTAGGGTCTGGCTAACGAAAGTTGATACTGACAAAGCGCGGCAAATTTAAAATATATTAGCATGACATCCCTAAACTGAAAATCTCGCCAAAAATAAAACAAGCCAGCTACTACAAAACATCAAAAACACGCCATTTTGTTACGTCAGATATAGGGATACCATACACTGATTGTGATTCTACCAAATCTTTTGGATTATCACCGTAAATTAATTTCTTAAAAATGAAATTGCACAAGCTTTTCTCTATTAAATAGCGTAATTTATGAATATCTTTATTAGTCCAACTAAAGGCTTAGTGTTGCCCTGGAAATAATTGCCAACACGTACATACGTCGTACTAATTTTTGATGAATACAATTTTAGATCACACATGAATTTTAAAAACTTATTTCACCTAATGCTTAATCAGTTTGTTTTGAAAATCATCATCATAATCAGCCCACATTCGTCCACTGCTGGACATAGGCCTCTCCCAATAATACGCCACTCAGCCCGATCCTCGGCTTAACGTTTCCAACCGCTACCAGCTGCCTTACGTATATCGTCACTCCACCTAGTCTCAGGGCGTCCTACACTACGTTTGCCGATTCGTGGTCTCCACTCCAGAACTCGTCTACCCCAACGGTTATCGGTTCTGCGACAGATATGACCAGCCCACTGCCACTTCAGCTTGCTGATGCGCTGAGCTATGTCGGTGACTTTGGTTCTCTGACGGATGACTTCATTACGAATACAATCTCTCAGAGAAACACCAAGCATAGCTCTTTCCATAGCTCGCTGAGCGACTTTGAATTTTCGGACTGCTTTTACTGTTAGTGTCCACGTTTCAGCACCGTAGGTCATGACTGGTAGGACGCACTGATTATACACTTTTGTCTTCAGACATTGTGGGATGGGTGACGAGAAGACTCGGCGAAGTTTTCCGAATGCTGCCCAACCCAGCTGAACTCTCCTCATGGCCTCACTCTCAAAGCTATTTTTACCCAATTCGAGCGTCTGCCCTAGGTAAACATATTTTCGAACAACCTCAAGAGTGATTCCATTTACGGCAATCGGTCCCGAGCAACGAACTCGTTGCACATGACTTTGGTTTTGTCCAAGTTCATCCGAAGACCGATGCGTTGAGAAGAGTTGGCCAAGCTGTCCAGCATCCATTGCAAGTCTTCCAGCGATTCAGCCATCATGACGATATCGTCTGCAAATCTTAGGTGAGAGAGATGCACTCGCCATTGATGTTGATACCACGTCCAGCCCAATCCAGCGTCTTAAACATATCCTCTAGTGCATTGGAGAACAATTTCGGGGAGATTACATCCCCTTGTCTCACGCCTCGATGGAGAGGGATATGTTTCGTCTGCTGGTTTTGAACTTGGACCGTCATCGTGGCGGCTTCATATATACCCTCATCACCTCGATGTATCGCCAGTCAACTTGGCATCGCTGCAAAGACTCCAAAACAGCCCAGGTTTCGACGGAGTCAAACGCCTTTTCATAGTCCACAAACGCTAAACAAAGGGGGCGATTGTACTCCTTTGTCTTCTGTACAATCTGCCGCACCGTATGGATGTGGTCTATTGTGCTATAACCACTTCGAAACCCAGCCTGTTCCGGGGGCTGAAACTCGTCGAGTCTTCGGGCGAGACGGTTCGTGATTACTCTCGAAAACAACTTATAGACATGGCTCAGAAGCGAAATGGGGCGATAATTCTTCAAAAGGGTTTTGTCACCCTTTTGAAGAAGAGGACGACCAAGCTTCTGTGCCATGCCTCTGAGTTCTCCCAGGTGAAGAGGACGTCATTAAACAGTGCTTGGAGCTCTTTTATAAGTGGGGCTCCACCAGCCTTTAAGAGCTCTGTTGTAATTCCGTCCTCGCCCGCGGCTTTTCCATTTTTAAGTTGCCCAAGAGCCTACCGATTCGCTGCAGGTCTGTACTCCCACTTTGGCGTTAAAATCCCCCGTAACAACGTTGAAGTGGGCTTTGGAGGTATGATGTAATGCCTTTGATATATCCTCATACAAAGCCTCAACATCTGAATCTGGGTATGCCTCCCAGGGTGCGTACGCCATAACCATCTTGAGGGTATACCTCTCAGTTAGCTTTAGCACTAGGTACGCAACCCTTGGGGACACACTTGCGATTTCTAGAACGTTGTTACAGAGAGTTTTGTGGACCAAAAACCCGACACCGCCTTGCGACAGCTGGTGACCTTCACGGTAATACATAAGATGGCCTGATTCCAAGGTAATGGTGTCCTCTCCCTCTCTTCGGACTTCACATAACCCAAGAATGTGCCATCTTATGTGAGTCAGCTCTTCTTCCAGCTGCGCAAGCCTATCGTCATCGCGAATCGTTCGTCCATTGTGTACAGCCAGGGTCAGTTTGGATTGGCGGCCTACCGTAGCCCGGGGATTGTTCGCACCCCCTGCCCTGCCGTTACCATGGCCGCCGCCTTGGCCAGGAATAGCAGGGCGGCCGGGAACTAGGGGCCTTTGATTCTGTGTGCCTATCATTGGAGGGTTTTGCCCATAGTCGCCACGCTGGGCATGCGGGTTGGCGACCGCAGGGCGCAACTTCTTATACCAGTGACGCTGCTGCCCGTCACCGACTGAGATTTAAATTGCGCCGTAGTTTGATGGATTAACCGCCATCGGTCGGTTCCCCATTAGTGGGCTCTTACCACAGGCAGGGGGGGACCGGTGCCACATTCTAAGCCCGGACACCAGGGCCAGGGCCTGTTTTGAAAATGCCTTTTTAGAATCAAGTGTCCCTAAATACTATCTGTTTAAAATATCCCAATTCGTAGGGTAAATACCCGATGCGATGGTAGGAACACTAAAGTGTTGTCATGTAAAAAGTTTGCAAAAAAATCGAGTATCTACTTTCGTTGGCCAGACTCTACTATGGGTAAGAATTTTCATACGAATTTTAACGTTCGAAATTCAAATCATTTTAATCCTTAGGAAATCTTCTCAATATTAATTACCTCTGCATTTTGAAAGGTCATAATCGCTTGCTTTGTTTTGACGTTTCATGACATATAATTGGACTTTGTCGAACAGGAGAAATGAAAAAATATATTTTTTACTTTTGTAAAGTATGTTGTATGTAAGTATGTTGCTCTAATTATTAAAAATGTGTAAATAAAAGTACCAAATGCCTACATTTATTAACATTAAAATACTCTTACTGATATAATCAGAGTCGGTTATTAGATGTAGTACCGCGTGGCGGCGGAGGTCGCGGGGTCGGGTCCCGCTGCGCTGGGTTCTCGTTTCCAAATCTTACGGGAATTTCACAAGAAATGTTAACTTATAATCTCTCTACATTCTACAATCCAATCTACAATCTACATTCTCCATCAATCCTAAGTATTTATACTCATAGAAGCCGTGGTAGCTAGTGTCTACTGGCGAGTACGTTCAATCTCACAGTCATGGATTTTTAAGTTTAAATAGGTTAACTATTATATTTATAGGTAACTCTAGATCTGGAGCCCACGAGCATCACTGTGTTTTTGAAGTCATGTGCGTAATGCTAATATTATCTTAAGAATTTAAGAACGGGGAAGATTTTTTTATGATAAGATGGTAAGCTACACGCCTGCCCATAACAACAGAGTGGCACGCAGCTATTGGAACATGAATAGCCAAATCATCACCTAGCACTGCACTGTCTCCCAGAGATATGTTTCATTTCTCTGCTCTGGAACCTATGTCCTTCTATCACTGGAAACATTTCCCTTCAAAGTGCAACACAGTAATGTTTGTGTGTTACTACTCGGCGGTAGAATAACTGGCAAACGTGTGGTACTTTCCCAAGCGGACTCTGCAAAGACCTACCACTAAAACTACACAACTATGCTCTACACCTGCCCTGGTTAGGGGAAGACCCGTGTCCTAGCAGAGGGAACAAAAACCCATATGTGTGGATGAGATTCGCAGCATCTATCTCATGAATTTCAAGCTACCTCGTACTGTGCCATCATTTTCATATTTTTCTAACTTGTACACTTGACTTCCATCTCGCCTGATTTTAAGCTATGATGAGGTCTACGATGGAAAGTGTTCACCTAGAAGAAACCGAATCACACTCGATTTGAAGACACAAAGATTGAAACCATTGGAAAAAACTCGCTCAGGCAACGCATTCCACAGCCTTGACGTTCTTTACAACAATAGAGTCAAATCTCTTCGTCCGTGTCTTTGAAACACCAACCATGAAACGATGTCGCTTTTTCGAGCTACGAGCATTCCGATATAGAAGAAAGGGCAAGCTGGTATTAGATCATGCAAATCATCAGATCTGTGGTACACTCTGCGAAGTGTATCTGATAAAAAAAAAATAAGCAATTTTTCGGCGATGTTCAAGACTTTGGAGTCTTTTTCGCATAAGAGTGTCATTGTCTATGAATATTTTGGCGCGTCTCTTGATCGATTCCAGCCAGAACCAGAGCCAGAGCCTCAAGCTGATATTTATCCGATCCATCCCAAAGGTGCGAACAGTATTCCATACAGGAGCGAATCAAATACAAATACAAATCATTTATTGATAACACAAAGTTACGAGTCAGAAAGGTAATTTATGTCACTAACACACGGTAGTGTGTATGCGAAATTATGTACGTATAATTAATTATACATTAAACATTACAATAATTTTAATATTATATGAATCTGTGCTTGGATAAGGCTAGTCTTACAAAAAAGGTAAAGTCGGCATGAGACATTAAAAATTAGCTGCACACTTTCCTATAACCAATCAGAAAGACGAGGTATATTATATCACCGTTAAATTGTAAACCCGTTAAATTATAAACTAGCCTAACCTGCCACGAGATTATAATCTCACGCGTTATATTGTTAACTGACAGTGGCAGCAATTTTACTATGATAAAATATAAATATAGCTTTATTTCCAGTCACCTACATAGATGTCATGACAACACTCTAAGTGAATTCTGAGTACATTTCAGTAAGGGGTGGAAACGAAGCGATTTCAGATATCGACTACCGAACCGAATGTCCTATCGCGACTCCGAAACAACTTAACTCTCACGTTACTATCGCACGATTCCCACTCTTGTGGCTATTGTTATAGAGATAGTTTTAGGGTGCTAGTGGGAGGTAGATAGGGTGTTACGGAAGGGTTGTGTGGAAGGATGTGTATGGAGAAAGCTCACATGTGAGGGGTGTAGTGCGGAGGCGGGAATTTGAGGAAAAATCGCGTTTTTACACACGAGCTACTATTGGCGAAGATGGCGGGAGGCATGTGTGAGCACGGTAGGTATACTTACATGTTACATGTCTTGATATATATATTCTTAGTTAGCTGTTGGTACATGGGAATGTAAGGATCAATTGAAAAATTTGTCATGGATTTTTTTTAATAAATCCGTGGCACTGTCCTGTTATGGGCAGGCATATTGCTTGACATCAGGCGAAATTATAAAAGCAAAAACAAAATAAGTAACCTGATGCTGATTTAAAACAGATTTCGAAATTTTTTGTCCCTTATTGTTGATTGTATGAAAACTATCGTGGTTATTACACATTTTCAATAAATACACCCGTGTATTTATTGAAAATGTGTAACTCACGTTTGATATAGTCAGTCTAGTCTGACTCAAGTTTCACGAAAACCAATGAGTTTATATAACCCAGTATTTTGTAAAAATATGAGAACCTAATGACATCATAAAGTGGTCAACCAAGTATTAGGTACATACATTTGTGTAAAACCAAAACTCAAAAAATCAAAATAAGCACATTTTCAATAAATACACGGGAAACTCACGTTTGGTATAGTCAGTCCAGTCTGACTCAAGTTTCGATGGCGTCCGGCGATCTCGTTTAGCACTAAACGAGCTGCGAACACGCGCGCGCAATCTCCTTGAAAAATATCGCCGGACGCGATCGAAACTTGATTCGGACTGGACTGACTGTATCAAACGAGAGTTACCCGTGTATTTATTTAAAATGTATTTGATTGACTTATTTTGAATTTTTTAAGTTTTGGTTCTACAAAAACGTACTTAAGTACCTACCACTTTATGATGTCACTAGGTTCTCCTATTTTTACAAAATACTGGGTTACATAAACTCATTGGTACTGAGTTTTCGTTACAGAGCGTAAAATGTGCATCACCACCACTGTCACGTTTTTTGCAACTACAGCCGTAGCACAATTTTGTGAAGTCGTAAGTTCGAATCTCGCTTACTCCTCTGAGTATAATCCAAGTACAGATATCATCATACCCGCGGAACTTGTTATCTTGACTTTATCGTTGAAGATAAAAAAAGATTGTGCAAAAAAAATAAACCCGCGTAGGTATTCATATAAATAATTCAATTTTCAAATACCTCTACTCGTATCTATGAGTACTTATATATTTAGGTCAGCCGCCAACCAGTACCTAACTAGCCAGCATGATGAATTATGGCCTTGGCTTTTCTTGTTATAGAATACCCCTTTAGGGAAATGCCTAGCCATGGAATCATAAAGTAGACTGTTTATGGTGTCAAATTATTATAACAATGTTAAAATCTTAAAATCAGCATGTACCATTAAAAACTACCATTTTACCATCACTAAAATGTATCGAAGTTTCATCACTTCATCCCGAAAAAAAAATACTTTCCAAAATCCATTTTCCATTTCATGATCTCCAAGCAACATCCCACATTACAATACCACATCCCGACACAAACAAACAGCCTCCCGTGTCCAATCCCAGCCCCGATATTAAAAACCTCTTAGCAGACTCAATACATCTCATATTTTACTCGATGACATATCACATTTTCGTATTTTCCTTATACTTTCAAATTTTACGTCTTTCTGCTTCTAAGCGAGGCGTATCACGACGACTCATAAGTTTCGCTGTAATGGTAATATGAGTTTTAGGCAGAAGCGGTAAGGTTGATGTTGGAGTGCGCGGGAGAACAATTCCTCTTCCGAGATTCCATACGATTTCACCGAGTAATGATTTGCGTAGTAATGAGAGACGCGCCAGTAATATTCTGAGAGGAAGTGACGCGGACCTAGTGACGCTAGATACGACATTCAGCTTTCTTTTTGAAGTGACACTTTTTCAGAGTTGTTGTTCCAAAGACTCGAACGAAGAAAATTATATATTTAAAACTATATAAGTATATTATATCCGCTATGCGGTCGCTATAGTACAAGCTTTGCTTAGTTTGGGATGGTGTTGTGTGTGAATTGTCCACCAATGTTAAAAAAAAAAAGAGGTCTGGCGGGACAAAAACGTCTATTCTGGACAACGGCGAATTCAACTTTACCACCAGAGGTGCCTTATTATAAGTGGTTCGCCTTGTTTCTGGCCCAGCCCAGGGGGGCAGGACCCTTCTGGATCCTCCCTTGGCTATGGAAACCTTGCCACTAAACATAAGGCTAGCACAGAAGGCGCAGGGTCTTACCGTACTTGACAAGTACTTACTACATCTTATATGATGACTAGTGGAAGGGCACCAGGCGATACGAACTCTGCTTGGGCTACCGTCAGCATCGGCGGTCGTCGGTAGGAAACATCAAGAAACACCCGCATCCCAGAAAGTGGTAATAGCCATCCATTTTTTTTTACTGTAATAGGTTCGGTTTCGAACATGCGATCTAGGCTGGAGCGTGCATACCTAGAAGAAACCGATTAACTCTCGATTTGAAGACACCAAGATTGTAACTATCGGGGAAAACCCACTCAGGCAGCGACCCTATCACGATCCTATCCTTTTTGGAATATCAACCATGAAACCATGTCGCTTTTTAGTTACATTGATATAAGCTAGATTTTGTTTATGTCACTGTAATAATTGCAATTTTATTACCGTCGATTTACAATTTACACTATGACCCTTGAGATTACAAACTTACGATAGATTAGGTCAGTTTATGAATAATCTAACATCATTCATTGACAGTAATCTAACGGCGTTTACAATTCTGGGGTTACATATATTTTCAATCTAAAAACAAACAATTTAAAAAAGCAACCCCTCATTGTCCATATCTAGTTCGTTTGAATTCTCTGAAGGAAAACGTCGTCCTTCCTGAGTTTATTATTTGCTGTTATTGCGTCCATACGTCAAACAGCGCTCACAATTATACGGATATTACCGGTACCTATATACCGGTTCATACCGGATCAAACCGCTCCTAGAGCGGCTCAACTTTTATTACGGTAAATTAAGAGATCTTTGAAGTTTTTAACGCAAATACACAACGCAATCTTCTAATAGAATATTTGTCCTAATAATATAGTTTTGTAGTGATAGGACTCTTCGCAGAGTCTGTTTGGGAAGTATCACACCTTCGCCAGCTATTTTATCACCAAGCAGTAATGTGCAAATATGAATGCTAGGTAATGAGTGCAGGGTAGAGCTACGCAGTACCTAATTTTAGTTAGTTAATCCACACTATTTTATCTATGTACCAAATTTTATTCGGGTCCTTTCAGTAGTTTTTACTTGAAAAGTAACAGACATCCACACATAATTATACATTTTTCTATTTGTAATATTTATAGAAGGGCTAGAGCGACAGGATGAGAAGGACATGTGCCTGATGGTAAATTAAACGACTGCCCAGGACAGTGCCATGTAGCTAATTACGTTACGTTTAATTAGCTACATGGCACTGTTCTGGGCAGTCGTTTAACTTCTCATCCTGTCTCTCTAGCCCTCTTATTAATATTACAAATGAAAAAATGTATAATTATGTGTGGATGTCTGTTACTTTTCAAGTAAAAACTACTGAAAGGACCCGAATAATATTTGGTACATAGATAGGATCTACACTAGATTAACACATTTGCTACCTTTTATGTCTGGAAAATAACGAAATCTTGAACCCCATTTGTGAAGCTGCGTGATTGTTTGTAAAGAGCAATATATTAAAGTATATAATGGCGATATTGTGGACAATAAAGAGTTTCTACTTAACCACCAACCCGCGCTTAGCAGACTAGTAGACTGCTAACTCAGAAAGAAAAGGCCCCAAACCCCAAAAGTGAAAACATAGAGTGAGCTGCTCAAAATGGAAATTATTATGGATATATAAATGGAATGGAATGGAATATGAAGAGTCCAAATTATTAGCTATCACTGCACTGTGCTCGACACCCGGAGATATAAGGTATTTTATTTCATAGCTCAGTAATTTCTTTGAAAACATTTCCCTTCAAATCGGGACACAGTAATGTTTGCATGCTACTGCTTGGCGGCAGAGTAACTAGCAAAGGTACTTCCCCAGGTGGACTCTGCAAAGAGCCCTACCACTACAAAAAAACTTAGTACCAACTAAATCACGAGGCCAGTCAAATGTGATGTGATGCATCTCCAATATGCATGGTACTCCATATTGACTGATTGTAGACTATTTTTTGTACGACGATCTAATAAAATAAATGTATAAATATACTTGTATAAATAGAGTGTGATCCATCTGATCCCTGCTCCGTGGCATATGGAATTCGCTCTCGTAAGAGGTGTCATATTTATTTATTTATTTGTTTGTTTATGAACTAAAATCTATACTAATATTATAAAACTGAAGAGTTTGTTTGTTTGTTTGTTTGAACGCTAGGATCTCGGGAAGTACTGGTCCGAATTTAAAGATTATTTTTCTATTGGATAGTCCATTTATCGAGGAAGGCTATAGAAAATAACTCTACTATTAATTGAAGCGGAGCATGAAACAAGAATGTAACAAAATCGCGAAAAAACATTCCCCTTTTGAGAGTTTTCGTGCGTTTCGTGCTTTGACATGACACATGACAGCATGTGTCAAAGATTGCGTTATTGAATTTCAGTAATCTGTGCATTGAATATAAACCTTTGCAATTTTTTTTTTTCTAAATCTGAGTTGGTACGACCAATTTCCAACAGGTGGCGTAGCAGGTAGCTGAAGAGGTTTTTTTGTTTGAAATCGATATTCTCAGGAATGACTGAACGGATTTCAGTCATTCTTTCACCGTTGGATATGTACGGGATCCCGATGAGTGCTATATAATATACCACGGGCGAAGCCGGGGCGGGCATCTAGTAAGTATATAAAAATTTTTACGAGAGAGAATGTATAGGAAACTCTTTAGTTTTATAACATGATTTTATTCCAAATTTAAATTTCCCTCGCATTTTATTTGGTTGTCTTTTGTTTTTCTCAGTTCGAAAAACGCGGCTCTAGATTTCACGTCACAGAATGAATTGAAATTCGTTTTTGTTAATTCTCTAAACCTTTTGTTTTAGAAATCTGTGTCTCTAAATAACTCCAGTAACAGGTTCCAAGACCGGAACACTATTGTAGAATAGAAAGATGCGGTGTTTCCTCACAAAGAGGCCGGCACTCGATGCAAGTGCTGAGCTCTCCAAATCCGAAGCTTAGGAGTGAAGGGTGGGGAGAGGAACCCCCGGGTGCTTCGAGCAAATATGAAGACTTCAAAAGAATCGAGGAACTACGACTCAGCATGACTGTATTCATACATATATTTATTAATCTTACTATAGATTAAAACCTATTCTACTAATACCTATAATATCCTATTTTCTATATCCTTAAATGTCAAAGAATGGAAGTGTATTGCTCAGTCACGTAGAGGACGTCTGAACGGATCGGGTATTGTTAATTCGAAAGTTTGGATGTTTGTTGCTCAATCACGTCGGAACTCCAGAACGGATCATGTTGAAATTTGGAAAGTAAGATAGAAGTAAAGTATAGGCTACAACTGCAAACCGCGGGACGTTGCATGCTTATGATATTAGGAGGATTGTAATTTGCCATTTTCACAATACAGTTGCCGATGAGTTCATATCGGAATTTTTGTAAATCTTTTATAACGTAAATCAAATATTTTGTAATCGTATCAGATCGTGATTAAATCCTGTGTAATATTTACAATATCAGTTAAAAGTTTAAGACGTATATTTGTAGGGCACGTTGTCTGAGGCTGTTCCTCGATACGAGTACATTCCGGTGGGGGGTTGTAGGTCCAGCACGTTCATACACTTCGTAGACTTGACCACCACGTGACTCTGCTTCTGCGCCCCAACGTGATCTGATCACGTGATGCTCTAAATTTTACTAAATGTTCTAAGGTCGCACAAGACGTTAGCGTAATTGTACTCATCAAACATATCACACTAACATAACATAACGGGATAGAAGCCAGAAATTAATAGACGATGAATCAGATGACATATAATATGATATAACCGATTAAAAGTTAAAAATGAAAAAGGAGAAGAAGACTTTATCAGCTGACTATTATTATCATTGTATAAATTCAGACCAATGGAAACTGTGTTGCCAGACATATTACATGCCTCTAGAAGAAGAGGCCAGTTTGTATGGGTCAATTATTTAAATGTTTTGTATCATCTTATCTTACCTGCAAACAGCAATAAAGATTTTTGTATTTGTATTTGTCGCGTAAACTAGTTATATTCCGAGAGCTGGCCCCATATCTTGGGTAGGTATTTCAGGCGAGCTGAAAACTTGCCTCATACTTCTCTTATTTATACCCCAACATGGAGCTGCAAACCTGGTAACTAACCAGGTTCAGACCTAGACTCTAGACCTCACCTGTTTTTTTAGGTCGTGGAGGAAATGCTTTTACGTATACCTACCCTTCGTATACAAGGATGGATTATGGGTCCTTACCGATTAAATCCTTCACAGCCTGCCTAAGCAACATGTCTATCAATAACACCAATGTAACACGCAGCTATTGGAACATGAAGAGTCCACCGTACTGCGTTCGTCACCCAAAAATGCTGAGATGAGTTTTTATCTTAATTTTCTTCTTCTAAGAATTGTAAATTCCGTGAACTTTTGCAAATATATGGACATAGATCCATCGTTAAGTAAGTCGTCATGGAGCTATCGCTAAAAGTGGTCTTTTCCAAACGACCTTTGAGTACAGATGGTCTTGGATGTTTTTTTTTAAAGCGAAGGTTTTGTGCTATTTTACACTACGTCAGTTAAGTACATAGATACTTATTAAATACGGTAAAAAAGCTATAATACTTTCTGCTCCAAGCATAAGTCGTGTAAAATGTACATGGGAAAATTTTCGTGTCTTCGGTGGCACTCGAGTTTGCTTCCTCATTTGTTACCGAAAGCCCTGAGCCCCGCACCCATTGTCCCGCTGAAGGCTCGCTCTACAGCGCCGCAACTTTCATCTCATTACATCACCGATGTCACAAAGCTGGTTACATTTTTCATAAAATACTTGTCAAAATGCCCGGCCCCGGGCACGATGTAACGAGTGCCTTGTATGAAGACTCTTAGCACGAAAACCACTTCACGTCCGTCTCCCTCCCACACACAAAAAGCAAAAAGGACGCAAGACACACTCCGTCATATTTTTCCCTTTACCACCCTACAGCTGAAGCGTTCTTTTACATAAAAGAGGTTCTCGAGAAAATAATAACGGGACCGCTCAAAGGGCACCAACTTTTGCTATTGCGAACCTTTGATTCGCGCTCGCTAAGAATTCCTGAGACCACAAAGGGAATGTTGGGATATTAAGCAAGGATTTAATTTTGAAGTTAATGCAGTTTTTATGCGTGTTTCTGTGCCGGCTTAAAGGGAAACACTTTGAAGGCTGGACGGAGCTGTTCACTTCTTAGGCAATAATTGGATAAACTACTATTGTTGGCAAAGTCTTAGACAACTATTTTATGATAGGTGTTAGGTGTATACAACATCATAGTTATTCTACTATCTCTAATGTCAGTTATCAACGGTGAGTATAGTTTATTATTCTTATATAGCTGTCCAGCATCGGTCATGCAACCTGGAGATAGGTCAGAGGTGGAACGCATTTATATGAAAAAATTCGATTGGTTCTCGATTTAAATACACCCAAATTACATCCAATACGAATCACCTACTTGGGCAACCTACTCCATTGTTTAACTGTACGTAAAACTAAAATATTTTGGACGAGTTTTCAAACAAACACTGGTATTCTATTTCAAAGAAGTCCGTTAGAAAAAATAGCTTGGTGGTGTATTGTCATGCAAAGTAGAAATGTACATCCTACGAACTGTATTCACCAAAATTCTTGAAAAAATCATTTATAACATCTTTTACAATTATAATAAAAACATGCTTAGCAAAACACAGCTAAACTCATACTAAGTAATATAGAATGCACTTTACTAAAATTTAAGATATTTAAATGAACGACCTTTCATAAAACCCAAGGAACATACATGTAATTGGGTTCTAAGTAATGACTACTTGTAATTTTATACATCATAACTTTAAACTGTCAACGTTGCGAACCAATATCGACGTGTAGATCACTTCATGACTGTGAGATCACAGAGGAGGATGGATTTAAAAAAGAAGTCAACATAAATAAGTCACACGAAGCGAATTGTTCGCCCGTAACTTATCTTAGTCGATTTACTGCCAATTATAAAGATTCAGGTCACGTAACTTAAAACTTGGGAACGATGACGACACAGTAGAATTAATAAAACCTGTTCAAGATTACTTCGCAAGAAAATTAAAAGTTTGCGCGTTATAAATCCTCGCGCCTCATCCTCGGGAAAACATCCTCGAATTTCCTCGGCCGAGGACATTTTATGACGACAAATGACAAAAATACTCAACGTTTCATTGTGGAACTCGGGAGAGCATTTTTGTGCGCGTTCCTCTATACATGTGTACAGAACAGTTATTTGCCTTCGCCTCTCTTCCGACCATTTGCCCCCCACCCTCTTCCGGTTCCCATATTCCGCCTGCCTCCCGCCGAGACCTCGACCCGGGCGCGGGAATCTGGGCTCTAACTCTTCCTTCAAAGGGTTGAATTCTTTTAACCGTACGGTCACTATTTTTCTTTTGGTACGGAGAAAACGCGACACTTTCCGCGTCGAAAAGAATTGTAACTCTGCGTCCGTGACACACATCTGATATTTCTGGGAGAAGCGAACGGCACGTAGGACGTTTCGCGAGCGCGGGGTGCGAGGTGCGGGAGGGCACGGTCCGTACGAAAAACATATTTTTCAGATAACGACAATGAGAAAGGAAAATATTCAGATGAAAATTCCCCGATACGGCGCCCGGGTGCGTCGGGTTGGAAGTTATTAAGGGGGGGGGCGTGTGCTACTTAACGATATTTTTCGACATGCTTTACTTTTATTGCTAACTCACGATCGGATACCCGCTTGCCGTATATCAAACGAGGACGCTGGAGCGTATGGAAATGAAGGTGCCGGAGCGTGCCTCGGCATATCGGGACCTAGCCGAGACTTAGACGCCGTGACGCATCTGTTTTATGAATAATTTTCTTTCCAATTTTCGTGTAAAAGTCTGAACAAAAACAGAGATGTTTTTTCTACAAATGATTATATTATCCGAACAATGTCCCAGTAGGGTATTAAGTAACACGATATTAGCATCCCTCGCTGGAAAGAGATAGAAGCAGCGTCTAATCCGTCAATTAGAGAGGGACGCAGCTCGAGGGGGCGATCTTGTCTAAAGGACATTGGCCCCGGGGGCACGCGACCGTTCGTTCGAACTCCGTTTTAATTCTTTTTTATTAATTATAGCGCGCACATAATCTTGGTACTTGAATATTCATGATCATGAGTTAAATATTCCACTAATTGTGAATTATTCCTCTATTAGCGAATGACTACTCTACAAATCGAAATTTGGAATATATAGAGGTTTGAATTTTAATTGTTCAATTACTTTGTTATAACTGAGCAAATCAGTCTAAAATTTGAAACTTTTGTATTTTAGAGTGTACAATAGGGTACACTTTTTTATCAAACGTAAAACCGAAGATTGGGCTGAGCAATGGACAAACATGGGTTGATTCCAATGATGATATACATTTTATCCGAAACGTAGAAGAGTGACTTAGAGATTTTTTTTCTTCTAAAATCTACATGCAAACAGTTTCAAAAAACAGGATATGCAAATACTACTTATGTTTTTTTTCTTAAGGCCTGAAACCTGTACTTACTAAATTTATGTTTAAAAAAATACAACTCACTTGAACTGAAGCTTTTTTGACAGCTGTTTAATTACTATCTATACTTATATTTTCTGAAGACATATTACACAGAAGAATATTGGTGGACATTTACCCTTAGTCACGTAGAGCTTGAAATAAAATGGGAATCAGATACACAGACAGATACAGATACAGTACATATTTATAGAGATTAGTCGTAACACAACCGACCTCGTTGCAGTATTGCAATATGACAACTGTCATGGATTGGAGTGTTCTATTCCGCACTCAAAAATAAAGTTTTTCGTTCTGGAAATGCATTAGGTTATTAGTTTACAACTCTGATTTATTAACCTTTTGAAAACAACAGATATTTCAAAATTCTAACGAACATACTTTTTCTTTTTTTTTTTAATTTTCATGTGTACATTAACTTAGACAGACTATAATCTGAAATGCAACATAGGCGACCTTTCAACCCAAAAATTGCCGAAAACAATAGAAGATTGGTCACTTAAAAAAAATGTCAAGTCAGATTTTGGAACGACCGCAGCAAGGATCAAATCGTGTCGATCCGCATCCATTCTTAAACGCGCCGAGACTCATTAAAGAGCTTTTTCTCAAACTCAGTTAACAGCCCCCGAGTGTAAACTTGGCCCTGGAAGTGGGTCAGTCGGCCTTAATTCGCGGCCCAAGGTCGCCGGCAATCAATAGCGGCTTTACGCTGGTAATTAGATTTCGCATCGATTTTTTTAGCGTAGGTCGGGGTGGTGACGTCATTACGCAGATTTTTAGGGTGGACGGTGATTGTTTTTTTATAATAGGATCGATGGAGGAGAGGCTCGGTTTGACTGGGGGTATGTATTTGCTACCGTCCAATGACTATTTCCAATGCCTAAAGACGAAAGTCTTTAACCAGTGCGTGTTGCCAGTGATGTCTTATGGAACTGAGACGTGGTCCTTCACTGTGGGCCTCATAACGAAGCTCAAAGTCACACAGCGAGCTATGGAGAGGGCTATGCTCGGAGTCTCTTTCCGCGACAGAATCCGTAATGAGGATATTCGCAAAAGAACGAAAGTGGCCGACATAGCTCAAACAGTAAGCAAGCTGAAGTGGCAATGGGCAGGCCACATCGCTCGCAGAACTGACAACCGATGAGGAAGAAAGGTTCTCGAGTGGCGACCACGAACCGGAAGACGCCGTGTTGGACGGCCTCCCACTAGATGGACAGATGACCTCACAAAGGTCGCTGGAAACCGCTGGTTGCAGGTTGCACAGGACTGTTCGTTGTGGAAATCTAGGGAGGAGACCTATGTTCAGCAGTGGACGTCTTGCGGCTGATGATGATGATGAATGACTATTTCCGCTGCATCCCATGTTCCACATTATGAGCAGTGCAGAGTGAACACCCACCATGTTTTCAGAGTACCATAGCTATGCCAGTTATTCTATCTTCAAGCAGTAATGTACAAACGTTACTATCATATTTCACACCATAGGTCGGTTCGTACTGCGGGCGGTGGCTGTATGCTCGAAGACCATCAGAGAGCATAACTTACACAGTCATGGTCATCAGGGACAAAAAAGCGGTCGTAGTAGACGCACTGAGCCGGGAGCAAGCAACTTAATTATAAAGCAAAATCGGACTAACGAGCACTCGATTTATTTTTTACTTTTATAGGTTTACTCTTGACCGCCATCTCACTTGATGTTAAGCGACGATGTGGTCTACGATGGAGCGTGTTTACCTAGTAGAAATCGATTCACTCTCGATTTGAAGACACCAAGACTATATCCATCAGGAAAACCCTCTCAGGCAACTCATTTCGCAGCCTAGACGTTCTTATCACAAAAGTTGTGTCAAAGCTCTTCGTCCGTGTCTTTGGAATATCAACCATGAAACGGTGCCACTTCTTTGAGCTACGAGAAGTCCGATAGAAAAAAGGGCAAGGTGATGATCTAGATGATCTAGATCATTTGCACACTCTCCGAAGTGTATCCGATTAAAAACCCGATAAGCAATTTTGCAGCAATGTTCAAGACTTTTAAGTCTTTTTCGCACTATAATGTCATTGCCTATGAGCCTTTTGGCACGCCAAATCCAAGATATATGTTGAAAAAACCAAATGACAAAGATCCCTGACCCCGTAGTCTATGTCTTGCTAAATTTTGATATTAAAAAACGACTTCTCAGTTTATGGGGATACGTTTTGTAATTTGTCTAGAAACAAATTACAAAGCAAAGAGATAGAACATAATATATATTTATGCAATATCGATAAAAACAGTCCAGCCGTTAAAATAACGAAGACAATACCCTTGAAATGAAGTATGACTGATTCTGCGGGATATAATCCACCCTGGAACCTCTACTTCATTTTGTTCCTACTCGAAATTGTACGTATTCTTTGGAGCTTATTTGTTTCCGTAGTATAAATTAGCCCATAATTAAACGTAATTTAGTATTTTAAATCGTGACGTAGTGGCAAGAAAGTCAGTTTCGCAATCATGATGGTCGTGGATTCGAATCCCGCCTTTACTTCTGAGTGTTTTTACAAGGGTAGGTGTGCAAGTTTGTCATGATCATGCGCTAAGGGTAAAGAAAAACATCGTGAAGAAACTAGTTTTAAATGTATGACATTTTTCGACGACATGTGTCATAGATCCAGTTTCGCTCACACGACGATTTACTTAAAAAAAAAACGAAAAAAAGCAAAGACCGACTTCACTTTAGAATTAAACACAAACACTCGAATAAATGTCTTCATTTTTGTTGAAGCTATGGTAAAGTAAATAAGATTTTTATCTTAAGTAAGTAAGTAAGTAAAACTAAGTTTTATGTTGATGTTAAAAAACCACTAACCGATTTCAATTATTTTGTACACAGATTCTTTGCCTTTTTGTAAATTAAGTTACCAAGTGTTCTTATGAATTTATGATTCAAATAAATGAATTGAATAAAATTGATATGAAACCTCTTAATTACGATCTACCAAACAAAAAAAAAGAACCATCAAAGTTGATTCTCAATAGCCACCAATTATAGTAACCTATCAAGTAGCACACACACAATAAAAACCCCGAATTGAGAACCTTCTCCTTTTATTTACGTATTTACTCATTTAAAGAAACACTAACAGTATACATATATTTAAAAACACAATTATAAGTAAAAAAAATGTTCCACTAATCAAACTAAGAATAAAGCCACTGATACTACTACAACAATAGTTATTTGTTATACAAGAGTGCAAAGTTGATTTTTAACCGCGTGCTCAATTTTGATGACCGAGCAAGCGAAGGATTCTAAAATTGATTCAAAATTAGAATCCTGAGCGTAGCAAGGGAATCAAAAGAGCACAAGGTGAAAAATCTTTGCACTCGAGTGCAACACGTAACTTTTCATTCCACCTCAGCGAGGAAATCACAGAGGAAGTAATCACTAGAGGAAATGACGAAATGCAAATTTTTAATGTTTTCGCGCTAAGCAAATTAAAAAAAAGTAAGTGTACCAAGTAGGTTCCGAGTCTGAGTTTTAAACATATTTAAAAAAATGTACTATGATGCATTCGGCACCAAGGAGGTAGACATAAATAGGTTGAATTATGTTTTGAATTCAAAACCTCAGTACACACGATGTTCTAAATTCAAATTTACTTTAACCTCTAGATTGCGCCCTGATATCGAGGAGCAAAAGTACTGTTTCCGAGCTGGTGGGCTGAAAAAGTATTTACTGTTAAAGTAGTTAAACAACTTTTTTGAAGTCGATTAAAGTTAAGTTATGTCAAGCAAACACAGTCACAAACTAATCATACATTCAAAAAGTTTACTATCACTGAACTCCGAGCCACTAGACCTTATCTAAATAATATTTAATTTTTATAAATTCTCTAACGCGCAAGTGCAGAACAAATAGAATACCTCTGTAATGAGCAATGAGTGAGTAAACACATTCGTAGCGTGAATCAGATGGGAACGATTTGTAGACTCATATTTGTTTATTATGTGCTAGTATTAATCTAAATTTTTATTAACATTCTCAAAGATATCGGATGTAAAGCAAAAAAAATCGAAATCTATGAAAATTCTACTAATTTACATGTCAAATGCTTAAAGTCATGTTATGCATTTACCAGACATGCATGTTTAGAGTGAGTGGACGAGTGGGACATGTGCCTGAAGGTAAGTAACACACCTGCCCACATCAATGGCTATTGGAACATGAACAGTCTTAATAATTTCACTACACTACGCTCGTCACCCAGAGATATAAAATAATTTCCCTCTACGGTCTATACCATGAAATTTCTCTGGAAACCTTTCTCTTCAAAACTGTGATATTGGCATATTACTGCTTGGAGGTATAACAGGCAAAGTTGTGGTACTTCCCCAGGCGTACCTACCATGTAAAAGGCCTACCACTTCTATTAATATTATAAATGCCAAAGTTTCGATGTCTGTTGCTCAATCATGTCGGAACATTAGTACAGATTAGGTTGTAATTAGGAACACAGATTATTATAGTCTGGAAAAGCGAACTATGTGAATAAAAAGGCACTTGTAGTTTAATAACACAAACAACAAATTCCCGGTTCCGGTACCGTCCGCCGTCCGCCGGCCCGGTCCGCCGGCCACCAGCCGGGCCGGCCGTCCGGTCCGGCGCCGTATATTTGCGCGGCTGCCGCATTCCGCCCTCGGGCAAATATTGTAAGTGGCCTTTGTACATCTGTGCTCACGTTCTTTGCTGCTTTAGCGCTGACTACAGATATTGTCACTTAATACACACTATTTTTGATTTACGTACATAGGGACTAAAACTTCGCAAATTAAAAAAATATGGTGTGTGAATCAAGTTTCTTGGGATAATACAGGCGCAACACGATTCGCAAAAATAGCTAAATATTATTTATGGTACGATTATTTGAAATATAAAGTTGGCAACACTGGTCACGGGCAGTTTTAACGCGTCACTTCCGTTATACATTTCTCTTACGGTTTTAGTCTCACGTTTATTTCAGTTCGGTCGTGCAGCAAAATTTCTATCTCCTCCAAGCAGGCTGCAAGGGACCTACTCGTAGTTTCAAAAAACAAATTTAGTAATTAAATATTTGAATGTACAAAGATAATTATTATGAATGTACAAAGAGATCCTTTTGACTTAATACAGGTTCGATTTAAACGTGGATAAAATCAGTTTTAAGCATCTCTACAGCTGCATTGAACTGACAAGGCCCAGCTGAGTAGCCGCTATTTATTTTCAAATTAGTTTCTTTTATTTACTTTTTTTAAATATGAATATGTAATTTATTGTCATTTTTTATACTTTTTTTATCTTTTATAGGCTTACACTTGACCACCATCTCGCCTGATGTTAAGCGATGATGCGGTCTACGATGAAGCGTGTTTACCTAGAAAAAACCGATTCACTCTCGATTTGAAGACACAAAGATTATAATAACCTTCGGGGAAAATCCACTCAGGCAACATATTCCAAAGCCTAGACGTTCTTATCACAAAAGTAGAGTCAAATCTCTTCGTTAGTGTCTTTGGAACATTTGGAACATCAACCATGAAACGATGTCGTTTTTACGAGCTACGAGCATACCGATAAAAAAGGGCAAGGTGATATCAGATCGTTCAATTCAGTCGCACACTCTCCAAAATGTATCCGATAAAAAACTGATATGCTGACAATTTTCCGGCGATGTTCAAGACTTTGAAGTTTTTGAATTTTGTAAATGACGTTACCAAGTGTATATTATCTCTTATACCTAAGGTATGAAATAAAGAAATCTGAATCTGTTTAATGTATTAGGTACGGTTGTGCTAACCACTCAGGACAAACGAATTGTGTGATTTGTGTGTTTCTGTGTATCAAACGTACTTATTTAAAACTAGCACTCCATGATTTCACCCACGTTGTTCCTGATACCGTTATTTTCCCGGGATAAAAGTAGCCTCCGTGTTATCTCAGACTGTAATCTACTTACCTACCTGTCTTTCAACCAAATCTGTTTAGGCGCCCCAACCTGATTTAGCAACAAACATTCTAACTTTTCATTTCATATTGTCACGATGTTATTTTCTTTTGGACCAAATAAAGTTATTATTATTATATATTATTAAATTATCAATATTGGTAGGATCATCAGCCAGTATTTGTCCACTGCTGGTCATATAGCTTGTAGTGGTAGGACTCCTAGCAGAGTCCGCCTGGGGAAGTACCACACCATTGTCAGTTATTCTACCGCCAAGCAGTAATGTGAAAACATTACTGTGCTCCGGTTTGAAGGGCAATGTTTCCAGAGAAATTACAGGACAGGGTAAGATATAACATCTTAGATCTCTGGGTGATGAGCGCAGTGCAGTGCTAGGTAATGATTTGGACTCTTCATGTTCCAATAGCTGCTAGTCACTGGGATGTTATGTGGCAGGCATGTTGCTTACCATCAGGCACATGTCCTGAAAATGTCCTGTCCATAAAAAAAATATATGCTTCTCCCATAATACGCCACTCAAATCGATTTATTTACAAAATTAACACGAATCTAAAACCGTTCTTGCTTTTAGTGAGTGTTGTAACGTACGAGTATGATCGCACCGTCCGCTCGGACGGCGGCGGTGGAAGTGGGTCGGCAAACATGGCCTCTAGTGGGCCATTGTGCGACGTCTCATCAACCCACGAGTGGGATTACTCGGCCAGTGTTTGGAGAACGGATCTATAGTGGAATTCCTCTCTCTTTGTATTGTTACTTGTGGTCAGATATTGCTTACTTTGTGTCGAACGGTTGTTTACCGTAGAATAATATGTCGACATCTTTGGGTTTTTTTTATAGAATGGAGTGACGGGGTGAGCAAGACAAGTGCTTGATAGTAGTTCTCCTGTCCTTATCAGCACAGCGTCACACAGCATCAATGTTTTCCGAGAAACTAAAGGGTATTGAGATAACGCGACTTATATCTCTGGCTGACGAGCGCAGTGCAGTGCTACGTTATGAATCGGATGTTTCATGTTAAAATAGTTTCGTAACAATGGACTGTTATAGACAGGCGTGCTACTTACCATCAGGGACATGCCCTGCTCGTCCCGTCACACCGTATTATAACACAAAAACACACTTAGGAAGTAGGTACGTAGCAGATAAACTTCGAAAATAAAATATTCAAATTATTAGAAAATAGATAATCATTATAGAATTCAATTCATTTATTTAGACCAAAGAATAGAGTTATATCACGTTACGTAAACAATAATATCGATCATTTAAAAAACCTGAGTCACTCAATAAAAAAAAATTCACGAATCCATTGAAACTATTTCATATACACATAAGTTTTTAGATAATCTTTGAAGGTAAAAGTTCTTTTGGCGCGCCTCAGACAGATTTTTCGTGGGCTGTGAATTGAATTATAGCGTCACGCTCGGGAATGAAAAGAAACCTTCAGGTAAACTCGGGACATTGGGCATCTAACGGGAAATGTTGACGCGTTTCTAAATGTCCCACATTGTCCCGAGTTTACCCGAAGATTTCTAGAGAAGAGAGAAGATATCATTCCCGAGGGTGACGCTAAAATTCAATTTACAGCCCACGAAAAACTTGTATGTGGCGCGCCGAAAACCTCACCGCGGCAATCAGCCATAAACGCTAGGTAAAGTCTAGCGTCATGGTCAGTGTCACCGCCGCCACATGTTGTCCTAAGAGGTATTCGAAGGAATGTCCGAAGCCAGCCCGCACCGGGTCGAGGACCGGACTCCAAATATTATCTCAGCCAGTATCTCGACCATCGCGCGCGGTTTGCATACTTAATAAGTACGGAGAATTTCATACATTTTTCTCGGTACGAAGCTTCAAACTTGTCGAATGTCGTCAAATATTTTCGGAGCAAACCCGGCCGCGGCGTTAGTTTGCCCGGCCTATCCATTACACTCGGACATGTTTTTGAAGCAAACATTAGTAAGTATATGAAAGTCAAATTTACATTACAACTCAAACATGGAAACGGCATAAAGATCATAATTTAATTGATAAATATGGTGATGATATGCCCGTGTCGCGAGAGCGGGGAGGCATAGGCACAGGCTTTGGTAAGAAGGATGTTTGGAAACTAATATATATAACATCATACTTACTTTTTATATTAAGGTATCAAAAAACTCTTTATTTGATTACTCCCGTCTTTCTATACTTTAACTTCTTTTCCATCCCATGGTTGCCTGGAAGAGATCGCTTTTGGCAATAAGATTTGCTACTATATTTTAAGTTTTTTTTTTTACGTTGTTTATTTTGTTAAGAGTTAATCTATCTATCTATCATCATACTTATCCAGTAGTAGCGACCCGCCCAGCAGGTCTACTACGAAGTCCGATAAACGATATATCGGCCGAAGTTATGGACGTTTTATACCACGAAACACAATCGGTCGGTTGATGACACAAAAACTATCAAATCAGCGTCGGTCGGGATGAACGAAACGCCCGATCAGATCAACCGACTCATTGTATTTCGTGGTACAAAACTTCCATAACTTCGGCCGATATATCGCTTATCGGACTTCGTAGTAGACCTGCAGGCTTCGCACGGGTGCAATGCTGATATGAAATATGGTTATTGTGGGTTATTCCTAAGCAATAGACATATACTACTGCAGATTTTATTGTACACCTTTTGAAGGGGTACAATGTTGCCGTACATAACAAGTATTTTGATCTAAATCATAGGGTTGAACGCGCGTTTGCAGTGTAAGCGCAAAATATGTGGTTTTTTTTTATAAATAAGTGACGAGACAAGCAGGACATGTGCCTGATGGTAAGGAACATGCCTGCCACATAACAGCACAGTGACACGCAGCTATCGGAACATGAAGAGTCCAAATCATTACCTAGCACTGCACTGCGCTCGTCACCCAGAGATCTAAGATCTTATATCTCTAAGCCCTGTATTTGCTCTTGAAACATTGCCCTTCAAACCGGAACACAGTAATGTTTGCACATTACTGCTTGGCGGCAGAACAACTGGCAAAGGCGTTGTTACCTCCCCAGGCGGACTCTGCCAAGAGTCCTACCACTGCAAAAATTTAATTAATTAATTTTAATTATTTATGACATTACCCTTGAAACTTTTTAAATTATCCGTGTTTCTCTGCTATTTTATGCACGTATTATACATATAAAGCTTTCTCTTGAATCACTCTATCTATTAAAAATCCCCGCATCAAAATATGTTTGGTGGTTTACAGATCTAAGTATATATAGGGACAGACAGACGCGGGAAACGACTTTGTTTTATATTATGTAGTGATTACAACGATATCAACAACCGCGATTTCAACGTTATAAATAATTTCTCTAGAGATCTCCAGACAGTAGAGATCATTTTGGCAGTAGAGCTATCTAGAAAGTAGACATCACCTGTGCAGTACAGGTCATCTAGGCAGTAAAGGGGCTTAGTCAATAGAGGTAATTTAAGTATTAGAGATTATCTATTCATTTCTAGGCAATAGCGACCATATAAACAGTACAGACAATTAGAATCAAGATATACAAGAACAAAATTAAAAATTTTGATTAACCCCCGACTACCTTAGATTTGTTATCTGTACAACATTCTACTAGTCAAGCCCTTTCATTTGATACCCATATTAAGGGAATTGTGAAAAAGGAAATGTAAATCACCATTTTGTGGTAGCGGCCATCTTGGATTTGAAATTTGTCATAGTGCAAAGTATTCTACTAATCAAGCCCTTTCATTTGATACCCATATTGAGGTAGTAGTGAAAAATATTATATAATTCGCCATTTTGTGGTGGCGGCCATCTTGAATTTGAAATTTGTTATAACGTTTAGTACTCTGCTAGTCAAGCCCTTTCATTTGATACCCATATTGAGGTAGGTTGTGAAGAAATATTTTGTCCGCCATTTTGTGGAGGCGGCCATTTTGAATCGATATTAACCAAACATAGCTAAGAACACCCGCACGGATATTAACTTTCAAATAAAAAAAACCGCATCGAAATCGGCCCATCCGTTTGAGCTCTACGGTGCCACAGACAGACACACACACAGACAGACAGACAGACAGACAGACAGACAGACCGACAGACATCGACGTCAAACTTATAACACCCCTTTTTTTTTTGTCGGGGGTTAAAAATGAATTTTCCTATAAAGTAAAAACGTATTAAATAACTTAAAATAACCCATATTCAAATATCTTTCTAAGCAGCAGTTTTCACTTCAAAAATTACACGATATCTAACATAAATTAATCTGAAATCAAAGAGATGTGCCAAAAGGATCATAGGCAATGACACTCTTGTGTCTTGAACATCGGCCAAAAATTTGCTTGCTTATCGGTATTTTATCGGATACACTTCGGATAGTGTGCAACTGAATCGCATAATCTAATACCACCTTGCCTATTTTCTATCGGAATGCTCGTAGCTCAAAAAAGCGACATCGTTTCATGAATGATCTTCCGAAGACACGTACGATGAGATTTGACTCTACTTTTGTGATAAGTACGTCTAGGCTGTGGAATACGTTGCCTGAGTGGGTTTCTCCCGATAGTTACCATATTTTTGTCTACAAATCGAGAGTTAATCGGTTTCTTGCAGGTAAATACGCTCCAGCGTAGACCGCATCATCGCTTAACATAAGACGAGATGGCGTTTCAGTGTTTTTACATTTAAAGCCATCTAAAAGTAAATAAAAAATAGTCGGAAATTTCAGATTGACTTTTGTCCATCAAACGCATACCTAATCAGTAAGAGAGAGAGCAGAGTAAGCACTAGAGTAATGGAAACGCATTAGAACCTCCACACAGAGTATATCCTGAAGCAACAAAGTAGTCCGTAGCTGGGCCCCGCCGATGTTTGCACATTACCGGCGAACGGAACCCGGCGCTTGCAAATGGCTCTTAATTCTTGCAATTAAGGAAACTGCACATCACGAATAATTTGCTAGTTAACGAAAGCTTTTACATTTGCGCGAGGTTTACGGCCACTAAGCTGGGTGCTACAGCCTGGACTACATAGCGAACGCGCCAAACACGGCACGTGAGACCCTACTAGTGTTATAAATACGAACGTTTGTGTGTTTGTAACTCTTTTATATAAAAACTACTAAAATTAGCACAGATATAGATAGATACACTTTATTGAACACCAAAAAAAATTATTTTAAACTAGAAACAATTTATAAACTTAAATCTAGTGCGACAATTGGCGGCTTTGTCGCTAACAGCGATCTCTTCCAGGCAACTTTAGGGTGGAAAAAGATAAAAAGGACTAAAAATGTTATGAGGTGTGCAATTAAAATGGAAAGTAATTAACAAAAAAACAATGAATTAACAGATATCCTACTTAGGCATAATACAAATATTATAAAAATAAAATAATACAAATATTTGCCTAAATATTTGTGTATATCTTATACCTTTAAACGAGCAATTCTTGTAGGTATATACATATATATAGAATCTGAATCTCGGAAACGGCTCGAACGATTTTCATGAAATTATGTATACAGGGGGGTTTCAGGGACGATAAATCGATCTAGCTAGGTTTTATTTTTTAAAACATCATTTTATGCACGTTTTTAGACAAAGAAAAACTCCTACAATGTCATTATAATACGATAACTTATTTCGCCACTGTTCATTAAGTCTAAATGGCTCAGACGGAATATGCTCGCCTTCGGAGTCAACAGGCTAGATGGTTTCAAACTCGGGATTTTTCTTTTTGTTATTTTTTTCTGAGAAAATCTTATACTTAGAGCCTTTTATAAACACATTTAATTCGTATCTAAGTAGGTCTAAGTAAGTCATCACTACGTAATTCGTACCTGCCTAAATATCATTTAAAAAACGGAGCAAAGCTCGGTAAACCAGGTACTTACACTAATACTTATAATAACAACCATAATACACACAATAATACATACATATCTAAATAATACTTTGAATAGTACATATGTAGGCTATTTTTCCCGGGAAAATAACGGGATTGGGGGAACACTTGAGAAAATAATTATACAATGAACTTATAAATACTAATGTTGGAAAGAATTCAGTTTTTTTATATTGGTGGCACACTTTACAAAGTCAAACTGTGGAAGTACCTACTACACATTTGCCAGTTATTTTACCTACAAATAGAAGTTTGCAAACATTACCGTGCTTCGGTTCGAAGAGCAATGTATCCAATGAAAGTATAAAGCTAAGAGAAAAATCATCTTACATCACCGAGTGGCAAGCGTACATTGTATCCTACGCAGTTATGTAAACTCTTCCTATTCACGTCGCATGATGCACGAACAAAACGGACCACCACCAGAGCTAACGATGACTCTACCGAGGGAATACTTGTTTGCTTGCCCTCTCCTCGATGTAGAAAGTAATTCGGCTTCGTTTGATTAGAACGTTAAATTAGAAGGTTTCACAATCAATTTAAAAATTCTAGTTGTAACGTAATCAGATTTAAATAATCAAGTATTCATTAAAGAAAGGAATGGGCTGATAAACCGGCCGATTTAAGAAATCTCATTAAAATTCTCGGTAATCAATTGATTAGAACGGTTTGACCGCTTCGTAAATAACTCTATCAATTAAACATCTCTATCTAATTATTCTTTACTGTATACGGTAGTTTTTTATAGTATAGAGTGAAAAGACGAGCAAGGCATGTGCCTGATGGTATGCCGGCTCATAACAGCACTGCGTCACGTAGGTGTTTGAACATGAAGAGTCCAAATCATTACCTAGCACTGCAGCACGCTCGTCACCCAGCGATATAACACGATTTGTTTCTAATCTATCACGGTTAATCATTCCACTAATATTAGTAACTAGCTGAACCCGCTACTTCGTTCGCGTAAGCAGATGTTACTGACTTATACATTAATTGGAAGTATCGTACGTCAAATATTTGGATAAGTAGTCATTGAAAAACCTTTGAGTTTGAGTGAATTTGTTTTTACACACAAAATTTATTTAATTTTATCATCTTTATTTTTCTTTTTAAACAAAATCAAACATACTTAGTAAGGTTTCGTAGTATCGAACATAGCCGCAAGTGTTAAGATTGTAGGATTTTTATAGGATACATTATGAAAAGTCTGAAGCTAATGTGCATGATCTGATACCTACTTACCTATTTCTTTTTATCCGCAAGCTGTTTTCTAGCTGTTACCCGCGACTTCGCCGGCGTAAAATTTTGAACGAAGCCTGTGTGGAATCAAAATAATAAAATTTTGAGTTTTAATGATATTCAAGCAAGTTGAACCCGTAAATCTAAGCCAAGTCCTAGTGAAATGTTAATGTATGAATTTAATTGTAGGTAACACAGAAAAAAATCAAGAGTGAAAGAATCCAAATTTGGCATCATAATCTTTTTAGCACCAAAAACTTATTAGTACAATTTAGAATACCAGTAACGCCACCTAGTGATGAAAGAAAAAATACATACCACAATAGCAAAACATCGATTTAAATGGCCTTTAGTGCTTTTAGATTTAAACTGGCATTACCGCCCTCTAATGAGAATATTATGTTGCTTGTTATTTTGATTGTGAACGCAAATCACCTATATTGTCTACGCCAAAACGGGTGCATATATTTTTCATTTTTGGCTTTTACCTTACCATCACATCAAGTTCCTGACGAAAATATATGCTTATATTAATATGGAGTTAAATGAAAATGTAGACTTATTAGCCCATGTGAAATTTTAGACTCTAAACTATATGTGTTTCGTATGTCAACCCATATGGTTGTGCCGTTTTGACGTGATAGTCAATATTTGTTTCCTTAGGGCCCATGCTTCTTTTCAGGTTGATCGGTAATAAATACATAAATGTGCTATTTCAGACTATGAGTTATTTCTGTTTCAATTTTCTACCAAATTTGCTTAGTCTTTCCTACGTCACAGTAACCTATAAGTAACCGATTTGCTATTTCTGAGTTCACACTACGTGTGTTTCGAATTCCATCCAAATATGTTCAGCCGTTCCAACGTTGTCCTGTAAATATTATGAATGTCACTGTTTGGATGTTTGTTACGTAATACATAGAGTACTTATACATAGGCAAGTTTAGCCTATGTGTTCTTCCAGACTGTAATCTAATTCTATTTCAAATTTCAACCCGATCACTTGATACGTTCCGCCATGATTAAAGCGGCAATAGAAATAATACATCATCTGCGAAAATTTCAACTGTCTAGCTATCGCCGTTCTTGAGATACAGCCTGGTGACAGACGGACGGACGGACGGACGGACGGATAGCGAAGTCTCAGTAATAGGGTCCCGTTTTTACCCTTTGTGTACGGAACCCTAACAACGGTCTGCTTCGGTCACCGAAGCTAGTTGAACACTACCTTTAAATTTGAAACAGTATTTGGATTGAAACAATACGTTTTCTAATAAGTTACGGCTGGTCTAGTAAGTTACAGCTGACCTAGTCGGGAGAACGGCGACTGTCGATCCGGAGACCCAGGGTTCAAAACCACGCGCACCACTATCTTTTCAGAGTCATGTTCGTAATGCCGGTAATTAAAACGGTGAAGGGAAACACCGTGAAGAAACCGAAATATACCTATAATCTAAGTTCTAAGTCATATGTCATCCACCAACCGACACTGGGCCAGCGTGGTGGATTATAGTCTTGTCTCTCTCCTTGCGAGAGACGGCCCCGACGCCCAGCAGTGGGAACATTTAATGGGTTGTTTATGCTGCTACTTATTATTATGCTGATATGTTTTCTCCAAAATACAAAAATCTACTTCAATGACAGGTAGGTAATTTAATTCTGTCATTCGACTAAATTTTATAAGAAGGTATAACTACATATGTCGTACAGATAAATCTAAGCGGATTTTAGTTTTTTGTTGATATTTGAAAAACTACCTCCCTGTTTTCGATATCTAAGATCACCTCTGAAGTATTTTCTACCAAACAAAAAAGGAATTATCAAAATCAACTAACAATTAGCGGAGTTATCGCGTAAAATAAAACCAAATAAAAAAACATGCAACCCGATTGAGAACATCCTCCTTGTTTGAAGTCGATTATAACCGAATGATGTTTGTTTTTCCACAGGAAAATATATTTTTGACAATCATTTTGCTATCCAAGGCGACGCGATCACGTGGGCACTTTCTAGAATCTAGATATTCTGTGGATCGTCTGTGAGACACAGAATACTTAGAAGTTAGTATGTACCGAACGCGCCGCGCGTGTCGTTATTATTTAATGTTTGTGTAATTTCCGAACCAACAGACCGATATTGTTCAAATTTTGACGGGACAATACAAAAAATGTGGTCTTTCTAACAAAAAAAGAATTAATGAAATTAAACAACGCAAACATGAGTTACAACCAAATACACATTCTGACTTTCACCCCCTCCCGCAAGAAAACCGATCAGAATTTGGGGATCAAAAGTAGCCTACAGCAATATCCTTAGTATAAACTAAAATCATGCTAAGTTTCAGCTGAATTGAATCAGTAGTTTCGGCGTGATGCGTGATCCCTATACAGAAAGACAGACAGACAGACAGACAGACAGACAGACAGACAGATATGAAAGAAAAAAAATGCAGTTTCGCCATCAGTATCGACTATGGAGTGCCCCAAAAAAATATTTTTAAAATATCTTCAATGTACAGAATTCGACCCGTTACAGTTTTATTATAAGTATAGATAACAGTTAATTTTGCAATACATCATTTTCAATTAAATGTTGTAGTGGTAAGACTCTTTACAGAGTTCCTGGGGAAGTACCTACCACACATTTGCCAATTATTCTACCCCCTAGCAGTAATGCGAAATATTCAATGTGTTCCGGTTTGAAGGGCAATATTTTCAGAGAAATTATAGAGCATAGATTTAACACATTCTATATCTCTGGGTGGTTCTCTACTATTATTGGTAGGCTTAATTTTTTCTTCTTCTTGGTTTTAAGCCTATATTTATCTCGCATCGTATCATCCTGTGATCAGTATTAAAAATCAAGTTTTTAATTATATCAAAATTGTTTATATGTTTTGGTTCATTTGTAAGTATGTAGTCGATTTCGTTAAGTTGTTGACCACCAGGAGATCTCCACGTCCATTTTTTGTGTGGTTTGCAAGGAAATAGGCTGTTTACTAAGTAGTAATTATTTTCGAGTACCAAATCAACTAATATCTGACCATGCGGACTTCTTCTCCCATATGAGTATCTGCCTATGTTTTTGTTTTCGTTTTTGAGCTTTTCCTATTCTAGCGTTAAAATCACCAAGTACAATTGTTTTTTGCGTTTGTAGAGTCTAATGCAGATTGTACTGTGTGATAGAAATGATCTATGTCTTCATTGGAATAAACTTCTGTGATAGTAGTAGAAATAAAGGCTATTTTATTATATATCTCTGGGTGACCACATAGGTATTGTGTGTATTTGAGTAGTTCAACGCCGTTTGGTGTTTCTTATACCTACATACAATGAGCTGTACGCTGAGAATACTGCGTTCCATAGCCCGTTGGCGACCCTCTAGATCGGACTACAAAGCGTTGGCGGGACGACCTAGGCGAAAACCTGCAGAACTGACCTCTAATAGCACTAGGTAGAGACGAGTGGAAAGAGATTAGGGACGCATTTGCCCAACATTGGGCCAACATATCGCGCTCTTCATAATAATAAAATACACCATGTTATCGAAGCCAAACGAGTATCAAAAGAAAAAAAAATATTTCAGATTATAACCCTGATTAGCGCTCCGATGTCAAACTTATATCAAAATGAAATATTTTACGACGCGTGTCACAAGTTAGGAAACTTTTACAACGGTACATTCTCAGGAAAGCAAAAAGACGCTAACAACCAAAGTTGCTAATTCACAACTCAAATTAAATGCTAAATATTCACATATTAAGTTTTGGTGGGCAGGGCCGGACTTAAGGACGACGGGCGGGGGCATAGGAAATTGCAAATGTGTCTTAGTAATATTATCAATAGCAAAGTTTGGATGGCTGTTGTTCATTCACATGGGCATGTTCATGAAAGATCGCTGAAATTTGGAACACAGTTAGATTTATAGTCAGGAACACATAGACTACTTTTTGTTTCAAGAAAATAACGGGAACGGGAACTACGCAATGAAAGCGGCGGGGCTCTGCTAGTATAATGTATTTTTATGGACATTTCATTATAATGCAACAAATTAAGTTTTCAATTCAGCCAAATTAACGCCCGAAAGCTCAAGATGGTCAATAATCGGAAAAGATACACCTCGAAAAGTTCTTGAAAAAGGCTGTTGAAATTCACATTTTTTTTCTGGAGAACAGTCACGTCTGCGTCTTATCCTTGAGAAACTCCGGCGCTGAAAACCATTTAATACAATGATTGAATGACTACTCGTACGCATCACTACTTAAAAACCCAATATTCACTTTTGTAATAATAACGTTTAGGCTATGCGTTGCTTGACTGGGTTTTATCCGATGACTCAAATCTTGGTGGCTTCAAGCCGGGAGTCTGTTTTTTCTAGGTAAGCACGCTCATCGTAGATAACATCGTCGCTTAACGTCATGTAAGATGGCCGTCAAGTGTAAACTTATCATAATAAAAATAGCATCGATATATTTGCCCCCACTGTCCCAGCCATCGCGGCTAAGTCCATCCCTGTAGCCAGCGAGTAATATAGAAGTTCGCGCGACTTGAATCAATTTGGTCGTCTGGCGTCAAAGAAAGAATTTCTCATAAGCCGTGTAGAGGCGGCCGCGAGCAAGCGAGCTCTTGTTTCACTCACCTCGCTTCCACTCCTCAGTGGGCGACGGGCCCAGTGCGCGCCTGCCTCACCTACGCATTCCGAAACGATACTTGAGCACAGTTTTATCTCTTTGCGTTCGTTTGACGAAACGGAAGTGAGCAACGAACAATAGAAATAGCGAAAAACGTTCGCAGCGAAATGTTCGGAAAATAGAACGACTAGACGCTGAGAGACGACGTGACAAAATAGAAGATCCTTGTTTAAAGTCAATTGAAAATAGACGGGAATTTCCGTTTATACTTTTTGAAACATTTATTTTCCTAATGATTTTAAAGTGGTACGGCTCTCTGTAAAGTCCGCCTCGGGAGTAGGTATTTAACCTTAAATAACCTTTGCCATTTATTATACGACCAACCAGGAACATGCAAACATTACTGTGTTGCGTTTGAAGGGCAATGTTTCCAGAGACATTACTGGGCTAAGAGATAAAGACCTTATATCTCCGGGTGAAAAACGTAGTGCAGTGGTAATGATTGAGCCTCTTCACGTTGATTTTAGCCTCTAGGCTGCGAGCGTTGTGGCTTGGCTGTGTCATGGACAGGCATGTTGCTTACCATCAGGCACCCGTCCTACTCGTCACACTATAGTATAATACGAATACGTCAGTCCGCGTAGACATCCCGTCTTACGTATTGTGAGAACTGACAAGTGTAGTCGCGTGCTTGCCCCCGGCCCCCGGCGTCCCGCTCTTCCCCCTCTCGCCCCCGGAGGCGGGGCACCGGGATTTCTTTTCACACATGAGACTTACAGGATAATTCTCAGCTTCCCGGATAAATTGTAATGTCGAAAAATGGAATTGTGTAAACCGTAGTAATGTAAACGGATCGCATTGAAAATTAAAACACAAATTACAGCATGGAAAAGTAAATATATAATAGGCTTTATCACATAAACATAACGGGAAATACACGGGCGAAACCGCGGGACACTGCGAGTAAATATTTTAAATGAAAAATGAATTTTACAATTAATAAATCGCTCAATCCCGTCGTAATGGAACGGATTGAAATTTATAACACAGATAATATAATAGTCCAGATTGCACATAACACATTGTGCTATTTTTATTGTGGGAAAAACTAGAAGTCAGGAAGTGGTTCTAATGCAACAGGAATGTTAAACGTAATTACCGCGATGCCAAGTAGATCAATCTTTGCTCGATTTTTGAAAACCCTTTTGATAGCTTTTTGATGTTTGATTCTCCGTTCTGAGTTTCATGAAAATCGTTGATACTCGTACCGTTTCCGAGATGCAAATTCTATCCATACTAATATTATAAATGCGAAAGTAACTCTGTCTGTCTGTCTGTCTGTCTGTCTGTCTGTCTGTCCGTCTTTACCGCCTAAACCAACCAACAGATTTTGATGAAATTTGATACATAGATAGAATAGATCCCGAGAAAGGACATAGGCTACTTTTTGTTCCGAAGAAAGGGTTAAAATAAGGGATGAAAGTTTATATGTAAAACTTCGTCATTGTTGAAGAACTATGAAACTTTACGTCTAGATATTTAACACGAAACCATAAAATGTATATTTAAGCAGTTTTGTAGTTTCGAACTGTACCTACGGGGGTGGAATTGGGGGTGAAAGTCTGGAAGTTCAATATGACTACCATGAAACTTTGTATCTAGACACTTGAAATGGAGTCGATAAACGTTTGTTCCAGCAATTTTATAATTTCTAACTACTTATACGGGGATACTTATATAACCGCTTGATACACTGGCCGCTTTTCGCGTTTTACAAATTTGGCGGGAAAACGGGTGTCAGGTTACATAAGTGCGGTGTTTATGTTTCGGCATATGAAGTGCCACCTTACTTTTACCAGTTTGAGCCATTTACTCTCAAGAGCGTTTCAAGACGCTTCTAGCGGTATCATTTATTTATAATTAATGTACTTAAATAAATTCAAGACGGCCGCCGCTACAAAATGGCGGATAATTTATGTTTTATTAATCCCATCAATATGGGTATCAAATGAAAGGGCTCAACAAGCAGAATACAATATACTATTAAAAATTGAAATCCAAGATGGCGGCCGCTACAAAATGGCGGATAACGTAGGTTTTATCAATCCCATCAACATGGGTATCAAATGAAAGGGCTCAACAAGCAGAATACAATATACTATAAAAAATTGAAATCCAAGATGGCGGCCGCTACAAAATGGCGGATAGCGTAGGTTTTATCAATCTTATCAATATGGGTATCAAATGAAAGTGCTCAACCAGTAGAATACAACGTACTATATAAAATTAAAATCCAAGATGGCGGCCTCTACACAATGGCGGATAACTTAGGTTTTATCAATCCCATCAACATGGGTATCAAATAAAAGGGCTTGACAAGAAGAATACAGTGCACTATACAACCTCAATATTTAAGATGGGCGCAGCCACTAAATGGCGTATCAGACTATCAGACAGAATTTTTGATAGTCGACGAGATTTCCATGGTGTCTTATCAAATGTTATGCATGATGGACGCTCGATTAAGGCAAATTAAGAACTGCGAAAATGAGTTTTTTGGAGGAGTAAACGTATTACTTTTCGGTAATCTTTTACAACTGCCTCCTATAAAATGATCAGGAACACCTGTTTTCAATTCTAATACGAAATTATATATATGAAAGTAGCTCTCTCTGTCCGTTACCGCCTAACGCTTAAGCCACTTAAAGAGTTTGTTACAATTTGGTGCACAGATAGACTAGACTTAGGAAAGGACAACGGCGACTTTTTATCACAGAAAAAGAGTTGAAAAGAGTGGAAATGAGGAGTTTGGAGAAAAAGTGTGCATGGAAGGATCTTTGCACTCTTTGTATGCTATTTTAACCGACTTCAAAAAAGGAGGAGGTTATCAATCCAGTTGTATTTCAAATTGTGAATCAATTTAGATGGTTATTTTTTTGGTTGGTAGATTATAGCTCAGAGGTGGTCATATAAATTTTATCGAAATCAGTGGGGCGGTTTTTGAAATATGAACAACAAACTAAAATTTGCGTTCATGTAATCAGACGATATATCTACTAATATCTACTAAGACTCTAATAAAATTTGGTGGACCGTCCCAATATGATTTTAAATTAAAGTCTGTTTTGATTAATTTTTGAGAACATAGTTTTTTTGTAATTTGTCGTGTAAATTGTACATTTATTAATAAATATAAAACTTTGACTTAGACCGATTTTGATTAGGAAACGTGAATTTGTATGGCAGTACATACGAGTAGGTACTGCCTCAATTACTTTAATAAATATGTGGCGCGGACGAAGTCGCGGGTATAAGCTAGTATTTTATATAGACATACGAAATATTCAAAAATTGCTCATTGAAAGATATTAGATAGTATTAGATTCAGAGTCGCCGAAACATAAGAAAAACTATTTGCATGGGTTGGTGCTGCCCTCGCAAAGAAAGTACCCGCTAACGACGGGTACTATGTGTTTCTTTCGGCTTTGGTTGCAGAGTCAACACAAAATTTAGAAAACTAAGTTGTGCGAAAGGTCGACGCAGATATTACGAAAGTTCCCGGCGTTTCTTTGTTCCAGCGCCTTGCGCAACTTACTCGCGCGAGTTGGGAACTAGCCTCTTTATTGCCGCTGAGGTCGAGCTGCGGACACATCTGCGATAACTTTTTTAACAGTTTAGAGTGACGAGCATGGCATGTGCCTGATGTTACGCACGCCTGCTCATAACAGCACTGACACTCAGCTATGTGAACATGAAGAGTCAAACTGAACTAAAATGAAACCAAAACAAAATAATGTTCAAACATTACTGTTCAGCGGTAGAATAACTGGTAAAGATGTGGTACTTTTCCAGATGAGTAAAACGAACAAATGCTCCTATCACCACAATACACGACATGCTTTTCACGTTTCATTTCCTACTAATATGTATAAAGGTACCTACGAAAGTTTGTGTGGATAAATGTGTTTTACTCTTTCAACCATAAACTATTGAAAAGATCAGCAGAAATTATCTAGAATAACAAACACATGGGCTACTTCTCATTCCGATTTTTTCTGGGAACAAGGTAAACGCGGGAAAACCCGCGAGGAACCTCAGAGATATCTTTGGACAAACATGTAAGTTGGAAGTACCACACCTTTGCCAGTTATTCTACCGCCAAGCAGTAATGTGCAAACATTACTGTGTTCCGGTTTGAAGGGCAATGTTTCCAGAGAAATTACAGGGCTTAGAGATATAAGATCTTAGATCTCTGGGTGACAAGCGCAGTGCAGTGCTAGGTAATGATTTGGACTCTTCATGTTCCAATAGCTGCGTGTCACTGTGCTGTTACGTGTCAGGCATGTTGCTTACCATCAGGCACATGTCCTGATCGTCTCGTCACTCTTTATTAAAAAAAAAAATAACATTTAATAACACGTACATTCAAACACCAGTTTCATAATAAACGGTGTGAACACAGCCTAACCTAGGAATTACTTCATAAGTCTTAAGTCAGCGGAAGCCGAGTTAAACGCGGAACTTTTTGTTCGTTAGAGCTTTTTCACTTCGTTGCAAGTCCGACAAATAACCCGCGAGGGCGCGGGGAATCCGCCTAGTTACCCTCGGCGGTAATACAAGTGGTAGGTAGTGGCAATATAATTTGGTTAATGATTTTACTCTGAAAAATTAAATAAATTACTTTAATTCAAAAATAAATTCTCTTATTTTATAAAGTTACCTAATAGTGAAATATCATCAACGTATGTTTATTTATTGTTGATACGAGTATTAGAAAACAGTTTAACCGATTGCAATAACATTAACTCGTATATTCCGAGAGCTGGCAGCCAATTTGAAAAAGCAAAAGCAAAAACTAGTCTCATGACTCTCCTATCATACTCCACCACGGAGGTGCAGGCCCGGCTGATGAGTAGCGGGCAAAATGGATTTTACACGTAGGACAAAAAAAATGTGTCTTCAAATCGAGAGTGAATCGGTTTCTTCTAGGTAAACACGCTCCATCGTAGACCGCATCATCGTTTAACATCAGGCGAGATGGCTGTCAAGTGCGTAAACCTATAAAAGTTTTAAAAAAACATTACTTGGCGCGTTAGGGAAAAATTATGGAAGTAATTTTTTACGTACGTACCTACCAGAAGGACTTCATTGTGTCGGGGTTTCGTACCAGAGGGTACCAGCCTGTCAACATTTGTAGTGAACATTGTACCTAACTTCAGGTTAATACTTCTTGCTTCTTGAAGATATTATCTATTCCATGGTTGAGGTTAGCCTTCCTGGTACGAGGAATTAAGAGAAGATGTATTTACTTCTTGCATATTACTACACACACCTTTTTTAAAATAACTTCCGTCTACATCTCTAAGTTAGTAAACAATTTTTCCGAAGCCTTCCATTTCTTAAACTTAAGAGTTCATCGATATATGCCATTCGATTGCCCTCCCAAACTTCAGGCGCACGGAATTATGTCATCGTTGGGAAGAGTACGCTAACTCTTTCCGGTATAGTCGGTTGCAGGAAACGGTGATCGTCACACGTTTTTTAACCGACTTCCAAAAAAAGGAGGAGGTTATCAATTCGACCCCTATGTTTTTTTTTTTAACCGACTTCCAAAAAAAGGAGGAGGTTATCAATTCGACCCCTATGTTTTTTTTTTTTTACCGACTTCCAAAAAAAGGAGGAGGTTATCAATTCGACCCCTATGTTTTTTTTTTTTTTTTTTGTATGTTACCTGATTTCTCGAGAACCTTTTCACCGATTTTAAAATTTCTTTTTGTATTCTGATGGGTATGCTTCCCGAATGGTCCCATATAAATCTTATCGAAATCGGTCTAGTGGTTTTTGAAATATGAACCAAAAACTGAAAATTTGCGTACAATTATCTGGATGACGTAATTGTTGATTTCACAAAAGTTATGAATCTCGACCCTGTCAATACAAAATTGTGTATATGCTTTAATAAAAACATATTTTTAACCCCCGACCAAAAAAAGGGGTGTTATAAGTGACGTCGACGTCTGTCTGTGTGTCTGTCTGTCTGCTGTGGCACCGTAGTAGAGCTCAAACAAAGGGGCCGATTTCGATGCGGTTTTTTAAATTTCAATGTTAATACCATAGCAGATGTTCTTAGCTATGTCTGGTTAATGTCGATTCAATATAGTCGCCTCCACAAAATGGCGGACAAAATATTTCTTCACAACCTACCTTAATTTGGGTATCAAATGAAAGGGCTTGACTAGTAGAATACTGTAACAAGTTTCAAATCCAAAATGGCCGCCACGACAAAATGGCGAATTATATTATATTTTTCATTACTAACTCAATTTGGGTATCAAACGAAAAGGCTTGACTAGTAGAATACTTTGCACTATGAAAAAATTCAAATCCAAGATGGCCGCTTCCACAAAATGCCGAAAAACATTTCTTTTTTCACAACTCCCTTTATATGGGTATCAAATGAAAGGGCTTGACTAGTAGAATGTTGTACAGATAACAAATCCGAGGTAGTCAGGGTTTAATCAAATTTTTTAATTCTGTTCTTGTACACTAAAAGGGTAAAATAAACTATTTTCGTTAAAAAATTAAACCGACTTCAAAACCACAAATAGGCACTCAAAAGCGAAAAATAAACTAAAATCATTATTATAAGCGCTACTCACTCATCTATTTGAAGTCGGTGCCAGTCAGGTCAAAAAGTTAGTAGATTGATGCTATGTAGGCACAGATAAGTAGTATCTACCCTATACCTGTTAGATTTGACTGGCACCGACTTCAAATATATGAGTGAGTAGCGCTTATAATAATGATTTTAGTTTATTTTTCGCTTTTCAGTGCCTATTTGTGGTTTTGAAGCCGGTTTAATTTTTTGTACGAAAATAGTTTATATCTATCACTATTTGTTGCCAACAACCAAAATAAGTAGAAACACAGTTTACCTCGCCGCTAGCAATTCCAGGGGTCAAGTATACTGGTGTTGTGTAAACCACTCCTTAACTGTGGGCCTCATAACGAAGCTCAAAGTCACACAGCGCGCTATGGAGAGAGCTATGCTCGGAGTCTCTTTGCGCGACAGAATCCGTAATGAGGATATTCGCAAAAGAACGAAAGTGGCCGACATAGCTCAAAGAGTAAGCAAGCTGAAGTGGCAATGGGCAGGCCACATCGCTCGCAGAACCGACAACCGATGGGGAAGAAAGGTTTTCGAGAAGACGCACCGGAAGACGCAGTGTTGGACGGCCTCCCACTAGATGGACAGATGACCTCATAAAGGTCGCTGGAAACCACTGGTTGCAGGTTGCGCAGGACCGTTCGTTGTGGAAATCTAGGGGGGAGGCCTATGTTCAGCAGTGGACGTCTTGCGGCTGATGATGGTGATGATGATGTGTAAACCACTTACGCTACACACACAGACGCAGTTTGTTACCAATTTCAAGGTGCTTAGGGCACATCCAATGGTTTATGTCGATGTTAGAGTTCAATTTATATTTACTACATTTAAATTACTACCATCCTTTTCTGGCACATCTTCCGTCTCTGTCTGAGGATTTCGAGCCAAATCCTACGTGATACGGGATTTTTGTGATACGCGGGGCAAGGTGTCTTGATTCTTTGGCCTTTATTTTTTTTTTATTTACGACTAGCTGCGCTCTTCGGTTTTACCCGGCTCATAGATCGCATCATCGCTTAACATCAGGCGAGATGGCGGTCAAGTGCGAACCTATTACAGTTAAAAAAAACCGCGTAGTGTCCGTTCCCGTTATTACTCCGAGATAAAAAGTATTATTCCAGAGTATAACCTAATTGTGTTCCATATTTAAGCCCGATCAGTTCATACTTTACGACGTGATTGAGCAACAAACATCCAAACATTCATACAATGGCATTTATATTATTATAGTTGGATATGTTTACATACGACTGACAACCCGCCCGATGCTAAGCGACGATGCGGTCCACAGTGGAGCGTGTGTCCCTAGAAGAAATCTATTCACTCTTGGTTAGTAAAGACTGTAATCACAAACCCACAAAGCACACCACTTTACACGGCTGCGCCTTGTGTAAATAGTGAGGAGAACCAGAAATGGAAATGGAGAAGAAGAAGACTTTCTGCTGACTATTATTAATTGTCAAATTAATTGTCTCGCCAGATAATTTGCAAGTACCTGGTTGACCGAGCCTTGCTCGGTTTTTTTAAATGATATTTAGGCAGGTACGAATTACGTAGTGATGACTTACTTGAATTAAATGCGTTTATAAAAGGCTCTAAGTATAAGATTTTCTCAGAAAAAAAAATAACAAAAAGAAAAAATCCCGATAGAAACCATCAGGATTCGAACCGAGGCCTGTTGACTCCGAGGGCGAGCATATTCCTTCTGCGCCATTTAGACTTAAAGTATTCTAATGACATTGTAGGACTTTTTCATTGTCTAAAAACGCACATAAAATGAGGTTTAATAAAAATAAAACCTAGCTAGATCGATTTATCGTCCCTGAAACCCCTGTATACATAATTTAATGAAAATCGTCGAGCCGTTTCCGAGATTCAGATTTTCTATATATATACCTATATACCTACAAGAATTGGTCGTTTAAAGGTATAAGATTTAAAATTTATGTTATTTAGTTGTACTACTATTTTATTTTGGAATGTATTAAAAGCAGTGAACTTCGTAAGATAGTTAAGTCACAATTTGGTACCAAAAACTCTATTATTTAATTCTTTAGTTTTCCAAATTAGAAATTTAATCCGTTCAGGCATTCTGACGTGACTGAAACATCCACACCTTCGCATCTTTACTATATTAGTAGTTAGGATATTTTAAAGATATTAACTAGTGTATCTTTCAGCTCGCGACTAATGAGAAAATGTTCCCTGAGGAACTCTGATTCTTTATGTGTTATTTCAAACTATTATAATGTAATGGAGATTTATTTTTAAGCAGTTTTATATTTAAGGGTAATTTCAGCTCGAGCCTATTAAATAAATAAATAAATAAATATTGGTGGACAATTTACACACAACACCATCTGACCCCAAACTAAGCAAAGCTTGTGTGATGGCAGCCAGATAGCTGATATAATACTTATATAGTTTTAAATACATACTTATTATACATAGAAACACCCAGACACAGTGCAAACATTTGAATTCATCACACAAATATTTGCACTGGGTGGGGATCGAACCCACGACCCTCGGCTTCGCAGGCAGAGCTACTACCAACTAAGCCACTAGGGCAGTCATATTAGTTCCTACAACGTCATTAAAGTACAATAATCGAAGATCACATTTATTATACCTATTGGTATAATTTATACTATAGAGTAGTACCTCTATAAAACTAGACATAGTGGCCGGCAAACAAGTTGACCATAAGTGACGTGGAAGGGGAAAGTTGGAGGGAAAGTTGGAAAGGGAAAGCGCATGTGCACTTCCACCAAAGAGACCTTACAAGAACAAAATTAAACATTTTGAGTAACCCCCGACTACCTCGGATTTGTTGTCTGTACAACATTCTACTAGTCAAGCCCTTTCATTTGATACCCATATTAAGGGAGTTGTGAAAAAAGAAATATAGTTTGCCATTTTGTGGTGGCGGTCATCTTGGATTTGAAATTTGTTATAGTGTATAGTATTTTACTAGTCAAGACCTTTCATTTGATACCTATATCGAGGTAGGTTGTGAAGAAATATTTTGTGGAGGCGGCCATTTTGAATCGATATTAACCAAACATAGCTAAAGAACATCCGCACTGATATTAACCTTCAAATAAAAAAAATCGCATCGAAATCGGCCCATCCGTTTGAGCTCTACGGTGCTACAGACAGACACACACATAGACAGACAGACAGACAGACACACAGATAGACAGACCGATAGACAGACAGATAGACAGACAGACATCGACGTCAAAATTATAACACCCCTTTTTTGTCGGGGGTTAAAAATGTTTATGCGCAGCTAACTTCATTGGGTCAACGTGTTTGCCGGCAACTATAATAATAAAATGACGAACATAATAATATATCCATCCGCTCCAAACACCCGTAAGACACACGGGACTAACATGCGTACGCAAGTAAATCTACCGAACAAAGGTATCCAGTATTCCTGTATTGACGTAATTCCGGGGTAATAAATAAATCATTTTAAAACAACAACAAATATTAAAAATAACCTCGTTATGAGCTCTGTTATTCACTAGTGCCATAAAACGTTCCCGCTGACGTACTTTTACTATTATATATATGTATATGTGAAAGTTTGTATGTTTGTTGTCCGATTATGTTGCAACGGCAGAACGGATCAGATTTAAATTTGGAACTGTTACAATGTAGTGTGGAATAGGAATGTTAACAATATTTCGGAACAGCTTTTATTTTGAAGATTGGCCGTTGCTTACCGTAAAAAATAACATTTTATTTTAAAATATTAGTATTTTCGATGAATTTTGAATTTTGCCGCTAAAACACTAACGACTGACATTACGTCACTAGTCGCAAAACATTGGTCTCGATTCATGACTGTATGTCAGTTAGTCCAGACTGTATGTGTTTTCTTATCATAATTTGAATACAAACAATCAAAATCGTCGTCGCTAAGATCGCAAACTATAATAAAAATGCAGAAAAGTAAACAGTTTATTCAGTTTTGACAGTTTGTTTTGCGACAAGTGACGTAATAATTCATATTGTTGTTTGCAGTCACGTGACAACAGATAAAAAATATGGCATTTAAAATCATTTATAATAAATTTACTACGTAATATTAAATTATGATAATGTGATTTTCGATATTTTATTAATGCAAACTATCATAAAATTAACATAAAACATTAATGCGTGATTTGTGTTAACATCCCTTATTCACAGTAAACTACGCGGGTAAAGCCGCGGAACGCTCCGAGTTATCATAAGTATGAAAGTGTGGGTGTTTGTTGCTCAATCACATTGTAACAACGGAACGAATTGGGCAGACATTTGTTTCAGATCAACTCAGATATTTTTGATACAATATACGCATGTGTATTATGTTTGACCATGATAATTTGTCGCAGCGTCACGGTGTGATACATTTACCTAGAACGTAGATAGAGAACGTAGCTGGAACGTAGATAGAGAACGTAGCTGGAACGTAGATAGAGAACGTAGCTGGAACGTAGATAGAGAACGTAGCTGGAACGTAGATAGAGAACGTAGCTGGAACGTAGATAGAGAACGTAGCTGGAACGTAGATAGAGAAAGTAGCTGGAACGTAGATAGAGAAAGTAGCTGGAACGTAGACAGAGAACGTAGCTGGAACGTAGATAGATAGAAACTCTTTTTATTGCGACACAAACAAATTAAAATATTACAAATACAAACAAAAATCTTTATTGCTGTTTGTAGGTAAAATAAGCTGATACAAAACATTTTAAAAATTGTCCCATACAAACTGGCCTCTGCGAGAGACGTGCAAAAAAGTACACTTGCGCCGCGTCTATCAATGTTTTGTTATGACTTTGTCACGTTAAAATATAGTCCAACCGACTTTACAGACAACCAAATTTTAAGCTCACAAATTTGATCTAAATCTGAGCTGGTACAACACATTTTGGACAGGTGGTGTGTGGCAGGACAACGCGCAGGATACAACTAGTCTTCAATATACTGTCGACATCGCCAGAGACAGACATAATACGTTCCATTTAATTGAAATATGAACAGTTTGCAAGCATTCCTGGCCCGCTAGTGTATAACAAAACAATCCATTCCTGTATTTGCAAAACAATGGCTAATATTCCGGGTACCGAGCGGCGTGGTTGGAACGCGAGCCGGCGCCGGCGGCGGCCGTCGGCGCGCTACCAGAAATATGTTTACACCAATTTGCTTTCGACGATCCCATTTCTGGTGTTCCCTGAGTGGATATTCCCTTATCCTACTAACGCGAAAGATTGTAAGAATGTACGTTTGCTACTCTTCCATGCAAAACTACTGACGGGACTTGGTTGAAATTTGATGCGTAGGTAACGGTGGATTAAAACATAGGCTATCGTTTAGCCCGGGCAATTAACGAATTAATACCAAACAACAGAACGTGGTACTAACACAAAGGCAAAAACTAAGGAGCATCTACCAAAATCATAGGTTTACTTTCCTTATTATCGAAGGTAGAAAGCTAGACACTAATTTGTAGGATTTTGATTAGATGCAAATAAGTATTATATTCAAAGTTTATAAAAATATCCTTGAATACAGCAGTAGTATTTGGCGGAAATAAATAAAGGGGAAAAACGAATAAGCTGCTTTTAGCAACTCTAACCGCAACATCTCCAGAACATTGCCCTACAAACCGGAACTCAGTAAAGCTGCCCATTACTGTATGACTGTAAATGAACTGGCAAAGATGTGATTTTCCCGAGCGGATTTTGCTTTTGTATTTGGATTTTGGATTGTGGTAGGACTGTTTTCCTACCAACATAGCAATCAGTGTATTGTATCACTATCGGTCCGCCCCGAGTTCGACCGCTATCATATACCTCTATATCCTATAGCACTCAAGAAACACGCTAAAATCCAACGATGAAAGAATTTCTGATATCGGTCGAGTAATTCCTCGAATTAGCGCCTTCAAACAATTAAACTCTTGAGCTTTATAGTAGTTATAATATAATATAATACAATAAAACATAATACAGCTTTATTTATAATAGTGTAGATGGCATAGATTATTTTATTACCGCCTTCGAGCAATTCATAAAAAAAGTTAGAAGTATTTATACAGATCAAAAAATTACGTTATAATATAACACATAATTTAACACATGAAAGGCGCGTAATTTCACGGCACATAATATAGTTGATCTGGTGTCGTAAATAACCTCATAGGCCGGTGACAAATCTGACACTACCTAATTACAAACGCTACGGACGCGCTCACACGTCCGCTCGTAAATAAATGTTCACACTTCATAGAAATGCAAGCTTAGTGAGTTATATATTACACGAATATTATACAAGTTTATTACTATAGATTGATGTGATGTGGTGGAGATTTCACACACAGCACCATCTGACCCCAAACTACGAAAAGCTTGTTTTAAGGAAGCCAGATAGCTGATATATAGTTGTAAGCTGTAATTCATATTTATTACAAATAGACGATAGATGAGATCAGTGCCGGATTAAGCCAGCGCGGGGCCTGTAGCAATTTCTGTCAAGGGGCCCTTGGTTTGCTTAGGTTTAGGAAGGGAAGGGTCAAGTTATGCAAGATATTTTCGCTACATATTTACAGTCAGACAGACGTCGGAGCGCGGGGCCCCTAGCTTGCGCGGGGCCCGTAGCATTTGCTACTCTTGCTATATGGCTAATCCGCCACTGGATGAGATACAGTTTCAGGATTAGAAGAGGTATCGAAACTAAAAAATTGTAAATTTTAGTTTTTGACGTGACAATGTCTAATAAATCACACACATGCACACATGCACGAAAAAGTGTCCCGTAATGTCCCGTTACGCCGCATCTATCAATGTTTTGTTATGACATTGTCACGTTAAACTATCGTCTGTAACCAACCCCCCTCTTCAACTTGCACTCAGTTGGACACCCTACAAATGCATAGTGCTGAATCTTATTATTTTATACCCTTCTATCATCCTACATAGGTCTCATGGTGGTTCATATGACCCATACATTTTGTTCACGGGTCTGCAGTCTATAATTGATTTGTGTCCTTACTTCTAGGAACTAATTCCGAACAATTGCTACTAAAATTACTAAAGTCGCATTATGTGGGCGCATCAAGTAATTACGAAAATATAAAAGCAATCGCAGATGCCATCAGCAGCATCGCAACAGTACGATCAACTTATCTGTGGAATATAGCCATGGCGCCACGATCGAAAAACGTTGTCATCTTATACATGATTAGACAACTTCTGTGTATGTGATCAGTTGGCATCAGTAGTTCTGCTGTTGACCGTTCTAAACCTAAGTTGGTGGGATTATACTTGACAATTTAACATTCAATCCAAACACCCCATTATCAGCAGGGGCAATACGTTGTGAGATAAATCAGAATGGCGGGAGTAGCGGCGGTCACGCGCCGAGCATTCCTCGACGGCTTCTGGGAACCAGGTGTCAAAAACAATCTAGAAGCTATTCTGCTGAATTCTAATGTGACAGACGTTAGCCAAAATGTTGGGGATCTCTGTTTATACAAAAAACAGAAGTGTGGCACTCGGGGACTGCCGCGGTAAAGCTATAGCATGTTGCATGCATTTTTATCAACATAAGCAACAAAAGTGACATTTGTTTACCATAAAAAATATCACGGGAAATCCGTTAAGTTGGCAACACTGCTAAGAGCATTTAGTCTGTAAAGCTAATACAAATAAAATTCAAAGTCGAATCACCGAGTGGGGAGGACGGCGTTACGGTCTTCCATCCCTCTTTCTTGTGAACATAAGAAAGAGATGCACGATCACTAAAATTCGGTCCGCAGGCCCGCAATAAAAGCTATGCAATAGCTTAAAAATTCTATGCGGATGAGAGAATCGCTGTTAAAAATTATAATTTTAGATGGTAAATGAGAATAGATATTGACTGAAGACTTTTTATAGTGTAGCGGTACGAACAAGACATCCGAATGGTGGTAAGCAATACGCTTGACCTTGCCAGCTGGTGTCAACAACTATTGAACACGAAGTGTCCAACTCCCTGTTTTCGTCACCCATATGTGTTACCTCCACGCCCGGCCCCTCCCTGGAAACATTGCAGGAGCGGAAACTGCGCGGGGAACACCGCGGGCCGCTGCTAGTTGGATAACAAGAATGAAAATATGATATTCACCATTCCTTTTCCGAAATCCCTTTGGATAATATTTCTATATTAAAAATGATATTCACCATTCTTTTCCGAAATTCTTTTGGATAATATAGAAATATTATCAAAAGAAATTTCGTTCCTACCTAGTGAAACTAGTGTACCTTCACTAAGTAGGGACACTAGCATAGTGTCCCATGATACCACATCTTTTTTTAATTATGAATATCATAATTTCATTCTTGTACACAATTTCTAATAAAACATACCCTAATTTTATTGTTCATGATACGATAATCTGAAAAATTAAATTGTTTATTTTTCTTACGTTTTGACATTTATATCAGTTCAGTCGCGGAACTAAATCCCCTATCATCTCCAAGCCTTGCGTAAAGAACTTCATTCGAAAAAATATCAGTCGAAACATCAGCCGTCTAGCCGTCTAAATATCAGGCGAAACATCAGCCGTCTAGCCGTCTAAATATCAGGCGAAACATCAGCCAGTCTCAGCGTCTAAATATCAGGCGAAACATCAGCGGTCTAAATATCAAAACATCAGGTCTAGCCGAAACATCAGCGAAACATCAGTCTAGCCGTCAAATATCAGGCGAAACATCAGCGGTCTAGCCGTCTAATTATTAGGCGAAACATCAGCCGTCTAGCCGTCAAAATATCAGGCGAAACATCAGCCGTCTAGCCGTCAAAATATCAGGCGAAACATCAGCCGTCTAACATATCAGGCGAAACATCAGCCGCTAAATATCAGTCTAAATATCAGGCGAAACATCAGCCGTCTAGCCGTCTAAATATCAGGCGAAACATCAGGGCGAAACATCAGCCGTCTCAAAATATCAGGCGAAACATCAGCCGTCTAGCCGTCTAAATATCAGGCGAAACATCAGCCGTCTAGCCGTCATCAGGCCATCAGCCGTCTAGCCGTCTAAATATCAGGCGAAACATCAGCCGTCTAGCCGTCTAAATATCAGGCGAAACATCAGCCGTCTAGCCGTCTAAATATCAGGCGAAACATCAGCCGTCTAGCCGTCTAAATATCAGGCGAAACATCAGCCGTCTAGCCGTCTAAATATCAGGCGAAACATCAGCCGTCTAGCCGTCTAAATATCAGGCGAAACATCAGCCGTCTAAATCCTAATCTACTTCTTCCTCTTCCTTATTCTGAAATCTCTCATTCCATCTTAGGGTTGCCTGGAAGAGATCGCGATTAGTGATGAGGTCGCCAATTGGTACTTTATTTTGTTTTGTTAAAACTTTTGTTTATTTTTTTTATTAAGTGCAATAAAGAGTTAATCTATGTAATCTATCTACTCATTTATTGTATTTTACGCGCAACGAAGTTTGCCGGATCAGGTAGTTTATAAAGTAGGATTATGGCACTGCAAACATTTATATAATCTGATTGTAAATGTTGTATACAGAACCATCGCTCTCTTGTCGTGGCGTGGCTTGGCAGACGTTTAAATCATTTCATTCGTCGTTCGTTTAGCCGATTACCATTCGCTAAACGAGACAAATTTTAATCGAGCCAGGCAGTTATGCAGTTAGTGTGCCGAGCGCGGCGTTATATGCGCTATTGTATGCTAATACATGATTTAGATGGTTTTCTTATAAAAGCCGGGGTTTCATTATTGTTACAATATTGTTACTAACTCCTATTATATTAAAAAAATGCGTGTGAATCAGCAACAGAAGTTAAAACTGACTCGGCAATCGTAATTCATATTGTAGGTAATACGACTAGTTTTTGCATTTTTACCCAACTGCGCGACGCAAAGGAGTGGTAATTTATTTTAGCAAATCCAGACTCCGGGATCCGTGACCTCTGTCATATGTGTTCTTTTTTACATATCTCGGGTTAGGAAAATAAAATTGAGGTGAGTATTAGAGAACATTTTCAACCTAATTCTAGCGCTCTTTTGTCCGATTGTGCTATTTTCTAAGGCACCTTCTCCCAGTTCAGAACCTCCATCACGACTGCATTTCTGTCCCTGATGGCCATCTGTAGGTTGAACTCTCGGATGGCCTTCGGTGTTGAAGCCAACGCTCGCCGTACGAACCGACCGATGGCGTCGTCGGTGTCGATACTAAATAATGATATATATAATTATTATGGATCATATTATGAATGAGAAAGAATTTAAAAATCTAAGATTTATATTTTTTTATTCTCTAAATGACAAATTATTTAGTTTTGTATTCTACAAAGAATAATAGATAATAACAAGTTTTACATAGAGTAGCTGACTAATCTTTCTCGACTGTATCTGGTACACACGGGGAACCCCCGTTTTCGCCCGATCGAGCAGTTTACTTCCGAGCATGACAATCAACCTCATTGACAGCCTGTGTCAAACAAAAGTCTGTGGGGTGCATCAAAAGAATTTTCAATTCAAAAATAAAAAAGTTTTGTACTTGACCACCATCTAGTTTCACTCATCCAAAACGTGTCTAACGCACACAGCACAAGGCATGTCCATATGCCACTACGCCGCTACGCCGCCACGCCACCGCCCGCCCCACTTTAGATGTAGTTGACAGAAACGCATAAGGTTTTTCCCCTACTAAAAAACAGAACACGGCAAGAAATTTTCACTGCAAAAAATCTCACTTCACATTATAAATATGGTTTCCTCAAATAATTAAATTGTAGAAACGAGCGTCCAAACACAAGTTCCGGGTGTCCGCGAACTAAACTGTTTGTGTAATTCCTGCGGAAAGGGAGCCAAGTCGGAAGGGAAACTTATCTTTCGCGCTTGATGGTGGTGTTAGTATTGTGGGCGCTTTGTGGGCTTTATACAAGACTTTCTTATTTCAGCGCGTGGCCTTTCATTGTCGTATTTATTCTTTATAATTTGTTTAGTCCTCTTTTCGTTGGCGTTTATTTCGTGATATTAACACACGTCATATTGTTTTTTTTACGTGACAACGTGTGATAAATCGATGAACGCCGGCTGCATGCACGAAAAATTGTCCCGTTACGCTCATTGTACGGTTGCGATGCATCTGTCAATGTTTAAACGTTAAACTATAGTCCGTATAAACAAACCTCCTTTAAGACAACCAATTTTTTTTAATAAAGAGTGACTAGACTAACAGTACATGTTCCTGATGGTAAACAATATGTCTGCTGCATAGCAGCACAGCGACACACAACTATTGGAACATGAAGACTCCAAATCATTACCTAGCACTGCACCGCGCTCGTCACCCAGAGATCTAAGACGTTATATCTCTAAGCCCTGTAATTTATCTGGAAACATTGCCCTTCAAACCGGAACACAGTAATGTTTGCGCATTATTGCTCGGCGGTAGAATAACTGGCAAAGGTGTGGTAGTTCCCCAGGCGGACTCTGCTAGGAGTCCTCCCACTACAAAAATTGTTTGATGAAAAGCACCGAGCTCACAGATACCTTTTCCAGCAACGAAGTATTACAAATAGAAGCGTTATAGTCTAACAATCATGCAATAAATCACAGCGGAACTTGCACACATACACATATACCTACATTTCCATTTGTATTAATAAATAAGACGCGGAAGAAAGAGACAACATATCCAGAATATCGGTAGTTGGAAAGGAAAAGATATAGGTTTAGCAAACAGCATCATACCACAACACAATCTGCTGCCATGCTACTAATCGGGAGGTTTACCGCCGAACGAAACATGTCTTAGCTTTGATATTTCTCTCTCTTTTCTTTCCGGTTGAAATGATAGAGATCGCAATACAATGGCAAAGCGAAAGTCGATTTAGTTAGAAGGCCGATTCTCTCTTACACTCTCGTTCTAATCTGACTATATCCATCTCGCTCTATCCATTCGTAGGAATAAACAACCAAATTAAACAACAAATAATTTGAAAAATAATTACAGTGTTACTTACGCATGAAATGAAACATTTTCTCTTTAACAGTTGCAGTATAATTTTTACAATGTCTATAAACACAGGATGGCATTTTTCCTTCTCTTCACATCACAATGTTACCCGAAAATACCTGCAAGCGATACGGACTGCTCTCGACACTGGAGAGTGCATGACTGAGCCCGGCTAAGGTAATTACCTCGGTTTCGTCTTGCCAAAGTTTTGCTCGAGGAACTCGTCTATTAATAATAGGTCATTGTTTTCCAGTAATGATACCGCTAATCAGTAACGTGGAAACATCACTGAGTTTCTATTTGAATGAATGAAAGACAATTCTTTGTTGCTCACACTAATAAAATAGTACATACAATGTTTACATTGAATTGGTGATGGGCATCGTGGGAGCGGCGTACAAACGACGGTAGGAGACTGTGAGAGACGCGCAGGTAGCCGGGTGCCTTGTTCTATTATTGGCATGCTTGCGGGTTTGCTTTTAAAAGTGAGTACCAATGGCTGGATGTTACCACAGACTAGGGCGCGGAGACAGGCGTGCCGTGGCGTTTTCGCGTAAGAAGGCGAGAGCATCCCGTTTTCCCGCCGTAAACGGAAAAGATGACACCTTGTTAAGTTTTACGTAGTCAAAACACCGCTTGTGGAATCGACTTTGTTATAAGCCTACGGAGAGGTTTTTGTCTGTTTTTGTGATGAACGGCGGCTTTGGAATGCGTTTTCAGAGTGTGATTTTCCCGATGTTTAAAGTCATAGTGTCTTGCAATCGTGAGTAAATTGTTTTTTCTTGGTGAGCGTATATTATAATGGATGGAACGCACTGATGTTAACATCAGGCGAGAAAATAAAATAAGGTACAGAAGTAAAAAAAAGTGGTTGTCTGTAAAGTCGGTTGGTTTACGAACAATAGTTTCACCTGACAACGTCATAACAAAACATTGATAGATGCGGCGCAGGCGTATCTTATACCTTTAAACGACCAATTCTTGTAGGTATATATATATAAAGAATCTGAATCTCGGAAACGGCTCGAACGATTTTCATGCAACTATGTATACAGGGGGTTTCGGGGACGATAAATCGATCTAGCTAGGTTTTATTTTTTAAACATCATTTTGTGCGCGTTTTTAGACAACGAAAAACTCCTACAATGTCATTAGAATACGATAACTTATTTCGCTACTGTTCTTTAAGTCTAAATGGCTCAGACGGAATATGCTCGCCCTCGGAGTCAACAGGCCCCGGTTCGAATCCTGATGGTTACATTCGGGGTCATTTCTTTTTGATCTTTTATTTCTGAGATTTTTTTACTTAAAGCCCTCTATAAACGCATTTAAACCGAGCAAAGCTCGGTCAACCAGGTACTAATAAGCTTAACGGGACAATGAGCGTAACGGGACACTTTTATGCGCATGCAGCCGGCGTTCATCGATTTATTAGACGTTGTCACGTCAAAAATCAACAAGTTAAACTACTATCGGGATTGCTCATGATTGAACGAAGGCACGATGTGCTTCTCAAATTGACATCAGGTGTCAGCGAAGCTATGTGCATGTTCCATTCGCTTTTAAAAACATGTAAAATCCAATCTAATTTTGTATGAATACTTTCCACAACGCCATTTCAATTTATTTATTTTGTAAACGTATAGATACAACCTATTCCCGAGCCATGATGATAAGTTCGACCTTTGAAGCCTGTAATTACTGACCTTTCTCTAGATATCGGCTCAAGTGCGACCTCTCACTGTTACACCGTTTACAGTAATTATGAGTTGTACGTAATTATGTAGATTCCTGTAATTATTGTTTATAGATTTTATAGACCAAGAGCCGTAATTATCGGACAATTATTTTGTTACTATCGGCCGAGTAATCGATGTTTTGCGAGCTTTGGTTCCTACGATATTGTGTCGTACATAATCTTTTTTTACTTTACATTATAATAATAATATTTAAATACCCTGCACCACGGTGTTTTTCGTAATTCTTGGAGAAGCCCCAACCCATTTTAACTATTTTGGATCAACTTCAAAAAGGCGATTCTTATCTTTAATTCTTTGATCATCAAAAAAGAAGTCTATCCGATTTCTCGAAAGGTCCTATAAATTTTATCGTACCAAAATCAATGGTGCGGTTTTTGTGATACCCAAAAATAAATATAAGTAGATTTACAATCCATATCTACTAATTATTAAGCACCAACGCGCCGCAACGCCACACTCGACCGGCGTGGTGGGTTATGGCCTTGACTCGCTCCTTGCTAGAGACGACCCGAAGTCCCAGCAATTTTGGAACATTTAGTGCGCTGCTTAAGCATACTTATTATTAAGCTGAAGAGGTTTTGTTTGACCGCGCTAGTCTCAGGAACTACCAGCATTTAAAAATTCTGTCACCTTTGGATATGCACCTGAGCGGCAGTGTATTTTGTATCACGAGCGTAGCCAGGGCAAACTACTAGTATTGTATCTAAATACCAGTTTCATAATAATCCTATTACATAAAAGTACTAATTTAACGAGTTAAAACTGGCCACTAGTTTAATCTCATAATGTCATAACAATACATGTGGTATCTTCAACACAGCTCTTCATTAAAACGAAATCGAAGCGTCTGTTCGTAATGTTACAACAGCTTTACACTACGTGCATACGAAATTATATCTTTGACTCCACGTTTGTGATAAGAACGTCTAAGTTGTGGAATGCGTTGCCTGAGTGGGTTTTCCCTGATGGTTACAATCTTGGTGTCTTCAAATCGAGTGAATCGGTTTTTTCTAGGTAAGCACGCTCCATCGTAGATCTCATCATCGCTTAACATCAGGCGAGATGGTGGTCAAGTGCGAACCTATTATAGTTAAAAAAAATAAAAAATCTAGACACGCGGTGGCGTGTCAATCCAATTACGAGTAGATACTTGCACACACGTAAACAACCCACTAAATGTTTTTTTTTAACTATTATAGGTTCGCACTTGACCACCATCTCGCCTGATGTTAAGCGATGATGAGATCTACGATAGAGCGTACTTACCTAGAAAAAACCGAGTCACTCTCGATTTGAAGACACCAAGATTGTAACCATCAGGGAAAATCCACTCAGGCAACGCATTCCACAACCTAGACGTTCTTATCACAAACGTGGAGTCAAATCTCTTCGTTCGCGTTTTTGGAACATCAACCATGAAACGATGTCGCCCTTTTGTGGAACGAGAAGTCCGATAGAAGAAAGGGCAAGGTGGTATTAGATCATGCAGATCAGTCGCACACTCTCCGAAGTGTATCCGATAAAAAACCGATAAGCTAGCGATTTTGCGGCGATGATCAAGACTTTGAAGTCTTTTACGCACAAGAGTGTCATTGCCTATGAGTCTTTTGGCACGTCTCTCAATAGATTCCAGAGTCCCCAGCTGATACTTAGCCGATCCATCCCAAAGGTGCGAGCAGTACTCCACTGTTCCCACTGCTGGGACTCGGGGCCTTCTCTCACAAGGAGAGTCAAGGCCATAATCCCCCACGCTGGCCCAGTACGGGTTGGTGGATGACACATGACTTCGAAAGATTCTAGATACATGTTGGTTTCCACACAATGTTTTCCTTCACTGTTTTAAGTTAGCAGCATTACGCATCAGACAGTCAGTGGTGCGCGTGGTTTTGAACCCGGGGGGCTCCGGACCGGCGCGGCGGTCGTCGTTACTTGCACAAAAGCACCAGTTTAAATAAAAATGTATATCCGTCTGTTCCGGCTGATCTCTGAAAAGGCTAGACCGATGTTAGGTAGGTTATGTCATAAAGAATAACTTAGGCCACTTTCATAATAAGTTCTAGTTCATAAGTTCTACAAAAAAAATGTGTGTGTGTGTGTATGTGTGTACACTAGACACATAAGAAGTGAAACTTCTTTATGGCCTTATTTTTCGAAAAATGATCTACATGCAACTTTCTAGAAATTGGTTAAATAAAGTTAAATTAGATAAAGTTTAAACAAAAGGATTTTATTATCATAGACATGAATACAAATAATACAATTATTTCACTTTACCTTTTTGCTACTAAGATTATTACAGCATTTCATTAATTGTAATAGAATTATTACTATCATTGTCATCGTTATAAGAATAAAATATAATATAATACAGTCAAGTAAATATCACTAATTTCGAAATTAGAATTAGAATTAAAATAAAGCCTTTGATTTTGTTGATCACTTTAGTATTGATATATTATTTATCACGTCGCTATTGTGTTTCAGAAATAAAAAACATGGCGCGTAACGGAAAAATGTGACTGTAAATTTTTTTCCAACGCCGATAAAGAAGTTTCACTTCAATAAAATCACTTTTAGAACACTTTTAAAAAAAGAGCTTAGAAAATTAGACAGCGGCACATAATTATACCAATAAGAAAGTGTGATATAGGTGGTGCCGCGGCTCCGCTCGCGTGTGCCGGTGGCGAGCTCTCGTGAAATGTTGTAAGTTGCATAACTAATGGCGTTTAGCTATTTCCAACTCCATAATGGGAGCTCACCACAGAACGCAACCCATTCAATAAAGCAGAAGGGTAAAGTGCTTACCATCATATTTTTCTATAAAATTATCTATACGAAGTGACGTCATCAGTGTCAAACAGACAACAGCGGCTTGACGCTGTGCTAACAGTCTTACGCTACATAGGAGAAATCTTAGTTAAAGAATAAGTAAATATATCAGGTTAGATCGGTTAAGTATCAGCTGGAGGCCCTGGAATCGATCGAGAGACGTGCCAAAAGGCTCATAGGCATTGACAATCATCTGCGAAAAAGACTACAAAGTCTTGATCATCGCCGAAAAATTGCCAGCTTGTCGGTTTTTTTATCGGACACACTTTGGAGAGTGTGCGACTGATTTGCATGATCTAATACCACCTTCCCTTTTTTCTATCGGAATGCTCGTAGCTCGAAAAAGCGACATCGTTTCATGGTTGATGTTCCAAAGACACGAACGAAGAGATTTGACTCTACTTTTGTGATCAGAACGTCTAGGCTGTGGAATACGTTGCCTGAGTGGGTTTTCCCCGATCGTTACAATCGTTGTGTCTTCAAATCGAGAGTGAATCGGTATCTTCCAGGTAAACACGCTCCATCGTAGACCGCATCGTCGCTTAACATCAGGCGAGATGGCGGTCAAGTGTAAACCTATAAAAGTTAAGAAGAAAAAAAAGGTTTTTTCGCTCGTTTCCTTTGTACCAATCATAAGCAGATGACGTGCATACTTGCTTTGGCAACAGAGTGATGTGCCGACAAAAAATATGACACTTCCACAAGAGCGACAAGGCAACAGCGATTACACCCGTTATTTCGGTGTAAAGCGTTTGTTCCAACTCTATACGTAGTATATGTAAACTCTTTGGGAGAAACTGATTCACTCAAGATTGTATCCATCGGGAAAAATCTACTCAGGCAACGCATTCCACCGCCTTGATGTTATTATCATAAAAGTGGAGTCAAATCTCCTCATTCGAGTCTTTGAAATGTCAACCATAAAACGATGTTGCTTTTCGAACTACAAGCTCTCGAATAGAAAATAAAAGTGGTCAAGTGCGAGTCGGGCTCGCTCATGAAGGCTTCCGTAGCAGCAAGTAACATAATACAAAAGTTCTTGTACTTCGTTGTTGGTACACTTTAATCAGTGTTTTAACAATAGTCAATTTATGCCGTATTAAAATAAAACTACTTACTATATATCATTCAAACCAATTTTTAACCGACTTCCAAAAAAAGGAGGAGGTTATCAATTCGAGCCCTATGTTTTTTTTTTTTTTTTTTTTTTTGTATGTTACCTGATTTCTCGAGAACCTCTGAACCGATTTTAAAATTCTTTTTGTTTTCGGATGGGTATGCTTCCCGAATGGTCCCAAGTGAGAGTCAGGCTTATCATGCAAGAGCTTCCGTAGCAACAAGTAACATAATACAAAGTTTCTTGTACTTCGTTATTTAGTATATAAATCTTTTGAAATCGGTCAAGTAGTTTTTGAAATATGAACCAAAAACTGAAAAATTGCGTATCTGGATGACGTTGTAGATTTCACAAAAGTTATGAATCTCGACCCTGTCAATACAAAATTGTGTAAATGCTTTAATAAAACTTGTTTTAACCCCGACCAAAAAAAAAGGTGTTATAAGTGACGTCGATGTCTGTCTGTGTGTCTGTCTATCTGCTGTGGCACCGTAGTAGAACTCAAACAGATGGGCCGATTTCGATGCGGTTTCTTTTATTTCAAGGTTAATACCATAGCAGATGTTCTTAGCTACGTCTGGTTAATGTCGATTCAAGATGGCCGCCTCCACAAAATGGCGGACAAAATATTTTCACAGTCTACCTCAATTTGGGTATCAAATGAAAGGGCTTGACTAGTAGAGTACTATGTACTATAACAAATTTCAAATCCAAAATGGCCACCACGACAAAATGGCGAATTATATTATATTTTCATTACTACCTCAATTTGGGTATCAAACGAAAGAGCTTGACTAGTAGAATACTTTTCACTATGAAAAATTCAAATCCATGATGGCTGCTCTTCCACAAAATGCCGAAATACATTTCTTTTTCACAACTCCCTTTATATGGGTATCAAATGAAAGGGCTTGACTAGTAGAATGTTGTACAGATAACAAATCCAAGGTAATCGGGGTTTAATCAAAATTTTTTATTTTGTTCTTGTACACTAAAAGAGAAATAAACAATTTTCGTACAAAAAATTAAACCGACTTCAAAACCACAAATAGGCACTCAAAGCGAAAAATAAACTGAAATCATTGTTATAAGCGCTACTCACTCATCTATTTGAAGTCGGTGCCAGTCAGGTCAAAAAGTTAGTAGATTGATGCTATGTAGGCACAGGTAAGTAGTATCTATCCTATACCTGTTAGATTTAGCTGGCACCGACTTCAAATAGATGAGTGAGTAGCGCTTATAACAATGATTTCAGTTTATTTTTCGCTTTTGAGTGCCTATTTGTGGTTTTGAAGTCGGTTTAATTTTTTGTACGAAAATTGTTTATCGTTGATAGTTTACATGGTAATGTACATCATACACTTATTTTTTATTTTTGTCATTCTCTTATTTTAGAAGTTACAGGGGGCACTTTTTACCACTTTGGAAGAGTCCCTCGCGCAATCTATTAAGTTTAGAAAAAAAAAATATTTGAAATCTCAATATCATTTTTGATGACCTATCCATAGATACACCACACGTATGGTATTAACCAAAAAAAATGTTTGGGTTTCAATTCCACGTATGACACACAGCCCTAATAAGTTTTTGACATGTGATATCATGGAATTTATTAAGAGATGTTCAACAATTTTCATAGAAATAATGTTTGTAAGGTTTTTTTCATTTAATATTAAGATTGAGCTCTTTTTACATCTGGATTATTCTTACCTGGAATTAATTATTTTAACTTCATTGTCTTTATTTGAAATATCTGTGTACCTAGTTCTGCTGTTGTAACATTGATAAGTTGTGGTTTGTCATCTAAATTTTTCTCTAATTGAATAATACTACTTATTTTGTTTGTGTTTTCACCGATTATGAAGTTAACTTTATTGTATCTGTGACTTGCCTAGTGTAACTGTATGTTATAAGGTCAATAAATAAATCTAATCTAATCTAATCTAATTTTTTTTGGTTTTTAAAATAATAAAAATTTTGTATCAAAATCTTAATGCGGTTCACAGATTACATCTACTTACCAAGTTTCAACAGTATAGCTCATATAGTTTCGGAGAAAAGTGGCTGTGACATACGAACTGACAGACAGACAGACATGACGTATCTATAAGGGTCCCGTATTTTGCCATTTGGCTACGGAACTCTAAAAAGGGAAGGTGGTTTCAGATTAAGTAGTTTGTTTTTTTACTTTAATAGGTTACCACTGGACCGCCATCTCGCCTGATGTTAAGCGACCATGCGGTCTACGATGGACTTTTACTATGCAGATCACAGGCACATTCCCCGAAATGTATCCAAAATTTGCGCCGATGCTGAAGACTTTGAAATCTTTTTTGAATAAGGCTGTCGTTTCCTATGAGTTTCTGGCACGACTCTCGATCGATTTCAGAGCCTCTAGCTGGTAGGTACTTAGACGACTCATTCCAAAAGTAAACGTAATAATTATAAGTTTAATTTGCTATTTTACAGTTAAAAAGAGAATTGAAGCTTTTTTATTTTAAATCAGAAATTTGAATATGAACACAGACATCTTGAGCTCTACCTCTGCTATTTTATTGAATCTCAATTAGGGCCGCAGTCTCCGCGCTAAACTCTATATTTATTTAACGCAATTTGTCGTAGCCCAGACTGGTAGGTACAGATGTTGGCTGCCTTATCGCAATATTCTGTTTTCATCTTTTTATGTTTTGCTTCGCTTCTGTTATTTCATTTAGATTTCATTTGTCGCCGCCCGTCGCCGGCACTCCGCACTTCGCACCTGACTGAAGTCTCTTGTGAAATTCGATGTTTTTTTTAAGTGAAAACTTATTTGGGCGGCGCCACAGACAGATTTTTCTGGTCTGTTAATTGAATTCTAGTGTCACGCTCGGGAATGATAAGAAATATTCGGGTGACCTCGGGACCATGGTCATTGGCCATTTAAAAATGCGTTAACATTTCCCATCGGTCATCTAGAAATGCGTCAGCATTACGACAACTTACCATCAGATAGAACGCTAGTTTGTTTTCTTTTTTCAAAAAAAATACGACCGTAGACTGCGCCAAATACATTCAAATCTGTTATCGACATGATATAATTGTATTTTCTTCCTTTATTCGTTTCCCCCCATTTGACCATATTTTGAGAAGACACTAAAAGCACTCACCAAAAGCGATTTGGATCGCTTTTGGTCTTATTACGATGACTTTATGAGGCAATCTACCCTCAACATTTTGGATAATAGCGACAATAAACCATATGTCCGAGCAACACGACTCACAACTACGGAGTAGAAATTTAGAAAACAATCACAACAGCATGAGCTCATGGCCTGTATTAAATCATCACCCACTTACACTTAATCCACGTTATAAATAGACATAACCTCAAAAAACATTTTCCTCTATCAATATCTAAGGTAATGAAGCCATTATTAAATGAGACTCTACTTAGTTATAACTGGATCGTGATTCTTGATGACCAATAATCATAACGCAAATGTGAGTATAATTTGAGCTGTGATAGTGTTGAACTGTATAGAAATTTGGGATCAAGTTAAACTGGCGAAGTGAGTCACACATAAAGAACACATGCTCACTAATGGTCGTGATATATCGCTCTCTCTGTAAGTGTACGGACAATAACTCATCATTATGGTAATTTTACATCATTTTTACAAATATACAGAGAATTAATCATAATATGAAGTGTAAATTATTTAACAACATTTTCGCCTACACGAAGTTACGATATTTTTTCGAAACTGATGTTGCTACTTGATCGGATCATAGTTTTCTTTTTGATATTTTTCCTCTTAGCTGTATGATAGTAGAGCTTATTTGGAGAAGTAGCACACCTTTCCTATTCCAGAAATATATTCTGTTGTTAGACTGCTTTTTTGTCAAATAGAGACAATTTTATCCCGAAAATGTAGTTAATTAGAGAATAGCTTTTTTCTAAATTCCACGCGAATAAAGTCGCGGGCCAGCGTTAGTGATTTACTATTTGGAAAATTGAATGTTCTTTGAGCGTAGAAGTGTATGTAGATAAACTTTTTATTGCATTTAACAAAACAAACAAGTTGCTAAAAACTATCTCTGCCAGGTAACCCTTGTAGTATTATTGATGTCTTTTGGCGCGATAGGGAAAAGTGATGCGAGCTAATTTTCACGATTTAGGTGCACATCGCGATCGTCACGAAACCCCGACATCCTGAAATTAGCTAGTCGACATTTCACTAAACATCGTAAGTAGCTTTTTCCCTTTTTTATAGAGCAGGACATGTGCCTGATGGTAAGCAACATGCCTGCCACATAACAGCACAGTGATACGCAGCTATCGGGACACGAAGAATCCAAATTATTACCTAGCCCCGCGCTGCGCTCGTCACTTAGAAATATAAGGTGTTTTATGAGGTGTGGAACACATTAATGTTTGCACACTACTAATCTAAAGGTGTGGTACTTCCATAGACGGACTCTGCAAAAAGGTTACCACAGCTAAAAATAGCTTGCTTGCTATGGTTCAGGTTAATACTTTTTGGATTGAAGATATTATCTACTCTATAGTTGAAAACATCTTAGCGCGAGAAATAAAAGGAAGAAGTAAGAAGTATTAACTTTTGGCGCGCATGCGCACACTTTTTTTGTGTGTAATATATATAGACATATACAGGGTTACTGGTCATCAGCCTGCATCCGTTTAATGGCATATTCTGTGTATTTAAACAAACAACTTTTGTTCTAGAGCTATTCATAAAACTCAATACATATCCCAAAAAATAGTGTTTGTTGTCATTTCTTTTTTTAGCTACTGTTTAGTGTTTATTCACTTTGGCACATCATTTATCGAGCGTCAAAGAGCGGGCGCGCTCTTGTTGCGAATTGCTACAAAGAGTTCAATGTTTTTAGACAGGGAAAATACACTTCGTTTAAATTTGGTAAGGAAAAATCTACGATATTTTTTTTCGTTGCTGACTGATTACCAATAACCCTATATAGTACAGACTCACAGACAGTCCGACGGGAGTGTGGAGTCGTCTGGGCAGCTCCAGGTATCGATCTCCGAACGAACCGCCGTAGCAGAAAAATATGCTTACATCACACTGCCTTTGTCTCCTCGGGGAGGCGGCGCGGCTAGCGGGGAGACCGCTGCGACAACTTACACGGGTTAAACATACATGGAGATAAGTAGATTAAGTTACTGTAAAAATACAAATAGTTCATAATTTTACAGTAACTAGAATTAATCCCCGTATTACTCTGAACGTTACGTAAAACTCATCGTATTTGAGTTTGTTTGACGTCACAGAAGTCGAATATTTCTATACCCAGTTTTATTTCTATTTGTAGTAGTAGAAGTGTTTGTAGAGTCCAACTTTGTTGAGTGAAGTAATACACTTTTGTCAGTTATTCTACTGCCAAATGGTATTGTGCAAACATTTATGTACCGGTTTGAAGGGCAATGTTCCCAGAAAAGTTACAGGATGATGAAATAAATCATCTTATATCTCTGAGTGACGAGCGCAGTACAGTACTAGCTAGTATTTTGGAGAATGTTTGTTTGGAACTTCTGATTCAAAGAGCACAAGAAAAATCTGAACTATCAGATTAAAAATATAAGTATGATTAAAAGGTGTTGTCAGTACACACACCTACAGAGCCCTCCACCGACATGGCTGTTGATGTGAGCTACGGATTAGATGCGTTGTATCAGCGCTGGGATATTAATTTCCCGCCATTAACATCACGTGATCCCGGCGTAGGCGACGAAGCGACGCCACCTATGTTCCTAATTCAAACACAATAGTTCACACGACTTGTAACGGTTCTGATTTTATCGATGCTGATTAATGTGAACCTTAAGGCTTTTGTTTTAAGGTATAGATATAAATATGTCAAAGTTTGGATGTAGGAATGTAGCCCAATTGCGTAGTAAAAACTGATAACACAATTTTTTTTAACTCAAATAGACTTAGACAGGAACAACACAATACTACTTTCATCCCGAAAACTCTTATCGAATAACCCTTTTCTATAAACTGATGAAGTTGCGGGCGGGCATTAGAACACAAGAAGACTTTTCTTATTATCAGTTAAACCTAAGCTTTTCAAAACAATTCAATTCAAATCATAAAACTAGATTGAAACAGAAATCTGGAATCTGAAACCTGTAGAAAAAGATTCAACTTTTTTATTTTTATGAATAGTTTATTACGTGGATAATTCAGGTGTGCTTAGTGTAAGTAGTTATTTAGGTAGGTTTGTAGCGTAGTGTAGTTCTTATTGTATTTTAGTTTTGTTAATAAAGGCTCTGCCCACTCTAAAAAAGTTTATTACGTTATACAATAAATTTTGTATTTTTAATCGTATTCTGTTATAACTTTTTTAGAACTAAATGTTTTACCTGTCAGAGCTTTTGGCTCTATAGTCGAATGATGTTAATAAAAATAACAAAGTATTTTGAAGAAATAACGGATGTACTCGTAACTGATAGAATCCTAATAGCATATTGAAACCTAACAATGTCCAAACATCATAGTATTCAGGTTTGAAGGGTAATGATTCTAGAGAAATTAAAGCGCACAGAAATAAATTATCTTATATCTCTGGGTGACTAGACCAGTGTAGTGTTAGGTAATGATTTGAACTCTTCTTGTTCCAATAGCTGCGTGACATTGTGATATTATGGAGAGGCATGTTGCTTACCACCAGGCACATGTTCTGCTCGTCCCGTCACACTAAATTATAAACAAAATCATTTTATAGATTGACAAGTAAGGAAAAATGTATACGAACTTTCTTTGAATAGAATACTTATAACAAGCCGATTCCATTTTACCCCAACATTCATTTTCAGGATTTGCGAGAAAGAGATGCGGCTATACGCGCAACAGAGAAGGGTGGCGTAATCCACTTATACGTCACGGTCGGGTTGCTCTCATACATTTTTACTGGAGAAAATTCGGGAACACCCTTAATGCATATTAAGCCGGGACCAGTTTGAATACCAACTTATTTTTAAAATGAAACAAGGGAAGCACTGTTGTAAATTCGCAACAATGTTTTGTTGTATGTAATTGTTTGAAATGTTTAGTTCAATAATTTGACCGCGTTCACAGATAAGTTTGAAAGCGTCTATTTGTAGGTACTACGGTCCATATCAGGAGGTATCAGGGCAGGCTATTGAAATGAAATTTTCCGCGTGTAGATTTTAGGGATAACGAAGGTCCCGTACACTTTTCTAAGTACTTTGTAGGTAAGAATGTGACCCTTCCAGGGGCCGGACTACGGGACGGATTATTGTTTTAAGACCCGCATTAGGGTTCAGCAGGATAATCGTGAAAACGTAACCAAGTAATAGGAATTTGAAAGTTATTGTGTTTAAGAATTTGTTTGAATAATTCTATATTTACAGGTTATAGTTGTTAGTATGTATTTACAACTATGTAGGTACGTATAATATCAGCTATCTGGCTCCCATCATAGTTCAAGCTCAACTTAGTTTGGGGTTAGATACCTAGTGTTATATGTGTCCACCTAATATCGCGAATTAAATGTAATTATTTATGTGTATTTTATGTTATTAAAGTATGTATTTTAAACATCCTTTTGTCATAGTGCGAAGTTTTAATCTTATCACATTAAATGACAATGTATGTACAAAAATGAATGAGAATTTCTGTGTACTATCTTTTAAAAACAGAATAAAATAGTACCATGAAAGTGTTAGTCAATAGTGCCGGATCCACTAATCAGCCTTTTTTGACACTGCATGTACCTGAAGAATGTAACACATCACTTATGTCTTTGTTTAGGAGTCTAAACAATTGTAAGAACAACTAATATCCATGAAAAACATTTTTCAAGCATTTGTTTTAGTTTATAAATCAAAAGATGTATCCTATAGTCCAGTTTCTATGGCTTCTTCAAGCCGACGTAACAAAACATAATTATGATTACCTACACTGGATCTTTTGTCACGTCTAATTTCAAATGAACTTTTGGGAAGGAGATATTCAGAATGGTCAAATAATACTAAAACTGAATTTAAAAAAAATTATAAAACTGATTATTAAAAAAATTAAGACGCACTTATTAAAACTGTAGTGTTGCTGCATTCAATCGTCTTAAATTACTAAAATTGTAGACAAGAAATTGGTTGTTTCGAAGATGCAAATAGTCATCATATTCTATTTTGTAAAATGTCTTTAGCAAAACAAAACATTGTCGTTATCTATGTTTTAAGAACTACCTTTGAGACATCTATTTGGATCCTGGCAACTACACACAACCTGTTAGAAATTTATTTTTAAGGACAGACAAGCGATATACAACGTAAGGTCTGTACACTAACTTTATTAACATAAAAACATTAATTTAATTACAGTTACAAATGCCAATTATTACCAGTAATTAGCTTTTATTGGTAATTAAATCTCAGTTGATTTAATTATTTTATTGTCAGTTAATTTACATAAAAGTAAATTTATGACGTCTTAAGTTAATTTGCCTATATCTGTGAGTAATTTAATGCTAATAATAATGAGACTAAATAAGCTTTGATAGAATAGAATAGAATAGAATATTATTTATTTCGTAGATAACACATACATAATTTTTAACAAAATGGTTGTATGGTACACTACGAAAACGTCAAATTAAAATACAACCTTTTATACAATCATTGATACATTATTACAATAAATTATAACAACTTATACAAAATTACAATAAAATATTCCATTTTAAATTTTCATATTTCATTATCTACACTTGAAAATAACAATGGTTTTGTATTTGTATTTGTATAATACATTTGACAATTTTTAAAGTTAAAAATGCTGTAAAGGGGCATTATATTCAATTAACTAGTTTAATTATTTCAATAAATACATATATGTCAATGCATATACTTAAATAACATTTCTGATTTAATAAATTATTAGGTATGTCAGGCATTAGTCGAATTGTAGTTGGTGTAGTCATTACTTAAATATTCCTTTAGGGTATAAATCGTCTTGTCCAATAAAATAACCTTAACCTTCTTAAGAAACTCTGTGTCGCTTGTCAGGGTTTGAATTCCTGTTGGGAGTTTATTATATAATTCCTGGCCTCTGATGAGTGGAGTTCTATTAGACATGCACAATCTGTGTGGTATAGGTTCAAAATACATTCTGTTTCTATTAGATTTTACCCTATTAGTTTTATGGAGCTTGTATTTACTTATATTTTGCCTAACATATTTTAAAATTTCGAAAATATTAAGTGATACAGATGTCAAAATTTGCAAATCCCTGAAATGGTTTCTACATGACTCCACACCTGATACCAACCAAAACTCTGATGGCGCGCTTTTGTATTTTTAAAATTCTCTCATAATCTGTTGCACTTCCCCATACAATTATTCCGTACGACATTAAAGAATGGACATATGCATAGTAAACTTCTTTCAAACATTCAGAGGATGTAATAGTTTTTAATTGTTTGAGAGCAAACACTCCTCTGGACATTTTTTTGCATGTGATATCTATATGATTCTTCCACGTTAGTGACGAATCAATTTCAAATCTAACATTTTGACAGAATTTGTTGTGTATAATGTTGAAGCTCCTATGTTTATAGGAAAGTATTCACTTTAGGTGTTAAGGGGTTGAAAAACATAATGTTTGTTTTGTCTTTATTTAAATGAAGTCCATTGTCCCCAAACTGAATATAATGAATAGATTGAATAGTAATCGATTAGTGTGTAAAGTAGGTCAAGAAAATCTAGATACAGATACAAAGTATCAAAGTACATAATATTTCTGGCACGCAGAAACACACAAGCAAGCCAAGCCGAGGGTCGTGGGTTCGATGTTCGATCCCACCCAGTGGTAATATTTGTCTGGTGAATTCAAATATATGTGCTGTATCTAGTTGTTTCTATGTATGTAATTTGTTCACACGCGGGTTGTGTGTGATATTATTGTACGGAACCCCCCGCTAGTGCGATTAACTCGCGTCGTGCTGGATATATAGATAATATTAATAAAACGGCGACTGTGTATGTGCGGCCGGTATCGATTGGTGTCTTGTGTCCGGTGGCTCCGTGTTTTATTGAATCTGTTTTGTCTGCCGCGAGCTTAGAAGCTCTTTTTTGTAGAAAAATGCCGTCACGATGCCTTTCTTTTGTTATAGGCATGAAAAGCTGAACAATATTTAGGTATACATGTTTATAAAGAAACTGTAAAATTTCTGTTTATGATTTCAAATTTACTGAAAATTTATTTGAAAGTGTTAATCAAAACCAAATTAAAGTAAAGTGTTTAGAAATTATGTTTGTAACACTGTGCCAAAGTTTTTTTAAGCTAAGGTTACAGCATCGAAATGTTGAGGATTTGCTCCACTAATGTGGCCAATTTCTCTTGCGTAAGGAAATTTCGAAACGCAGTATAAACCGTCTCAGATGACTGTTCAACTGTCAGGACTATGACCTCATTATAAATGTCCTCTTTATAAATTATTATAAACACAACATTAAATGAAAATAAAATCTGACCTTTCTAATTTCAAATTGCAAACATTCGAGTCGATGTAATAAAATAATATTAAATTTGGATCGTGATTAAGTGATGTAATGTTTGCAATATGTGTTAAAATCACGAAAGATTAAAAACAATACCTTCTAATCTCTGTTGAAATAATTAAGATTATGAAAGTGATTTATCACAGACATGTTTACGATTTCAAAGCGAGCACGATTTGCTCTAAATTAGCCTTTGCCAGATTTAGCGACAGCACGAAACCCACCTAAAATATCAAAGTAAACATTCTCAAAATGAGAGTATTTACATTATTTAAAAGGACAAACATACCTACGTTGTAAAACGAGCGGCAAACACAAGTTTATTGCCTGTGGCCGCTTCCACTCGCGAATACTGCGCAAACACCCGAAACGGTTCCTCACTCAAACATCTTCACGCACAAAAGGAGCACTTGTAATATGGTAAGTCAGGTTTCGTAAATAAACTTGAAAATACTATAAAACCATAAATGTAAGTACTTAAGTACACCACAAACCGAGTTCTTTAAGCAACTGTTCAGCCAATTTGGTCTGAGGTTAGGTTATTTAAACATGAGTTAATCCTAGCTCCTATTTACCTTAAAATCACTGGGACTGTTCCTTTGGAATATTAGGTAACATTGGTGACAAGGTAACCTTTGGCGTAGCCAACATGACAAACAATAAATACACATTAACGAAGAAAGCAAGTGCCATTTTTTGAGAACGGACTTTGCTAGCGGGACTTTGACATTTTGTAGCATGAATGCAAGATTAATTTAAACTTAGTCTAACTTAAGAAAATTTAACAGAATCTTCCGCGCAGTAAAATGTTTCTAAACATTTTGTTAGTATCTGATGGTGCATGTGTTTGTAGGGCTTAATCGCTAATAGTAAAAAAACATAGACGAAAGTTATTATCCTCAATGGTGTCAACTTAGAAGTTTCCAGAAATTGTTGAAATAAAACGTGCCATAAAATCCAAGCAAGGTCCATTTCAGTTAACGCTAGTACAGATATATAAAATAAGATCCCAGGGCCGCCAGACGTCACGTATTTTCTGATGGATGAAATGTGGACGATTGAGTAGAGCTAGTACATACTAAGAACACATGCTTACCCGCTAGCTTGCTTAGACGGCCAATTTTGAGATATGGGGTCCAGAAGATACATTACTCACTTCACATATTTTCTGATAACTCATTTTCATGTATGTTATAGGCAGTATCTTTGAAAATAAAGCCCCGATACTCCCAGACACTTTCCGTCGGCCGTTTTGCTTTACAGACGCTTTAAAACTCCCAATATAATAGAGTCTGTTGAGCAAAACGGCCGACGGAAAGTGTCTGGGAGTATCAGGGCCTTATTTTTAAAGATAGTACTATAACATAGTAGCCTATAACATACGTGAAAATCAGTTATCAGAAAATACGTGACATCTGGCGGCCCTGGGATCTTGGACTAATCCCATTGCAATAACGCACGGTTCTGAAATTACTCACACTAATACAAAAAACATAAAACTTGAAGTCAACGTACCAAAGATTTAAATCTTGTGAAGACGATATCACGAAATTTGATGCGTCATTTGTTTTCTCCACAAACCGCTGCAATACCTTCTTATCAAGCATTGCTTGCGCTTGAACCACCACACCATCACTATTAAAACCACTCTCAATATACATTCATTTATTTATAATCACATAACTTTTCTTCTCGGTTAATCTCTCAACAGTTGGACGTTTCAGTGCGTATAGGTGATTAACTTGCAGATATGAACACTAAACTTATAGAGGTCTTCATTTGACCTTGACCCAGTGCAATTGCAATTTGATTTCCCCAAATCTATTATTCCCTTTGCCTCGTTGTGTGTGACGTACATAACACACATAGCATAGCTAGTAACGTTAAGTGGTCCAGCATCATCTTTGGGCATCTGCAATGAGGATACTACCGATGATGGTACTCCAAAAGTGTACTTGAAGAAAACTTTCTTGAAATATGCCTTGCTGTACGTCGGGCGGGGAAACATTTCGCAGCGAGGCTGCTAGGGGTTTGCTTGAGTTAGAATCACCAAACACTCTGCATCTTGACAAAGATGTAGAAAATTAAAAACGCGCACTTTATTCGACGTTGACTTTTAATCGCGAGTAATTACAGTAAGAAGAGAGTCCGAAGCGGTGCTCGCCCGCCGAGTCCCGGGCCGGCACTGGGGGGCCAAATGAGAAGGTTTCCCTATTTCTTTCCATTCCAGAGAGAATATAAAACTCTTTTTCGCCTTTTTTTACTTCCAACTTCGTCTTAATATGCCACCCGCTCGGACCTTGGGCTGGAGACATAGGAACCGGTAGATATGACAATCGGGCGCCGTCTTGGAAGTCGATGAGTTTAACTGCTCGACAAATATATCTAACAATCACAACAAAAGTATACTGTGATTGTCACACTGTCAACAGATAGGGTGTCATTTGAGTCTGAGACCTATTATTTATATATAGGGATCAGTTTCAAATCATATCAGACGTTTCCGGCAAGATTAGACTTGAGAAAGATAGTTTACACGACTCTAGGCGTTTGGAAGTTTGTTGATCGATTGGGTACGTGGGAGCGCCTAAATGTCTAGTATTGGAATTTGGGTGCTTGTATAAATATGGACATAGTGCAAGTACAAGTCCTTGGGAAAAGCATACCTACAAATTTATTACGAAATGTCATTTTGAAGCAACAGTCCTTTTCCAAAAAACACAAAATACTACATTATCGATTTTATATTTTTGTAAGGGATTTTGCTTAAAAGTATTTTTAAATGATACAGAATGACGGCACAAGCATACCAAAATAAGCAGACCGGATTTTGAAAATGAATAATCTAAATTTCTGACGAAATATTCTCGTCATCCATACAAGATGATTTTTTTCTTTGCACTGTAATACCTATGGAAACATTACCTTTAAAACCGGAACACAGGCAATATTTGCACAAACTTTTTAGTTGTAGAATAACTGGCAAAGCTATGGTGCTTCCCCATTGACGGTAGAATAACTAGCAAAGGCGTGACATTTCCCCAGGCGAACTCTGCAAATAGCCCTACCACAACAACTAAACGTAATACGTAAAAAACGTACACAAGGCGTCTGCCGTGTCTAACAGTTCCGTCGTCCCGGTTCCTGGGGGAGCCTGTGTTAATCGCGGGGGCCCGTCTTCGTTAGTCTAGAATTAATTCGTTGATAAGACGCCGCGCCCCCGGCCCGGACGCGGCCAGGGCTGCCGCCGGGGGAAACTGGGCAACTCGGGAATACAGAAATAATGCGGGGGAAAGGCGATTCGATAGATACTCTTTTATTATACACACCAAAACAAAAATGTATACGTGACGTATATAATGACGTGTAAATTGTACATTTATGAATAAAGAACTTTGACTTTGAAAACAATACGGTGGAAAAAAACCATAAAAACTAGTGTTACGACCAACGGCATTATTGCTAAAAGCGATCTTAAGGCGCTATTTTAACTAAATCGATTAACATGATTTAACCCGTTTATGGATCGGGAAGAAGGCCCGGTGGAGTAAATTTAAGCTCAATCAACAGAAATTAAGATTTAAATTAGCTGGTCGCGGCGTTTCCACCGGTGGGCCGGTGCCATGTAATGAGTTAAGATATATATTTTCTCAAACAAATATATTCACTCCAGAGAAATATGTACGTACATACTAATATTGTTATTATTTGACGGGCATTGGGCTTAATAAAGTGCATAAACAAGTGCAAAAAAAAACACAAATCAAAAGCGGAGAGGACAGTGAACGCACTCGCTTGTAGGTATCGCTGTATATTTTGTTCTTTTATTGTCTATTTAATGCGAGGTAGTTACAATAAACCGAGACAACTAGGTTTAGAGATAGGAGGGCTATTTCTGTATGGCATGTCCTGCCCGCTCACGTTTTACCCCGAAGACATCGCTGTAAGCGATAAGGTTGCCAATTAAAACGCTTAGATAATTTGTGGGTTATTCATATTCTGTGTTTTGTATATTTTTATAAAAAGTTTCTAAACTCCTTTGTTCACAATAGGCGTGTCGACAGATCTTGCAATTATATTAAATTATTTGATATAATGACAGTATTTAAATAGAATAAAATGTGTACCAATTTTAATTTTGATATTTTTTAGTTTAACTTACTTTATGATCATTCAAAGATGGATGGGGAAGTCCATTTCAAAAGTACGAAATTATTAGAAAATGTATTTACCATTGGATAACCCATTCCATATCAAGTAACTTTTGTTATGAAACCAGTTTCCTAAACGCAATATTTAATATAGGTACCATACAAACTTTACAAGCGACGTATAGAAAATACGACAATGTGACGTCACGTTTCTGTAGTGATTTGTATGAAGCGTTTTTGGGAGAGTCCAAAATTGTGATTTTAAAATCATGATATCACGGGAAGTTTTTTGAGGTAACAAAGTAATTCTTTCACCTATGTTTTAGTTATTGAGTAGCCTTTTAATGGCACATTAAATCAAAAATGAGTCGACATGCCTATTATACTGTGTCATATGAACAAAGCGTGGAAAACTTGGCCAATTTCGACCACTAGATACTTTAATATATTTACTAGATTTTAAGATCTTGAGCAACTTTTTTCTTTCTTTCTGCTACGTGTTTTAATAGTTGTGACAAAGATGCTCAGATGTTTGTGTGATTTAACAGGTCAAAAAGTAAAACAATCGGAAAATCTTTGGGGCAGCCCTGAAATCCGAGAACAAATTAAAAAGACGACCACAAGATCACCGGGGGTGGGGATCACCCCCACTGACCCTTTTTAATGAACATTGCATTTCTCGCTATCTCATTTCCTCCTTGTCATTGCCCCGAGAGGACAGCTTCGCCGTCTCACTCTAATACGGAGATCTGGCTATGATACCTATTGTCTGTGGCACTGCATCTTATTCTGAAGAAAGCCTCGCGGCTGTTGGGTTACTGCAGAGGGTGGTATTTTGAAACGTATCGAATCAACTGATTCCCACAAGTGGGCAAGCGCGAAAGTCAGAATGACGTGACGCGTGAAAATGTTTCTTCAAAAGGTCTACTTGACATAGCAGACGACATCTTATTATTTATTTTATCTGCTCGCGACTTCGTCTTTGTAAAATTCAGAAAAAATAGCTATTCCCTGAAAAATTGTGGATTTTTTGTCAGTAAGGCTTGTATTATTCTACAAAATAAACTATTAAAGTTCCAAGCTTTATTGGTTTAGTTCGAACGACGCTATTGAGCAACAAACTTCTAAACATTCAATCTTTCACACGTATATTATTATTAGTAAGATAATAAGATATAAGAATAATATATTATACTAGCTGAACCCGCTACTTCGTTCGCGTAAGCAGATGTTACTGACTTATACATTAATTGGAAGTATCGTACGTCAAATATTGGGATAAGTAGTCATTGAAAAACCTTTGAGTTTGAGTGAATTTGTTTTTCCACACAAAAATTTATTTAATTTTATCATCTTTATTTTTCATTTTTTAAACAAAATCAAACATACTTAGTAAGGTTTCGTAGTATCTAACATAGCTGCAAGTGTTAAGTTTGTAGGATTTTTATAGGATACATTATGAAAAGTCTGAAGCTAATGTGCATGATCTGATACTTACTTACCTATTTCTTTTTATCCGCAAGCTGTTTTCTAGCTGTTACCCGCGACTTCGCCGGCGTAAAATTTTGAACGAAGCCTGTGTGGAATCAAAATAATTAAAATTTTGAGTTTTAATGATATTCAAGCAAGTTGAACCCGTAAATCTAAGCCAAGTCCTAGTGAAATGATAATGTATGAATTTAATAGTAGGTAACACACAAAAAAATCAAGAACGAAAGAATCCAAATTTGACATCATAATCCTTTTAGCAGCAAAATCTTATTAGTACAATTTAGAATACCAGTAACGCCACCTAGTGATAAAAGAAAAAATACATACCACAATAGCAAAACATCGATTTAAATGGCCTTAAGTGCTTTTAGATTTAAACTGGCATTAGCGCCGTCTAATGAGAATATTATGTTGCTTGTTATTTTGATTGTGAACGCAAATCACCTATATTATCTACGCCAAAACGGGTGCATATTTTTTCATTTTGGCTTTTACCTTACCATCACATCAAGTTCCTGACGAAAATATATGCTTTTGATATGGAGTTAAATGAAAATGTAGACTTATTAGCCCATGTGAAATTTTAGACTCTAAACTATATGTGTTTCGTATGTCAACCCATATCGTTTTGCCGTTTTGACGTGATAGTTAATATTTTTTTCTTAGGGCCCATGCTTCTTTTCAGGTTGATAGGTAATAAACACATAAATGTGGTATTTCAGACTATGAGTTATCTCTGTTTCAATTTTCTACCAATTTTGGTTAGTCTTTCCTACGTCACAGTAACCTATAAGTAACCGATTTGCTATTTCTGAGTTCAAACTACGTGTGCTTCGAATTCCATCCAAATATGTTCAGCCGTTCCAACGTTGTCCTGTAAATATTATGAATGTCACTGTTTGGATGTTTGTTACGTAATACATAGAGTACTTATACATAGGCAATGTTTAGCCTATGTGTTCTTCCAGACTGTAATCTGATTCTATTTCAAATTTCAACCCGATCACTTGATACGTTCCGCCATGATTAAAGCGGCAATAGAAATACATCATCTGCGCAAATTTCAACTGTCTAGTTATCACCGTTCTTGAGATACAGCCTGGTGACAGACGGACGGACGGACGGACGGATAGCGAAGTCTCAGTAATAGGGTCCCGTTTTTACCCTTTGTGTACGGAACCCTAACAACGGTCTGCTTCGGTCACCGAAGCTTGTTGAACACTACCTTTAAATTTTAAACAGTATTTTGATTGAAATAATACGTTTTCTAATAAGTTACAGCTGACCTAGTCGGGAGAACGGCGACTGTCGATCCGGAGACCCAGGGTTCAAAACCACGCGCACCACTATCTTTTCAGAGTCATGTTCGTAATGCCGGTAATTAAAACGGTGAAGGAAAACACCGCGAAGAAACCGAAATCTACCTATAATCTAAGTTCTAAGTCATATGTCATCCACCAACCGACACTGGGCCAGCGTGGTGGATTATAGCCTTGTCTCTCTCCTTGCGAGAGAAGGCCCCGACGCCCAGCAGTGGGAACATTTAATGGGTTGTTTATGCTGCTACTTATTATGCTGATATGTTTTCTCCAAAATACAAAAATCTTCTTCAATGACAGGTAATTTAATTCAATGTAAAGGTATAACTATGTCGTACATGTTGATATTTGAAAAACTACCTCCCTGTTTTCGATATCTAAGATCACCTCTGAAATATTTTCTACCAAACAAAAAAGGAAACATCAAAATCAACTAACAATTAGCGGAGTTATCGCGTAAAATAAAATCAAATAAAAACATGCAACCCGATTGAGAACATCCTCCTTGTTTGAAGTCGATTATAACCGAATGATGTTTGTTTTTCCACACAAAAATATATTTTTGTCAATTATTTTGTCATCCAAGACGACGCGACGCGATCACGTGGGCACTTTCTAGAATCTTGAATCTAGATATTCTGTGGATCGTCTGTGATACACAGAATACTTAGAAGTTAGTATGTACCGAACGCGCCGCGCGTGTCGTTATTATTTAATGTTTGTGTAATTTCCGAACCAACAGACCGATATTGTTCAAATTTTGACGGGGCAATGTAAAAAATGTGTTCTTTCTAACAAAAAAAGAATTAATGAAATTAAACAACACAAACATGAGTTACAACCAAATACACATTCTGACTTTCACCCCCTCCCGCAAGAAAACCGATCAGAATTTGGGGATCAAAAGTAGGCTACAGCAATGTCCTTAGTATAAACTAAAATCATGCCAAGTTTCAGCTGAATTGAATCAGTAGTTTCGGCGTGATGCGTGATCCCTATACAGAAAGACAGACAGACAGACAGACATGAAAGAAAAAAATGCAGTTTCGCCATCAGTATCGACTATGGAGTGCCCCAAAAAAAAATTTTCAAAATATCTTCAATGTACAGAATTCGACCCGTTACAGTTTTATTATAAGACTAGCTGAACCCGCTACTTCGTTCGCGTAAGCAGATGTTACTAACTTATACATTAGTTGGAAGTATCGTACGTCAAATATTTGGATAAGTAGTCATTGAAAACCCTTTGAGTTTGAGTAAATTTGTTTTTCCACACAAAAATATATTTAATTTTATCATCTTTATTTTTCTTTTTTTAAACAATATCAAACATACTTAGTAATGTTTCATAGTATCGAACATAGCCGCAAATGTTAAGTTTGTAGGATTTTTATAGGATACATTATGAAAAGTCTGAAGCGAATGTTCATGATCTGATACCTACTTATCTCTTTTTATCCGCAAGCTGTTTTCTAGCTGTTACCCGCGAATTCGCCCGCGTAAAATTTTGAACGGAGCCTGTGTGGAATAAAAATGATTAAGATTTTGAGTTTTAATGATATTCAAGCAAGTTGAACCCGTAAATCTAAGCCAAGTCTTAGTGAAATGTTAATGTATGAATTTAATTGTAGGTAACACAGAAAAAAATCCAAGAACGAAAGAATCCAAATTCGGCATCATAATCCTTTTAGCAGCAAAAACTTATTAGTACAATTTAAAATACCAGTAACGTCACCTAGTGATGAAAGAAAAAATACATACCACAATAGCAAAACATCGATTTAAATGGCCTTTAGTGCTTTTAGATTTAAACTGGCATTAGCGCCGTCTAATGAGAATATTATGTTGCTTGCTATTTTGATTGTGAACGCAAATCACCTATATTATCTACGCCAAAACAGGTGCATCAATTTTTCATTTTAGGCTTTTACCTTACCATCACATCAAGTTCCTTACGAAAATATATGCTTATATTAATATGGAGTTAAATGAAAATATAGACTTATTAGCCCATGTGAAATTTTAGACTCTAAACTATATGTGTTTCGTATGTCAACCATATGGGTTGACATACGAAACATATATAGTTATGCCGTTTTGACGTGATAGTTAATATTTGTTTCCTTAGGGCCCATGCTTCTTTTCAGGTTGATAGGTAATAAATGTGGTATTTCAGACTATACGTTATCTCTGTTTCAATTTTCTACCAAATTTGCTTAGTCTTTCCGAAATTTGAAATAGAATTAGATTATAGTCTGGCAGAACACATAGGCTAAACATTGCCTATGTATAAGTACCCTATGTATTACTTAAGCTAAACCAAGAATGTGTCTTTAATTTTAACTCGATACATTCAGCCGTTCCAACGTAATTGAGCAGTAAAAATTGAAACATTGACATAATTATATAATATTAGGAAAGCATAGGATTTAACAACAATTTAGAAAAAATAAAACGGGTCAAATGCAAATGGTACTCGCGCGCGAAGGGTTCTGAACCATTAGCAAATAAACGGATTTTATTGTATGGGAGCCCCCTGAATAATTTATTTTATTTTAATTAATTACTTTTAAAGAGAACATAAAACTAAATATTATGTGAATAGTTAAAGGGTCTACCTGTGACAGGTACGTTATTATTAGTATCGAGCAAGAAACGGTAAAAAAGTATGTTAGTTGTATGGGTGCACCTCTTAAATATTTATTTTATTTTTAGTATTTATTGTTAAAGCGGCAATAGAAATACATCATCTGCGAAAATTTCAACTGTCTAGCTATCACCGTTCTTGAGATACAGCCTGGTGACAGTCGGACGGACGGACGGATAGCGAAGTCTCAGTAATAGGGTCCCGTTTTTACCCTTTGTGTACAGAACCCTAACAACGGTCTGCTTCGGTCACCGAAGCTTGTTGAACACTACCTTTAAATTTTAAACAGTGTTTGGATTGAAATAATACGTTTTCTAATAAGTTACGGCTGGTCTAGTAAGTTACAGCTGACCTAGTCGGGAGAACGGCGACTGTCGATCCGGAGACCCAGGGTTCAAACCCACGCGTACCACTATCTTTTCAGAGTCATGTTCGTAATGCCGGTAATTAAAACGGTGAAGAAAACACTGCGAGGAAACCGAAATCTACCTACATATAATCTAAGTTCTAAGTCATATGTCATCCACCAACCGACACTGGGCCAGCGTGATGGATTATAACCTTGTATCTCTCCTTGCGAGAGAAGGCCCCGACGCCCAGCAGTGGGTTGTTTAGGCTGCTACTTATTATGCTGATATGTTTTCTCCAAAATAACAAAAATTTACTTCAGTGATAGGTAATTTAATTCTGTCATTCGACTAAATTTTATAAGAAGCTATGACTATGTCGTAACAGATAGATCTAATTTTATTTTAGCTGATTTTAGCTTTTTGTTGATATTTGAAAAACGATATCTAAGATCACCTCTGAAGTATTTTCGACCAAACAAAAAAGGAATTATCAAAATCAACTAACAATTAGCGAAGTTATCGTGTAAAATAAAACCAAATAAAAAACATGCAACCCGATTGAAAACATCCTCCTTGTTTGAAGTCGATTAAAACCGAATGATGTTTGTTTTCCACACAAAATATATCTTTGACAATTATTTTGTCATCCAAGACGACGCGACGCGATCACGTGGGCACTTCTAGAATCTAGATATTCTGTGGATAGTCTGATACACAGAATACTTAGAAGTTAGTATGTACCGAACGCGCCGCGCGTGTCGTTATTATTTAATGTTTGTGTAATTTCCGAACCACCAGACCGATACTATTCAAATTTTGACGGGACAATATAAAAAATATGTTCTTTCTAACAAAAAAAGAATTAATGAAATTAAACAACGCAAACATGAGTTACAACCAAATACACATTCTGACTTTCACCCCCTCCCGCAAGAAAACCACTCAGAATTTGGGGATCAAAAGTAGCTTACAGCAATGTCCTTAGTATAAACTAAAATCATGCCAAGTTTCAGCTGAATTGAATCAGTAGTTTCGGCGTGATGCGTGATCTCTATACAGAAAGACAGACAGACAGACAGACAGACAGACAGACAGACAGACATGAAAGAAAAAAAATGCAGTTTCGCCATCAGTATCGACTATGGAGTGCCCCAAAAAAAAATTTTTCAAAATATCTTCAATGTACAGAATTCGACCCGTTACAGTTTTATTATAAGTATAGATATAGATAGGTAGAATTAATAAAAATAAAATATATGTTTATGTAAAAAAACAAAGCACAACTCATGACGCCTTTTACGCCGGCGTCGGTACCGGTGCGCGCGGTTGCTTGCGGCTCCCGCTACATCTAACTCCGGGATTTATCAACGAGCTTTTTACGTGACAATATTACATGTTGTTTTAACATGAAGTTAGTTCGTTGAAGTTAAAGTAAAACCTCGTTAGTCCACTGCGACAGGAGATTCACAGATGAGCGGCCTCTGTACCCCAAACTGAAACACGTTTAGACAGTCCGTTACCGAGTCACAAAAAAACTTCAGTAAATTAGTAAAAAAGTAACAAATAACAGGGCTCCAGTTAACAAGAGTCAAAGCTGGTAGTTAATGTCCTAGTTAACATTTCACTAACATGTCATTAAACATGTAATAAAAATTCATTGAAACGTAATCAAAATCGTTAAACCCAAACGAGACTAGAAATATAACTTTATTTTTTACAATTACGGAGTTGTTATAATCGTGCGCACACTAATACTCCTCGACATTGTTTAATGTCTTTATAATTAACTAACTTGAATTGCTTTTCCTTACTGCGATCATGTTTAATATCGTGTAGGTGGGGGCACTATGGAGGATTTTATTACGAGTCGGAATTATTAAAAACATTGATTTCGACGAAAGCAATAAAAAATCTTTATTTACGGTTTACCATTAATAACATCGGTATATTTACCGTGTTCAAAAGGTAAAGCGAGTAATATTTGGATGCAGCTTCATGCAAAATGTGCACGTGTAAACTAACAAATGGCAAAAGTTTATATTAGAGATATTTAAATATTTAATTGAGATAATTTCGTTTTTGTTATTTATAATGTGAAAAAATCTATTTAATATAAACAATTATTCCATTTTATATTGAATACTTACTATGTGTGCATAGTATTAAATTTATATGACTCAACATAAATAATGTTTAGTTTAACTGTGTATTTATATCCCATAATGATCTTAAATTAAACACAACCTAAAAGTTACTTCTTAACACAAAGTTGGACGACGAATCCATTTTCAAGCGTTAGTGAACATATTTCAGCTTTAGATTTTCATAAACAGCATACAAAATATACACCAGTTTTAAAAAATGTTTTTTTTTAATTTATTAAGTCATGTATTTCAGTAAACACCATATACAATAAAATTACAATTGAATGAAATGACACACAAATTAATTAGTTCATTGAAATTGATTATTAAAAACATTCAGGAAGACAACATCTGATATTAATATCCCACCTTGTGTCCTATTTTTTTTTATTAATGGGGCAATCCAGTCTATCCCATTTCACTTTTAGATTACTGTTGCTACTGACTCGTACTCGCTGTCGTAGAGAGGCGACTGACTTTCTTGCGGATAACCGCGTGAAAGTCGTCAATAAATTAATAAAATTAATCATCGTGATTGAAATAGAACACTGATCTTGTGTCGTAACTACAGTGACCCGCGGCTCCCAGGCTAAAGGCAGTTATTACGAAAAATATATTCCGCCGTCAACGTGATGTGATAGGTGGCCATTAAAATGTTAATTGCTGCCTCTAAAGCTATATTTGAGAGTTCCACCGTTCACCGGTAACGGCCGGTAATTTACAGAACATTTTCTAATTCCGTGTCCCTACAATTCATTTTCTCATTTCTTTCGCTGTTTATTGGAACTCTGAGAGTACGCTATAAATCGTAGACTCTCCTTATTTCCCGTTCCAGTATATTGAAGTACTAGACTTAGCCGTAGACTAGTCCGTCTGTATGTTCCAGCCACTTTTTTACCGAAACTATGAGAACTACACTGTTGAAACTTAGTAAGTAGATCAAGTAGATTTAAGAATTGACTAAGACTTACGCATTGAGACTTTTACAAAAAAATATAGACGAGAGACACTTTCAAAGTAGTAAAATGTGGATGTAACTTCTAAAATTACCACTGTATTTTGAACAAATGTTGTGTACAGCACCTGATTGGACTATTTTAATGGACACGTATGAAAAGCACTACAAATCCCAGAGGATGTGGGTGTTTCGTCATCCAGACCGGACATTTTCCTTTTTTCTCGAGCTACGAAATACATAGTCCTTGTAGAACTTACCATACCGTGGGAAACTAATATACCTAAAGACCACGCGATGAAACAAAAGCATTGCGACCTCATAAACGAATTAACAAAAAACGGCTATGTAGTTAGTTTATACGCTGTAGAAGTGGGAGCGAGAGGTATACCAGCAAAATCTCTCTCTATAACCTGCTGAAAGACCTTGGCTTATCCAGAAGTGCAGTAAGTTCTATACTAGAACGAGTATCTAAAGCTGCACTAGTAGGCTCATATCAGATTTGGCTGGGCAGGGAGAGAAAAACGAGTAGTGAAGGTGAGTGTTGATGAACGTCAGAAAGGGGCCCCTTAAACCTACGCCCGAGTCACAAGTCTCGGGAACTACTCGGGTTTTCTCTCTGCCACACGATGGACCCGGCACCCGCACGGTGAATCCATGGAATGCTAAGAAGATTGTCTCTTGGTTCACCCTTGACCGGCATCTCGCCTAATGATAAGCGATGACACGGTGTACGGAAGTGATATTTAATGAGGTGATTGATTTGCAGTATCGTACTTGTATCGTTAAAATAAAATTAAAAAAAAACTGTTATGCCGTGAGTTCTAAAGTATCCTACTTATCTCACTAATATTATAAATCTCAAAGTATGGATGTTTAAATGTATGAATGATTGTTACTTGATAAGGTCGGAACGTATTAACTAATCGGGTTGAAACTAGAAATATGGTTAGGTTCTAGTCTGGAATAGCTACTTTTTATAACGCGAAAATATGGAAATGGAAATTACGTGGGTATTTGGTGCCGTAATATACATATAAATAAAAAATGAAGGAGTAACATGTAGGTACCTCCCGCCTCCCGCTGTAGCCCCGCAACTCCAGGTGCCGTAGTGTGAGAGCGGCGCGATCGAGATAGTCAAATGAGCGGTTGCAGTAATGATTCCATTCTCCAAACTAACTGTTAGTTTAGTGTAGAGCTGTAGTTAACTTACCACTCGTTACACCGACACGCACGTCGCGTAAAATAAATGTATATTAATCGGTGTTAACGCCGGTAGCAGCGGCTCCTTCATAAACAAAAACAAAAAAAACATTGGCTTTTTTCTTCGATATGTTTTGCTTCACCGTTGAAGTCAATGACAAAGATTTTAGTACTTATACTAAATTCCAATGATAGCTGCGAACTTGCATTTTACACTTGGATAGTTGTATTTACTCCGATAAAACAAAAACTGGCTTGCAACACAAAATTCAACTCAAAAATTATGAAATTATGTGAAATCAACTTCACTCACTGTTCCAATGAGGCAGTACGAATAGGTACGTCATTGAGGCAAGTAAATTTAAATTTTTGATTAAATATTTATGTCTCTAAAACTACGACTCCGATTTCTAAAAAAAGTTATGTAGTACAACCTTTACAGTATGATATACCAAACAAAAAAATGGTCAGCAAAATTCATCTTGGAATTCATCAAAATTGGAGCTATCGCGTAGCATAATATGTATTATGTACAAATATACAACCGAATTAAATCCTTCTCTTTTTTAAGTCAGTTAAAAAAACTTTCAGAAGTTCAAGCAGGGTTCAAACATGCAACATAGCCACGACATAAAACTGCAACGTACACAACAATATGCGAGTACAATCAAACGGAATATTAAAATGTACGCATGCGGAACCGCGCGCAAACCCTAGCGTTACTGCACCGATCTAACCATATTATATTCACAAAACCATTATTACGGCGCAGTAAATTAACGATCCCGCAGGAAGCGCTAATTGAAAACTATAAAACTTCTTTGAGCAGAAAATTGGCTTTTGGATAGTTTTTTCAAGATTTTTCAATTTTAATTGTGCCGTAGAGAAATCTACAGCAATAATTAAACAAAGTTTGAAAAAAATCTAAGTGTTTTACAATATAATTGTGTTCGTAAGTGGTGGGCTCGCAACCGCCGGCCACACTGCTAGCTAAGCTAAGCCAAGCTCAGATTGTTTACATTAGCTTACGTTACAGTATAACTAATGCGTGAAAACAATTACATCATAAAGTTAACAGATATTTAGATATTTTGCTGCCAGATAACGTCGAAAAAACATTTTTCAGAGGCAATTTAAACGTTTCATGTTTAGCAAACTCTTTATCTGCTTGACATTTTGCTGGTTCTCTACTGTATATAATCAATAATAGGAAAAGCAATCTCGTTAAACTTGCTTGATATTTTTTCTGTCGAGATCAATCTTGCTGAAAAACACCGAGATCTCCAAACAAACGAGATTGCATTCCCTTCCCTAAACTAGGTAAATCTTGGAACTCAGATAGCTGAAATGCGCGTCTGCCACAATACAGGCCGCGATGTGCCCAGGCCTTAGTTCACGTCCGTCAGATACAAGAACGTTTAAACGAATCTAATAACATAGAAGGCGTTACGAGGCTTAATGCGGCCATTACACCGCGCCGGTGCCGGTGGCGCGTCGCCGATCCGATACCTATCATCGAGCAGCAATTTCAAACATAAAAACCCCGAGGGCTCCGTAAAAAGTACTTTCAAAAACTCATTAGCTGTAAATACTGATCGGAAATTGATTTTCGAAGCGCCCGGGGTTCTCACACCTGCGCCTGCGCCGCTAGGAACATTGCCAACGACTGCGCCAAATATATTTTTTTGGTTTTTACGTGGTGGTAATTAGTATCGGTTTTGTTATGCCTTTAACTTTTAACAGGAGTTCAGTTAATTGATTGTATGCGAGCGGTTGAAGACTTTTTAATTGATTGACCGGTTGATTGCTTCATGTCATCTGTTCAATGACAGTTGTATTAGCAGTGGGATATTGATGGACGACGACGGGTGAGTCATTTAAAATACGTATAAAGAAATATAAAAAGATATATGTATGCTCTTTCTTTTGTTTTTATTTTTTATTAATTGACGTGTAAATTGTACATTTATGAATAAAGTACTTTGACTTTGACTTTGATAAAGTTCAAAGAATTTTATTAAACACTAATAATACACTTATTATGCAACAGCAGAACCTGTTAAAAAACTTGCATTCAACTTTTGTACCTACATACCGATAATAGGAAATGGCGATCTTGATCGCCATTGCTATCGCCTGATATATATTTTTTCAAAATAAAGAGTGACGAGACGATCAGCACATGTGCCTGATGGTAAGCAACGTGCCTGCCACATAAGATCACAGTGACACGCAGCTGTTGGGACATGACGAGTCCAAATCATTACCTAGCACTGCAATGAGCTCGTTACGGCTTCACAATGATATTTAAAGACAAGTCAAGTTGGATCAAACTAGATGGCCCAGTGCCAAATTTCGTGAATATCGTGTGTTGATGAAGAGTTCACTGTGAACAAACACCATGATACTGGATTTTTAAATATGAAGTTCAGTAGGACTGTACGATATCTTGTTTATTGTGTACAGGTCAGTGCTCCGTCAGTAAGATAGGTGGTGGACCACATTCGGAAGGTGGCGGGTCGCGGGCAGCCTGTGGGAGCGCCGAATCGGTACCAAAAGGTAATCTGGAAGAGATCGCTATTAGCGACCTTATGTACCCAAAATGTTTTGTTTAAGTTTAATTACTGTTTTTCTGTATTGTTTTTGGTGTAGTGAAGTGTTTTTGTATTGTATTGTATCAGAAGCTGTGGACACGAAGAGAGGCCTATGCTTAGCTGTAGACAACGGGCTAAGAACTATGATGATGATAGCATAGTAGCAAACAATCTGTGGTATCGTCTGTGAGAAACTCTTGAAGTTTGTTGCTAGATTGTATGACAACATCTGAACCGGATCGCGTTGAAATTTATAACATAGATTATATAACATAGTCAGGGATGGCACATTTTTATGGCGGGAAAATTTCAAGAACGGAGCCAAGGAGAGAAAACCTGCGTGGCTCTGCTACTTAGGGATAAAGCTGTTTAGATTTCATAACTTTTACATTTAATTAACTGTTGCTTCATTTAAGACTAGCTTAAAAGTAAAACCATAAAATCGTTACCTGTACCACTTGCCTCAGAATGTGCACTCTACTCGTACGTCGAGAGCGAGCACTTCGACCATAAATATTTGATGAGTACTTACACCTCCAGCAATCCACGTAAACGACCACTTAAGACCTAAAATCCGCAGATGAGGAAATCTGTGGAAGTCATGCAGCCATCATAAACGAACTCCCACGCAGCGCCAAAATACACGCTCTTTATTACATTCTACGTATACATGCAAGAAAGTAAAGGCTATAATCCACCACACTGACACACACACATTTTGTAGTGGTAGGACTCTTGGCAGAGTCCGCCTGGGGAAGTACCACACCTTTGCCAGTTATTTTACCGCCAAGCAGCAATGTGCAAACATAACTGTGTTCCGGTTTGAAGGGCAATGTTTCCAGATAAATTACAGGGCTTAGATATATAACATCTTAGATCTCTGGGTGACGAGCGCGGTGCAGTGCTAGGTAATGATTTGGACTCTTCTTGTTCCAATAGTTGCGTGTCACTGTGCTGTTATGTGGCAGGTATGTTACTTACCATCAGGCACACGTCCTGCTCGTATCGTCACTTTTTATTTAAAAAATAAAATAAAAATTCACTGGGCCAGCTCGGGATTATGGATGACACTGTCTTCGTAAGATTTCTGTTTGAAGCACAACTGGGTCCTAGTTATGTTTCCCTTCACCGTGAAAGCCCGTGTTAAAAATGTATGTAATGTACGAACGATTTATATGTATTCTTTGATTTTACCAATGTTTGTTGATGAAATAAATGATTTGATTTGATTTGATTTGAAAAATATTAAAATGTGCAGGCCTGATTCAATCCCACGACCTTTCGCTTTGGTTTTTCTTATTCGTAGTGTTTTTTCATAAGTCTCTAAAAAATGTTATTGTGTAATTGTTATGCCTGGTAGCAACGACACAGGTTGCTCTAGTGTGAGTACCGGTGTACATTTGTCTAAATATCTTTGTGTTTATGAATAAGTAGTAATTTTTTAAGTAATAGTGTTCTTGAACCAAATAAATTTCATGTCATGATTCTGCTGAGGCCGGGCGTTCCACGAAGTCACCACGGCTTAGCAACACGTCACAGAGTTGTATTAATTTACAGTTACCATCAGAGCAGTGTTAGCACGGGTCGACTCACGACCCAAGCCAGCGTCGGCCATAAGACACCCACACGTTTCAAGCAAAACACACGGGACTGGCCAACATATTGGCATGCTCACCACGTTCGTCCAACATTGGCCACTTCACGTAATATCCTGTATTAGCGGAGCGGCTGCCAGATATCATCAGGGACCTCCGCGAAGCTGGAAGAGCACAGGGTCGGATTCGAGTAGTTATTGCCGGAGTCTCGACCGGTAGTGATTAGCTCCACAAACGAAATTAGACTAAGGAGCACTAGGATTCGTTGCAAAGGTTCCTTGGGTATTTTCCTTGTCTTCTCCTAAGATATAATTATCTTGGATTATTATCTGCGACTTTTTCATGGATTATCTAGAACCAAATTTTTTTTTAGGTTAGTACTTAATCCGTGACCTTTGTGATTAGTACTTAAAGACAGTAGTAACGGACTCCGAAAGCTGTAGAGGGTCTAATATTTAAATAAAAAAACTTGAGAGGTGTCAAGGGACACCCGGATGGAACGAAGTTCCTTTCGATTAATTAGTGAAGGAATTATTATTATTTATTATTTACAAAGAACCTGTATACACTCAACAAAAATAATCGTCGCGACACCACACTGTTCATGCGAAATAGAAATGAAAATATCTGCCTTGCTTTCTATAAGAGAGAAAGAGACAGACAGAGAAACATGCGACGCCGCACAGCTTACAATAGTAAAAAGTGTCGTGACAACTTTTCGTAAGAATTTTTTCCGTCTAGCCCCCTTTCACAACGCGCGATAAGGAACTTCGTTCCAAAAAGAACCTAAGCAAGACCGTGCACACGGGAGTGGCCACCATTGAACCTCTTCACGTAATATCATTAGTGTAATAAAATCGAGCCCAACATAGGAAATACAAACACATGGGGTGTCATATCTCTTGATTCATCACCTCCAGAAGGTGCCTCAGGCAAGGTGTCAGTGGGATTCCGGCGCGATCCAATAGATATCCTGGTATGACCCAGGTACAGACGAGGCTACTGAGAAGATCTTAGCGAGTAAGACCCCACATAGCTCCACCCCAATACAACCGGATAACTGCAAAAAAAAGATTCTTGAGATTAAATTTGATAATTCGAACAAGTTTAAAAATATTTACGCAGATTTTTTTCAAATATCCATTATTATATTGTTATGTAGAAAAAAACTTACAATTCACGCTACTAGTCAGCAAGCGTTACTATTTATCGCCACTTTGGCTGCTGAGGTAGGTTGGGCTCTTAAGTGTGGCTTATAATTTAAGTTGCGCCCAACAAATCCATCGTTAGCCTTGTTTATTCCGAATGCGTCCGGACTCCGGCCGGTCCTCTGAGACTCGAGCAGCGTAGAGGAGTGTCCGGCGACTTGCAGCCAGTTGCAGCCAGCAAGGGCGTGAGCTGAGCCATCCCGCGCTCCATCAAGATTATACCTCTCAATGATACGCAATTATCATTTCGATAAAGCAAACTGATTGGCCGCGCCCGCGCCGGGTGCGCCAGCGTAACTGGGCGCCTCGCCGCTCGCAGCCGTACAACGAAGATTGTAGTTTGAGCACGGATTTAAATACATTTTATTTCCACATTTCATACAGCTTATACTTTTAACAATTTATTGTAAAGAAGTAAAGAACAATAAGCCACGCCTCGCGGTTCTACCCGCACAGTTCTCATTCACGTTATTTCCTCATAATAAAAAGCGTATGTGCTATCCCGAGCTATTACAATATTATTTATAATCTTACAGTTTTCAGAATTTCAACCCGATGCGTTCAGACGTCCAACAACAAGCGTCCAACTTATAATATGAGGATCAGTTTTAAATAATTAGACTGTATTATAACTTAATATAAGACACTGTCAACCAAAATAATTAGTGAAGGATATATTTTACACAATTTGCCAAATATTTGAGATAAGTTTTTGGAACCAGTACCGAAAATAAGATGGCATCATCGGTCATCATACGACTCAAACTCTCATAGATTTGGGTTTTTTTTTACTTTCGACGTCTTTGCAGACTCTACAGAGGCAGAATTATAGCTTTGTCAGCACCATTGGCTTTGAAAGGAAACACATCGTCAGAAAGTCGGCGTGTTTTGAAAATATGTTTTTTTTTTTTACTTTTATAGGTTTACACTTGACCGCCATCTCGCCTGATGTTAAACGACAATGCGGTCTACGATCGAGCGTATTTACCTAGAAATAACTGATTCACTCTCGATTTGAAGACACAAAGATTGTAATCATCGGGGAAAACCCACTCAGGCAACGTATTCCACAGCCTAGACGTTCTTATCACAAAGTTAGAGTCAAATCTCTTCGTTCGTGTCTTTGGAACATCAACCATGAAACGATGTCGTTTTTTCGAGCTACGAGCATTCCGATAAAACAAAGGGCAAGGTGGTATCAGATCATGCAAATCAGTCGCACACTCTCCGAAGTGTATCCGATAAAAAACCGATAGGCTAGCAATTTTTCGGCGATGTTCAAGACTTTTTTTTGAAGTCTTTTTCGCACAAGAGTATCATTGCCTATGAGCCTTTTGGCACGTCTCTCGATCGATTCCAGTGCCTCCAGCTGATACTTAGCTGATCCATCCCAAAGGTGCGAACGTACATAACATGCGAACAGTACTCCATACAGGAGCGAATCTGTGCTTGATATAAAGTAAGCAACTGTTCAAACTTGAAATATCTTCGCACCTTTGAGAGGACACCTAGTTTTTTGGCAGCTAATTTGGCCTTGGACTCGATATATGAGCCAAAGTTGAGCGTAGATGTTAAAGTAACGCCCAAAAGCTCAAGACGGTCAGAAACTGGCACGGACACACCAATTACCAATTTCAAGAGCATATGTCATCGAACTACTCGTTCTTGGCCAGCGAACTTCGCCAATTTGGACTATGACCTTGACTCTATCCTTATGAAATACCTCCAACTCCTAGCAGTGGGAACAAATAAGTGAGTGTATCCTCACAAGACGAGATGGCCAATTTCAAATCTATTATCAATCAAAAAACTGGTCCTAAGTACAGGTAGTTTCTATTCCACGCCAACTCACCGGCGCAGGCGCAGCCGTCAGCGGAGCCTCATTACTGGAGTATGACTGTACAGATTCCGGAGCGCAGAGTCCCGCAACGCTCATGATACCCGGCTTGCAGACAACTGATGCATTTTTCCGAGTCATTATTTTGAATGAGTCAGAATCGCAGACACAGCTAAGTGGCGGACAGATACCGCAAGTGTAGCTTCGTGTCCTACATAGATAACGCTACACCTTCAGTGTCTGGTTAGTGTAACTCCACAGTTAACAAGCAGGTATAAAAACACAATCGATTTAAATCGACTGAGTTCTAGAGTTTTCTAGCAGCAGTACAAACGTCTTATATGTTTGTGTCAGCAGATTCAAGTAATGTGATGTTGATGATTCTAGGATACAAATAATAACAATATCTAGTTACTATAGGGATGACTCCAGTCGAGTGTGGCTAACCTCCAAACTAAGCTGTGGTAGAAGCGGCGATAACGTCCGAGGCCCGAGGATGGCCACTGCTAGCCTCAACGGTGAAAGAAACCCAGCATGTTCACAGACAAACATCATTCGAGACATGCGTCATTTGCTATCTCGCACTGGGCTCGCGTAAATCGTGGCTTTGAGTTTCTCCTTATGACAGAAGGCCCCTATTCTCAGCAATGAAGAGAATTGAATGTGCTAAACCGCCATAGTCCAAAACATTACTTATCTCTGCATTTGGATCTTTGAGTTTAATTGACGCCACAAACATCGAAATATTTGTAAGTATACCGATTTGATTTTACTAAATTCAGTTTTTTTATTCCCGTAAGTATACAGTAACTACCTACATGTTTCAAATATTACGAAAAGATACTTATGTAATTTAGTGCTACAATTACCAATTCATTTCGAATTGAAATTACAACAAAATATTAGAGTTTTGTTCCAATAATCGGGTAAGAAGGTTGCTGTTCTTTCTCTCAGCGCTGCTGTAGTCCTCGTCTAAACTTGTCTGTGGTTTGTGTCTAATTATTTAAATGAAACTTGGTGTTATGGAAATGAACGGTTGACTCATTTGCTCCAACCGTCGATGTTATTGACACAAACAGAAAAAACGTGACGTGGACAACTTTGAAAAACTTGTTCTTGGCAAAACCAATGTATGTAAGTATGGGGTACTTGTCTTGAGTAGTTATACAAATGCTATAAGTAGGTATTATTATCTTTTTAACAAACTTTACTAATAAAATTAAATTACAACTTAAACTACACTAAACTGTTTACCAAACTAACGCTTCCAGTTGAAATCGTACCCAAAACGCTAGCGGTATTATTACGCTGAATGGCTACACGATGTATGAATTATACATGAACATTCCAAGATCATCACGCCATCTCGGAAAGGATCTCGAAAATGCGTTGGAAACTTTGTGGCGTCCAAGAGGCCACCAACAACTCAACACCAAACAAAATATAGCCTATTATCTGTTGTTTTCATTTGCTTTAATAGTAAAGGAAATCCTCCTGAGAAAACCATCCAGTGCGCGGCATTAGCCTTCAGATAGAAAGCTGCTAAACGATTTAGAACCTTGGGATGGATTAAGGATAGATGCGTGTTAGGGTCAGTTCACACCGAGACGCGACGCGGCGCGACGCTGCGCGCACATTTTTCATAGAGCGACTCAGAATATACTTTATTCACTACACGAAAAGATACACATTACATTGTGAGAATTCAGATTACGTTGCACCACGCAGCACTGCGCCTCGAGGTGCCTCGCGGCGTAGTGCGACGTATCGTGACGCAGCGGTGCATCGCCGGTACGCGCGGCGTGCAAGAGCGGTGCTGCGTCTCACGGTGCCGCGCGACGCCGCGAGGCGCAGCCTGAGGCCGCTGTGGCGACTTCTCTACTATTTCCGTTCAGACTTCGTTTAGAATTGATGCAGTTCGGTCGAGTGCTCGATTGAAAATATAATGAGACTGGGATCTTGTTATAATCGGACTTCTTGCAGAAGAGGAAGAGGAAGAAGTTTACAAAAATAAAAATCAAAAGAAGACATCACACAGGCGCGGGCGGGGCCGCGCGGCGCCCGCGGCTAGTAGATACGTTCCGCTGCGCCTCGCGGCATCTCGCTGCGCAGCGAGGCGTCGTCCTGCTACGATTTTAAGATGCTCCTCGCGACGTTGCGATGCGTCTCGCGACGACGCGCGGCGTAGCGCGAAATCATTGGCCTCTTTGAGTATCGTCGCGTCGCGTCGCGTCTCGGTGTGAATTGACCCTTAGATGTCTGTCCGCTGCGCTTGCCCCGGTCTGCCGCCGTCCCTGGCAGTTACCGCCGGAGCCACAATCAAAAGGATTCGCGCCTTCGGAAAACAATTTTGCTCGATGTTACAATAATTTATAGCTTCATTCACAGCCATCAGCCGTGCGCAGAACGGGTGCCGTACCGACAGATATGCCCTTTAAATTACCATTACTAGGACTTCTCTCACATCAAGGAGAGAGTCAAGGCTATCGAGAGACAAGCCAAAAGGCTCATACGCGATACGATAGAACCCCTCTTCGAAAAGTACTTCGAAGTCTTGAACATAGTTGCAAATTGCCAGCTTATCGGGATTTTATAAGGCACACTTCGGAGAGTGTGCACTGATCTGCATGATCTAATAGCTTGCCCTTTTTCTTTTATTGAACTGCTCGTCACTTGAAAAAGCGACGTCGTTTCATGGTTGACGTTCCAAATATTTGAACGAAGAATTTGACTCAATTTTTGCAATAAGATCGTTTAGGCTGTTGAATGTGTTACAATCTCGCTGTGGCCGAGAGTGAATCGGTTTGTTCTAGGTAAGTAGATATCCTCCATCATAGACCGCATCGTCGCTTTAAATCAGGCGAGATGCGGGATGGCGATCTATTGTAGGTGTGTTTCTTTCGGTCTTGGCCCTAACTGCGTAACCCAGTCCTGCGTAATATTCAATGTATCGTTGATCCCGCGCCTAACGTCTCCTCATCAGCGGACGTGTAATTTGAGTGTTTATCTTGTGATGGGTTAACTCCGCAATTTGCTCTTTGAGGCTTCGTTCTTTAGCTTATTTCGCTCGTAACATTAATCACTCATAAATTTTCAATATTGTTTAATATTATTATATAAATGATTACGGGTTATTTCCCAATTTTTAAAATCTCAATTATCTACAGGCAGATATTAAAATGCCGCCACTCGTTGATTTCCCCGTGAATGTGATACATAGAATTACATCGAAATATATGTAGGAACCTTGCATCACCATATAGCCGCAATAAAATATTCCGTACCTACACAATAACTTACCTACAGCTATTTTTTCATATTCAACAAACGTATTTATGTAATTGGTGTTTTGTCGTCCTGGCCACTTCGATCTCAAATGTCTCCTCTTTGGTAAGGAATTTCAATTCCAAATTTCTACAGCTATTTACTCATGCTTTTTTGTTTTGAAACCCGTAATTCATTTGTTTTTTTCTCTAATGGTTTTTTGTTTTTTCTTTCGGTCACTCAGTGTACAAAATGGAAAACTTGAAGAAATATAATCTAATCGAAGTGTAACAATAGATAGGTTTAGTCCACCATCTCGCAGTTTCATTTAAGCTTTTTTGCCAAACTAACCAAATTTGAAACTTAACCTAATAATAATACATACCTATATCTAAATTTCGGGTTTAGTGGTCGGCGTGTCTAGCAGTTACAAAGAAGTAATTATGCATTGAGGTTCTGTCGCAACTTACCCCTAAACAAATTTCGATGCAGGTCTCGTCCGAGGTTAGCTGTACTCGTCAAGTCCAACATTGGTTTTAATAGCGGCAATTTTTGTATGAATTAATTGAACGTAAATAAAAAGTCCCCGTGACCATCATTGTTGATATCTGCACGGCAGTACTGTCGTAATGCTCAGTGATAATAGATAGATATTTTCTATAAATGAACAGTGCAGAATAAATTACCTATATCTTTCCCCGTCTCTTGCTTTTCAACGACAAGCCCTTCAACAATCCGTCTTCCAGATACTTGCAGATCCATAACGGCCGAGGGGTCATTTGTCAAAACTGCTCGAGTCGCGGCGCGTGGAATATAATTCCATAATTCATCCCACTTGGAACGGCCAGGCTTATCAGGACGAGGACTGGACCAGACATTTACTCGATATCCTTCTTGCAGTCAACAGGAAATAAAACATGTATTTACTGTTTTTAGACAGAAAGGTAGATGGATAATCTCTCTATTGCTCACTAAAATCAATTACTTCTTGGCAACCGTAGGATGGGATACGTGATATGAATATAGGAAAATGAGGAGTATCATTTGAATAAAACATAATAAATAAAACATTAAAACCCATTTTATGTTCCACTGCTGGGATTCAAGTCCTTCTCTCACAAACATAGAACCAAGATTATAATCGCTCACGCTGGAAATATCGAAACCCGTCGAAAAATATGTTTCTTGAGCCGTACCGTTTTTCTTAGGATGTATACGGCTTGAAAAAATAGTTAAACTCTTACACTAATGAAATTGAACAAACTGCTTTTATGTGACCACCAAAAATTTAAGATTTAGCTTGGACCCCAAACAGTAATTCGTTTTAATTTTTCTTAGCTGTGATCTGGTTGAAGCACAATATTTTCATACCAATTACAGGACATATGTTTTGTCAGATCGCAACTAGATGAGCGTAGTTCAATGTTTGACATTTATTTGAACTTGTTATCGTCAAGTTACTGCGTGTGACTCCTATGAAACTTCTATGACATGCTGCCAGCGCCGGTGCATTGCTCACAATGAACACCTCACCTGTTTGTGGCGTCACTCTATTCTGCAGAAAACAACCAACCTTCTCCTCAACCTCAAGCAATTCATAAATATAAGACTTTTGAAGCAAGAATTGATTGGAAGCACGAAACACAGACAGTAACAAATAAAGCATTCAAAGCAACACGATCCCTTGGCTACGTCGATCCAACGCAAACGAGATCTGTGTTCCTGATCCCATAAATCATTTTCGCGGATGCTCATTGCTCGCGGCAATGCGAGAGCGAGGCGAGAGCGGTACGGGGCCGAGGCGGGAGCGGTACGGGGCCGAGGCGGGAGCGGAACAGTGCAGCCGATCTGATTAGTAAGTACGCGCGGAGAAACAATATCCAATGCATTGTGTAATTTATGACTTCATCCAGCGATGGCAAGTGCACGACTCACGGCTGGCGCGAGAAACTTCACGTACAAAGGATGTCCGTCTGATCTTTTTTCTTTTGCACAATTGTACCTTCCTAATTGATTCTGACAAGCTAACAAGCTCGAGTACAGTACGGTCGGGTTCAGGTGAGCGAATGGTTTCTGATATAAACTACCTATTACGCTATTCCGTGAACTTACTTCAAATTCAAAAAGTTCATCCTAACAGGTAGGTAATACTTTAGTGACTTCAAAAAAAAGGAAAAATGTCTAAACTGAAGCGTTGTTTTCTCACGAAACGAAAAAAATGGTATTTAAGAAGAAACTGAAGTGTTTTTGGTAAACTGAAGTGAGATAGTTACTTTTGGTTAGATTTAGTTAGATCGCAAGCTTAGAAGAGCACACCGATGATTCCTGTTTCAGCTCGTTCCTGGAGCAGAAGATGGTCATTGCCATTTAACATGGAAACGCGTCGAACACCATGGGTACTTTTGCACCGAGAACAGTTCGTTAAGTTTTTCGAAGACGAAGTTATAAATTTAGATTAAAGTTTATTACTTTTTTCACTTTGTATAAAAATATTTTAGACTTCCTTTCCTTAGTTGAGGGGGTTCCATAAACACACTTTTACAATCTTGTAATGTGGTGTAATTTGATTTTGTGTTCGTCATACCGTCGGCGCCGGCGCCGCGGGCCAAGCCGCGGACACGATGCAGTGAGCCATACATCTGTGATGCGGTGCCGCTGACCCGTCAGCGAGATACTAAATGAAAAAATGATATATCGCTCAGTTGCTCAGCCGCTCACTCCCAGGCCGCCGGCCGCGTGTTTCTTATAATAGAGACAGAAAAAAGGCGTCCAAATTTCCTGTAAGAGAATGAATGAATGGGTCATTTAATTTTACGGCGTCGACAATTGATATAATTACTTCATTATAAGTGCGGTTTGTCGGGTTTGAGGGGAAGTGGCATACGTCGCGGGGAGCGGGGGATGTCGCGGGGAGCGGGGGGTGTAGCTGGGAGCGGGTTTCAAATGTTTCATTGAAATATTTTCCTTGGTGATTGAAACCTCTGTCACGTACTTATAGAATGTTTCAATAGAACAATCTTTCATTCATTCCTTTTTTACATACATACATTCCTTTTTTTCTTTTTCCACCCTAAGGTTGCCTGGAAGAGATCGCTGTTAGCGATAAGGCCGCCAATTGTCGCACTAGCTTTAAGTAAATTGTTTCTAGTTTTAAATTATTCTGTTTTTGGTGTGTTCAATAAAGTGTATCTATCTATCTATCTATCTATCAATCTCATAGAAGCGTACCACGTTTTTTTTTTACTTATTTATTTAATTAGGTATTAGCAGGTTTACGCAGTCAGAGAACCATGGCTACTGACATATCTCAACGCAATAGCAAAATAAAGTAGTGATGACCCTATCAAATCTGTCACAGAACCGATAACCGTTGGGGTAGATACACCCTTTAACTGGAAATAATGGCACGTGGCCCAAAATGGGAATAACGCCGTCGTCAACCCAACCAGGGTTGCCACTGCCTGATTTCCCGACGCCCACGCCCTCCTGACAATGTCATACAAGTGCCATTATTTCGTGGTACGCCTATATTATTTTGAGTGGAGACCGCGTATTGGCAAACGAGGCGAAAGTATGTGACACCCAGCGGCTAGATGAGGAGACGACATAGTGAAGACACCAGGGGGTACCCACCCCCTGGTAAAGCGGAGTATCGGACTGAGTGGAGAGCCATGAGAGATGGCTATGAAATCTGTGGGTAACAAACCCAGATGGGGTGATGACGATGATGATGAGGAGGTTTACGCAGAGTACAGCTTGTGGCACACATCATTACGACGACATTTGACTGTAATCTAACTTGGAAGTGGTGTGAACTTGCTGGCCAAATCTTTTTGTTTCTATTATCTTATTATCCGACCCAATTATAGTGACAATTTTATGAGCTCAGCTTACTTCAATACTGCCTTATAACTTGGTGGTAAAATAGTATAATGACCTAGACTATAATCGGTACTAATTTATGTATATTATAATATAAAATGTTATATTAAAAAAAAAAATAACATAACACTAACAGTATCGCACTTAATATGCGGCTCAAGGGTAAACCTACTTCTAGGTACTAGCATCTGAAGTCTCGAAATAAGTGTTTTTTTAATTAAAATATAAAAAATACAATCCTTTTCTAAAATTACAAAATGCTATACGGACGAAGTCGCATTCAAATACTGCATCAACATATTTAATAATACCTATCCCTCGTCCCCATTCCCGAAGCCGCCAGCCTGTTGCAATGAAGTTGTGCAATATAATATAGAAGTGACCGAGTAATCTCGCTCGTTAAACAATAAAACGCACAATAATTCACTCTGCTCTCCGTTTTAAGACCGTTCATTGATAAAATGAATGCGGATCCCACCTACGAGGTGCTCGACCGCCGTATGAGCCTGCATTCTCCATTCCCAATAACCAAAACGCGTTAACTAACCAGTATAAATTGATCCATTACTGACGTAGATCCCGCACAATCGTAGTTCCTAGTTGACTTTCCAGAAACTTGAACGAGGTTTGACTCAACTTTTGTAATGACAACGTCTAGGCGGTGGAATGCGTTGCCTGAGTGAGTATTGCCCGATGGTCACTAACTTGGTGTCAGTGTTTTTTTAACCGTAGGTATTGTGACCAGACTAGCCTGATAGTAAACACATGCCTCCTCGTAACAGCACAGTGACACTCAGCTATTGGAACATGAAGAGTCCAAATCATTACAACACTGCGCTCATCACCCAGAGATATAGGCCGTTTTATCTCTATGCCCTGTTATTTCACTGAAAACATTGCCCTTCAAACCGGAACACAGTGATACTTTCTCATTGCTGTTTGGCGGTAGAATAACTGCAAAAGGTATGGTACCTCCCCCGGCCGACTCTGCATAGAGTCCACCCCTACTAGATTCTTCTAAGCGGGTAAGCACGCTCCATCGCAGACTTCATTGTCGCTCAAGATTAGGCCAGATGGAAGTCTAGAACAAACCTATTATTGTGAACGAATAGTTCAAGTTATGAGAGCACGCGTTTGCGTTTTAGATACCGGTAATGATCGTGGAGGGCGCCATTACGGCAGTGGTGTCCCACGCGGCTGTAAACACCATGTGTGGTGCCCAATCGAAGACAGTAACTCCGGCCCGGCGCGGCCCGGACCGGCCGAGCGACCGGCGCGGCCCGGACCGGCCGAGCGACCGGCGCGGCCCGGACCGGCCGAGCGACCGGCGCGGCCCGGACCGGCCGAGCGACCGGCGCGGCCCGGACCGGCCGAGCGACCGGCGCGGCCCGGACCGGCCGAGCGACCGGCGCGGCCCGGACCGGCCGAGCGACCGGCGCGGCCCGGACCGGCCGAGCGACCGGCGCGGCGGCGGCGGCGTCACCTCGTTGTCGTAAAACTGTTGTTGCATCAAACATGATTATTCTGGAGTTGTTACATTATGTCGGTTTATTTATATTTTACTAGCAACGCCCCGCGGTTTTACCCCAGTAGTTTTCTTTGTCGTAATTTTTCCGCAAAAAAATAACCGTATCTCAATTCGTTCAATCATAATTGCGCAACAACCACCCAAACATTTAAACATCAAGATTTTTGTAAGTGAAAACTTCTTTTGGCGTGCCACAGATAGATTTTTCACCACACAATTCACAGGATAGCTATTGACCATCTAGGAATGCTTCAGCATATCCTATTGGCATTGGACATGCTCACGGCTACGCCCTCCGGTTTCACCCGCGTATTTTCCAAAGTTAGCTATCAGATTCTGAGGTATACATTTTCACTTCTATCGGCAGTTCTATTTCTACTGCATTTTTTTTCAATGTTTCTAGGTCATGTGTCATACACCAACCCTTGCTGGGGCAGCACGGTGAGTTATGACCTTAATTATCTTCTTGCGAGAGAAGGCCCCGAATCCCACCAGTAGGCACATTCAGTGGGATACTTATGCATTTATATTTGTGTTTTTGTAAGTTATTATTTTGAGTTTTAATAAGTTACAAACCTTAGTAACAATAACCGGTATATTAACCTTGGAGGTGGGTCTTGCATCCCACACCCTATTGTGACTTATTTTATGAGACCCCTAGGTCATTTTGACTTTGAGTTTTGGAAGTAATCAAACCCAAGCTTAGCCTCTAGTACTCGAGAGCCGGTCAAGAGCAAATTGCTATTCAAGTAGTCCTGCTATTAGTAGGAGCAGTTAACGACGCACATCATACCGTCTCATTCCGCGGCCACCCATCCTCGCAACCGTCGCGTCGCTCGCGTGCTGCGGACCACTAAACCGCGCAAACTGCAACAAATGTGTTTGGAAAAGATTTGAAGAATGCCATTTGCATCTTAAATGCGTACTTGCGTGAGGGTTATTATTTATACTACCAGCGCTAATTACTTGTCTAATTAAAATTACATCGACTGTCTGTTTAATGAGAAATATCAGACATTGAGAGGTAGATGTTTGAGTGGGCAAATGAGTTTTTTTTTGATTAAATTCTTTGCTACCACATATACTACTCTGTGTAAATATGTCAATAAAAAGACCCGTGTAAAAGAGATCGTTCTAATTTTTTTACTGCTTGTTGGTACTGATTTAGCGCGCAAAGTTTGAGCGGGATCTGTCATTTCATTTTTTTTAAACTACACTTTTTGTTGGTCATAGTTTTGAGTTCTCGGCGATTTTTACAATGGAAAATATTGTTGAACAAAGAGTTAAATTTTGTGTTTCGAATGATATTTCATGTGGTGAATCACTAAAAATGTTGCGAAATACCTACGGCGAATCGTGTATATCGAAAAAAAGGGCTTATGAATGGTATAAGGCTTTTAAAGAAGGCCGAGAAGTAGTAGTAGACTTGCCTCGTTCTGGCAGACCTTCAACCGCTACGACCAAAGGAAACATCGACAGAATCAAGAAGTTGGTGCTCGAAAATCGACGTATGAGTCTGAGAGAGTTGGCTAGTGAGGTGAACATATCTTTTAAGTCCGTCCACAACATTCTCATTGACATTTTAGGTATGAAACGCGTCGCCGCTCGACTAGTTCCAAAAGAGCTCAATTTTGTTCAAAAAGCGCAGCGAAAGCATGTCGCTGAAGACATGGTTTCCCGAGCTTCTACGGATCCGACCTTTATAAAACGTATAACAACTGGCGACGAGACATGGGCTTATGAGTACGACATGCAAACAAGCCAACAGTCTTCAGAATGGCGTCTCGAACACGAGCCGAATCCCAAAAAACCGCGGCAAAGTCGCTCAAAAATCAAGGTGATGCTGACAGTTTTTTTTGACTGCCGTGGTGTGGTTCACTCCGAATTCATTCCAGAGGGAGAAACAGTGAATAAAGAATATAATTTAGGCGTCATGAAGCGTTTCCGCCGAAAACGTCCAGATTTGTGGCAACACAACTCATAGATGCTGCACCATGATAATGCACCATCACACACAGCCATTATAGTGAAAGAGTATTTAGCGAAAAATTCAACAAAAGTTCTCGACCAGGCACCGTATTCACCTGATATAGCGCCGTCTGACTTTTTTATATTTCCCAAGTTAAAATTACCACTTCGAGGAAAACGTTTGGAGTCGATAGAAGCCATAAAAGAAAATTCTCTGAATGAGCTAAAGGCCATACTGCAAATAGTCTATGAAAAATGTATGGAAGACTGGGTGAAGCGTTGGAGATGTTGTATTGCAAGCGATAGGGCCTACTTTGAAGGCGATAAAATAAATTTAGATGAATAATTTGTATTTTTTGTTTTATTGACAAATTCCCGGTATTTAGTACACAGAAAGACCGATTCAAAAAATCTTTCTTCAATTCGTCCTATTACATGATTATGTTTTATCAATGAAACTGTGTTCTAATGAAAAAAATGAAAGTGTGGGTTTCAACTATTTCAATTCATTGTAGATTCATTCTTCAAGCATAACGTGACGAGCAAGGCGACCGCCCGATGGTAAACAACACTCCTGCTCCCGATTAGATGACGTCATGCATTATTTTGAACATGTAGCTTACCACACTGCACTCGTCACGTCGATGTTAGGCGGTGATCTCTCTATCTCGTAGCTGATCTGCAAATATTGTCATTCAAACCGTAAATATCTCTTGACGAAAGAATGCCTGACAAATGTATGGTACCTTCTTAGAAGGACTCTGCAAAAGGACCCACCACTACAACTTTCTGAGAAATAAATCTGTAGTCAACATCTTAAGTATGTAGAGACAGGTGTTTACAGGAATTAGGATTGGCAAACACCAAATAGCTTAAGAGCTCGTTGATGGTAGACCTACCTCCTTCTATAAAAGACTATGGTTTGCCATAGCACGCTTCCAACTACAGTAGTGGTAACCAAATTCGCCCAACCGAAAAGCGTTTAACGCACACGTCCCGCTCCGCCGCTACTCTGACGCTACTCTACCATGTTGGTGACCCGATCCTACACAAGTTTCTTCTACTAAAAAGTCGTCTATGCGACTTAAGAAATTTTCCCTTCAAAAATAGTTTCTACCTGCGGTTGAAAGCGTACCCGAAAAAAGAATCAGGTTTAAAAAACGCGGAAAGTCTGTCAGTCACCAGCTCCCGAGTACCAGGAGAAAATGATTACCGAGAAGTGTTTCAATGCAATCCGAACGATTTGAATTCGGAATGGTAATCGTTGTCTCTGTCACTCTATACGGATTAGACAAAGACCGAGAGGTTTAATTTGTCGGGATCAATCCTTTGTGAATCAGGGCGCTGCGCTGGTTCGTAGTAGCGCAGCGCAGGGCATGTTTCATTCATGGCCGCGGCCGCCGGGTCACGAGCGCCGAGCTCTCAGCGGTATTCAATGTTTAATTAATCAGAGACTAATCGAATGTTAACGGGACTTGATTGGAACTCTAATCTTAATCGACAGAGATCAATATACATTGCCCTCGTAGGTATTGTACGACCCCGGCGGATTATCTTTCTACAGCCCACAGATGTGAAGCTGTAGACTGGAAAACATTAATTTTTGTAATAAATAAATACGTTTTGAAGTTACGCTTCTATCAAATATGAATATTAACGACGCACGCGCACACTGACAAAAACCGGAGTATTTGGAGTGGCAGTAAGAGTGGAGTAAATAAATATTTTTTATTTATTTATTTACTGTATACAGTGACAAGATGAGCAGGAAATATACCTGATGGTAGGCAACATGCCTGTCACATAACAGCACAATGACACGCAGCTATTGGAACACGAAGAGTGCAAATCAATACTTAGCACTGCACTGCGCTCGTCTCCCAGAGATATATCTTCCATATTAGGTATATCTCTAAGCCCTGTAATTTCTCTGGAAACATACAACATACATACAACGGAACACAATAAGGTATACAAATTGCTGCTTGGCCGTCGAATTAAAAAAAACACCGGAAAAAAGTCAAAACACGATATGATGAAGTTGGATGAAGTTGGCTGACAACTGGCTCTTCAAAGGAAATTTTTAAGAAAGCGTGTCAATACTGACACCTAAATACGACACAAATTAACTGGGCTTTTTAAGGGACCTGGGGCGGTTGGTCTCAAGTCGTTTCTACCCCTTAACCAACTTTGGGCTAGTGCAGAAGGAGCGTCAAATGTGTGTCAGCGCTTGTAGTTCTTAAAAATTGAACAAGTATAACTTCTTCCAAGCGCATATAAAGTAGGAATATACTCGTACATATATAGTTTTTTAAACAAACCGACCGCAACATACACTTATAGATGTATTTATGGTAGAAAAATATCCTCGACCATCTTTATTTTCATTTTCACAACATAGGAACTTTTATGTTTCATTTTATCAAAGCCCCTCCTAATATTATAATGCTAATCCCTATCAGCATAATCAGCCCTCGTAATGTTCCCACTGCTGGGACTCAGGGCTTTCTCTAGCAAGGAGAAAGACAAAACCACAGCTCACCACGCTGGCCCAGTGCAAGTTTGCGGATGACGCGTGACCTCAAAAGATTTTTGGAACACGCAGTTTTCCTGACGATGTTTTCTTTCACCGTTAAAACCAGCGGTGATGACAACGTTACCTACAGACCTACAAACCTACACGTTCAGAAACACTGTCGAGTGCAGTCGTGATTGGAACCTACGACGTCACGATTGTAATTACCATTTAATACTATACCTAATCTACATCCCAAAATGTTTTCATTGTGTTGATGCGGCGCGATTGAACTTTATTTTTTCATAAAAGTACATCATCATCCATCATCATCGACAGCCCTCTAAATGTTCCCACTGCTGGGATTCGGGGCCTTCTCTCGCAAGGAGAGATAAAAACAAATGAAAGAGCATTCAACTTGTTTCCATTTTCAAAGTTTGAAATGACTAGTTTACTGTATTACTACCAATAATACCTACTAATAATATAAACGCAGAAGTTTGTGAGTATGCATCAATATCTGTTACTCTTTTAAGCAAAAACTACTACAGGGATCTGGATAAAATTTGGCATTTAGACAGATAACAGTCTGGAAATACTCTTCTACCAATTGAAATTGAGAAATATGCAGGTGAAACCGCGGGGTGCTGCTAATTTAAAATAAAAAAATGAAGCTAATTAAACAGCATTACAGCAAGCCAACAACAACGTACATGAAACGATAAACAACCGAGTACAAAGTATTTTCAAGCTTTCAAGCACGAAGCTCCTATTTACAGAGAACTCGATAAAAACTCTAGTTATTGCCTTAAACTAGCGTTCAACAAAAACTGCGCTTCGTGCGGCGGTTGTGAACGGCAGAAAAAGCAGCGGCGACAACGTTTCATCTCAGGTTGAAACCTTACAACCACCGGACGCATCCTCCGACACACTCCTAGGCCGGCGCAGGGCCGGAGCGAAGGGCGGCGTGTACTCTATAAATAAAACGTAACTGGCGTCATTACTATAGTCTGCTTACTTAACTACAAGATCGTGGTTTCAATTCCCAGGACAAACATTCGTGTGAGGAATACGGAAGGTTCAAAAGTTACGACTGGTCTACTCGAGAGAACGACAACTGCCGATCCGGAGCCCCTGGTTCAAATCTCACGCGCACTACTGTATTTTAGAAGTCATGTGCATAATGCCGCCGACTTACAAACTAAGGAAAACGGACAACATTGTAAGGAAACTGTTCCTAGTATCTTTTGAAGTCATGCTTCATCCACAAACCAGCATCGGACCAGTGTGATGAATAATCGCCTTGACTCTCTCCATGCAAGAGAAATTCCACAGTCGCAGCAGTGGGAACATTTAGTGGGTTGCCTATACAAACGGAATGTTTTTCTGTCCCTGGGTGTCTCGATGTAGCAAAGATACAAATGTGTTTAACATTAATAATTGAATGATGATATTATCTTTCTTCCACGTCGTATCCATCAACGGCGAATCTGGCTAGTTCTATTGTGAGTCCTGGAATGGAAGAATGGAACGTTTAACCGAACTTAGATTTTGAAATTTCTATTACATGGCGCACAGTAGTTCAATAGACATTGTATGCTCGTATTTAGGTGTAGAAAGGGTTAGGGCGACTCTTTCTAATTTAACGTTTTGGGTCAAAATCTTACTTGTTTTTGTTCGAAATTTCAAACTGCCTATAACGCTCCACACACGAGCCATTAAATCAGAGGAAATGACGTAAAAGTAGTGGAGAGGAGCCTACATCGCACCATATGATTGGTGATTTATGATGCGATGTAGGGTCCTCCCCACTAGTTTTACGTAATTTCCTCTGATTTTAGGGCTCGTGTGTGGAGCGTTTTAGGGTTTTATAGACAGAGCTCGCGGATACGATAATACGAGTAAAACCCTCTACACACGAGCCCTAAAATCAGAGGAAATTACGTAAAACTAGTGGGGAGGACCCTACATCGCACCATAAAACACCAATCATACGGTGCGATGTAGGCTCCTCCCCTCCTCCCCACTACTTTTACGTCATTTCCTCTGATTTCAGGGCTTGTGTTTAGAGAGTTTTAATCGAAATGATTGAAAACAGTGCCGTACATGCACATAGGCATGCTGCTTATGATGGATTTCGTCCAATGAGAAGGAGAACAACGAAAAAACGCGATTACGCTTTTTTTAATTGTGGTAAGTCAACAATTTCATCGTGCAATTTGCCCATAGTAATGAGATGGTACTGCGTCCGAGCCTGCAAGCTGGGAATGTGGGTGCGATGCCAACCCCGCGCCGGCCGACGGGCGGCCGAGCGGCCGAGCGGCCGGCCTCGGCAGATTTTACGATCTCTAATTACGCGATAAAACCGAATGGGAGAAGCCGCGAGGAGGTGTTATGTTAGCTAATTGCGAGTGGGACCCTACAGCAGCGAGCAGCGTCCAATAATCGATACACACGCCAGTGTAACTTGATTTACCATCGCAAAGAAATGTAATGAATGCATCGTAGGGTCTAGTAATCCCAGTAGCAAAAGTGTTGATCATCTTGAATCGAACCGCGAAGCTGTCTAATCACAAAACAGTCCCACAAACTTATAGTCTGTTCGAGCTCAATCAGCTGTTAATTCTGCTGTATTTTATGGTATTTTTAACCTTATTATTAGAATTTTGTTGACTAGACTTGAATGAAAGTAAATGAAGAATACGGAATGTGCCAGATAGTTTAACGTCTCCTACGAAGTTAAAATTTAAGGCGTCAGGGTATTTCGTATTTGCTTTTCACTTCAAACTGACACAGTTGATCTGATAAATATGGCAGAAAGCATTTTCTCGACTCGAGTTTTTCAACGGACGAGAACGAGTAATCTTATTTGTGCACGTACCAGACGATCGGTAAGTGCATAAATAAACAAGATGTTCTAACCTTTGCGTTATGCCAAATTTTCTCGCGATATTTTTCTTAATCATTAAATCAAATGATATTGAGACTCTGCTCTTAAATACTTGGAAATTTTGAAGTTGCAGGCCCTACTCAATGATCGGACTCCGTCTTTCCCTGTGGAAAATAACGTAGTTACGACTTGTGTATTTCATTACTACTAGTAAGTTGAATTGCAAAACTATACATTAATTCACCTACGCGGTCGGTTTGTCCCTCGCCTGCAAGCTGGGGTCGCTTGAGAATACTTCCCACTCCTACTCTGTAGTCATGACCTGGGCCCCACTAAACTCAGTAAAGTATATTTCGACAAAAATCTATAGGTATAGAATCTAAACACAGCCAACGCAGCACATCGTACCGCTCTTTTAATAATGCAGTATTTATGAATTACTATACATCAAGTAGGTATAAAATATGCAATCTGATGTGAAATAAACAAATCTGATAAAAAATCCAAATGAATACCCTGACGATCTTTTCCTAATTAGCTTTCTTTAATTCAAAGGTGCGGTACCTTTGAATTAAAATACTAACGTCTGAGTATCGAGAATTAATGAAACATTAAAGTTAGACGTCTAGGAAGCACAAAATAAATTTATAACTAATTTCCCAGTGTTTAGAAACTGGTTGAATGTGAGTTACTGCGGTTTATCGCCGGGCCCATTAAGTTCTGAACATAAATTACGTGTTTGACACATCGGCTGCGTCTGCGCATGGCCTTTGATTTCAATCGCAGTTTCGTAACGTGATTTACAGCAGATCTGTGAACATTATTGACTCTAATTCGCGCGTGGAGGCCACGGGGAGTACCATGGTACTTGAAACTACATTTATCTTATTTATTGAATGGTTATATTTTACACCTAAGTTCAAACGCCAGAAGACTGCCGTTTACTTCCAACTAGCACAACATTCCGCGGCTTTACTCACATGGTTTCGTTCCCGCCATTTTCCCCGGAGTAAAAAAATGGCTGTTCTATTCCAGACTACATTCTAACTGTGTTCCAAATTCAACCAGCATCCAATCATACATCATCATCAGCTTCTACGGTAGTATTCAAAATAGAAAAGTAGGTCTTCCAGTAGGTTCACGAAGATTGAACAACAATGGATTTCGGAAGCCGGTGGATGATAATAAAACCTGTTGTCATGCTGATGGATGCGAGGACAGCAGGCTGGGCTTACGACTGCCGGCTATGTTATAGAGGTATAACAGCGGTGGCTGGATGCTAAATACAAAAACTATTTAGACTGCGATCATACCAAGAAGAAGAAGACAAGAAGTACTTGTCCCCACTGGTGGGACTCGTAGCGTTCTCTCTTAAAGATACATCGAGTCATATAGTCGAGACATCTACCAAGCTGAGCAAGTGCTGAATTGCAGATTTCACTCGTCCTAGAAAGATCTCTTTCTTGGAACTAGTCGGTTTCCTCACGACGTTATTCTTCACCGTGAGAACCACTGAACTCCTATTAACATTGGTGAAATTTTTGCGAAACTGAAAAATACATAAATCTTGACAGGTACATTTGCGTCATTCACATCCTAATCATCCTGTGTTCAGGTTTGAAGGGCAATGTTTCCAGTAAAATTACGGAGCATAGAGATAAATCATCATAATTACGTCACTAGATCACCAGCGTAGTGCAGTGCTGGGTAATTAAAATTTGGACTCTTCATGTTTCAATCTTCATGTATTTGTGTGGGCATTTTGCTTACCATGAGGCACATGACCAGCTCGTCTATATAACAATGAGTGAGGAAAAATGCAGATGATGATGCCTATAACCGTGCCGAGTGTTGACATACTCGTACCGCCAGCCGCCGTCTGACGCGAGTGCCGCGGCGCGCCGGCCGGGTTCGTTCACACCCACTGCGGGTTGGAGGGCCGTGCGAAACTAAACATACTCGGCAAGTCTCTTGTTCTTACACAATCATACTACACCTCTCTATCTTGCACGAGTGCTATCGTTACGCTGCTTGACGCTCGAAAAGATGGACGTTTTTATCAGGAATGTTTGAGTGATGGAAAATGTCTCACGCATCTAGATTTGCTGAATCTAGCTCATTATATTCGGTTTTTTTTATTTTTAAATTAGGTATATCTATATCTATACTAATATTATAAAGCTGAAGAGTTTGTTTGTTTGTTTTAACGCTAGGATCTCGGGAAGTACTGGTCCGAATTGAATGATTATTTTTTTATTAGATAGTCCATTTATCGAGAAAGGCTATAGGACATAACGCTACTATCAATAGAAGTGGAGCATGAATCAAGAATGTAACGAAAACGGGAAAAAATATTATTTTTTGAGGATTTTCGTAGTGTGCTTTGACATGACAGATACGTGTCTAAGATTACGTCAACTTCAACTTCAATTTTTTATTTGGCTTCCATTCGGTAACGTCACCGTAATTTCGCCAATGTCCAAGATTGCGTTATTGAATATAAACCTTTGCTTATCAAATTTGTTTCTAAATCTGAGTTGGTACGACCAATTTCCAATAGGTGGGGTAGCAAGTGGCTGAAGAGGTTTTTTGTTTGAAAGCGATATTATCAGGAATGACTAAACCGATTTCAGTCATTCTTTCATCGTTGGATATGTACGGGATCCCGATGAGTACTATATAATGTACCAAGGGCGAAGCCGGGGCGGGCATCTAGTACTAAGATATATAGGCAAAAAATGCATCTGATGTTAAACTGTGCTGCCCATTATAACACAGCGCTAAATAGGTATGTCAATATGAAGAGTACAAATCACTGCACACAGAGATAATTATGTATATTTATATGTTTGCCCTATCGACCTATCATTTCTCAAGAAACAAGAAACATTACCCTTCCAGACAGCCCGGAAAGTAATAATGTCCACAACATCACTTGACATATCGTCATGGCGGTCCTGTGAAAGCTAATTTATAGTAAAAAAAATGCAGTCATAGGAACTGCTGATAGAAGTGAATACTTATAAACTCAGAATTTGATAGTTTACTTTGAAAACTACGGAAACCGGAAGGTGAAACCTGAGGGCGTGGCTTTGAGCATGGCTATCTAGATATGCTGACGCAGTTCTACATTTCTAGATGGCCACTGGCCATGGTCCCGAGTTTACCCGAAGATTTCTTATCATTCCCGACGTTTTTAACGTCACTCACGTTAGAATTCAATTCACAGCCCTCGAAATATCTGTCTGTTACACACTAAAAGAAGTTTCCAATTCAAAAATCACAAGGACCAATTGTGTGATAAGGGCAAAGTTATAAAAAACTTTCACTGCGCGCCCACATCACTAGTAACGTAAATTACAACTTATTGTTACGTTAAATTCAATCAATAAAATTGCTACTAAATGTGGGAGCTCGCGGGCCTCAAATTAAAATAAGCATTTGTGCAGCAGACTGATTGCAATTACATTCTGTTGTATCCTACTAATATTACAAACGTCAATGTTGGGATATTTGGATGTTTATTGCTCCATCACATCGTAACGTATGAACGGATCGGGTTGAAATTTGGAATACAGATAGATTATAGTCTGGAAGGACACTAGCTACTTTTTATCCTTGGAACATCATGGGAACGAAAACAACGCGGGTAAAACCGTGGGGAGTGTGAATATATGCTTCCAATACATATAAGTATTAGTATCTTAGTATAATATCAAATTATATCAAGCACAAACGCTTTACACTGAAAGCACGGGTAGCATCTTTCTTGCCTTGTCACTCTTGTGGAAGTGTCATACTTTTGTCGCAGCACATCACTCTGTTGTCATAGAAAATTTACACGTCATCTGCTTACGATTGACATAAAAGAAGCGGAAAATCTAACTGTATACGTAGCACGCACGCACAGGCCCACCACGCTTCCCTCGCGGTAATTACAGTCGGACCGAGATAAGTGCAGCGATAGCGCCGCGCCCGCACCGGCCACCAACACCCAGTTAAAAAAATGACACGCAATGAATTACGGAACAGCTCGTTCCGTAATGGTGTAATGGCCCTTATTATCCGCCTATCCGATGATATAGGGATTCCGAACATTTAGGATTGTTCGTTTAATTCCGCTTCTTCACGATACCTCGGAGACTTGTAATGATCCAATCATAGTTATTACGAATAATTCACTCACTGCCGGTCGCTCAGCCTGCCTTACTTGAGACGCAACTAAACACAGCCCTTTCTCATAAACGTGTAATAAGCTCATTACAAATGCGCGTGAAGCACTTTCTATTACACTTTTTTTAACGAACAATTTCGTTATTAATAAAACTATATTAGAAGGAAAACTTGTTTCAATTATCCATAATACTGATGGCTGTTTAAATATAATCAACAAAGTCAACCCCAATACGAGATGAAAGAGTATCCCATGTGTTGGCGGCATTACTACGCCGAACGGCAATGCTTAAAAACGTTGAGCCAATTACGCTTCTTATGAACCAAGTGTTCGAAAAGATTCTTATAGAGGTAAATACTATTATAATTATAAATTTCGTATGCCAGTTCATTGGAAAAAGAGACAGGTACAGACAGGACAGTAAATTAGCATCTTATTCGATACTCAATTTTATATTAAATAAATTTAATTTATAGGTACTAATAAATACATAATATTGATAAACGTATATATGTGAAATATGGGACACATGGTTATAAGCTCTTATATGTAAATAAACTAACATACAACTGTATTAGGTAATTCCACAACACGCAACTAACAACCGCTTCTTTATACTGTATTAATATGATTACAATGCAAACACCAGACAGAGACTGACGTGTGTCCAGAACTGCGGGAAACAAAGGAGCGGTTTAATTAGAAATGTAACCTGTTGATAAATCCCCGGCGGCGGAGCGAGGCGGGCGCGGTGCGGGCGCGGCACGGGAGCGGCGAGGGAGCGGCGCGGCGGTGGGCTAGCTCAAGGTGCGGTACACTCGCGTTATTTCCCCACGGGCGCTGCCGTGTGTCGCCCTCACTTGTCTTGTCCACACAACACACCAACTTATATGCTCCGGTGGTCAAATGTAAAACTAACGACATCATTTACCCATTTAGTTGCACACCACACCAGTGCTTGAAAACGAGAACTTCCCAAACTTAGAGTTTTCAATGGAAGTTAACACTCACTAAAATCGGATTTGGATAACACTTTACAACAATATCAATATCAGAATAGACGGGGTGGTTGAAAAAAATCAGTTCTATGATACAGTTAGTGAAACAGCTAGTCTAAACATCGAGCACAGCCAATGAGTAGGGTGATTCTCTATCGAATGCCTAAAATTGAAAATTGGCATGACGGTGGCGGAGGATAAAAGGCGAAAGTAACACAAAATAGTCCTTCATATCCTAAAAGGAGTAAAAGTACAAATGTTTTTAAAAGGTAGGGTAGGCGCGTATCACATATTTTCCAATAGCACTGACAGACTGAAAATAATTAGTACTTTTAATCAAAATAAAATATCAATAAATGAATACCCCTCGAACTCACCAACAGCGCCGCCTCGCAGTGGACGACACAGGCTTGCAGAGCAGTATTTTCGGAACACCTATATTTATTATGACGTTTCCCCAAACATTGGCACCATCTATTAACGTCTCGAGTGCTTATTTTTGTTTATTTTCACTAGAAACTTTAATTTTCTGAAATACGAGCTTTGAGTTCTTCAACTCAAAGGGATAATGTATGTAGTATATTTAAATTACGCGCGAGACGACCGGTGAAGTGATAAATAAGTATAATTAGGAATCAGTTTACAAATTTAACGGGAGTTATAGCGACGGTTCGGAGGATCGCCGCTTGTGTTTCTTTGTTTGTTTCGTTTTTCAGGAATATAATGTTTAGTTTGAATTCATTGATTATATAATATGTAATCAGTTAACTAGGACTGGGGATCTGTGAAACTAAAAAGTTAGTGTCACCAAACCATTAAATTATTGCCATAGTGCGCGGGGCAACGGTGATGGCATATCCCGAAATTTTTAAATTATTCAAGAATAATCTCGAAAATTTCGATTCAGTAGGTGATACTTTGTAGTTTTTACACGCGCTAGCTGTTGATTTGTGTAAGCATCTGAATGTTTTGAATCTTAATTTTAAACTAAATAATTGAAAAGATGGACAGAGTAAATGGTCGACATTTGGTTAGCCTTAAGAGAACCTCCCTGTGCTGTTATAATATTTCTCTCAAGCTCCTCAGGTACGTATGTATGTATGTCTCCACATGGACGCGAGAATAACGATTGTTAATTTCTACTCTAATAAACATGTTTTTCTGGAGCTCATTTGATGGTCCCGGCACAGTGGTGGTGGTTTGGTAAAATGTGTCATTGGTGGCAATGATACTGCTAATTAATTATACATTCTGCAGCAGACGACCGACGTTCTTTTTGCCTGTTATTCTATCGCCAAACAGTAATATGGAAATATAATTTTGTTCCAGTTTGAAGGGCAAAGTTTCCAGATAAATTACAGGGTGTAGAGATAAATCATCTTCTATCTATGGGTAACAAATCCTGTACCGTCGCACCAGTAGGTGGCTGTCTGTACATAGTTGGGGTAAGACGTCATATTAAAGTTACGATGTCCATGAACAAGAGAGAGCGAATATCAAGCACCACGTACCTGGGACTGCCCGTCTCTTCGATGATGTTTCCTCGAATCGTTATGCTGCTCTCACTCCTAGATCGTACATTCCATATATATACGAGTACGTTCCTGTTGTTGGTTCTCTTGATGTAGCTGACACAAATTATATCACGGATGACAAGGCGTTGGCAACTTTATGAGGATAGATTCTGAGTACTTCCACCGAGTTGAGCTCCCAAAAGACGAATGCGCAATTCTTGACAGCTGTTTAGAGCTGTTTCTTAGAACTACCCTCATGTTCGGACATCGCAAAATTAATACAACGCTAGTGAGAACGATACAAATGCAGTGCGTATAATAGGTAATTTGGATTCTTCGCGTTCAAATAGCTAAATGGCACAGTGCTGTCTGCACAAGCGTCCATTACACCCAATAGGGATTCGGACACTTCATATTCCAATAGCTGCATGACACTGTTGTAATGGCCTGGCATGTTGCTTACCATCAGGCAGAGGTCCTTCTCGTCTTGTCACTGTTTACAAAAAAATATCAACGTTTTGTTCATCCTGCCATAAATCTGACTGCCAAATCTTCGGCCGGGTTTTATTTGAAGCAAGTTTCGTTAAATTGACAAAAATCAGCGTTCACCAACAGTTGTACTGAACAGTTTTAATACCCACCTTTTCTGTTACTCCTGTTAAGAATTCCTAATGATGTAACGTACTGTTCTATGAAATAGAACAGTACCAGATAGTTTTAAGATATATACAGAATAAAGTATTTGTACTTCTGGCAATATCTGTGGTAACTTGGTGTTGAATATAAATGGCAACACGGATTTTGTCTTTGGTACGAAACAAGAAAAAGAAAGGACGATTATTATTCTGTGTGGAACGTCGTTGAGACGATATAGTTTTGTAAATGGAAAAGAGCGGAAATAAACATAGAACAGGTTATATGGATCCATCGTTGTTTGTATTGCACTATTTTAACACTCCTTTGGTCTATAAAATATCACAAAACGCATGTTTATTACGAGTGGCAATCGCGTTCCGCTTGTTCCGAATCGCTCTGAGATATGATCTCCGTGAACGATGTCTCTGTGAACGTTACATGACTTCTGTACACTCAATGTTGCGGTCACACATTCACATGCGTTTATAGGAATGATCGAATAAGGCCCGCCCTTGATTAGGCAGTCTAGTCTGTCTTGCTCTATAACCAGCGATTACCAAGCCACGACTATCTAACGCGACGAGGAAAAGATGAACTAATAATGCTGAAATAAAATATTGTCGTATACAATTATGTATACCAATATAAGTACCTATATAAAATAATTCGTCCCATTTTAATGTATGTCGCTTTATTCATTCTCTCACTCACACTTATCTCCAACTAGCAGTGCCCCACGGGTTTACCTGTGCAGTTTATGTTATTTTTCCTGGGTAAAAAATGGCCTATGTGTTTTTCCAAACTAACTGTGTTCCAAACTTCAACCAGACCCGTGCAGACGTTACGACGTAATTGAGCAACAAACATTTAAACACCTAAATGACCAAACATCGACATTAATAATAGGATACAGTAGGATTTCCTACATTACCTTCACCTTTCATACCCTTTTGTAGTGGTAGGACTCTTGGCAGAGTCCGCCTGGGGAGGTACCACACCTTTGCCAGTTATTCTACCGCCAAGCAGTAGTGTGAGAACATTACTGTGTTCCGGTTTGAAGGTCAATGTTTCCAGGGAAATTGCAGGGCTTAGAGATATAAGATCTTGGATCTCTGGGTGACGAGCACAGTGCAGTGCTAGGTAATGATTTGGACTCTTTATGTTCCAATAGCTGCGTGTCACTGTGCTGTTATGTGGCAGGCATGTTGCTTACTATCAGGCACATGTCCTGATTGTCTCGTCACTCTTTATTAAAAAATCAATAAAAACATTATCTAAATCAGCTTACTCTATCATACTTACACTTGTCTCGCATCTATACTTCTCTTTCACACTAACGTTACGTTTATTTTTGATTATTCATTAATTGCAGCTATCTCATTCTTGTATTCTACTGTTGGATTAACGCCATGCTAAAAGTATGGTTTATACAATAGTAGCGACGCCGTTTGACGGTCCAGATAAGGTTGTGGTGTCGGTTTCATCGGCAACAGTGAATGCCGCGTCAGCGGTCTGTCCGCGGCCCGCGACACCGACCGGCGCGTCACATTATAATGCAGTGCATTAGAACGTCAATCAGCGGCGTTCTGGGAAGCATTCCGTCCAGAGACCGGGACGCGGCGGGCTACGCAGGAACGATACAATTATTTCTTCGCCTTTAACTCAACTCTAAAGGCAGCGGTTCGTGCCCCGACCGCGACTGGAGTCCGAGACCGGAGACCGCGACAAGTGTCTCGGTCTCCTGTTGCGGTCCACTTAACAGCGGTTGCACTGTGTACAAACTTTCAGATAAAAGTCATTTTCGTGTTAGGTGAGCACAGATTTGCTCGTGTATGGAAAACTGTTTGCTCTTTTGTGTTGTTACAGCTTGCAAGTGACGGCAAAGTGCTGAATCTTATTACTTTATACCCTTCTATCCCACATAGGTCTCCTGGTGTTTCATTTGACCCATACATTTTGTTCACGGCCCTGTAGTCTATAAGTATGATAAAGATATCCTGGTACTTTATACATACTTATATTAATTAATAACATTTTTTTAACATTTCATTGAAAGACGGACCGAGAGAGACCATGGGGATGTGAACCTTTGTTTTTAATGAACGGTCGCCAAATCAAAGTTAGTACCTAATCCCTGTTCTAGATCCTCATATCATTCGCGTACAGCCCCATGCGGTCGCCGATTGCTGCGCGGCGACTACTCAATGTTACCAGAGGACCATCTCAATATCTCCCAAAATGTTGTCGAAATCCTCCCAAAAAATGGGCTTACAAGAAAAAAAACAAAAATAGATTAAAATTTAGTAGCTCATCAAAAGACACAATTCCTGTTTAATTCGATTTGCTATTTCATAAATAGTTTCCATTAATGCATGTAGGTAAGTATCGACAAATTCACATACGAAACTAGCGGCGGTAAAAAAATGTATTAAATTCAATATTGTGTGTAATAAGAATAGTTGGTCTGAGAGTGCCGAATTCGGTAAAGCACGGAAAAACTACAAATTATACCATTTTTTCTCCCCAAACCTATTTTTCCTCTCCGTAAATCCTGTCATAAATGTTGTCCCACCAAATTTTCCCCGTGAATCTAAGAGTCCCCATTTTCGGGGTGATTCCCAACAGTACGACTACTAGATTCTCTAATTGAGATGCGCGCCTGCGCAGGCCTCGGTTGCAGCGCGCTAATCGGTTACTATGAAATGTGCGTCGCCGACGAGTCGCCGGACACACGTGAGGCTATTTCATTCTGTTGCCAACCGCCAAGACCAGTGCTACTGGGACAATTCCTGAAACTGCCAGAACCGAGTAGCCTGATAACGAGTACGACGTGCGCCGGATAGTAAACAACACGTTTACCCATGACAGTACAGTGACACGCAGCTATTGGAACATGAAGATTTCAAATCCGCTAGGTGAACTAGCACTGCCTGCGGTCGTCCCCAGTAATACAAGATGATTCACCTCTATGCCATGTAATTTCTCTAGAAAAGTTGCCTTTCAAACCGGAACACAATAATATTAGTACATTACTGCTAGGAGACTTTACGTTTGATACGTCGGAACTCAGGTGATGCAGCTAAGGTGGAGTTGGGCTGGACACGTTGATAGACGCGGTGATAACAGGTGGAGTAGAGTAGTGTAGGACCTCCAACTGCAAGATGGGTCGGCAATATCGTTTCTATCGCAGGTCGAATCTGAAGTCCATTGGCACAGCACTGAGGAAGACGGCATGAAAAAGAGAGACCTATATCCATCAGTGGGATAGAGAAGGCTGTGGATGATGGATGATGGTACTGCTAGGCAGTGGAATAACTGGCAAATATGTGGTACTTCCCCAGGCGGAATCTGCAGGTCTACTACGAAGTCCGATGAACGATATATCAGCCGAAGTTATGGACGTTTCATACCACGAAACACAATCGGTCGGTTGATGACACAAAAACTGTCAAATCTGCGTCGGTCGGGATGAACGAAACGCCCGATCAGATCGACCGACCGATTGTGTTTCGTGGTATAAAACGTCCATAACTTCGGCCGATATATCGTTTATCGAACTTCGTAGTAGACCTGCTGCACAGAGAACGACAACTACAAGAATATCCCGCAATCTTAAAAATGTCAGTTTACTACAGACAAAACCTTAGAGGAGTCCTCTCTTGTACCAACAGCAGCGAGTGTGGACGGAGGACCGAGAAACTACTCCGCGGGAGGAGGATCTCTGACGAGTGTAACTGTTTTCCAAATTCCAACCAAAGGATCTACCGCCTTACTAGAACTGTCTAAAACGCTCCACACACGAGTCCTAAAATCAGAGGAAATGACGTCAAAGTAGTGAGGAGGAGCCTACATCGCAGCATATGATTGGTGATTTATGGTGCTATGTAGGGTTCTCCCCACTACTTTGACGTCATTTCCTCTAATTTTAGGTCTCGTGTGTAGAGGGTTTTAACTTTGAAATTGCTCTCTTTTCTTTCTGCTTCAAATGCTAGAGACAGCAATAGCAAAGCAAAAGCCGATTGATTTAGGCGGTAGTAGGGTCGATGCGTTCAGTAGCAAAGATCTCAACACACAGATGTGCCCTCCCAAACTTCAGGGCGCACGGAATCATGTCATTGCTGGGAAGAGTGAGCTCACTACAGCATATCGCGCCGCTAGCGATTCTAAGGGTCAAGTAGATTGGTTATGTGTAAACCACTTACGACACACATAGAGACGCAGTTTATTACCAATATCAAGTTACTCAGGGCACATCCATTGGTTTATATCGTGGTTCAGTAGTGTGTGCGTGAAACATTAACAAACATCCATCCATCCTTACGAACTTCCGCATTTATAATATGAACACGATGAAAATGTAAAACGCAGCCGTTTTCTAGCGGCTAAAGCGCACATAAGCTAGTAGCTAAAGTTTAATCAATTTTAAGAACAAAGTAACCCCAGTATCATTCACATTGTTCCCGTTCCCTTGCAATTCTGGCAAAAATATGGGCCATATTTCAACAATAAGTGCATTTAGCAGATCTAACGTGATTAAGTAAGAAACATCCACATTTTTAAATGTTTAATATTAGTAGCATATTAGTTATTTTTTACAAAGACATGAAATAATATTACATAACAAAGTGTACGTAGAACAAGGATAGCACGGTGTATCCGTCTTGTATACGCAATTAACTATCATCTTAACTAACATCAAACACGGCGAGCTCCGGCAATGAGACGTTGCACAGAGACAGAAGCTATCGAGGCGTGGAGATGTACATCAAAAGCGCTTACAAACAGAGTAAAAAGGTCATTCGCACATTATCTACAAATAACGTGTACCGTCGAGCGCAAGCCTAATTCCCATCACAGCGACGGAACAGGTCACTAAATTGAAACAAGATACTAAAAGACCAAATGTTTGAGGTTTTCTCGAAAATGTCCGTTGTAGGTAACGCGCGCTTTCTCCGCGGCGCGGTAAAGCTGCGGCGCCTTTGATGTGAGATAGCGGCGCGACTGATGTCCGCGGACCGTGCGCCGGACGAGGGCTTAGGCCGACCCGGGCCGGGCCGGGCTGCCGTGCACGGGCCGGGCCGGGGCTGCCGTGCACGGGCCGGGCCGGGGCTCCCGTGCACGGGCCGGCTCTCGGCGAGCTCCTGTCAGGTGGCCGAGCCCAGCAAAAATCTACCAGCATTGTAGCGAGATCGCCAAAATACATTTTTATGTGATCTATGTACATAGCAGGTGGCCTAGGACGGTCTCTACCCGAATATCCGTGGTCTCTACCGACTATCAAATCATGGCAAACAATTGGCGGTGCATGGTCCTACTAACCTAATTGAATTAAGTCTTTCACATGTATTTAAAACATACCTGAACGCGTATAAGCAGTATACCCGAAGCTAAAACGAATATTTTATATTTTCATTTAAAACTGAGATAAAATATGTACACAAAGATGGCATCGACTAAGAACATGAGAGCGAGAAAGATTGTTGTAAAGATAGTTGATTTCCTCATGCACTGCGCAGCTCATCTCTTATAGTTGTAGATGAGAGGCCTAGACGCTGCCCATACTCGGTGGCATCTGACCGCCAGCTGTGAAGGATTGCTACTCGTACCACATATAAAGAAGTTCCCAGCATATGGTGCGAGCTCGTTAATCTGTATTTGGATTAGTTGGTAAATCCTCCTTAAAACACCTGTCGAAGAAAGTTCGGCTGCGGGGATTTTAGATGCATAATGAATTGTTACTTGCAAAATGTACAGGTGCATATTTTTAAGTGTTATATTTAAACGTGTGAACTAGAATTTGTAACAATGATGTTGGTGGTTTTTTATTTGATGTACAGGTACTTCGATTTCTTTTATTTAACGTAAAGCGACATCGTTTCATGGTTGACGTTCCGAAGACTTGAACAAAGAGGTGTGACAAGATTTGTGAAAAGAACGTCTAGGCTGTGGAAAGCGTTACCTGATTGGGGTTTTACCGATGATAACAATCTTGGTATCTTCAAATCCAGAGTGAATCGGTTTCTTCTCAGTAAGCGCGCTCCATCGTGGACCGCATCGTCGCTTAACATCAGGCGAATGAAGCTATAAAAGAAATAACTTTCATTTAAAACCCCATCTGCAAAAAATCAACACATATATAAAAACTTAATGCTATCTAAGGATACTTGGGTAATGAGACAAATCTAACGATATCTTAATTGTCAAAATCCATCCGGCTATTTGGAAGATGCGTGAGAATAAAGAAATTTACAAACATAAAAGACAGATACGCACGGAAAACAACCTTCTTTCAGTCGAGTAAAAAATCTTGCCTACAAAAATACGCTAACTCTGTCCTTTTGGTGAAAGCTACTGATTAGTACCGGACACCGCATGCCGCGGAACAGTGGGACACGCTCTAGTATAAGAGCGACGAGTGTGCGCACGGGCCGGCCTGACCCTCGGCCAGATGAGAGATGCGGTCTCGGATTACGCTGATAGGACTCCGGTGACTTGAAAATCTCCGCCAGAGAATCTCTGAGAACTTGTCCGTATTATCAACATATACATGTTCAATTTATGTATGTACTAGCAGTGCCCCGCAGTTTTACCTCCGCTGTTTCTGTTCAGCTTGGCAGACATATACCCTACGTCTGTTACACCTGTAACAGACGGGATGGGAGTGGGCGGGTCATGTGGCCAGAATGCACCCCGATCGGTGGGCCAGAGTTTCTACGGAGTGGACGCCATCGGCCAGTCGACCCCAGGGTCGTCCTCTAACGCGATGGAAGGACGAGCTCGGAGCGTTTAAACATGATTGGACGATGGCAGCTCAGGAACTGATACAGTGGAGGCAATTGGGGGAGACCTTTGCCCAGCAGTGGGACAGTTGAGATAAAAAAAAAAACTTGAGTGGTGTCAAAGGACACCCGGATGGAACGAAGTTCCTTTCGATTAATTAGTGAAGGAATTATTATTTTTATTTTTTATTTTTATTACTTACAAAAAACCAGTATACACTCAACAAAAATAATCGTAGCGACACCACACTGTTCAATGCGAAATAGAAATGAAAATATCTGGCTTGATTTCTATAAGAGAGAGAGAGACAGACAGAGAAACATGCGACGCCGCACAGCTTACAATAGCAAAAAGTGTCGTGACAACTTTTCGTAAGAATTTTTTCCGTCTAGCCCCCTTTCTGTTCACGTTATTTTCTCGTGACTAAGAGTAGAATTTATGCTATTCCAGACTGTAGATATAGCTGTGTCCAAAATTCCAGCACCATTTGTTCAGACGTTCCAACGTAACTGAGCTATATTCAAACATTAACATTTATAATATAAACATTTTTTTTTATTACATAATTAAATAACATTAACAAATTATGAAAAACTATACAACATTAACATTTATAATATTAGTGTGATTATCTGAATGGGCCAGCGTTGAACCACGCTTCGTCTGATGGAAACCAGTGATTCAAGATAGGTGACGCTGGCCCAATGTCCAATTTCATCACTTCACTGTAGTGTTGAATCCACCCCGGGTTATATTTTTCAGGAACCCCGCCACCGGGAGAGCATTACAGGAACTTCAAACGCTCTGTATTTGCTGTAACTTAAAATTAAATTTCAAATGTAAAAGATTATTGTAGTTTGTACGTATAGACTGTGTATCGAATTATGTCTCCTGGGCTTATGGGCTTTTCCCAAAATACAATCCGACCTTTGTACCGCCGCGAATTATTACACTAGGCTAAATTTAATGACTGAACTATGGGAGGTTGTAGTCTGGAGTAGCAAATAGTAGACAACGTAAACAGCCCACTAAATGTTCCCTCTGCTAGAACTCCGGGCCTTCTCTCACAGGGAGAGATTCAGGGCCATTATCCACTACGCTTGCCTAGTGCTTGGTGATATGTGACCTCAAAAATTTCTACGTACGTGTCAGTTTCCTCACGACGTTTTCCTTCACCGTTTTACAGTTCACACAGTTAGAGGCATTACACAGATGACTTCAGTCGCCGTTCTCCCGACTAGACCAGCCGAAACTTTATGGTAAAAGTAGCAAATATGTTGTTCCGACATCACACTTTTTTACGTATGTGTTTATTATAATTGTATTACTAAATAGGCTGGCCAAGTTCAAATGGAAGGATGACATACGTTTTTGGGCATTTAGTTGTATTCACGATCAAAATCGTAGTGACATGCTTATAAGTACATCTGCACCTGGAAAAACACTTTTACTTAGCTAATCGTAAGATAAGATAAGAAAACTACAATAAAAACACAAGAATTTACAGCAGGAACTTATATTAAATCTTATGCTAGACAATTTAATTCCAGGCAACCATGCACGGATAGGATATTACATTATTTATAGATATTATATAATTATAGGATTGTATATAGGTTACGCATAGGATACCAGTCATATTGTCCTACAAATTCCTACGTTATCCCTATTCTAAGCTCAAACATTTTATCCTAGCTACAAATAAATCTGTTAGCTGCCACAATCCAGAGTTTCTTATAGGAAACTGTTGAGCGTCTTATCAAAATGAAGCTATTCATGCAAAATTAGTTTGATCGATCGAGATCCTGGGCTACCACGACCGCATGCTAGTGGAATTGGTCTTTCTCACCCACTGTTATCTATCTGTGTAAGAAAGAGATCGAAAATCTGTATGGATTATTGTATTAGGCCTATGTTAATTCCGGCGATTTTACCATAATGCTAAAAGTACTGCAATGTATTTTTTTGGAAATAAACTACATTATTATATAAATGCTTTCGTTCAGAGTTCCGAGAGAGTAGCTATTTCTTAATTTACGCTGTTCTCTTTACAGGCCCCATAATTCCCCATAAAACCTCGCAGCGCAATTCTCCCACTTTAATATCGATTAAAATCCGATAAGATCCCACCTCGGGAATCCGCTGGAGATTCCCCATAAATACGGGCAGTCTCAATTTGTCGGCCATAAACTTGTTTAGGACGCAATTTGTCAACGTCGGCCGCCGCGGTCGCGGCGGATGCGAGCGGTACACACGACTCGATCGATACTTCGGAATCAATCGATTGAGATCGATATCGCGATTTGATAACGATTATACGATTGTGAATAACCCCGCGCTATCACACAGCAGTATTTGGCATTTCCCCAATTTAGTGTAAAGCTTTCCCGAATTCGTTTCAACTTTGATTTCCGGCTCGACGAATGATGATGCTTTTCGACATCTGTCTTAGGTATTCATTACGCATATATGTGTATGTGCTCTGCGTTGCTCTCAATTTTAATTTTACTTTTTTAAATAGTATGATGTTACGAGCAGGAAGTGCGTGTGATGGTAAGCAACACGTTTGTCCATAACAACACAATACCATTCAGCTAACTGACGGTGAAAAGTTCTTATCGCCGCATAGCACCGCACTACACTCGTCACACCAACATATAAGATGTTCCAAAAAATATACTGCTATTGAAATTGCTAGTAATAGAAGCGTTGTTTGAAACGCGGTAAATATGAAGTTTTGTGAACTCATGATTTTGTGTTCCTTTTCAAAATTATTTTCGTATAGTTACTACCATCATATAGGACACAAAAAATATAGCCAGGAAGAGAGAGAGATACGACTTTCGTATACCTACAACCTACAACTTAGTATGTGAAAGACTGATGCTTTGTTACGGATTTCACCAGTGTAGGTTGCACCTTATTTTTACATTGAAACGCATCAACACCACAGTGAACCATCACGAAAAACATCACGGCATCGGTGACCTAATGATAATATTATTTCGCCACGCATCTGAATATAACTGCACATATCATGCTCGTATCAAAGTTTATTTTTTCTAGAGTGTCTTATGGCAGTTGCTCTCAGTTGTTTTCAACTGCGTACCAATATTAGCACCAAAGCAGAAGGTGCAGAGCTCAACTAACCTAAATTTACTAAGTAAAAATGTATTACATACGTAGCACATACTACTTGCACGCAGCGCTCTTTAAAAATAGTTCCCAATTGCGCCACAGGCAACGTTACTGTTTCATTATGTGAGATAAATTTCATCCATTTCTCCCTCATACATGTAGTTCTAATAAAACCTTACAACTCCAACCAGGGTGAAGGAGAGAGGTGTCGCCACCGGCCGCCTCGTCACAATGCGACACGGCGCTTGTTTGTTCGGACTCACATTCGAAAGCGCGCGCGGCCGCATACTGATGCGGGATTCGTCTTATCGACTCATTATCTAGTTATTCACCATCCACTGCATATAGGAACAACTACCTATGCACCGTCGTAATCTAAACATTAGGTCGAAGAGTCTATTCATTCTGTCGAAGGTTATCGAGCGTCGCAGAGAGCACCGACCCTTGAGGGACTCCGGCATTGATAGCCGTTTGATCCGACGAGCAGCCACCAACGATCACTCATATGGATCGATCTCTCAAAATATCTATCCATGACATTAAACCAGGAGGCCGACCACAAAGCTTGCTTATAAGGCCATCGTGGTAGAACGATAAGTCTGTCAAAAGTCTTCGTGATATCGTGGTAGCAAGAGCTTCCCCGTTTTTCTCAATAGATTTACAAGTAGTTCTCCTGATTTCTATGTTTCATGAGTATAGGTAGTATAGTTACAATTATATAATTATGTAGTGGTAGGACTCTTGGCAGAGTCCGCTTGGGGAAGTACCACACCTTTGCCAGTTATTCTACCGCCAAGCAGCAATGTGAAAACATTACTGTGTTCAGGTTTGAAGAGCAATGTTTCCAGAGAAATTACAGGGCTTAGAGATATAAGATCTTAAATCTCTGGGTGACGAGCGCAGAGTAGTGCTAGGTAATGATTTGGACTCTTCATGTTCCAATAGCTGCGTGTCACCGTGGTGTTATGTGTCAGGCATGTTGCTTACCATCAGGCACATGTCCTGATCGTCTCATCACTCTTTATTTAAAAAAAAAAAAAAGTTAAAACACCCACATCGTTCCGGACAATAATTTGTGTTCAAAATTTCAAATCGTTTCGTTCAGCCTTTCCAACGTGATTGAGCACCAAATGTCCAAACTATCATACTTCAAATATTAAATAGTAAAAGTAGAATATAAGTTTTCCAGATTCCATAACACATACAATTTAATTCAATTTATTTATTCGAACCTTAGAATATTACACCACTTGGTAACGTCACATAAAACAATTATAAAATAGAAATACTGTTTACATCATACTAATTTAGGTTCAACAAATGAATGCAGCTGTAAAGAGGCCTTGTCAATAAGTGCAGTTGTATAGGGTCATTGTCAGTCAAATTATGTCCACCAATATTTATATTTATTTATTTATTATACATAGTTTGGGGCTAATAGTGTTATGTGAGAAATGTATAAAAATATTTTTTTTTATTAAAACTCCCATCCCGCTCGCCAAGAAACCGCATAAGCGTAAGTCTTCAGTAAATGCTCAAAATACGAGGTTAGAAAAAATGTACAGTCAGACAATCTGCTGATAGAATTTAAAACTAAGAATTTTAATGTTACATAACATTCGATTCAATTCGATTCGCGCGCACGTCCCGCTCCGCTGCTCCGCCACCGCTCCAACACTACGCCGATACATTACCATTTCGGTAACACGAACTCATATAATTTCTAAAGAAGTTGTACTTCTATGTTATTTATTATGTTATTGGGCAACGCCCTAAGCAGGACGTTACATAATATTATGAGCCCATATTTATTGTAACGTGTGGACGCGTGGTCGCCACTTTGACTGGTGTCGTACAGTCCACTATTATGTATTTTACTATTGAAATGAATAGGTATCACTTTGCTAACTGAAATAAAGTAGTTAGTTGATTTGAGCAGCGATCCACAAAGCTACATTGTAGCGGTAACTCGGGCCAGCTGTCGGCTCGTAGACGCGAGTTTCTTCCACAAACCAGACAGAGATCAAAGAAACGCCGGCCGCTGGACGCTGATTCAATTACACGGACCACATCAAAGTGGGCACAGCCGAGACTGAGACTCGAGACTTCATGTCTAGAATAAACTTCAAAATACGTGTGATTTAAGATGAGAAAAACTTTACGTATTTAGTAATATTCATATTTATGGTTTTGCGGAAAACGCATGAAAGGCGTGCATAATCAAATCATCACCATTATCCGCAGCCTTGCTAGGTTTTTATAATATAGAGTGATGGAATAACCAAAACAGGAGCCTTATGGTAAGTAACACGCATGCTCATAACAACATACTCACTCTCAGCTGTTTGGACATGAAGGCTCCAAAACGCTACCTAGGACTGTATCTACATAAGATATTTTGTGTCATTGCTCTGTAATCTATTTCTAAACATTGCCTTTCAAGACGGAACACCGTAAGCAAGTGCAAGTTAAGGTAAGCGGAGTAGGTTTAGGGCGTCCATCTACAAGACTGAGTCAGAGATATCATCTTTATCACGGTCAAATCTGGACTCTATTGGCAAGATAGCCTGACGTCCGGTGTCCGCACACAGGTGCTGCGCGCAGGTGCTCTTTGTACTACGTAGATCGACTTCATGATACCACGAATAGAAGACATAGGTGTAGGTAGATGCAGTTGCAGGAATCCTTGCAGAGTTCACTTAAGGAAGTACTACACCTTTCTACTATTTCGCCGGCAAGCAGCAGTGAAACACTACTGTGTTTCAATTTCTAACGGAAGCATCGTCAGAACGCAGCTGTTCTGCCAAGATTCAAATCTGACCGCCATGTTGGCAGCATCACGTATTACGATTGCAACACGCAAGTATAAATAATAATTGGAAGGGCTCTAGTGCCTAAACCCTTTCAAACCATTTTATAAGCCATTCGTTACTGAAAAAATGTACAATATACTGTATTTTTTCTGATTAAAACACATTTGACCCAACAATGCGTGTTTGCTTTAACATCCCGTTACAAGTCTTAAACACATTTTCCTGGGGACATATTACAGGACAAAGAAATAAAACATCTTATATATCTCTCCCGGTGACAAGCGCAGTGCAGTCCTCGCCATTGATGACTCCTCGCGTTTAGAAAATTACGAGTCCGTGTACAGCTATGAGCTTGCTCGTCACGTCTTTGTTATAAAAAATAAGTACAGGCATTTGTCGACACACGCTCCGTACAGGTAAGACATCCACAGTTTATGGACGAAGCTGCAATAAGGTAATGTCCATAAATCCAGCTTCTATACCACTGATTGCTAGCTCCCTGGAAGTAAGGTTTAATTGGCGGACAGCGCAGTCATCAGCCAGCTTGACCCCGGCTGTCCGGCCGCGCCGATACACCCGTCCGGCGGACGAGGTCCGCTGTGCGCTGCCCGGTGTCCGCACACAGGTCCTGCGCGCAGGTGCTCTTTGTACTACGTAGATCGACCTCATGATACCACGAATTTCTCCTCAGATACTTCTTGACACTTTCTTGTAAATATTATACCTTTAAACGAGCAATTCTTGCATAATTATAGAATCTGAATCTCGAAAATGGCTCGAACAATTTTCATGAAATTATGTATACAAAGGATTTTGGGGATGATAAATCGATCTAGCCAGGTTTTATTTTTAAAAAACGCCGTTTTATGCGCGTTTTTAGGCAATGAATTCTGTTACATAAACATTAGAATGCGACGGTAAATTTTGCGACGTCGCGTCGCGCAACAGTACTTACATTAGCTCAGTCGGGAAGTTGGGTCGTCATAATATGATAGATCCGGGTTCGAATCCAACCGGCCGACTTTCTTTTTTCAAGTTATCATTAATTACGGAAATGACGACCTATTCTATAATACTGGCACAGAACGCCTTCTGTTGTTATTGTGTGTCACTTAGGTGTATGTGAACGCCTGGTATGCTATATTAGGCGCAGCGCAGCAAAAATTAAGTCTATTTATATCTACCACTTTGCGTCGATGTTCGAGAGTCTGCAGTTTTGAAGAGACCAATTTGTCGTCTCCTATGATGTCTCTCACAGCACACCTCTGCGCGTACTCCAGCTTCTTGAGCTGCTACTTAGTTGAACCCACGAATAAATTCTGTCAAATTAATTGACGATAAAAGGGATGGAGTTTAACAAAGAGTTCACGAAACAGACGAAAAAAATCTTTCCAGCTCCTTTCATAGCACAGCATAGAAGCAGCCCACTAAACGTTCCCACTGCAGAGACGACTTGGCGGATGACACATGATCTTAAAAGATTCCTGTAACACGATTTCCTCTCAATGTGTTCCTTTACCGCCCGATGTTTTGTTCGCAGCTCTTTTCGTCCCACGCTGAGTTCATTGCCTGCATTGTAAACACATAAGTACTTACATATAACAAAAGCCAAATTTTACTTATGACTTAGATCAAAGATCTAGTTCAAATCCTAAATCGAAACCTATGATTAACCCTCCCATGATTCACATCTATCCTTGAGCGGAATGAGAGCAGGCGGTGGCTCGTCGGAACGGTCGGGTGAGCGCTGCTTGTTGTTGCCGTGTGCTAGTTCCCTGGCACGCGCAACTTTATTTGCCATAAACCAGCCATGTATTACTGATTGTCTGTTTGTTGAATCATAGCGCGCGCGCGCACGCGGGGTGCGTCAGCGCATTGTTTTAATAATAAATATGCATCGGTGATTCAGTTGGGGCGGCGCCAAGTGACACCGATCCTGAGTGGGTTGAGTGGTTATTGTTAAAGTGACAGCTGTCAGTGGTTCGTGTCACACGTATGATGATGAAGTCTTGGAGCTTTTCTCTGAATATTGAACTATAATAGTACTACTATGAAGTTATAAGGAATTAGAGAAATCAATTTTAGATAGGTACGTCTCCACAATTTCTGATATAACTGCGTGTTAGTCACTAGACTGCCCAAAGTAGTGTTCTCCGTTTTCTATGTAATGGCTCAACACCATACAAAAGGGCAGTTCAGGATAAAATTCCCAATGATAAAAATCAAATATTGAGGGTATCAGACAAGTTTTTTTAAACTTTTATAGGTATCTTCCGTGGGCACATTACATGAGTCAGTAAGAAGATTTGGTTTCCCGTATATCTCTCCAATTGTCGTGAAGCACATGCAGCCAGCGACTGTCCGGCGGCCGCGGGGACCTGGAAGACCAGGGATGCAGTCTTATTCGAGTCATTAGTCTGCACTGACGTCACACTGGGAACGTTTAGTGCACTCTTTGTAGCGTCCGCCTGGGGAAGCACCACACCACTTATTCAACCATCAAGTAATGTTCAGATAGTACTGTGCGCTGGTTTGAAGGGCAATGGTTTTATAAAACTTACGAGGGACAGATACAACTCGTCTTACGCAGCATGAGCGCAGTGCAGTCCTACGCAGTTATTTAGACTCTTCATGTTAAAATAGGTGCATTGCCACCGGTGCATCGCACTGTGCTGGGCAGATGAGTCCTTACCCTCGGGTGCCTAGCTCGTCCAGACATATACGAGTATTATGAAAAAATAATAAAATACATGATGTCGACGATGGTGTCATTGCTTTCTCGACTTCACGTCATCACCCATGCGGGGTGGTACAACACGTAGGTACGTTTCTTTCATATTTAACTTTCATTTCCGATACTCTACTGCAACTACATCATCAGAGACGTCTCTATTATACCAAAACTTCGTATCTGTCCGCGTGGCGCCTCCACCCGACTCGTGTCCGCCGGGCCGGCGCAACATGAGTCAGCCCTGTACACTACAATGTAACAACTTTGCAGAATTCCTCGTGTTGAACGAAAACAAATAACTCTTTAGGTTTAATCCATTCATCTGTGAGATTGGTAATCTCTATTTAAAATAATCATCATGATAATGAGTCACACATTTTTAACCCCCGACGCAAAAATGCTATAAGTTGGACGTGCCTGTGTCTGTACACACAGGTATACATCTGTAGCATCATAGCTCCCGAACGGAAGAACTAATGTTTTTTTCAATCGTTTCAAAGTTATTAGTTATTTTCTTAAAGTGAAACGGTCGGCCGCGGAATTCGAATATTTTTCCAAAAATTACAAAAAAAGTTTCGTTTTTACCGTAATGTCATAAAACCATACATATTTTTATTTAATTCGTTCTTTTTTTAAATAAATTATACTGAAGAAAAGCCAGATAAATGATAGTAAATAACACACCTACAGTATAAAGTCACGCAGTAGGTGAACATGAATAGTTTAAGGACACTGCGCTTGCTATCTGAGGATTTTACCTCGTTCCCCAGCAACAAGTCGAGAAACATTGCCCTTGAAATCGGAACACGTTATACTACACAAAGCACATAGCGTTGTGTTTGTGGTGGCTACATTTTAAAATAAAAAATCTAAACATAACAACAACATCAGCACATATTTGGATGGCGGTAGGAAGCGCAACAATGGGGTACTTAGATCCCTAGTGTCAGATCCTTCCCGTTTTCTAGACCCCTTCTGAAATGTTGGGTCGGTTCTTGATTTTCCCTACCAACGACTTCATATTAGTCCATGTACAAAGAAGTCATCTCTCTAATCTTATTCTAATCTTATTCTAAAGTCGACAGAACAGTGTACCGTTTGACCAATAATTTAAATCTCGGCTCCATCCGAGGATTTCTCGACAACCTTTTAACTTTTACTGCATCCATGTTTACCATTACTGTTGTCGTTTAGCGCGGGTAATGGCCGCCGCGAGCGTAACCAATCCTAGCCTTATCTGCCGTAAACATTACGAGATATCCAATATCGAGTATGTTAGTGGATATGCAGATGAGAACCCTAATTTCTAATACTCTTCATCGGAAACCGTACTTGGCCCGTACCATGGGCCCATTTGTTTAACATTTTGTACACGGGAAATCAAATCGTATCATCTCCAATATAAGGTCTCAAGTTTCAGTCAGAGAAACGTTGATTGTCAGCTGTCTCTTAACATGATTGCATTGAGAACTCACGGTAGGGGCCCTGATTTCAATATTACACGGCTGGTATTCCGTCGTAAATGTTTATATCTCCGAGATTCTCTAGCGCTGTAAAGAAGGTTGTTACCGGACTCACATTATTTTTAATAGTTTTAGAAAATTGATATTTAGAAACAGTTATCTTATCAAGTCGAGTTATTGGCCATCGAAACAAAACTTAGAATGCACGCTGTTAGAAGGAACCCGTTTACTCTGTATTTGAAGATACCCAAAGTGGAACAGGGTCGTGATTCTCGATTACTAAAACTAAAAATATAAACACACACTCACAGAACTTGTTATGCAACAGCGCAAAATCGCAAAACAAATCTTATACATTTAAACGACCAATTCTTGTAGGTATATATATATATGTTACGGTAAGAGCGAATAATTAAAGATTATTAATAATTATCTATTATTATTAATAATTACCGAAAGTCGAGGTTAAAGTGATAAATTAATCACATTTGTCGGTTATTATTAATAATTTAACCCTAGTAGTGATAAATGTAATAAGTGGCCAAGGGTTGCGGGGCGGGGCGGTGTGTGCGACGTGCGAGAGGTTTAATGAGAACCAGATTTAATGAGAAATGCCTTGAAATAAAACCGGAGAAAGGAAAAAATCATCGTGTGAATAACACGAGATGAATATTTTAAAACATAACCTAACCTACAAAACCTATAATAAAAAAACCCCTAACCTACATATATTATAAACTAGCTGAACCCGCTACTTCGTTCGCGTAAGCAGATGTTACTGACTTATACATTAATTGGAAGTATCGTACGTCAAATATTGGGATAAGTAGTCAACCTTTGAGTTTGAGTGAATTTGTTTTTCCACCCAAAAAATTATTTAATTTTATCATCTTTATTTTTCTTTTTTTAAACAAAATCAAACATACTTAGTAAGGTTTCGTAGTATCGAACATAGCCGCAAGTGTTAAGTTTGTAGGATTTTTATAGGATACATTATGAAAAGTCTAAAGCTAATGTGCATGATCTAATACCTACTTACCTATTTCTTTTTATCCGCAAGCTGTTTTCTAGCTGTTACCCGCGACTTAAAATGTTGAACGAAGCCTGTGTGGAATCAAAATAATTAAAATTTTGAGTTTTAATGATATTAAAGCAAGTTGAACCCGTAAATCTAAGCCAAGTCCTAGTGAAATGTTAATGTATGAATTTAATTATAGGTAACACAGAAAAAAATCAAGAACGAAAGAATCCAAATTTGGCATCAAAATCCTTTTAGCAGCAAAACTTATTAGTACAATTTAGACTACCAGTAACGCCACCTAGTGATGAAAGAAAAAATACATACCACAATAGCAAAACATCGATTTAAATGGCATTTAGTGCTTTTAGATTTAAACTGGCATTAGCGCCGTCTAATGAGAATATTATGTTGCTTGTTATTTTGATTGTAAACGCAAATCACCTATATTATCTACGCCAAAACGGGTGCATATATTTTTCATTTTTTGCTTTTACCTTACCATCACATCAAGTTCCTTACGAAAATATATGCTTATATTAATATGGAGTTAAATGAAAATGTAGACTTATTAGCCCATGTGAAATTTTAGACTCTAAACTATATGTGTTTCGTATGTCAACCCATATCGTTGTGCCGTTTTGACGTGATAGTTAATATTGGTTTCCTTAGGGCCCATGCTTCTTTTCAGGTTGATAGGTAATAAATACATAAATGAACATATATAACAATACATAAACAAATTCTGAGTTCAAACTACGTGTGTTTCGAATTCTATCCAAATATGTTCAGCCGTTCCAACGTTGTCCTGTAAATATTATGAATGTCACTGTTTGGATGTTTGTTACGTAATACATAGAGTACTTATACATAGGCAATGTTTAGCCTATGTGTTCTTCCAGACTGTAATCTAATTATATTTCAAATTTCAACCCGATCACTTGATACGTTCCGCCATGATTAAAGCGGCAATAGAAATACATCATCTGTGAAAATTTCAACTGTCTAGCTATCACCGTTCTTGAGATACAGCCTGGTGACAGACGGACGGACGGACGGACGGATAGCGAAGTCTCAGTAATAGGGTCCCGTTTTTACCTTTTGTGTACGGAACCCTAACAACGGTCTGCTTCGGTCACCGAAGCTTGTTGAACACTACCTTTAAATTTCAAACAGTATTTGGATTGAAATAATACGTTTTTAATAAGTTACGGCTGGTCTAGTAAGTTACAGCTGACCTAGGTGGGAGAACGGCGACTGTCGATCCGGAGACCCAGGGTTCAAAACCACGCGCACCACTATCTTTTCAGAGTCATGTTCGTAATGCCGGTAATTAAAACGGTGAAGGAAAACACCGTGAAGAAACCGAAATCTACCTATAATCTAAGTTCTAAGTCATATGTCATCCACCAACCGACACTGGGCCAGCGTGGTGGATTATAGCCTGTCTCTCTCTCCTTGCGAGAGAAGGCCCCGACGCCCAGCAGTGGGAACATTTAATGGGTTGTTTATGCTGCTACTTATTATGCTGATATGTTTTCTCCAAAATACAAAAATCTACTTCAATGACAGGTAATTTAATTCTGTCATTCGACTAAATTTTATAAGAAGGGATAACTATGTCGTACAGATAAATCTAAGCTTATTTTAGTTTTTTTTTTGATATTTGAAAAACTACCTCCCTGTTTTCGATATCTAAGATCACCTCTGAAGTATTTTCTACCAAACAAAAAGGAATTATCAAAATCAACTAACAATTAGCGGAGTTATCGCGTAAAATAAAACCAAATAAAAAATATGCAACCCGATTGAGAACATCCTCCTTGTTTGAAGTCGATTATAACCGAATGATGTTTGTTTTTCCACACAAAAATATATTTTTGACAATTATTTTGTCATCCAAGACGACGCGACGCGATCACGTGGGCACTTTCTAGAATCTTGAATCTAGATATTCTGTGGATCGTCTGTGATACACAGAATACTTAGAAGTTAGTATGTACCGAACGCGCCGCGCGTGTCGTTATTATTTAATGTTTGTGTAATTTCCGTACCAACAGACCGATATTGTTAAAATTTTGACGGGACAATATAAAAAATGTGTTCTTTCTAACAAAAAAAGAATTAATGAAATTAAACAACGCAAACATGAGTTACAACCAAATACACATATTGACTTTCACCCCCTCCCGCAAGAAAACCGATCAGAATTTGGGGATCAAAAGTAGCCTACAGCAATGTCCTTAGTATAAACTAAAATCATGCCAAGTTTCAGCTGAATTGAATCAGTAGTTTCGGCGTGATGCGTGATCCCTATACAGAAAGACAGACAGACAGACAGACAGACAGACAGACAGACAGACAGACAGACAGACATGAAAGAAAAAAAATGCAGTTTCGCCATCAGTATCGACTATGGAGTGCCCCAAAAAAAATTTTTCAAAATATCTTCAATGTACAGAATTCGACCCGTTACAGTTTTATTATAAGTACTAGCTGAACCCGCTACTTCGTTCGCGTAAGCAGATGTTACTAACTTATACATTAGTTGGAAGTATCGTACGTCAAATATTTGAATAAGTAGTCATTGAAAACCCTTTGGGTTTGAGTAAATTTGTTTTTCCACACAAAAATATATTTAATTTTATCATCTTTATTTTTCTTTTTTTAAACAATATCAAACATACTTAGTAATGTTTCATAGTATCGAACATAGCCGCATGTGTTAAGTTTGTAGGATTTTTATAGGATACATTATGAAAAGTCTGAAGCGAATGTTCATGATCTGACACCTACTTATCTCTTTTTATCCGCAAGCTGTTTTCTAGCTGTTACCCGCGAATTCGCCCGCGTAAAATTTTGAACGAAGCCTGTGTGGAATAAAATGATTAAGATTTTGAGTTTTAATGATATTCAAGCAAGTTGAACCCATAAATCTAAGCCAAGTCTTAGTAAAATGTTAATGTATGAATTTAATTGTAGGTAACACAGAAAAAAAATCCAAGAACGAAAGAATCCAAATTCGGCCTCATAATCCTTTTAGCAGCAAAACTTATTAGTACAATTTAGAATACCAGTAACGCCACCTAGTGATGAAAGAAAAATACATACCACAATAACAAAACATCGATTTAAATGGGGCTTTAGTGCTTTTAGATTTAAACTGGCATTAGCGCCGTCTAATGAGAATATTATGTTGCTTGCTATTTTGATTGTGAACGCAAATCACCTATATTATCTACGCCAAAACGGGTGCATCAATTTTTCATTTTAGGCTTTTACCTTACCATCACATCAAGTTCCTTACGAAAATGTATGCTTATATTAATATGGAGTTAAATGAAAATATAGACTTATTTGCCCATGTGAAATTTTAGACTCTAAACTATATGTGTTTCGTATGTCAACCATATGGGTTGACATACAAAAACACATATAGTTGTGCCGTTTTGACGTGATAGTTAATATTTGTTTCCTTAGGGCCCATGCTTCTTTTCAGGTTGATAGGTAATACATAAATGTGGTATTTCAGACTATACGTTATCTCTGTTTCAATTTTCTTTTTTGTCTTTCCGACGTCACAGTAACCTTATAAGTAACCGGTTTGCTATTTCTGAGTTCAAACTACGTCTGTTTCGAATTCCTTCAAAATATGTTCAGCCGGTCCAACGTTGTCCTGTAATTATTATGAATGTCACTGTTTGGATGTTTGTTACTTAATCATGGCGGAACGTATCAAGTGATCGGGTTGAAATTTGAAATAGAATTAGATTATAGTCTGGCAGAACACATAGGCTAAACATTGTCTATGTATAAGTACCCTATGTATTACTTAAGCTAAACCAAGAATGTGTCTTTAATTTTAACTTGATACATTCAGCCGTTCCAACGTAATTGAGCAGTAAAAATTGAAACATTGACATAATTATATAATATTAGGAAAGCATAGGATTTAAAACAATTTAGAAAAAATAATACGGGTCAAATGCAAATGGTACTCGCGCGCGAAGGGTTCTGAACCATTAGCAAATAAACGGATTTTATTGTATGGGAGCCCCCTGAATAATTTATTTTATTTTAATTAATTACTTTTAAAGAGAACATAAAACTAAATATTATGTGAATAGTTAAAGGGTCTACCTGTGACAGGTACGTTATTATTAGTATCGAGCAAGAAACGGTAAAAAAGCATGTTTGTTATATGGGTGCACCTCTTAAATATTTATTTTATTTTTAGTATTTATTGTTAAAGCGGCAATAGAAATACATCATCTGCGAAATTTTCAACTGTCTAGCTATCACCGTTCTTGAGATACAGCCTGGTGACAGTCGGACGGACGGACGGACGGATAGCGAAGTCTCAGTAATAGGGTCCCGTTTTTACCCTTTGTGTAACCCTAACAACGGTCTGCTTCGGTCACCGAAGCTTGTTGAACACTACCTTTAAATTTTAAACAGTATTTGGATTGAAATGATACGTTTTCTAATAAGTTACGGCTGGTCTAGTAAGTTACAGCTGACCTAGTCGGGAGAACGGCGACTGTCGATCCGGAGACCCAGGGTTCAAACCCACGCGTACCACTATCTTTTCAGAGTCATGTTCGTAATGCCGGTAATTAAAACGGTGAAGAAAACACTGTGAGGAAACCGAAATCTACCTATAATCTAAGTTCTAAGTCATATGTCATCCACCAACCGACACTGGGCCAGCGTGATGGATTATAACCTTGTCTCTCTCCTTGCGAGAGAAGGCCCCGACGCCCAGCAGTGGGAACATTTAATGGGTTGTTTAGGCTGCTACTTATTATGCTGATATGTTTTCTCCAAAATAACAAAAATCTACTTCAGTGATAGGTAATTTTTAAATAATTAATTCTGTCATTCGACTAAATTTTATAAGAAGCTATGACTGTGTCGTAACAGATAGATCTAATTTTATTTTAGCTGATTTTAGCTTTTTGTTGATATTTGAAAAACTACCTCCCTGTTTTCGATATCTAAGATCACCTCTGAAGTATTTTCTACCAAACAAAAAAGGAATTATCAAAATCAACTAACAATTAGCGAAGTTATCGTGTAAAATAAAACCAAATAAAAAAACATGCAACCCGATTAAAAACATCCTCCTTGTTTGAAGTCGATTAAAACCGAATGATGTTTGTTTTTCCACACAAAAATATATCTTTGACAATTATTTTGTCATCGAAGACGACGCGACGCGATCACGTGGGCACTTTCTAGAATCTAGATATTCTGTGGATAGTCTGATACACAGAATACTTAGAAGTTAGTATGTACCGAACGCGCCGCGCGTGTCGTTATTATTTAATGTTTGTGTAATTTCCGAACCACCAGACCGATACTATTCAAATTTTGACGGGACAATATAAAAAATATGTTCTTTCTAACAAAAAAAGAATTATTGAAATTAAACAATGCAAACATGAGTTACAACCAAATACACTTTCTGACTTTCACCCCCTCCCGCAAGAAAACCGATTAGAATTTGGGGATCAAAAGTAGCCTACAGCAATGTCCTTAGTATAAACTAAAATCATGCCAAGTTTCAGCTGAATTGAATCAGTAGTTTCGGCGTGATGCGTGATCTCTATACAGAAAGACAGACAGACAGACAGACAGACAGACAGACAGACAGACATGATAGAAAAAAAATGCAGTTTCGCCATCAGTATCGACTATGGAGTGCCCCAAAAAAAAATTTTTCAAAATATCTTCAATGTACAGAATTCGACCCGTTACAGTTTTATTATAAGTATAGATAGATAAATAGGTACCTGCTGGTCAAAAAACATTGGGTTTTCATTTATTTTATAACTTTTACCAATATGTGTCGTGAATTATTAATAATTACTACTAAAAGTAATAAATTTCAATCGTTTATTCACATTTACCAAAACATGTGGTTATCTATACTAATATTATAAAGAGGAAAGATTTGTTTGTTTGTTTATTTGTAATGAATAGGCTCGAAACTACTGGACCGATTTCAAAATTCTTTCACCTTTGAAAGCTACATTATCCCCGAGTAACATAGGCTATATTATATTTAAAAAATTAGGGATCCTTACTAAAACTCCAATAATGTAACATAAGGTGTAAAAAAGACCTGAAAATTCCTTACGTCGCGTGCGCTGCGAAAACTATTGATGATAGAACAAAATCATTTACTACGACTTTGCAGAACTCATCATTATCTACAAAAGTGTCGCGACAGCATATGTCTAAATATTATAGTCTGCGTATAATAGTATTTTATGGGTATTCCTGTTCAAAGTTTCACCAAAATTTAGTAAAAGGTAGTTTTCTATGCCCATATTTTTAATTTTCTTTCAATAAGTAATGTATTTTTGTATTTTTTAATTTTAAAATTTTATACATATATAATATTATTTACAAAACAAAAGCCATTAGTTTTATTGAGTCAGAGCTTCCCTGTAAACGATATTTGAAGTAGTTTTATTTTGTGGCACCAAAATAAATTGATTTTCAGGAGCTCCGACACGTGATAGGCCAACATACAGTTGGCCATGAGTGAAACATTCTTTTCGTAGGTCAATGCCTAACAATTCGAAGGTTTGGCCCTGGGACTTGTTAATAGTTAACGCGAAAGATGATTTCACCGGAAACTGAAGTCGTTTAAAAGGGATTGGCAGATCAGTTGGAATCATCGGTATCCTCGGTATATGAGCTAGTTGACCAGCTGCTGGGCCAGTGATAAAATTTTGTTCACCAAGCCGCTGCGAACGCTCGATACTTGACTCTCTAGCACGCGATTGCGACGCGTATTCTCTCCGACTTGCAAGGCGATTTTTAGTTTCTGATGAAGATTCCTCATTACGCCGTATTTTTATTTTGCCTCGCCTGGGAACTATGTTTAGAAAGTTGAGATCTTGATCTTTTTGGCATTTTGGGCATTATAAAATGAAAATAGAAGGAAATAAACAGGCTTTTACTAAATTTTTGCTTATTGAACTATATGAAGTACTAAGCTGTTTTAATAATTAAAATATAATATTTATTATCAGGTAAGTAGTGGGTACTTATTGAAAGAAAATTAAAAATATGGGCATAGAAAACTACCTTTACTAAATTTTTGGTGAAACTTTGAACAGGAATACCCATAAAATACTATTATACGCAGACTATAATATTTAGACATATGCTGTCGCGACACTTTTTGTAGATAATGATGAGTTCTGCAAAGTCGTAGTAAATGATTTTGTTCTATCATCAATAGTTTTCGCAGCGCACGCGACGTAAGGAATTTTCAGGTCTTTTTACACCTTATGTTACATTATTGGAGTTTTAGTAAGGATCCTAATTTTTTAAATATAATATAGCCTATGTTACTCGGGGATAATGTAGCTTTCAAAGGTGAAAGAATTTTGAAATCGGTCCAGTAGTTTCGGAGCCTATTCATTACAAATAAACAAACAAACAAATCTTTCCTCTTTATAATATTAGTATAGATTTTCAATTAATCAGATTTACCGTGACATATATATAGAATCTGAATCTCGGAAACGGCTCGAACGATGTTCATGAAATTATGTATACAGGGGGTTTCGGGGACGATAAATCGATCTAGCTAGGTTTTATTTTTTTAAAACATCATTTTATGCGCGTTTTTAGACAATGAAAAACTCCTACAATGTAATTAGAATACGACAACTTATTTCGCCCCTGTTCTTGAAGTCTAAATGGCTCAGACGAAATATGCTCGCCCTCGGAGTCAACAGGCCCCGGTTCGAATCCTGATGGTTACACACGGGATTTTTCTATTTGTTATTTTTTTTCTGAGAAAATCTTATACTTAGAGCCTTTTATAAACGCATTTAATTCGTATCTAAGTAGGTCTAGGTAAGTCATCACTACGTAATTCGTACCTGCCTGAATATCATTGAAAAAACAGAGTAAAGCTCGTTCAACCAGGTACTAGGATAGATAACAGCTAATCATTTATATGTATAAAAGGCAAAAATGGTTTACTAATAGATCAACCAACAAACAGCCTAACCCTATGGGAGTAAAAAGGGGATGAATGTGTGTACTAATAATACATTGTTTTCCTTGGACATATTCACATGAAATTTCGTGTGAAATGAGTACGTCGAAAATAATGAGTTACTTATTAAGTACAGCTCTAAATATTTGTTGCTGTTTGATGGTAAAATAAGATAATAAAAAAAAAATTAAGTTGACCTAAATTTAGCCTTATAGCAATCTTTAATTTTCGCACACGCATGATTTTCCTGATGACGTAGTTATCTAGCACGACCAAGGAAAGTTTTTTTTTAATTCAATCCAAAAGAGGATGATGAAACATAGGATGAAATATTGTATGGAGCTTTTTATTCCTAGAACATATTTCACAAAACATTTTTATATTGAGCACGGCAAAAATAGGGCAGGTTAGTTTTCGCCCCAATCAATGGTTTGAAGGGCAATATTTCCGGAGAAATTACAGGGGATTAGTAAAGAGAAATTGTCTTAAATCTCTGGGTAGGTAGGCAGTGATTTGGACTCTTCGTGTTCCAATCGTGAGCTGAATGCCACTGTGCTGTGAAGGGCACTCGTGTTGCGAACCACCAGGCAAGTGCTCGTTCATTTGAATAAAATCATCAGTTCGTCTGTTGACAAACTGGATAGATTTATCATGAATTGAAATACTTAGAATGTGAGTTGCCAACAAAGAGTTTACATATACTACGTATAGAGTTGGCACAAATGCTTTACACCGAAAGCACAGGTAGCATTTTTCTTGCCTTATCGCTCTTGTGGAAGTGTCATACTTTTGTCACGGTCATAGAAAGTATGCACATCATCTGGTTACGATTGACATAAAAGAACCGTGCGAAAAATCTAACTCAATACGTAGTATGTGTAAACTCTTTGGTTGCCAATCATTAGTGTCAAGCGCATGGGCATAGGCACGACGTAGGGCAGGTGTTCACAACCGATGGCTGTATCGTTCCGAATCAACCCTTCATACATACACATCCTTCGAACCACAGCCAGCCAGCAGCGAGCAGTGAGCGGCGAGCGGCGGGCGCCGCGGCTCCCAGCACGACCAACGCCGGCTCTGCCCGTTCTATATCGCCGAGCATTACCGGCGACGCTGCCCTCAATGCGACCGCCGTAAAAGGCAGCAAAACACTGCAAGTAAATCGCCATATTGTTAAAGTAAATTGGTATTTTACAACACGAAGTTTCGTGTGGCGTTCCCTTGTAAGGTCCCGGGCGTGTTGCGCTCGCGCTTAATACGATGCCGAGATCATTTTGAGCTTTATTGCTTTTGTAATAAGAAAATAGAGTTTTACGATAATGGTAGAAGGAAGGTGGGCTCGCCCTCAAATTAAATGTCATTCTTGACGTGGCTCGTAATGGCGACATCTAGCGGTCGGCCGGTGAAACTCTGCTATTATGGGCTTAGGAAATAACCGTCATTCTGTCCGATTTGGAAGACAGCTCCTCAAAAGGCGTGATGGGAGAACCCAGCGCCGACAGCCGGCGACGAGCGACGGCTCACTCTCCGCGAGGCAGAGCACTACTTAAAAAGCATGACCAATTTACGTCCAATCCTTATTTAGCTCGGCGATGACCATTATTATTTCCCGCCCACAAAATAAGTAAACAAACACCTGTGACTGCTTCTCGACGATTTAGAGTCCGCGTTACCACATTTATCACTGTCGATACGTGGCGCCACTTTCGCAAATTATTCTGAAACCTGAAAGCTCGATATCAAGTATCGTAGTTCGAATAGTTCACCACAGGAGTAGATCGGTGGCACGGCGTGGTACCTCACACTCACGACTGAAATGAAGATGTAATTGCTTGTGGCTTGTAAAAGGTTAAGTAAATAACTTCCATTTGAAGAGAATGCAATTTCCAGAGGACCTAAATTGTTCGACCTGTGTGCTGTGTCGCGGGAACGACCGTAATTTTTTGTCGCACTTGTACCTTCAACAAATTTAGTCCTCCTTATTTAGGAAATCATCTCGAAAGACTCAAATAAGGCCTTTCCAGATGATTTCCTAAAAATGTATAGTTACTAAACTAACTAATGCAAGAAAATTTGGAGTTCCTTAGAGAATATTCCAAAGGAACTCTGTAATAGTCTTCATTGAAGCTCAACGCGGACGAAGTCAGGGGCAGGAACTAGTAAACTCATAAGCTCCACTGTATCCAAATGGTCGTCTGAATACGGAACCAGGGTACGAGTACAAGTAACGCAATGACGGACAATAAGCTCGGAACCGGAGCGGCCGCGGGCGACCGGCGTCCGGCGACCGGCGACCGGCGACCGGCGACCGGCGACCGGCGACCGGCGACCGGCGACCGGCGACCGGCGACCGGCGACCGGCGACCGGCGACCGGCCGCCGGCTACTTACCACGCCACTAAGTATTTCTTCTTACACATATCCCTTCATTAGACGGCTGTCTTGTTTGAATGTACGTGGTAGTTGAACAATACCACTCGTTCGTGGAACGAGAGGCTCGTAACCACTAGGTTAGAGTACGGGTATCTGCCTCAGCATTTCTTAGAACGCACGATCATGTTTGTCTCGATTTTATGTGTGGTTTTGTTTGTGTCCGCCATCTCATAATATGTATTAACCGCGCTCACAAAAGAACTTTTACTAACATTATAAGTTTACTGGTTCTTATTTTAAACATTTACTGTCTTGTCCTACATACGTGTAAGTGTTTCGTTTTCTCTGCTAGGACTCGGGGGTCTCCGGACCTTCAAGAGAAAGTTAAAGACCATAATCCACCACCTGCTCACGAAAGATGTCTTTCTTGGAAATTGCCATGTAGGTACACAAGATGTATCTCCGGTAATGGGTGATATTCCGAGAGCTGGCAGCTACCTATGTTTTGATTTTGAGGCAAACTGAACACTTGTCACAAAGCTTTCCTATTATACCCAGCACGGAGCTGCAGACCTGGCTGGTAAGTAGCGCGGCAAAATTAATCCATACATTACATCAATTTTTTTTTTTTGTTCAGTAAATATATTTGAGATAATCTGCAATTCATATGTTTGATTCTTAGACAAATACTCAGAGGTACAGGTGATTTTTTTTACTGTCGAATGTGACTATTTTGTTTGTTTTATATAGTAAAGTGACGGGAGGACCAGAACATGTGCCTGATGGTGACCATCACGCCTGTGCGTTACAGCACAGCGTCACACAGCTATTGGAACATAACAGTCCAAATCATTACCTAGCACTGCACCGCGTTAGTCTCCCAGAGATATAAGTTGATTAATCCCTGTCCTGTATAATCTTTCGAAACATTGTCCTTCAAACCGAAACACAGAGATGTTTGTTGGCACAATGCTATTTGGCCGTAGTACAACTGACAAACGTGTGGTACACTCCGCGAGGTATAAGCTGAGCTTTGCATTAGTGTGAGTGATCACCAATCAGGCAGGAGCTTGAAATTTTGTCCGCGAGGTATAGGCTGAGCTTTGCATTAGTGTGAGTGATCACCAATCAGGCAGGAGCGCGGCGAGACAGAATGGCGCCGCGCCTAAGGCCGGTTGTCACACCTACACTATCCATGTACAATCACACAAATGCAAAGCTCAGCTTATGCCTCGCGGAGTGTACTCTCCAGGTGGATGAGTTCTACCACAACAAAAACTATGTACTTAAAATTAATAATGTGCTTATTTACTATGTTCTCGTTAGAAGTTGAAGAAGACCATGGTACACAAACGACACAGCAACAGATTAGGAACTTGACGTGGTAATGGTAGATCCATAAACTCGCAAGAACTTCAATGATAATTTGTACACTGATATGAAATGGCGTCCGCGACGCAATTCCATCTATTAGCATCGATACAAGTCCCCCACAGATAGCTCACAGCGCTGGTCGGCGGGGGACATGAATGATAGATTATAATGGCTATTATTTCGAAACATACATATGAAAGCAGTTTGTGTTTATTGTAGGTACGGAACAGGTTTCAGATGAATTTATCTCCGTTCACAAACTACGTGGATTTCCATAAACACGTTTGTGCCGAAGATATCGGGTTCCATATCAGCAGCGGTTGCGCCACGAGCGGACGCCATCCGTCGGAAAAAAGGAAAAACAGCAGTGAGATTCTGAGACAAGTAGACATACACAAACGATAATAGATGGACTCGTTCCTCTGCCACCGATTCGACTCTAAGGTAGCATATACAGTACGAACTCCTCTCCCCCGTACCTGATACTTGATGTTTATAATGTACAGGACGTAATCATATTTACGATTGTTTAAACACCTCGACGTGTTTAAATAACGCTGCCGAAACGTGAGTATTTAAACAATGACCACGGCGGATTAAGGGCGGGTGGGCCGTAATTTTGCATTTTTAAAACAACTTTAAGACCTATAAAACGGTGTATTAAACTCTGAAAAAAATAGATGTATTAGTTAAGGATCTAATCTAGTGCAATTATAAACAATCAATATAATATTATTAGTGTCAGTCACTGGCGCATTATCTTACTGTCATCGGCGCTTATTTAGCACGAGTCAGTTGATCATCCCACCAGGGACATAGTTTAAGTCATGTTGCGGAATAATTAAAGCCAACTTTATTGACAACATTAAAATACAAGTTAGTTGTAAAATATGCCATCAATAACGAAACTTCTTAGAGTTACGGCTGGTCTAGTCGGCAGAACGGCGCCTGCCGATCCGGAGACCCTGGGTTCAAACCCCACACGCACCACTGGCGTTTCGAAGTCATGTGCGAAATACCGTTAACTTAAAACGGTGAAGGAAAACATCGTGAGTAAACCGACATGTACCTAGAATCTTTCGAAGTCATGTGTCATCCATTAACGCGCACTGGGCCAGTGTGGTGGATTATGGGCTTAACTTTTTCCTTGCGAGAGAAGGCCCGAGTCCCTGCAGTGGGAACATTTAGTGGGATGTTGCTGATGATGGTGATCTAAACTTCTAACTTATCCATCCTTTCCATAAAATATTATCCATATAATCGCCTGTTTATATGTCATTTACTAAACATCGCTGTCTGACTAGCTGCCTGAATGATATATTCAGCAATTTGATCCAAAATATAGAATCTCGGAAACGGCTCAAATTTTGAATCCTGGACATAGAAATAAAACAATTTGAAAGACACTACGGAAAAGGCAAGATCAAGACTGCAGCACAGCAGCTCATGAGTTTTATTCCCTTGGTAAAATATGCAAACTGTTCATCAGAATGTAAATCTGTAGATATCAGATCCGCAGAAGACGGTTCGATAGTCAGCCCGCTGTCGGAACACGCGCGAGTACGTAATGAAGATATCCATCGCAATGAAAATTTACGATACTTCAGTGGATCACTCGGAAAGGGTATGTTCGACAAAATAACAAAATAACTGTTTGTCCGCCAACTACCTATAATAAATTTGGTAGTCTCACCTATTTGTAGCAGAGGTGATTTGCAGCACTATAAATGTCTCTCAAAAGTAAATGATATAGATATAGGTAATCAAGTGTTGAGTGCACCAAACTGTAGATTAGCGTTGTATGGAAAAAGTACATATTATGTGAAAAGGGTGGACACCAACATTGAGCTACCAATCTGAATGACAATAAATGTAACGTAAATGTACATTTAAAAAGTTTCTCATTGAAAACTATTACTTTGAACAGTAAAAAGCGGATGCCTTGAACTAGTTGTGAAACCGAGGCTCGGTACCCTTTCCAATCCCAGTCCCTTTGATGCTCCCCCTGTGTAGAGGCCCCGGCGACGTTCCCCGCGCAGGAACAGTGAGGCGCAGGTAACCTGCAGCTCATAAACCGAGCAGCCTGCGCCGGCGCCGACGCGCGCGAGCTGACAACTAGCGCGGCGGCCATTGCAGCCCGGCCCGGGGCACGGGGCACGGGGCACGGGGCACGGGGCACGGGGCCAGGGATACACTCTGATGTTTAAGAACCTGACGTTTTCTAAATGACCATAGAACCCATCAACCAGTACTGTAGTATTCACCATTCCACCAGCATCATAGCACAACTAAAATATCAGTCTGATATTATTTTTATAATAATAAGTTTGAGCTTGACCGCCATCTCGCCTGACGCCGTAAGATGACGTGGTCTTAGAAAAGTCTACTTACCCTGAAACACCTATTTACTCACAATTTCAAAACACCTCTCTGGGTAATACTTTAATAGCATAGCTGGACGAATAACGAGTAAATAACAGTTCGATTAAACTTCCCATGAAGTTTAAAGTGTCATTCAACTATATGGGAAGGACCAACAGGAAAAAAGTAGAGGGCGACCTTGGATAGAAGATATAAAAGCTATAACAGGAAACGATTGGTATGGACAGCTGCCCTCCAAGAAGGGGTTCGATGAGACCAACAATGACTAAAACTTAATGAATTTATATTTCTATTTATTATGTTTCTATTTATACTCAAACTTAATTTTTTTTTTTATGAAATGAAATATGTAATTTTTTTTTTATAATTTTAATTAAATTATTAAAATGCATGTTAATATTTTATAAGATTGGAAATAAATGGGCTTTATTATTATTATTTAACAGTTCGATTTCTCCTGAGTAAGCGCCCTCCATCGTAGACCGCTTCGTCGTTTTGCATCAGGCGACATGGCAGTCAGGCTCAAATTGATCCTTATAAAAATTAGTCTTATCCTCTCGTAGCCATATCGCTCACAAGCCATACTTCACAGGTGTCTTATATAACACTTAACTTATGCCATCTGCTATTGATTACTAGTGTAATTTACCAGCAGATATGGACATTTATTTCAAGAAACACAGACTTATGGGAATGAATTTCAACTGAACTCTGGATCGTAAATACGGTAATTTCACTAGAGAGTCGTTAATACAGCAATGTTAATTAAAACTGTCTTCGGTGGTCGGAGGACAGGCTGCAGAGGAGTCGCTGCGGGACCGGGGCGGGGCGCCGGCCGCGGACCAAAGGCCAACTTTCGACATTCGGCTCCGCGCTCCGCCAGGGCAGGTCTCCACGAGCTGTTCTAACGCTAGACTGACCGACAAACGTCGTCAACATCGACCTGATTGAGCAGAGGCAGTGAGTGAGCATTGTCCTTCCTGCTCCGCGCAACGCTCGTTCCGTCTGCCTTTCATCCCTATCACCAATCGCGTATACATCATTCTGACTACTGCATATTCGGTCCAAATATTTACGCAATTTTGCATATGCAGCCCACTTAATGTTCGCACTGCTCAGGCTCGTCTTCTAATCTCACAAACAGAGAGTTGGTGGGTTGGCGAATGACGCATTACCTGCAAAGATGTATGTTTTAGAATAAGTCGGTTTCTCTTTGCATATAATCAATCAGGATATTTCCCAAAACCGATGAAGCCAGTGGTACAAAACTCGTACATCAACACTTGGAAAAGTACTGATAGTTAGAGGTGGGATTCGAACCTATGACCTCATAATTGTGAAATTGTACGCTCTCACTACAAAAAAAACCAAACCATGAAAGCTCAGATTCAGATTCAGATCATTTATTCACCATTACAACATGTTAATTATACAAGGTACGTCATGGATACAGGAATAATCAATACTAGAAACAGAGATAGTACGCAAGTTATTTGAAAATTAATAATTGAAATTTACAATATTTAAGCTTATGTGGTTGTATCACATTTTTAATCAGTAAACAAGTAGTTCCGTGAGATAGGGTCGGTCGGTGAAGAGGCTGGTAAATCCAAACTGAAAAGGTATTCTAAAACTAACTTACCATAGGAAATATTTTTCAAAATATTTGCTTAACTAAAGCCTGTAAATAACACTACTAAAGTTAGGTCATTACAAGTGCCAGTACTGAGCCTTACCGATTTTCACCACTATTGTTAGAATATAACGTGATTCTTTTTGTGATTTGCGAAAATATCACACATTTTTCTACTTTTGGCGTTAAATAAATAAAATACGTAAGAAATGCCGTTATAACTTTGTGTGAATACGTTCGGCGTGTCATGCAGGCGGTTCGACCGCGCGACACGCGCCCGTGGAAAGGACGCCTAAGGCCTCTACACCTTTGTTTCCACTTTCTCTCCGATAACCGCAGGTTAGAGGTGTCCATATACTTTTATTAGTTAATGTGTAATTTCAGATAACCGCGTGCCGGCTCTTGAAGCACATTATGGACTCGCTACGAGGTATAATTGAATACGTAATTTATTGTTTTAACCTCCCGATGGGGACCTTCGTAATACTGGGTTTGGCTCGTCGCAGCGGTGAAGCCTCCCATTCCCTCGCGCGGCTAATGGCCGCATTCTGTGTGTAATGACGCTAGCAGACGTTAGCTGCACTTAATTACAGTTTTTAAACTTTTGCAATATGAACTCATATTGGAAACACTTACACAAAGCTGCTCATTTCTCTCACAATTTCTTCCGTCTACTCGTAAGCGCGGCCGTTGTCCAACGCTGCTGAAACGTCGCGTCGGAAGCTTATCAAATAATATTTTGATCGCGATTAACTCCTGTGTACCTTTTTATGTGTATTAGACTTGTTGAACAAATATAAGCTCTGTCAAAGCGACCTCTGAACCCTGGGACCTGGGAGTAAGAAACGATTGACAGAATCTTCATTCTGTAGCGATTGACGGATAGGAGGGATCTTTTACTGCGTTTTTTTACTAAAAAAAACATTTGATAATCTTTTGATAATCACTTTCCTTAAATCATATTTATTTTCTTACTTTTTAGTAAGATCTTCTGTAAATTCGTGTTGTTTTTTTACTATTATTTATTTTATAATCTAAAACGATAGGACGAGCCGAACAAACCCCTCGCGTCATTTTAACAGCACTGTGTCCCGCAACTGTTGAAACATGAAGAATCCAAATCATTCCCTACCTAGCACAGCAGTTCGCTTGTCACCCTGATTTAACATGGCTTATCTTTTTGCCTTGTAATTTTTCTAAATTAGAACGCAATAACTGGCAAAGATAGAAGCCACAAATTAATAAAAGATGAATCAGATGACATGTGAAATGGTACAACCGATTAAAAGCTAAAAATTGAAAAAGAAGAAGACTTCATCAGCTGGCTATTATCATAATTGTATAAATTCAGACCAATAGACATTGTATTGCCAGACATATTACTTGCGTCTAGAAGCAGAGGTCAGTTTAAGTGGGTAAATTTTTAAAATGTTTTGTATCATCTTATCTTACCTCCAAATGGCAATAAAGATTTTTGTATTTGTAAAACCCAAACCCAAACTGACTCTGCAATGCGCCCAATCACTATACTGTTTCTATAACACCGCTGGTCTGAGGTCCAACTAGCGACCTGTCCTTCTACCGCCTGACTAAATCGGTTGTGGCTTTAGTATTGCTGTCTCTATATAATTTCAAGAGAAATTAAGAAAATAGAGCGCAATTTCAAAGATAGAATCAAAGATACCTAGTTTTAAATAGGACCCTCCAATTATGAGCATACGACCTGGGATCAGAAGTGAGCTGCAAGAACAAGCTTTATCCTTAATTTTATGACGAGATGTCTGCTGTAACCCGTTCCAAAACCTCGTCGGATCCCTAAAAATCGCAGGACCATAATGTTTTCCCACCGTCTCACGTTACCTGTCCACCGTATATATTTACCTACAGGTATGAGGAGTGATGACGACAGGAGGCAAGGGCAACCCCAAGTCTCGTTACCTTGTCTAGTTAGTAGCCCTGGTAGTGGTTAATGCTGAAACAAAGTTGTGGTTAACCTTTGGTCGCATTTACTTTTATTTATTTACAATAAACATGCTTGTTGATTAGTACCGTCTTTCTATGGCTCCTTTTTCATCCCACGGTTGACTGGAAAAGGTCTATTTTAGCCAGAAGGTTGTCATTTGCTACTATATTTTAAAATTATTTTTAGCCGCCGACCAAAAATAGGGTTGTTATAAGTTTGACGTCGATATCTGTCTGTCTGTCTGTCTGTGTATGTCTGTCTGTGGCACCGTAGAGCTCAAACGGATGGACCGATTTCGATGCAGTTTTTTTTTATTTGAAGGTTGATATTCGTGCGGATGTTCTTAGCTATGTTTGGTTAATATTGATTCAAGATGGCCGCCTCCACAAAATGGCGGACAAAATATTTCTTCACAGCCTACCTCAATATGGGTATGAAATGAAAGGGCTCGTCTAGTAGAGTACTATACGCGATAACAAAGTTCAAATCCAAGATGGTGCCACCACAAAATGGCGAATTACATTATTTTTATCACTACTACCTCAATATGGGTATCAAAGGAAAGAGCTTAACTAGTAGAATACTTAGCAATATGTCAAATTTCAAATCCAAGATGGCTGCTATCACAAAATAGCGAAATACATGTCTTTTTTCACAACTCCCTTAATACTGGTATCAAATGAAAGGGCTTAACTAGTAGAATGTTGTACAGATAACGAATTTGAGGTAGTCGGGGCTAGTCAAAATTTTTAATTTTGTTCTTGTAAGTACGTTTTGTTAAATGCAATAAAGAGTTTATCGATCTATCTTGTTGGATTCGACATGTTAAAGTTTCCTATCAGGTCATACGCACCTACTATCTACACAAATGTATCCGCCGCCCGTCGTTCGCCGTCCGCTGCCGAGTTATGAAGCTATGCAGATAGATAGATACCTAGCATCCAATCCGGTCGTCGCGTCGCTCGGTTCTCATGCAGGCCGCGCTTAAATCCTCTAATGATAGTTTATTAACTCCCGATGTGTATGGACGGCTGCAGACCTGCATTTACTCCGCATTACGGGAAATTGATTGAACCTCACCTTACTGTGGCGACCACGGAAACATTCGCGACACTAACATCTAGGATTTACAACTAATGTAGGTGTTTTTTAACGACAGATTGAATTAGTGTCTTTTGTTGCAACGTGCGTTATCTCTTACTATAGCGTCGCTTGCCATCAGGTCAATTTGTGGTCAAAAGTGATAGGTCCACTTCTGACCACCACTTTAATGCATTGCTAGTATTTTTAGGAAAGGGCTTACAGGGAAGACCGATACCATTCTTGACGCAAATTGAGAAGAAAAATTAGTTACACCAAAATACGTGTTCCGTCGTATACCGTATAGTCGCTTATCTTCCGACGATAAGACAGACGGACGTCACTTCAAATTGATTAAAAAAATAACGTGTCAATACAACTGACCACTGTTTCATAACGTCTGAATCTCGTCTCATTGAGTTTGTGACGTCACGGGCATCGAAAGTTTGAGTTTACTCAATAAATTTAATTGACTCTATGTGAAAATGGACCCTGTTTCCTAGCAGTGGGACCATAAAGTCAACTGCTTATGTTACAATAAAGCAATAAGTAGATGGAGTACTAATAACATCCATTACCGTGACATAGGCCATGTAGTAGGTACGTAGCTTAGACTGATATCAGCAATTAGTTTGCGCCGCCGATACTTTTCACTACATTTGCCAAAGCGGAAATGAGGGTTGATTTGATACTCGATACTTTAATACATTTACACATTTAGTGCGCCTGCACTGTACATGTTTACCACTATCCCAAAGATGCATTACAGTTCGTGGTCCCCGTAGAATACATAATTAAATGATTAATTTGCGTGAATCAAAAGTGGGGTAAATAAGATAGATAGGATAAGATATTTTAGAGATATTACTCTCCATACCAGCTCGCGCCGCGAGCTCCACGGTGGTGTGCGGCTACTGTTCCCGGAGGCATTATTATCTCCGCACATAAATCTCCCGCGCGGCAAATCGTTCTCATTTCACACCGAATAAGTGGCGGGATGCGCGGGCGCAGCCTGCCCGGCGATGACCGCACACACCGTAGACAACACACAATCGACATTCAACATGAAAAAGATGGTATAGCATGGTTGTGTTGCTAGTAAGTCACTCGGCGAGCTATGAATAGAGCTATGCTCGTGATTCTCGGGGAAGTTGCATGTGAAAGGAAGTAATGTGTTAGACAACTAAGTTCACCGTATTTACTAACTGAAGAGGCTACGAGCCAGCCATATGTATTGCAAAACGTGTAACTGTTTCACTGGTAAAAGAGTTCTGGATTGGATATTGTGAATCGGCAACATGGGACGCTCTGAGGCTGATGGAGTGCTGAATTAAGGACAGCTGCTGCCAGTTATAAGCCAACCGCCGAATGTCGAGCTAATAGCCCAGCCAGTCCAGCAGAACGGACACCTAATCTAACCTAATCTATTAATATCATAAATTTGAAAGGTGATATATGTTTGTTGCTCAATGTTATAAGTACCTATTAACTGTATGGATTAATCTGAAATTTGGAACTCGGAAACATTAAAAGGCAGCCTGGTCATAAACAGGCACTGCTTACACCAATGAGTTGGCTGAAACTACCCGGTACCCGTGTGTCGGTTGTCTACAATTAGTTATCGTTGCCAGCAGCTGTCCAATGTAATGATATGCAGCGATTCGCGGTAGGTTCGAGCTTTTATTAAATCATTTCAGTTATTAATCAACAGATTTACATGTTAATGTTTCACGGAGTTGTTTTACTGCTGCGTTATCTGGATTATTAATATGTGTTCATTAGGTGACATCGGGTTAAAATAAATATTAATGCCGTACTCGAAATTTGAGCAAATTTTGCACGACCCAAAAAATCTGTCAAATTGAACATAGGCAAATCGGTATAACATTTTCGATTTTATTGACTTCAACTCGAAGTAGCTTTTATTTGATACATTTAATCGAGTAAAATATAGTTTAGACGTGATGTTATAAGTTCTCGTTTTTACTAAAATTTTATTTTAATGAAGTAGCAACCGAACCTGCTCTTTTATTTTAAATAGCAGTACCGTAATTACGGTACACTTAAGTGTATTATGTAGGAACCTTTTAGTAATCTCATGTCGTATTAATTCCCTGGTCTAGAATGCGGTTGTTATTTCGCTGAAGGCATGGAAAGGTCGCGTCGCTACAAACATGTAAAGGTGGTTCGGACGGGCCGTGTCCCACGTAGTATCGTAATGTATCGACTCCGCCCACGAAATTAAACCATTCATTAATAGTCACCTGATATTCTATAAAATTATAAACTATTATAATTGAAACGCATTCAGGGCATGCAGGGGGCCGATAGCAAGGATAATGCAGTGGGAGAACCGATCTACATATACCAGTCAGAAAGCTAACGTATTTGTATGGGTGTACAAATAATGCCTCAAATACCTTAATATTTATTTTGCGCGGATGAAGTCGCGGGTAAAAGCAAGTTATTACAATAAGAAAAGAAAATCATTTTTTTTTTTTTTTCTAAGGAGAAACGGGACGAGCAGGACAAGTTCCTGATGGTATCTAAGTAACACGTCAGCTCAAAGCAGCGCAGTTTCAAGCTATTGGAACATGAAGAGTCCAATTCCAGCACTGGACTGCGCTCGTCACGTAGAGATTTAAAATGATTTATCTCTATGTCCTGTAATTTCTCAAGAAACATTGGCCTTCAACCCGGAACATGGTGATTTTTGCAAATTACTGTTTCAGGTAGAACAATAGACAAAGGTGTGGTACTTCCCCAGGCGGACTCTGCAAAGAGGTATAACATACAACACAACAGTAATATTCCTGAAATGGTATCTAAGTAACACGTCAGCTCAAAGCAGCGCAGTTTCAAGCTATTGGAACATGAAGAGTCCAATTCCAGCACTGGACTGCGCTCGTCACGTAGAGATTTAAAACGATTTATCTCTATGTCCTGTAATTTCTCAAGAAACATTGGCCTTCAACCCGGAACATGGTGATTTTGCAAATTACTGTTTCAGGTGGAACAATAGACAAAGGTGTGGTACTTCCCCAGGCGGACTCTGCAAAGAGGTCCAACACAGTAATATTCCTGAAATAGTCTGAAGAAATATAATTCTAAACATTAGCAATATCCTTTCTCCGAACCAAATACCTCATTAATTTAAACTTACTAACAACTTAAGTCATAATTTCACTCGACTCGATTCGATCGATTAGCCAACTCTATAAATTGTCTTTCTCACGCAATCTCCATACACGGCAGGCAGGAAACTCGATAACTCTTCAATAGGTCGCAGCTAATTCGAATAGAATAATTCGAATGCGTTCGCAGTTTCCGCGCATCGACAATCACTCAGCGCAGGTGTGCAATGGCAACACTAGTCTCATCTTTAAATAGGATATCTCAAATTCGAACGCGATGTAAACTGGACTGTATAGTTAGACAGTAAAGGTTGTGTTTCGATTGCGAGTGAAATTCGTTAAGGCAGGGTATTTTGCACGGTCATTATTTTATCGATGCAGCGTCGCGAATGCTCGGAAGTATTGCCCGGTGATAAACTGTGGTAGTTTTATGCAATTAGCTGCTAAATATTGGCAACTCGCTGCCGGGGAGGCGCGCGGGCGGCGCGGGCGGCCATCCGACCATGATATTTTTAGCACCATATTTTATAGTAACGGGAATTTCGATGCGGCCTTTAAGATTATCGTTTGGAAAGTTCAATTATAGAGCGTTTATTGGAGACAAATAAAACCGATAAACGCAAAAGTTAACTTATGATTCTTGTGTAAAGTTGTGAAAGTTAAATCGTCCCTTGTTCTCTACATTTCTCTTCCGTCCGTGATCTCAATTGTTCCATTCTTTTGCACAGTCCCTCATTCTATCCATTTTTAGGATGTAGGTACGTTTTGCCTTCTGGATTTCACGCTGAGAACTCACAGGACTTTTATTCTTATAAAAGTCATGTGTCATCTTTGCTTATATTTACCTCTGTACTTCATAAGGTTCTTCTTCTATCTTACAAAGCCATCTTCTTGCTTTTGGTTTGCCTGATATAGATGTTAGTTCTGCTTCAAGCTTTTTTAATGTCTTATGATTAAATCTACGCTCACATCACGGCTTTTAGTTCAGTCTGCGGTCCCCCAATGACACGTTTTCTGGGGTTTTGGTTGTAATATTTCTTATTTCGTTTCTTCCTCGTTATTGGGGAAGTCGGCACACTTTTTTTTCAGGGACTGGGCATCCGAAATTACCCCAGGGGAGCGAGGAGACGGCTAGAGCCAGATTCTTTTGGCACTTTTATGCCTTGGTCTCATTCGCAAACTCCTTCCACAGAGGCATGAGGACGTCTATACTAGTTATTCTAACGTTGAACAATAGTGCTAACACTAAGGCATTACGAATGCTAATACTATGACATTTGGAAACAGAATTTGGTAGCAAAACTGCAATTACCGGCCTGTGTACCCGAGGGTTTGCGGCGCGGTTATCTCACCGCCCAGTTACCGATTGGCCACGGCGCGGCGCGCGGTGAATTAACCTCCACGTAATAACTAATTGTCGCAGATGATCACCTGCGGCTGCCGCAATGCCACACGCAACATGCCACACACAGGATGCTGCACCCAGTATCAATTAACTAACCCTCTAAATGTTCCCACTTCTGAGACTCAGTGTCTTCTCGCGCAAGGTCAACCCCATAATCCACCACGCTGTCCCAGTGCGGGTTGGTGAATCACACATATTCTCGAAAGATTCCAGGTACATGTCGGTTTCTCCACGATGTTTTCCTTAACCTTTTTAAGTTAGCGACATTACGCACATGACTTCGAAAAGGCAGTGTTACGCGTGGGATTTGAACCCGGGGTCTCCCGATCGACATTCGCCATTCTCCCGACTAGATCAGCCGTAACTTTCTAAACCAGCCATAACTTTCTAGACTGCCGTAACAGCCGTAACTATAGACAAGCTGAAACTCACGCACCCAACATGCCGCATGCTATACCCTGTTACGATGCGGCGGGACCTGTGGAAGACTGCAGTTTTAAATAACGTGCTTTGACAGGTCGGTATCATTAGACGTGTTACTGCGCAGATTCCCGGCGAGCGTCGTGCTCAAACATACCAGCGAGTACACGCCTGCCTTTCGATTCTTTTAATTGTTATACCAGTTCAGGGCGTTTCTGGGATCTAATAAGCTGACCCAATCAGAACGATTCCGGCACGAAATGACAATCCTAGTCTCTGTCATTCTAAACGGATTAGATTCCGTGTCGAGATCAATCCGATTGCGTTATGAATCAGGGTACTGAAGAGGTTACTCGTAGGTACATTTCATAAGAATTGATTATGCATTACTAAGTATACTTAGAGCATCAATTAAAGTCAAACCCCGATCGCAGAATAACCTAGATTAAAAAAAAGTAAGTACCGTTCATTTTAGATGGAGCATTTTGATAAACCGTTCGTTTAACATTACATTACAGCACAAGTACGTAATGAGATACATTACGATGTTGAAATGGGTGAAAGAAGAGACCCTTTACGGGCAAATGTGTTATAAAATTTAAATTATTGTTTATTAGTTACGATATTAAACATAAGGCAGAAGCCATCGGTCGCAGTCATCCTCCCGCTCGCGACTAACGGCCGCGGCAGCTGAACAAATGGAACTCATTGCCGGGCGAGCTTTATTTCCTCACATATTTAATTGAAACGTAGCTATAAACACTCCGTGTACCTGCGCCGCCTCGGATCACATCCTATTAAACGTGAAGCGGTATTAATAAGTCTCATATTACATGTATTTAATAACTGTAAGTGCCCTACAGGCTGGAGAATGATGCTAGCTTCTTAGAATGTCATCTGTAAGTAGTAGTTACGGGACAGAAAACAGGAGAGGAAGGGCCTGGCTGATCCTATTGCTACACCAAAAAAATATACGTAAAAATTATACAGTTAGCGACCTTTCAGGCAACCTAAGGATGGGAATTAATGTGTGAGATGAACACGCATCATATAATACATCAATGGGAACCAATATAGAAAGATACTTAAACAGATTTTTTAAACATGGTATATGAGTAATTTGCTTAGACGGGAGTAAGGCAAATGTTTTGTCTGATCGGTAGATGTGCCCGATTACATTTCAATCATATATTGAAATACAAATAAGAAAAAAATAAAAATTTTGATTAATCCCCGACTACCTCAGATTTGTTATCTGTACAACATTCCACTAGTCAAGCCCTTATTATATTTGATACCCATATTATGAAAAAAGAAACGTATTTCGTCATTTTGTCGAAGCGGCCATCTTGGATTTGAAATTTTTCATAGTGCAATGTATTCTACTAGTCAAGCCCTTTTTCGTTTGATACCCATATTGAGGTATTAGTGAAAAAATATAATTCTCCATTTTGTGGTGGCGGCCATCTTGGATTTGTTTGTGAAGAAATATTTTGTCCGCCATTTTGTGGCGGCGGCCATTGAATCGTTATTAACCAAACATAGCTAAGAACATCCGCACCGATATTAACCATCAAATAAAAAAACCGCATCGAAATCGGCCCATCCGTTTGAGCTCTACGGTGCCACAGACAGACACACACACAGACAGACAGACAGACAGACAGACATACAGACAGACAGACAGACAGACAGACAGACAGACAGACAGACAGACAGACAGACAGACAGACAGACAGACAGACAGACAGACAGACAGACAGACAGACAGACAGACAGACAGACAGACAGACAGACAGACAGACAGACAGACAGACAGACAGACAGACAGACAGACAGACAGACAGACAGACAGACAGACAGACAGACAGACAGACAGACAGACAGACAGACAGACAGACAGACAGACAGACAGACAGACAGACAGACAGACAGACAGACAGACAGACAGACAGACAGACAGACAGACAGACAGACAGATAGGCAGACAGACAGACATCGACGTCAAACTTATAACACCCCTTTTTTTGGTCGGGGGTTAAAAATAGCTATATACATTCTGTGTTCCGGAAATTCCGGATCATTTTAGTTAATTTACATTCCAACATTATCTACAGGTTCGTGGATAAAATACCAAATAATTTCGAGCGACACACTCGGCGCAGCCGTAAGACAATGCACATAAAAAGTAACGTGTGTTACGTGACCCTTACGACTCCTCGGCGTCCTGGGACACTGCCACTGCTATATAGCCTTTTTGATTGCCTACCAAGTGATGACACGAGCACGACATCGATCGTAAGCAACAAGTCTTCCCATAACAGGCAAGCGCAACGCAGCTAATTGAACATAAAGAGTCCAAATCACCGCACTACAGTCGTTGCTCGTAGATATAAGTTGATTTATCTCTTAACCCCGGAATTTCTCTGAAAACATTTCCCTTCAAACTGCAAAGATCCTGCAAAGGTGTGATACTTGCCCAGACTGAGTCTGCAAAGAGCCTTACCAAAACCACCACAGCTGCCTGATAAAGAATTAAATATAAACCTGCGATATGCAACTCAGAAATCCAAAATGGCGGATAAGTGATACACGTCAATGTCAAATATATTAGACAGCATGACTTCTGAGATCCATTAGCCCGAGCTCAGAACATCAGGCTCGCGTCAAAACAACTCCGTATCCCTCCGGTAAGTGTCAAACGGCATCATCTCTACTTAGTCTGTGAACGGCAGCACAATTGCATTACAGTTGTTTGGGAGCGCGATAATTAGCGAAATGGTAAACAAGGCTAATTGAACAAAGAGCCCGTGACCCGGCGGCCGCCCGCCGGCCTGACCCGCGTCAGCCGCCAATCACTCCCGCCGCGCGCGGCTGCCGTGGAAATATAAAACACCCGGTACACGAGTACACCTTGCCAACTGCACGACGGGTAAAAGGACCAAGGGTTCCCTGAAAAATTGTCAGTCACTTGGATCGCCAAGTGAAAACTAACCTACGAGTATATCATGGATTTTTTATTGGAACAAAATTCCTTACGGTATGCTTGGAGGAAATACGGATTTTTCTGCGCGACTTTTTTTTACTTTTTTATAGGTTTACACTTGACCGCCATCTCGCCTGATGTTAAACGATGATGCGGTCTACGATGGAGCGAGTTTACCTAGAAGAAATCGATTCATTCTCGATTTGAAGACACAAAGATTGTAGGGTAAGGGGAGGTATATTGGTGAAAAAAAGGAAAAAAAACTGATATTAAAGAAATTGGGTAACTCAGACAAAAGTTACTTTTATTTTATAACATTATTTATTAGTTAAAGTAAACATTAATAACAGTTTAATTGACAAAATATTAATTGAATACACGAAAAACTCTAGGTAAGTTGACGACATAGTCCGTTAGGTTTGGTGATACTGGGTTGGAAATTTGGTGATAGTTTGAATGTTGTTTATATAATCAGATATTGTAAAGTGAAATAAAAAAAACATTAATTTATTCTGAGATCATAGTGAAAATCATTTTAACAAATCAGGAAGGAATACATGAAACAAGAATGTAACAAAATCTAAAATATAACTGTTCCTCAAGATCAGAATCTTCAACAGATGCGTTCTCGTGGTATGGCGTCAAACAATACGAGCACTGGATCCATTTGGCTCTATTCTTTTTAACATCAGCTGAATACAAAATCTCACATAAACCACATTCCCAATCATCTTCTTCTTCTTGAATTTTAGCCTTTTTCGCTTTTTCTTCTTTTTTTTTTTTGCAGGTTTCCCCGATAACGTTGAGTGCCGATCCAGGTTTTCTTGTGGTGTTAAGCATTTTGCACTAGAGTCTCTTTTTCTTAACTTTTCTGGGCGTTTGGGAGCTTTCGGTGTTGTCAATATGTCATTCACTGTAAGGGCAGAACTTGTAGGACATGCAGGAGCTGAGTTAATCAAAGTTAAAGCTGAAAAAGCAGAAGCTATAGCAGGAGCTGTGTCAGTCAAAGCTGAAGGCCGCAGTGCTTCCTTTGAAAAGTTTGGCAAAAACACTAAGAAACATCGATCAGAACTTAAGGAATAACAACTAACCTTGACAGAGTCACGACTTCACTGCAGCTTCTTTTTAATAATCGTTAGTTTACGAAACGATTTTGGTAACTTTTCACAATGAAACGCCAATAAAAGATGAGGTAAGTTCTAATATGAAATCAACATAATGTGGCGAAAATTTCACACAAATACACAACGTGCACACAGCTACACTTCCATCGTGAGATACGTTGTAATGAATGACAAAGACATCATAGCAAATTAGCAGTAGATGGAAATGAGATAGCTATACATACCACAGTTACACGTTTGTTTAAATATTTTTTCGAGAAGAATAGAAAGACATACGAAGACACTGGCGTGAAAGAGAAGGAGTAGCCGTTGCCCGTGACGTAAACATTGGGCGTTATCGCTGCAGTCAACATATCGCTGGTCGTGTCCCACTCTTTCACGTCATGTATATCTGTCCCTTTTTACAATTGCTGAATTGTTTACAACAGAAAATATTATTTTAAATGAAATAATTAAAGATTTTGTGTAATTGCGTATGAAAAGTGATGCCACGAAACTTTTTCTTGGACTTGGTACTATTTGTGCACCTTGTACACACACAAAATGGCATTGTAACAGCTCAAATCGAATTTCGTGGAATTATTAGCACACATGCGCTCCATTTGTCGCTCACGTTGCGACTGATCTCAATCAGGAGACGTCACCTGATTTTACATCGCCATCGTTGAGGAGAGTATGCCGCTTCTTCCGTTTTTAAGAGTTCAATGCCAATAATATTAATTTTTTTTAGCAAAATACGTAAACGCAGATCACATTCCGCACAAAATGGCGCCACTGATGCACAGTCGTCAAGAAAGTTTGTTTACTAAACGCGGGAACGTTGTAGCGAAGCAACGAGTATATAGCTATCCTTCTCACACTCACAGCAACTTGATAGCGCTGTCTCTTGAATTTCCTTGCATAGGGAAGTGTGTGGTATTCCGTTTAAAAAAATATCACCAACTTACCTATAACACCAATATACCTCCCTTTACCTTAACTATCGGGACCTACCCTCTCAGGCAACGTATTCCACAGCCTTGACGTTCTTATCATTATCACGAAAGTAGAGTCAAATCTCTTCGTTCTTGTATGAGAACATCAACCATTAAATGATGTCGCATTTTCGAGCTATGAGCATTCCGATAGAAAAAGGGCAAGGTGGTATGAGATCGTTCAAATCAGTCGCACACTCTCCGAAGTGTATACGATAAAAAACCGCTAAGCTAGCAATTTTCCGGCGATGTTCGAGACTTTGCAGTCTTTTTCGCACGAGGACACCATTGCCTATGAGCCTTTTGGCACGTCTCTCGATCGATTCCAGAGCCTCCAGCTGATACTTAGCCGATCCATCCCAAAGGTGCATAATACTATATAATGACATGATGATGATTAATACCATAAGACAAAATATTACGGAAGTGACGTGTAAAAAACTGCGCGTGACCAAATATTTATTTTAGATTATCATACTTAACAATAAAAATAAACAATATTCATTTTGCAAATTGTGCTTCTTTTATAGTATCAGGAGGAACTTTGTTCCTACCTGGTGTCGCGGGACATGTTTGTAGTATGAGACAGCAGCAATGTTGCACAGCACGTCACGTGTCACGTGTACAGCTACAGATTTACTGCTATTACGCATGTCGGTAACGTCTAATACTCACATTCCGGTGCGCTGCTCCGGTGCTGCTCCGACGCTACACCGCTTCATTAGCACGTCTCTGATTAGAACCTATAAATAAATAAATATTGACATTATTAATTAATTAGACATTAATTATCTAGCTACAAAAAAAATTTGAAAGGGTTTGTGTACGGAACCCTAAATTTAGGTTAGTAAGTATTTATGACGATGTCCGATCCTGTCAGCCTGTCGGCTAACGTTTTCAAATGTAAAAAACCAACATTATTTTAAATTTCTCCTAGTGCTTTCCAGCTTTTTCTCTACGTGTACCTACTTACTGAGAAACATTGTTACAGTATCGTTATGCGATGCATCGGAAGGTAATTAAATGTAATAACTTAGATCTCGATGAAGTCTTGTGGAATATGCTATTAATAAGTTTTGAGTTAGAGCGTGCTGCAAACGTCACAACAGACCTTTGCTAGCGTTACCTTATCGTTACCAAACCCTACATGAGGTGGTGTCTGTCCTCTGCGAGGAGAGCAGGCACCAACCTTCAGTCACATGACATCCATCAATCACCAAGATACTTTACTTCACAACGGTGTTGGATTATCTTTACGTTCACCATCACAGCCAACGCGTAATGGAGGCTGCTCAATATTTAGTGTTATGAGTTCACAAGCGGTTCCCTCACGCCGTCGAGACAGCCCTCGCTGAAAGCTCTCACAGATAAACAGACCACTTCTGATATACCTAAGTCACTTGCCATTATTAGTTTGCGGAAATTGAACATAACTTCCACTTTATCGGGTTCGGGAGAATTCTGATGAAGGTTGTTTATTCTCTCAGAAATTTGCATTAAAACATGTCAATGATAAGGTATTTTATGCTAAAGGAATCTACTACTTATTGTATTAACATTGTAATAACACACCTAGAAAATAATTATATTAAGTATAATTATAGATTCGCATACTTGACCAGTATCTCGCCTGATGTTAAGCGACGATGCGGTCTACGATGGAGCGTCCTTACCTAGAAAAAACCGATTCACTCTCGAGTTGAAGACATCAATATTGTAACTATGAGGAAAAACCCACTCAGGCAACGCATTCCACATCCTAGACATTCTTATTACAAACATACAATCAAATCTCTTCGTTCGTGTTTTTGGAACATCAACCATGAAACAATGTCGCTTTTTTGAGATACGAGAAGTCCGATAGAAGAAAGGGCAAGGTGGTTTTAGATCAATCAGATCAGTTGCACACTCTCCGAAGTGTATCCGATAAAAACCCGATAAGCTAGCAATTTTGCGGTGATGTCTTTAGTGTTTTACGCACATGAGTGTCATGCACACATACGCACAAGAGTGCCTACGAGTCTTCTGTATTCTAGTCTATTATGAAAGATACAATCGTGAGCATTTCACAATGGGGTCTTAAGGTGTCTGTGTAGTTTTATCGAACCCGATCGCAACAGTTCACATTGCTCAAAATATTTCGAAATCGGAAATATTTCGTAAAGCGTAAATATGAATCGTTTAAAGCTGACCCGGCGTCGGCGCCGCGCTAACCCCGGCCTTAAGCGGGGCCCGAGCCCGCGCCTTTTCCGAAATATCATTTCTATAAACAGAGCTCGTCGGGACCCAACGATTCACGATCCACTAATGGTACCACCGCGCCACCGCGCGCCCGCTCATGCGGACCGCCGAGATCGCGCTGCGGCGAACCGACCAAACATAGATTTGTTCGTGCGGTCATTACGGTCCGATGATCGATGGCCATCGCCTCCGAGCGGTTTCGCAACCGCCCCGAGGGTTCCGAATCCAAACGAAAGGTCGTGCCTCCACACTCCGTAACCTTCTATTTGATCTGTCAATCGACCCGAGACTAGACAAATGCCATTATGGATTCAAATTCCGAACCCTAGCGTGTAGGAATAATGGCGCTCTAACGGTTCGAGCGAGCTGCTCGCCGCGAACTAAGTTTAGTTAATGCCCGTAACGTGTGAAGCGCCCATTTCATTATGCAGACAAACAAACACGAGAGATGTGTTTACGGCCCATAACTTACGTTTAGAAAGTACCTGGTGTCGGGTAAAAGGGAAACGCAAATAACTTGTCGCGCATTTCAACGAGACACAGGGAAACTAAAACGAAAATCCGCAGAGACGGAGGCGGCCACGAACTGAACAAGCAGAGCCAAGATCGGCCGTTGTCGAGAAATCATTAACAGGTGCTAATTTGAAAGCCGGCCGGCACTGCACGAGCTAACACTTCGCGATGGGATTGCACACTGGTAATTATTGTACTAAAAAGGATGTTCGTAATGACCGCAGACCGCCGGCGGCACTTTAAGAATTTCCGCAAAAAAAAAAAACGCGTTTCATTCGATATCCGAACGTTACGCGTCGTGTGATGCACGTCGAAAGCAATTACAGCCTGTGCCATCACACCATCACGCCGGTGACGGCGAAAACTTTGTACTATACACATTTATATACAAGAGCTGTCTGACATACGACAGGCACGCCACGCAGGACCTGATCAACAGTGATAGGGAGGACTCTACGGTGAAAAACACGCAGTTACCGACCGGTACCCTCATTTCTTTTGCTCGAGATGAAATCGTCACGTAATTGAAGTGATTGTGGACGTGCCCGCCTGCCCGCGTCTCAACGAGATCGAGCGACGACCGCGGGAGCTCGTGCGGCACTGATCAACACATACTTTATAAGAGTATCTAAAGCTCATCAAACGAATTCAATCGTCAATTGACGTCTAATATTAACCTAACCAGCCATTCAGTGTGTTATTTGCAGCAGTGCTACCATCATACTGGCCTCGCTGACCTGTAGTGGAATAGATATCCCTTTCCCTTGATTGATGGTAAGTATGGTATGGTAACTTGAAATTACCGGGCAAAAAGATAAATCATGTTCCATCTCCGGGTGTAGCGTGAAGGTAGCGCTAGGCAGTGATTTGGACAAATGGCGAATAGCCGTAGTAGCCCAGTGGTGAGAACGTACCATTTCACTTCGTTGTTTCAAATCCCGTTTGAACGTAGTTTTCCAAGTGGATGTGTACACATTTGTCATCGCCATTGGCTGTAATGATGAAGAAAACCATGACCGGCATGTTCCCTGATATATGTTTCGATGACATGCGTCATCCACCAACCTGCATTTATTCAGCGTGGTGGATTATGACTTTAACTCTCCGTCTGTGAGAGATTCCCCCTGATTCCCTGCAGTGTCAATCAGTGCAAGGGTACTTGTGGGCTCAATAGTACACTGAATGGACAAGTTGCCTACCATCAGGCTCAAGTCTTGCTTATTCCGTCAGTTTACATTTTTAGAAGTTATTCAGTTGTTCTAATAGAGATTAGTTAGTTTATGTTTTCATTACGTAAATCAAGCAATCTTAGCCTTTAGGTTGTTGGACATTAGAGCACAGGTGCTCGGGGCTCCGGCGACGGCAGGGTCGCGCTCCGCCCCTGGCTCCGACCTCACGCGCTAGCGCACTATAAACTGACCATACATTACTCATATGGAGTTTTATACCACGGATATGGTGTTTTAGTGCTAAAGCTCACAGCAGGAACTATCCTGCTACTACCACCAGGTCGGAAGAGGAAACTCGAGGAGCGGGCTGTGCACGTGCCACGCGAGAGACAGCTGGGCTAGAATGGGATTATTTTGAATCAGATACCCATTCAAAATTATCGTGATCGGGGTTTTATCTGAATAGACTAACACCTTATTCGTCTGTTGGTACTCGTACATGGCACGGTTAGATCGTAAATACCATCAGTCTACAATCTAACGACTTTAGATTACAAACTAGCTTATACTGTAGGATTCCCTATAATCTCTGGCGTTTTTATAACTGAGGGTGTTTAATGGTGACATAATTATCTTTACGTTTTATAAGTTCCGTCCTCGCTGTCGCCGCTCGCCACCGCCGGGAGCTGCGGCGCGAGCGTTGGGGGAATGTGTTAGTTGATCGGTCATCCGTATTTCTGTGCTGCAATTAATGTAAATGATAAAATGTGAAGTGCCCTGGCGAGCAGCTGCGAGGTGCGAAGCTATCAGCATTCCAGCGCTAAACACCAATAACTCTGTGAGATTAGCGAGCGCCATAAAGAAGCGGCAAAGGTCGCTCCGCTGCGCCGGCGCCGGCGGATTCAAAACTATTCATTTGTATTAATATTAATTCGATTTCAGCTAAAACATTAAAATACATCACAAACTTCAAAAATGAATGGAACTTTCATCCTGTTTTCAAATCTTGGGTAACATTAACTTTAGTAAAATAAGATTGATTGACGAATAAATATTGTGTCTACAAAAGTGGGCTTACATTTAGTACTCGTATATTGTGAATCTGTAGATTACCGCTTACCAAGCACCAATTTCTAAATCCATCCCAAGGTATGGACTTTGTGAGTTCTAATTATTCCAAGGGTTTAACCAGCGAATCCTTTAAGGCTGTTACATATTCTGAAACCAATAGACAGATGACTCACTCTGATCTGATAGAACATATTCATCCGTCTTAGTATATCTACGATGAGACCCACGCATTACTTGAACACAAAGAGTCAAGGGTATTATACAAACTTCATAATGGTTTCTGGTTCCTGGGGTAGTCCTTAATATTTTGGATAGCTACTGGGTGAATTGTAAGTCAACGTATTATTGGTTGGGTTTATTACAAGTTGGGTTGGTTAGAAGTTTACGTATTAGAAAATTCGTCGTTATCATCATGAGACATATACCTAGGTACCTTTCTGGATTCTGAATTTCACTACTGGCTTTGAGTAAAATAAGAGATTCTTTCGTCGCCATCTGCCTCGATCTTGTGCCTATCGAGAACAAGATTGCGGCAATTAAAACGATCAAATCAAAGTAGCACTATATTCAGCAACATAGTATCCGTGATGTAGACATAACCAGCGCCGCCATGCGTGCAGGGAGCGGGTCTTCCGAGTTGTCCCATAATTGCAGGCCCGGGCCGGGCCGCGCCGCCGGCCGGGAATTATGCTCGCCGGCTAAATGAATAACGACGTGTCACGCCGGATCAACAGATTAACAGCTAGTCAGCTGGGCCGGGAGCCGCGGCCGCGAGCCGGCCGAGCTGTTGGAACAGGAAGAGTAGCCAATCTAACAATAAAAAAAAAATGGTTGCCTGTAAAGTCGGTATACGGGCGAAAGTTTTACGTGACAACGACTTTGAGTGGTAAAATAATTTTACGGAAGGGACGCGTGCCTTTCACTTCTTATGTCTGTCTCTCTCGCTCTTAGGCGGGCTAACCATGCCCGAGTGGAAGGGACGCGTGCCTCTCACTCGCTCTCGTTGTGAGCGCCTAACGTGAGCGGAGCGTAACGCAGTTTCTTGAAGTGTCACCCGGCAAACCAATTTATAAGACGTTGTCACGTCAAAAATTAAGATGGATTACATTCCGAATCGAAAGACATTGCTGGAGTTGGAAAAGAAAGAGATGATCACATTACAAGAAAATATGACATTGTACTTTAAGGAAAAGTGTTCCTAAATCCACTTTTCCTCTTCTGTGACCGTCCTGTCGTTTACCATGAACATCACCCCAGGCATTCTGTGCTGGCTTCCATAAAAAAAGGATATAGTGCAAAGTTCACCACCTGCACCAATTCATCAATTTAGGATATATATCGTATATGATATCATATGTGGGTAAAGCTACTACAACCTCGTGCTATTCCCAGTCTCTTCGCCATGTAAAAAAGTCCTGTGCCGCTAACATGCTATACCAACACCGCGTTGCTGTTTTCAAAACTACAGAAATTCGCTGCATGTTGTCTCCGGCTTTAAATTCCCTTCTTAAAATGTGTGTTGTTGTCCAATAGGATATTGAGTTATTTGGGATTAAAGCCACTTACACGTACTCAGTGCCTTATAGTAACTTACCTCTGTGTTCTGGGTTAACCAAATTCCAGGCAACGCAGCGCAGCGGTACTCAAGCTCCGAGCCTAGCCCATACGCCACTTGACATGTAACCAGAGAGGCCGCGCCCCGCGCCGCGCTCGTTACTGCAACTATGTGTGCAGATATAATTAAGATAACTAGCAGGAGAAGGGACGCTTCTAGGAAGACGGATTCGAGAACTACACGCAACACTCCGCGGTCAACTACTCTATCATGTTATGTTCTTAGAATCGTGTCAAATTAGAAGTTATCTCTCCACGGGCCTCTACAGATGTGCATCTATCTTTCTGACCCATTTAAGAACTTTCGTCATCTATCTCGTTCCGACGTTTCTCGACAGCCCGCCGTGGGTATGTCGTGTATGTGTAAGGCAAAATAAAGACAAAAAACAGAAGCATTCATATCTTTTACTTGAACGCAGCTCTGCTGTGCGAATGCATGGTTGGGAATGTGGGCGCGTCATCTCCCAGACTAATCCTGGGTGATTGACTGAACAAGTAATAAGTTCAGTTTTAGTCTTATGATTCCCTAATTTGACGCTGTGCTTTTGGTAGTGGTAAGACTGTTTGCAGAGTCCGCCAGCTGAAGGACCAAAACTTTGCCAGTTATTCTACCGCCAAACAGTAATGTGCAAACACGTAAAAATACCACTGTGCTGTTATGGGCGTTGCTTGCTATCAAACACACTTCCTGCTCCTGTCGTCACTTTACAAAAAAAAAGGTCAGTGAGAAATGTTAATCGGTTTTTGTAATGGCGGTCAAGTAGACAACTTTATCTAATAGGCAAAAAGGGTAGAGCGGTCGAGAGATGGCAGTTCAGTGCAAACCTATCGATGCAAATACATATATGGCGTCAGTACCTATTGATGTCTCAAGGTAATTCAACAATCTCGTTGTATAAGAGCGTTTTAATGTAGCATATTGTAAAGACAATTGCTAGAAGATACATATCTGTAATGCTAATACGTGTCTCCCAAGTACAGCTTCAGTTTCCCCTATTTTTAACGTTTCGAAACAATACAAATTTAATGGATATCCATATAACCTTTACTACAGTAATTCATTTATTTTATATCATTTATCGTTCTACCATGACAAATCCATATTTAAACCAAGTGTTCATTAAAATGTATACTTTTTCATTGAAATGGCTTGTATGAATACCTACATCGTTATGACGCGCTTAGTCCAATTACCCCAGTATACGAGTAGCTGTGCACGGAACAGATATCAGGCTGTGCTTGAACAACTTGTGTTTTGTTTCATTCTAATTGCATTCATAATAAGCCTGTTCGAACAAAATAAGATATTTTTTTTCCGCCGCTTACAACACTGCAACACTTTACGAACAACATTTCTCCATTTTGTTTGAAATCATAGCCAGTTAGATAAGACAAATACATGTCCGAGCTCAGCTTAAATAAATCAAAGTTAATAGTCTTGTTTTGAATACTGTGTTTATCAATATTGTGAAGATAAGTCAACTTATCACTTAACCAAAGGCTTAATCTATAAAGGCTGTTATAGCATAGTGTTGTGTGTTATGAACTATTGTATAAGTATTTGACTGCCCTAGTGGCTTAGTTGGTAGAAGCTCTGCCTGCGAAACCGAGGGTCGTGGGTTCGATCCCCACCCAGTGCAAACATTTGTGTGATGAATTCAAATGTTTGCACTGTGTCTGGGTCTTCCTATGTATAATAACATAATAAGTATGTAAGTATTATATCAGCTATCTGGCTGCCATCACACAAGCTTTGCTTCGTTTGGGGTCAGATGGTGTTGTGTGTGAATTGTCCACCACCAATATTTATATTTATTTATTTATAAAAAAATAAAAATATGTTATTTATTTATTTTATAAAGTTTCAGGAATCAATGTAAGTACACACCTAGTCCGGAAGGGTCATATTGTAACGCAGGTAAAAGGAAGTCACTTAAGTAGGCGAAGATCCTACCACAGTAAATCTGAAGGATGTAAATGGGTAGTGCAGTTAATTTTCCGCCTGTTGTGTTCATTTTAAACACATCTAATAATATGCTACTATTGACATATAAACGCCCGCCCCAACTCACAACCGTGAGGTAGTAATTTCAAATCCCGCGTCGACTTCTGAGTGTATTTTTAACCCCCGACAAAAAAAAAGGGGTGTTATAAGTTTGACGTCGATGTCTGTCTGTCTGTCTGTCTGTCGGTCTGTCTGTCTGTCTGTCTGTCTGTCTGTCTGTGTGTGTGTCTGTCTGTGGCACCGTAGAGCTCAAACGGATGGGCCGATTTCGATGCGGTTTTTTTTTATTTGAAAGTTAATATCCGTGCGGGTGTTCTTAGCTATGTTTGGTTAATATCGATTCAAAATGGCCGCCTCCACAAAATGGCGGACAAAATATTTCTTCACAACCTACCTCAATATGGGTATCAAATGAAAGGGCTTGACTAGTAGAGTACTAAACGCTATAACAAATTTCAAATTCAAGATGGCCGCCACCACAAAATGGCGAATTAAATAATATTTTTCACTACTACCTCAATATGGGTATCAAATGAAAGGGCTTGATTAGTAGAATACTTTGCACTATGACAAATTTAAATCCAAGATGGCCGCTACCACAAAATGGCGAATTACATTTCCTTTTTCACAATTCCCTTAATATGGGTATCAAATGAAAGGGCTTGACTAGTAGAATGTTGTACAGATAACAAATCTAAGGTAGTCGGGGGTTAATCAAAATTTTAATTTTGTTCTTGTCAAGAGCAGTTGTACGAATTGGTTATCACCACTAGTTGTCAAAGAAAATCCTCTTTTCTAGGACAAGTATCATCCGTCAATTCGTAAGTACTTGGTCAGCGTCATCAGCGTGGTAGCTTGAACGGACTTTCTTCTTGAAAGAGAAGGCCCAGCAGTCGGAACATGAAGTGGGCTGTATGCTATGCTAGCGTTAGCACGAATACTCCTACATCGCTCACAGCAATGAGACATGGGCTCAGTTAATAAATAATTGGATTTGTAATATAAAGAGATAATTATAATATTTAGAGAATTACATTAGTTGAAATATTTAGCCAAAACTAGTATAGTAACGACAGCGCCGCATTCCTGCGCCCCCCGCTCCCCGCCGCGTTACGACACGGACCACTGGCCCGATTCTCAAGCCCATCCCACACGGAACATTTACATTGCATTCTACAACTTTGTAGGGACGGCTCCCAGCGATACCTTTCGCAATTATATCGATAACTGTCGATAAATACGACGACTCAAATACTCGCTGCGACTAAATTATACAATGAGGCGTATTCACGACACAAATAGATCTACCTTGGATCTACCAAAGATAGTTCTCAATTTCTCCATATGTTGCGCTAATGCTTAATTTTGGAAAATATCTCTTAACCAAATCATGCATCACATTTATGGAAAAATTCCCTGAAATCGCGCAGACTCGACGAAAGTAACTTTTTAGCAGAAAACGCACAAATCTGTCTTAGTTGGGTTAAAGTTAACAATGGTAAGATTTTCTCGCATTGCCTCATCTATAGAAGACACAAGTCCGTTGTTTTCCGACCATACACCCTGGCTCCGAGACGACCAAGGTAATGTGCATCGCTCGAGCTATCATCCACATAGCAGTGAATGTTACCAAACCCTAACAAATCGCTAATATGCAAGATAAGCAGCGTAGGTGACGACACATAGCCCTAGGGACCCCAGCATAAAGCACCTGAATGTGAACCATCGACCACAACTTTAATAGTTCGCCCGGTGAGACAGATGGAGATCCCTACGGGTATGCCGTACGATGAATGTTTCGACAAGAGAGCTCTATAGCAAACTATCAAATTCTACTGTAATATCCAGACTTACCACCAAAGCCTCTCCCTTACCCTTAACAAATGTGACCCGCCGATGCGGGAGAGTCTAAAAGGTCACCAGCCGAACGACCATGACAGAACCCGTATTGACGGTCGCTGATCAGATAGATGGTGATCCTCCAGATGCCCGAAAAATTGGGCGTCACCCAATCACTTCACGTTCAGCACGTTCCATCACTTTCGAGAGCAGTTGCAGATTGCAATTGGGAGCTAGTTTGCCGGATTTACGCGATCACCTTTTTAGATACCGGATGGACCATATTGTTTTTAAGCTTTCGCGATTTGAACACATAATGTTTATAATGTACAAGGCTTAATCACGATTTCATTCATTGTTTAAATACCTCGACGTTTCGGCAGCGTTACAACCGCCGTGGTCACGAGAAGACTGAAGAAATTGCGGGTCGTCTCATTGCAAAAGTCTTACGTCAAAGGCATCACGGATAAGGTGGGGGGCATTATTAAAAGAATATTCTATTAAAACTGTGTATACTCCCTTATCAAAGATGACGAGGCATATTAGGTCGCCGAAAGACGTCATTCCATTTCAGACTCCAGGTGTGTATAAGGTCGACTGCAGCTGTGGTAGTTCTTATATTGGTCAAACTAAGCGTACAATTGCTGAAAGGATCAAAGAACACATCGCCGCTGTAAAAAATCGCCAGACACAGAAATCTGCGATTGCTGAGCATTTGATTGATGCGGGAACTGGTCATTGGATCGAGCTCCACGACCCGAAGATTCTCTCCACCGAACGTCAATACTACGCAAGAATAGTTCGGGAAGCCTTAGAATTAAAAACATCGTAATTTCAACCGGGAGGATGGTTTTCGGTTATCGGCGTCGTGGAATCCAGTCATAAATAAATGTACGCATCGCGGAGTGAGTTCGGAGAAGCCTGGTGATACGGTTAGTGTTGTGTGTCGTGGTGGTAACCCTGCGATTTTCGAAGACCAAATGAGGGTAGATCTAGATCCCCTCATTTCGCAATGAGACGACCCGCAATTTCTTCAGTCTTCTCGTGACCACGGCAGTTGTAACGCTGCCGAAACGTCGAGGTATTTAAACAATGAATTAAATCGTGATTAAGTCCTGTACATTATAAACATTATGTGTTCAAATCGCGAAAGCTTAAAAACAATATTTGCCAACCGGTACGGGCCGGAATTTGCAAACAAAGTTCGTCACCTAGAAATTCTCCGGAAGAAAAGGGCGCGTGTGAATACATCACTAGTATTTTTAACAAAATGCCGTGATTGGGACTTATTACCTACGTGTGTGCGTTTAAAACCGCGTAGTGACATTGCGCGTTCCGGTAGAATTCTGAAAAGTGCGAGTGTCCGTCTACTAAAACAATTGATTCGAAATTGTTATTACGACCTTGACAGAGTGAACCGTGAATTATACGATGTGCATACCGAACTTAGTGCAGTGTTTTCGCGGGATGATTTCGATTTGTGTGATCGGATTACCTATCAGCAGGCTTCTCGTACGTATGATTTGTGTAGTGCGGGACATGAAAAGAAGTTAGACCAGTTAATATCTCGTCGTGAGTACAGTCATCCACAACTACCTTCTACTCAGGCCACCTCTGTGATTAATTTGTCAAATACTGAGCTCGATTCTGCGACGAAAAGTGTGTTGGCTAAGGGTATGAATTTTGCATTAACACCTAATCAGGTTCCGTACGAAAAAGTAATCTGTAGCGTAGAGGAGGTAATACTACGGAACAAGTTACCAACCAATGCCGCTGAGACGCTTAGGCAAGATGTTTCCGTTGTATTACGAAAGGCGAGACTGCCTCAAAGTAACATTACCGTGGAGGAACGCTTAGCGCTAAAAAAGATTCGTGCAAATGAAGAAGTTTTGGTGCTTCGGGCTGATAAGGGTAACGCCTCTGTGGTAATGAATTCTTCAGATTACGATACAAAATTGAGAAGTTTGTTGAGCGATGTAGGTGTGTATAAACCGGTTTCATATAACCCTACGGCACGGGTAACACGTCGTATACGGACCATCATTAAAGATTATAAGGAACTTTTTACAGATGAAATGTTCGAAAATTTGCACAGGCCTAGGGTTGTCCAATCGCCGAAATTATACGGTCTACCAAAAGTACATAAAAATAATGTACCTCTACGACCTATTGGGAGTCAGATAGACTCTCCCACTTACTATCTGGCAAAGTACGTTGCTTCCGTATTACAACCTTTGGCGGGTAGAACTCAGTCTTTTGTGAAAGATTCCCGACACTTTGTGCAAATTGTTAAAAACATCAGACTGGAACCGGATAAGATCATGGTGAGTTTTGATGTGGAATCTCTTTTCACCAAAGTTCCAGTAAAAGAGTGTCTCGAAGTCGTTAGAGAGCTGTTAAGGAGCACCACTTACCGGAAAACCTGATGGTGTTGTTGAGAAATTGCTTAGACGGAAACTATTTTCTTTACCGTGGGCAGCATTACCTACAGATAGATGGCGTAGCTATGGGGAGTCCTGTGGCACCAGTGCTAGCCAACATCTGGATGGAGCATTTTGAAAAATTAGTTGACTTTCAATCAGCAGCGGTAAGAATGTGGAAAACGTCGTCTACGTATCTGTAGACGACGTTTTCTGCATTTTAAAAGGAGATAGGGAAGCAGTAAACCGTTTCTTGGAGCATCTCAACTCGATACATGTCAACATTAGGTTCACATTTGAATTGAGGTGGATAGATCTCTGCCGTTCTTGGACGTCAGAGTGACAGTTAAATCTGATGGTTCGTTGTCTCACTCTGTCTATAGAAAACCCACACACTGACCGGTATTTGCACGCGACGTCACATCATCACCCTCGTCAACTACAGTCGGTGTCCAGATCCCTTTTGGATAGAGCGGACGCCCTCTGTGACCCTGAACATTTAGAAGCGGAAAAAAGACACGTTCAGGAGGTACTTAAAAGTAATGGTTATAATGTGACGAAGTTAGTGGAACACAGAAAAGGGCAGAAAAGGAAAGTGATGAATGTCGAGAGGCAGCCGGCTTTTATGCCTTACGTCAAAGGCATCACGGATAAGGTGGGGCATTATTAAAAGAATATTCTATTAAAACTGTGTATACTCCTTATCAAAGATGACGAGGCATATTAGGTCGCCGAAAGACGTCATTCCATTTCAGACTCCAGGTGTGTATAAGGTCGACTGCAGCTGTGGTAGTTCTTATATTGGTCAAACTAAGCGTACAATTGCTGAAAGGATCAAAGAACACATCGCCGCTGTAAAAATCGCCAGACACAGAAATCTGCGATTGCTGAGCATTTGATTGATGCGGGAACTGGTCGTGGAATCCAGTCATAAATAAATGTACGCATCGCGGAGTGAGTTCGGAGAAGCCTGGTGATACGGTTGGTGTTGTGTGTCGTGGTGGTAACCCTGCGATTTTCGAAGACCAAATGAGGGTAGATCTAGATCCCCTCATTTCGCAATGAGACGACCCGCAATTTCTTCAGTCTTCTCGTGACCACGGCAGTTGTAACGCTGCCGAAACGTCGAGGTATTTAAACAATGAATTAAATCGTGATTAAGTCCTGTACATTATAAACATTACGGATGGACCATGTTCCATGAATACGGCACATTGCCCGAGGAGTAACATTGTCAAATTTAAGAGTTAGTTAGAGTCTTTCGGTTTGTTAATTAATACATATTCATCATCCAGTAACATCAAATGGATAAGAAATTCATATCGTGTGGTTAACGATTTACGAATCACAATTGATATACAAACAATAGGTACATTAGTCGTCTACTTACCATCAGACAGAGCGTATCGATAGCTGCTGAAGTCCATCTCTAAAACCTTGTTATGAGGAGCGTAGGTATGTGTAATATCGTTATTATCTGATAGATTTGTAGTCGGATCTGCGCGCGCGCAGATAATGTTTAATTTATAATTGCCCGCAGCGGCGAGTAATCTCTTCATTAATCAGCCGCTCTGGCCCGTCCCTAAAGGTTATCTCTCCCACGTTAGCGACAGTATAATATCCATCGTTCAGATGAACCTTTCAAACTCTTCCTACAGAGACATTCAAACAAGAACAAAATTAAAAATTTTAATTAACCCCCGACTACCTGGGATTTGTTATCTGTACAACATTCTACTACTCAAGCCTTTCATTTGATACCCATATTAAGGAAGTTGTGAAAAAAGAGAAATGTATTTCGCCATTTTGTGGTAGCGGCCATCTTGGATTTAAAATTTGTCATAGCGCAAAGTATTCTACTAGTTAAGTTCTTTCGTTTGATACCCATATTAAGGTAGTAGTGAAAAAAAGTAATTCGCCATTTTGTGGTGGAGGCCATCTTGGATTAGATTTTTTTATAATGCATAGTATTCTACTAGTCAAGCCCTTTCATTTGATACCCATATTGAGGTAGGTTGTGAAGAAATATTTTGTCCGCCATTTTGTGAAGGCAGCCATCTTGAATCGATATTAACCAGACATAGCTAAGAACATCCGCACGGATATTAACCTTTAAATAAAAAACCGCATCGAAATCGGCTCATCCGTTTGAGCTCTACGGTGCCACAGACAGACAGACATCGAGGTCAAACTTATAACACCCCTTTTTTGGTCGAGGGTTAAAAAGGCTAGCTTTAAAATAGCTTTCCGGCGACACTACAACGATGACAACTGTAACAATAAAGCTAACTACAAGTGCCCACAGTCTACCATCAGAGGAACAATTTTATTCTTAACCTTCGCAAAACAAAAATGAGATGTATTGACGTGTAATGTTTAAATGCAGTGCATGTTAGGTAGGCTCGCGTTAGCCAAGTTAGTGCGCTAATGAATAAGGCAGCTGGTATTCAAATCCCGGGCGCCGGCGGCGCGGCGCTCGCCTTGTTTACTGTAATATCAATATTATTATCTCTGTAGATGGTATCGCGCTGCATTAGTTAAATGGCGGCCATTATCCCGCGCTTTGTTTGTCTCGGGGTAAACAATTACATATTGAGTTACGGCTGGTCCAGTCGGGAGAACGGCAACTGCCGATCCGGGGCCTCTCGTTCGAATGCTACGGGCACCACTGTCTTTTCATGTGTGTAACGCAGTTAACTTAAAAACGGTGAAGGAAAACATCGTGAGCCATTTTTACTGGCACCGACAATAACGGGAACTTCGCGGGTAAAACCGCGGGGGGCTGCTAGTAGTATAACGTAGATACATACTTATGATACGTAGAAACACCCAGACACAGAACAAACATAATAATTACACAAAAATAATTGTCCGGAGTCGTTGAGGAATGGAACCCACGAAAGTAAGCAGAGCCATATGGGGGATGGCGGCGGTAGGTACACCGTGATGTGGTGGTCAATTTAAATTCAAGTTATTATATCCAACGTAATGTAATTCACGAACCACAATAATAACTATTTAGATACGATAGAATAAATTTACGATAGAAATAAAACTTATAAAATCGTTTGAAGTTAAAATTACAAACTAATTAGGTACAACGAATGGCGCGTGAGCAAGTTAGTTCAATACAATCAACAGCTGACTGAAGAGATACGCGGGCGGCGCGGCGCGGGTCGGGAGCGGTGCGCGTGCATACAAACTATCTAACTAGCTATACGTAGCATCATGGTAGTGCACCGGCGGCCGATCCCTCGCCGCAGCGCGCGGTTATGCTATGAGCGGTAGCGTTTTAATCGCGTATTGTGTATCGCGTGAATAATTGCTTAGATTGTTGGAATATTATATTTATATGGTAAATATATAAATATGTTGTGTATTATGTTTGTGTAATATAATAATATTTAAATATAAAATATACATGTAAATAATGTTATATATGATTATTTATGTATGTATAAATGATAAAATGTTGGAGGGACGCCCACAGCCACCACGTCACGAAGCCAATGCACCTGACGTACAGGGTGTCCGTCAAGTCAATTGTATATCTTTGTAGTTTGTCACTGTAACTCTTGGCCGCAGATTACTGAAACAAAAGGATCTTGGCCATGTGAGACAGAGGAGCTCGTAGTAAGCACGTATAAAAAAGTTAGCAGTCACAGGGTCTGCCGCTAGAAGTGAAAACGTTTGTCTTAGAATGTTAGTGTTAAACGGCACTAAAGTTACACAATACTAACTTGTAGTGGTACGACTCTTTGCAGAATTCGTCTGGGGAAGTACCACACCTTTGCAGCAGTAGGTAATGTGCAAACATTATTGTGTACGGGTTTGAAGGGCAATGTTCCCGTAAAATTGCAGGACATAAAACATCATATACCTATCGCTGGGTGACGAGCGCAGTGCAGTGCGAGGTGATGATTTGGACTCCTCATGTTCCAATAGTTACGTGTTACTGTACTGGCAGGCATGTTGCTTACCATCAGGCACATGTCCTTCTCGTCACTATACTATAAAAAAACAATACGTCACCTGTAGGTATAGATACAGTTAAACATACCGCCGTTACGCATTTCGGTAAAGCGAACTCACAATACTTCACTCATTCAAAAAACGTGTAACACATACGAGCCGCTCCGCTGCTCCACTGCCGCTCCGACGGTACGGTACTACATTACCACGTCGGGAAAGCGAACCTTTAAAATGTTCCCTTACCAAAAAAGTGTTCAACACGACTTAAGAGGTTTTAAATTCAAAAATAAGCTTACACGTTTGTGGCGGTACGTAGTAACTTAGAAGGCGAGGACAGCTGGCTGAGGGGTGGGTAGGAGCTCAGCCGGCGGCCTCAGATGAGGTCGGCAGATACGCGGAGAGAGCGGGCCGGGCCGCTGGCGCCGCCGGCAGAAGCGGGAGGGAACGATCATGGGTATACTCCTGCTTCAGTAATCAATAGGCTAGTCGCATGTAATAACTCCAACATAGCGAACAATCCATCATTTGTTGGGAACTAAGATTTGTTTAAGTTAAAACATAGATTTTGTATTTATATGACTCTTCACAGAGTCCGCCTGAAGAGAAATATTTTTGCCAGTTGGTCTACCGCTAAGCATCGAGTGGCGTGTGGCACGCGCAATGTGGCGTACCGGTTTGAAAGCCAATGCTGGAAGCATTGCCAAGGAAAGAATATTGGGCAAAGAGATAAACCACCGCACCGTGATAGTCGCAGTGCAGTGCAAGGGGATTACCCGGTTTAGGATGGCATGCTTACCTAGAATGTGTTCACCCAGGATTTTAAAAGTACATTTTTTACTGAATCTCAAACGCGAGTAAACGACGATCGACGAAACGACAATAAAAGTAAAATGCAGTTAAACTAAATTACACAGAGACCAGAGACGTCACATCGCAAACATAATTTGCTGTCGCGATTCGCAACGTTTACTTAAAGTCGTCAGCATTTGAAACGCTAAGTATCGCGCGCGCGTTCAGCTGAACTTGGAAGAAACCGAACAAAAACCACACAAAAATGTCACCGTGTTATCGGCGCATGCGCACCGACGCAGTTCAAACTGCCAGCTCCATATTTATGAAGAGCACATTTCATTCCCTGACATGGCTCGAGATAAAGTAAATGACATAAATGGCGGATAGCAATTCCTTTGCAAATATTGACCATACCCATTGCGGTTTTTGCAGACGGCGGCGAAAGCCCGCTGGGAACCCGCCAAGCCAGGGAACGAAAAACTTAATGTGCACTCTTCAATGTTTATCATAAACTAGAGTGAGTTATAGTTCTAGTAGATCTTGCGTCGATCTCGGGGAATGGGTTTCTTTTGCTGCGTTACCGTTGTCAGGCGGCGGGCTGAGAACCTGCTTCAATGGTTGCTCGGACCAAAGATATAGAGGTGCTGAAAACGATGCTAACTAATACTGCAAAAATCAAATTGTTTATACCTTCTACTAGTACTAAAGTCAGTCCTTAGGTGGTAATACAGTGAACACTCTCCAGTGTTTTGAATTAATAAACCTCCGTTCAAGGACGTATTTTACCTATTCGGTGACTTCATTATCTCCAGACCCGAAGAATATAAATGTCAGGTGGTGAACAATGAACGCAGCGAGCTTTTTTTAGACAATAATTATTGATTGGTAGGTGGTAGTATTCTGCGCAGGCTATGCAGAGAGCATTACTCGAGTATCTGAAGTCTAGGAGCGTGGATCACTCAGGTCGGCCGCCGCGCCCGCGCTCGCCTCGCGCCTGCCTCGTGCCCGCGCTCGCCTCGCGCCTGCCTCGCCCGCCGCGCTCGCCTCGCGCCTGCCTCGTGCCCGCGCTCGCCTCGCGCCCTGCCTCGCCCGCGCTCGCCTCGCGCCTGCCTCGCGCCTCGTGCCCGCGCTCGCCTCGCGCCTGCCTCGTGTCCACGTTTTTCCGTCGCCGGATAAACTAACAATGTCGTCCCTGTACCGGCTACACGACAAATTGGAACTACCTGCGGGTCTCCTCGGACCCGCTTCTGGCCGTAGGAGGGCGCTCTACTGCCAGGGCTGCGCATACTGGTGCCAGCCTCCACACTGTGGCACAGAAATGTCACAAACAGAAATTTTATTCTAATCTACGGCGTGGTGTCGAAGCTTTATGATCATTTTCAGTTGACAATAGTAAGAAAATAAAATTTTGTCATGTAGAGTTTAGCGACACAAACACCAAATAAATCAGCCGAGTAGATAATAATCAAAATTAGTATATTAGCTCTACATACCGGCTACAAGTCGGCCAGTGCTAGATCCTCCCAGCTAGGGCTGTAGAGCACCCCGTTCTACGATGACTGGTGATCCTACTGACGCCGATGGCAGCCCAAGCCGAGGTCGTACCAACTGACGTGCCCTTGCTCTAATCGTCGTATGAAATATATACGACAACAGTGGCCTAAATATTTACACAGATGGCAGCAGAATCGACGGAAAAGTTGGCGCGGCACTGCCCATCTGGAACGGTACTGCAGAAACAAGTACCCGAAAGCTGAAACTGGGAGGATGCTGCTCTGTTTACCAGGCAGAACTACTAGCGCTCACAGAGGCTACAGAAATGCCTCGAAACAGCAAAAAAACAAGTTGAACATTTATTGTGATTCACAATCCGCTCTCGAAACAGTAACGAGCTGTTCTTCCTTCCATCCCCTTGCTATGAGAATAAAGGAAAACGTAAACATTATCAGGGAGCAAAATAAAGACCTAAAACTCTACTGGATTAAATCACATGCGGGGCTGGAGGGAAATGAGAGGGGATTGAACTTGCGAAATATACAGATGTAGCATTCGTTGAGTAGGATAAGATAAGGTTAGTATGGACCTTTTTACGCCAGGATCCTTTAAAAAAACATATAATAGGTAGTTGTGCCCAATTGTTTTGATACTTGTTTCTTTTCCTACACCAGACTTTTCGCTATCAGCAATGAGATGTCAACTTTGGTTCTTTAAAGCAGCTTTCCCTGTTTTCAATGTTTAGAGTTTTGTTGCTTGCACGAAGTATGTATTGTGCTCGAAGGCAAACAAAGATGTTTTAAGAACGTTCATGCGAATCTTTCGAAATCTTATAATATTTATTATTTACATTTCAACCAAAAACACATGGGATAGCAATAACTGTAGGGACATACATTCGTAATACATCACATGTATTGTTGACGATGACATGATTCAATCATTGTTCCGCCTATTTCATCCAAGGTTTAAAAATTAACAGAACTTCGGTAGCCAGCCCTACGCCCCGCCACATGCAGTGTTTGTTATTCAATGCGTAGAAAATGCCTTTTTGCCGTAAAGGAGCTGCGCGCGCGCCGGCCAGTTCCGTTTAGGGATAGCCACAAATGGCCGACCCGCTAGCAGCGCAGCGGTATCTACGTATTGGCATATCCGCATACTTTGCCGGACCCGCAGCTAAGGCTCGCTGCGACGACTGCAACACAGACCCCTTGTACGGCTAACACTTTCAGAGAATGCATGAGCACTACACCGCCTACAATAAACTGGCCAGCAAAGCTAACTTCGAAGAGGTCATTTCTGATTGACAGAATATAACTAATAGCATTTTTCACATCTTGGTTAGTTTCTTTTATCTACTTACACTTTTGAATTAGTGAATTATTTAAGTAGTTATCACAGATGGCGTCATAATAAGTTGAATTTAATAAAAATAAAAGTTTTTCTATACGTCAAGCGTCGGGTGTCGCGTGACCCTCGATTGGGTCAGTCCTGTGACCCCAGCAGTAGGATCAGGAAGGCAAAATGAGACTATGATGAAAAAGTGTGTGTTTAGTTTACTTACCTACTTACGTGGATGCGCAAGAAGTTTTACCTGCTTCTTTAATTTTTAAGAAGTAGGTATTATACTAAAACTAACGCGCAACTAATGCTCCTTCTGCGGTAGTCTAAGAATATTAGCCATATCAGGCTAACTGCGATAGGCCCCTTAAAAATAACGCGCGCAAATAACTGCGAATTTGGGAATCGGTGTGCGTGAACATCGTAAAAATTCACTCTGAAGAGACAGTTGTCAGCCAACTCCATCGTGTTGTTTTTAGGCTATCGGTGTGCGCGGACATTGTAAAACATTCACTCTCATCAATATTTACAAACGCACCAAACTTCAAAAAAGATTTATGTAATAGGTACTGGTCTATTCTACGTACTCTTTAATTTATATCACTTTACAGAAACACCGAGTCAGTGCTTGCAATGGAGGCTGCTTGATGCCTGATATTTTATTACTCTCCTTATAATCTTGGCGAGTCCACCTCGCACACTTCCTCCGCGAATGGCCGGGTGTCAGCACTCGTATATTGCACGAAATATCGTCACTCCCTGAATGCATTGTTGGTATTGAATTGATATCGCATTCTCGCAGGAATGAAGCTGTAAAGTGTATGGACGGGTTTATTCTGACGTCGCTGTATAAGGCGCGGCCGCGCTAACAAAGGGTTTGAGCTGTCTGGCGGGAAATTGAGCTGTAACGGCCCGGGGGCCGTGCTCGGGGCTTTGTGGAGCGAATGTACCGATCACTGCGGCTCATTCGAGTCTACAATAGAATTCAATAGATTGCGTAGGCGTAGCTGAGAGGCAAGCGAGAGCGCGACAAGTTTACGATCATTGTAACTCCAGGTGGGGAGTGATTGAGTCCGCACTGAAGTTCCGCTTGGGGCTTATTGAACAGTTGCCCGTCCAGCCGAGCTCCTTCAATGAACGGAGCGAGGCTTTGTGTCACTGCACTCCGGTTTTAGCAAATATTGATGGTTGAAATAGTGGTGGTAAACAAACCCTCCGTAAGCCACGTCCCACCCGACAGGGAAAGATTCCCGCGAAGTTCCGAGATTACCAAACCAATAGCAAAGTATCGTTGTTGTCTTCTCATTGGGCATTAGCATCGATTGAGCGCCCGTGTTGGTCAGTAGGGATGACACGATCCTGTAGGCGCAGGCGCCGCAAGGGGGTGTGAAGCCGTCCCGCGCCTGCGCATGTTTGAGCCGTCAGTCCGGCGCCGTTTTACCGAAGACACGTTAGCATATTTTTGGTTAAGTTGGTCGAAGAAATGTACGATTGTGAGAATTAAACTTTTTTTTGTTTTATAAGACTAGCATGGCCACGTAGTTGATGTGGAAGATCCCGGGAGAGTTGCGATCTCATAATTCCTGTAGTTTCACTGCCCCCGTGCTCCATAATTGTGTTTTTGCAGAGCACCGCGTGTTAGGACAGTCTCCGATGCAGGGGTTTTTCATTAATGTAGGTATAGCAAATATGGTCTGTTTCGAAAGTTGATAAATTGGATAATCAGCTTATAGTTGCTTATCTAGAGCCCCTAGGACACGAAACCACCGGCCACAGCTACTACAAATAGCGGATGAATTGCATCCGCAACTCCCTGCGGGGAGCGCGCGCCCGCGCCGTCGTGCTGCGCTCAGGCGCTCAGAGTGGCAAAATGCGACAACTCGCGTCTGCAACAACTTGGCCTAAGCTCCAACAATTGATATTTATACATAGTTCAGACGTCCGCCAGGGCGCTGTCCCAACTTGCTATATTTGCTAGTTTCCCAGGGGTTAATGAAGCCCCGAGTGTGCGTAGGTATTTAAACTATAACCTACGTGTCAAACTTTCGAGTTGATACGTATTATAAGCCGTGGTGGGCTCGTGGCAAGAGATCATAGATCCGATCCGGGTCATTTTGACTATTTTTCTAAGTCTAAGTGCTAGAAGAAGACGAGTAGGTACCAACATGACATGTTTGTCACACACAGTCACACAGTTGTCATCGCCACTGGCTTTAACAGTCATAGAAACGAAATTCCTAAACGTTCAATCTTTGTCATAGAAGACGAGACTAAACAGTGGGAGCATAAAAGTCAGAAATCGTGGAAAGAAGTCAACGTCCAAATATTCCGTCGAACCCGATTTGCATTCATTTTCACACTTTAATAAAAAAGTTAATAAGATTGTTTTGTTAAAGTTATTCAAAATAACGAGTAACACGCGACCCTACCGGCTTAGTACCGTTGTTCCGTATAACCCTGTACACGAGGAGGTATGCCGGGACCCACTCCGCATGACGTTCAGAAAGCTCACTAATTCTGCAGATGAAAAAACGGATCTCTCGCTCGATTTATCTCTTCTGGAAAAGATTTGCACTTTTGTAGCGGAGGGAAGAGTTTGTCCAAGTTATTCAACAACTCAGATATGGAGCCACCGTCTCAATTCCGGAACCAGGCGCGGTCCCAGCCTCGAATTTTGGAGTTGGGAGGGGGTCAGCAGTACAAAGCCTCAGATTTGGGGTACCTACATTATCTACAAATTCAAAATTGACAAAGATATGTATATAATCAAACTTGCGGATTAGGGGGTTGTGACGTCACGTCGACATAAAAGCTGTATATAGGCGTGACGTCACTCGAAATCTCTAAGCACTACACCTTTTTATTTTTTTGTTTGTGAAACAAAAGAAAAAATATGTTTGCTATATTTTAAACTAGCTTTTACCCGCGACTTCGTCCGCGCCACATATTTATTAAAGTAATTGAGGCAGTACCTACTCGTATGTCTACTACCATACAAATTCACGTTTCCTAATCAAAATCGGTTTAAGTCAAAGTTTTATATTTATTAATAAATGTACAATTTACACGACAAATTACAAAGAAACTATGTTCTCAAAAAATTAATCAAAAACAGACTTTAATTTAAAATCATATTGGGACGGTCCACCAAATTTTATTAGAGTCTGTCTATTAGTAGATATTAGTAGATATATCGACTGATTACATGAACGCAAATTTTAGTTTGTTGTTCATATTTCAAAAACCGCCGCACTGATTTCGATAAAATTTATATGACCACCCTGAACTATAATCTACCAACCAAAAAATAACCATCTAAATTGATTCACAATTGGAAATACAACTGGATTGATAACCTCCTCCTTTTTGAAGTCGGTTAAAATAGCATACAAAGAGTGCCAAGATCCTTCCATGCACACTTTTAGGTACTCCTCATTTCCACTCTTTCAACTCTTTTCTGTGATAAAAGTCGCCGTTGTCCTTTCCTAAGTCTAGGTAGTCTATCTGTGCACCAAATTGTAACAAACTCTTTAAGTGGCTTAGGCGTTAGACGGTAACGGACAGAGAGTTACTTTCATATATATATTTCATATGAGAATTGAAAACAGGTGTTCCTGATCATTTTATAGAAGGCAGTTGTAAAAGGTTACCGAAAAGTAATACGTTTACTCCTCCAAAAAACTCATTTTTACAGTTCTTAATTTGCCTTAATCGAGCGTCCATCATGCATAACATTTGATAAGACACCATGGAAATCTCGTCGACTATCAAAATTCTGTCTGATAGTCTGATACGCCATTTAGTGGCTGCGCCCAACTTAAGTATTGAGGTTGTATAGTGCACTGTATTCTTCTTGTCAAGCCCTTTTATTTGATACCCATGTGGGGTTCATAAAACCTAAGTTATCCGCCATTGTGTAGAGGCCGCCATCTTGGATTTTAATTTTATATAATACATTGCATTCTACTGGTTGAGCCCTTTCATTTGATACCCATGTTGATGGGATTGATAAAACCTACGTTATCCGCCATTTTGTAGCGGCCGCCATCTTGGATTTCAATTTTTTACAGTATATTGTATTCTGCTTGTTGAGCCCTTTCATTTGATACCCATATTGATGGGATTAATAAAACATAAATTATCCGCCATTTTGTAGCGGCAGCCATCTTGAATTTATAATGATAATGAATAAACATAATTGTATTGTCACTAAAATCCAAAGTGTATACAAAATTTCAGATTAATCGGTTGACAGGAAGAGGGTGAAATTTGAATTACTAAATTTGACCCAAAAATAAATAATCATAAATAATAAAAAAGTAAACCCCAATTCCACCCCCGTAGGTACAATTCGAAACTACAAAACTGCTAAAACATACATTTTATGGTTTCGTGTTAAATATCTAGACGTAAAGTTTCATAGTTCTTCAACAATGACGAAGTTTTCCATATAAACTTTCATCCCTTATTTTAACCCTTTCAACCCTTTTTTCGGAACAAAAGTAGCCTATGTCCTTTCTCGGATCTATTTTATCTATGTATTAAATTTCCTCAAAATCTGTTGGTTGGTTTAGGCGGTAAAGACGGACAGACAGACAGACAGACAGACAGACAGACAGACAGAGTTACTTTCGCATTTATAATATTAGTATGGAAGTATGGATAATCTAATTGACGTACTAATTATTAGGTTTTCCATATTTTACATGTACATATAAAATTATTTTTATGAGGCACAGGTCCGTGCACCACCAACCTGTCTGATGAAGCGATGATTGATGGCAGGTGGTGCGCGCTGACTTCGGAGATATCTAGATCATTTATAGATCTACGATAATTATAAATTATAATACAGAGAAACGTTCAGTTCAAACTTTGAAAATGTATACATTTTGTATGCTCTTTCTTTTGTTTTTAGTTTATTAATTGACGTGTAAAATGTACATTTATGCATAAAGAACTTGGCCTTCGACTTTAGCAGTAGCAATTGTTTTTTTTTTTTTTATTATATGTATTTTTATATTATAGAGTGACGAAGACGAGACGGGCATGATATAGGTAAATATGTGGCCGATGGTAAGTAACATGCCTGCCACACATCAGCATAGTGACACGCAGCTATTGGAACACGAAGAGTCCAAATTATTACCTAGCACTGCACTGCGCTCCTCATCCAGAGATGATCCAGAGTCTATGGTCTGTAATTTCTCTGGAGACATTTCCCTTCAAACCGGGACACATTAATGTTTGTACATCACAACTTGGCGGTGGTACAACTGGCAAAGGTGTGGTACTTCCCCAGACGGACTCTGTAAAGAGTCCTACCACTACTAATCACCCACTACACTACACGCAAGTGTTAAGCATCCAACTGGTGTATACCCCGGACCGTGCGACAGGCGCCGTCCGTCGTCCGCCGTCCGTCGTCCGTCGTCCGTCGTCCGTCGTCCGTCGTCCGCCGTCCGGCGGATTGTTTACATCAATGGTTTATTGATGAAGGCATCGCTCGCGGCCGGTTTTTGCCAACAGATGGATTTATGGCCGCCGGCCGGAATGTGGCCTCATGCATTTACATACATATTTTTCATACATTGATATATGGTTCGCATTGGAATGCGAATAAATGTATCAGTGAGCGAGATGTTTGCGAAATGTGTCAAATAAGTGGCGAAAATAGCAAAATGTCTGAAAATACAAATAGGTGAAAATTTTAAATGTACTTAGTACTTTATTTGTTTTTTTTTTCTCTTGGTTACCTACCTATACTTATGTCACCGTATTAAAGTTTAAGGCTAACGTTCGTACTTAACGGTAGCTCCACCGCAGCCCGCATATCGCTACAACCCAGCAGAAATGGAACTCAAGCGTAAACCTATAAACGCAACGTTAAAACGATTTATCCATAATTCATGTTTCGTGTATAATACGTACAATAAACTAAGCTTGTTTTTTTTTGTTAGTACAAATCGTATATTTTGAAGCGGTAGGACTCTTCGCAGAGTCCGCCTGGAGAACTACTACGCCATTGCCAGTTATTCTACCGGCAATGTCTTCAGATACAGCGCTAAGAGATAAAAAATTGGTTGCCTGTAAAGTCTGTATACGGGCGAAAGTTTTACGTGACAACGACTTTGAGTGGTAAAATAATTTTAATGTGAATATTCATTCGTATAGTAGGAAGAAGGATGAAATAATAGTAACAATTTAAAACATTAATTTATACAAAGAATCTCGCACTGAATTTTATATTAACCTATTCACTTATGTCTTAGTCATTTATTTCATCATGTTATATTATCAGTCTGAAATTATTTACCTTTGCTGTTTGAATTGTTGCGATGGACGAAACTACCTTCACATTATCACTACACAATCGTTTTACAATTAACTGGCAACGTGTAAACTTGTATGCAGGCGCCTAAGCGAATCGGCGACTCGGGCATGGTTAGCCCGCCTAAGAGCGAGAGAGACAGACATAAAAAGTGAAAGGCACGCGTCCCTCTCACTCGCTCTCATTGTGAGCGCATAACGTGAGCGGAGCTCATCTTATCTCACCTACAAACAGCAATAAAGATTTTTGTATTTGTATTTGTATTTGTATTTGAGCGTAACGCAGTTTCTTGAAGTGTCACCCGGCAAACCAATTTATAAGACGTTGTCACGTCAATAATCTTATATCTCCGACTGACGAGCGCAGTGCAGTGTTGCAGTGTTAGGCAGTGTTCAAATAGCTTCAAGCCTGACTGTTATGCCCGAGCTATACGACGCCAGTTTTTCAAGCTGGGATAGCGAGCTAGTCTAAGGAAGCTAGTACTACTAGCTTCGTGTGGACAAAACTAGCGTTGTGTAGCGTTGTCTACACGAAGCTTGCTAGATTGTTGTCACTCTCCATAGAAATACCGAAAATGACACCTCAGTGCTTACGGAAGGGGTATAATGGGTGGGTAGAAAATAAAACGAAGGGATACGAGAATTGCACCTTAGGATTATATATTTTGAATGATCACATCGTGTTCCGGCGAGCGCCGCTACAGCGGGTCCAGCGCCAGCTGCAGCCGGAAGTCCCCGCGGTCCAGGTCGCAGGACAGCCGGTAGCTCCAGGTGGCGGAGGCGCGCGCCGACACCGGGGCCCGCTGCAACAAACAACCTCCTGGTAAAGCTTCCAGGATCCAGGATCACCGATTTAAAAGCATGCATGTACTTATCGCACAGTTTTGTGACATGACCACGACTATGTGACCCTCGTGATCCCCCTGGAGCCATGTGACCCCCCCTGGACCCAAACCTGGATCCGCCCTTGTGGTAAAGCCGGTTCGCGCCGCGACCGCGACACGAGGCCGAGACATGTGTCGCGGCCTGGCGCCCATACAAAGCTATAACGTCAAAAGATTGTCGCGGTCTCCGGTCGCGGTCTCAGCGCGAACCTGCACCTTAACATGGTAACAATGACCTGCACAAACCTGACACTGTTACCAACGCCTCCGACAACACGTAGCCTTTAAAAGAAATAAAAGGCCCTGTATTGCTCGTTATCACTACATCATTATCTGGATCATCAGTCCACGCACCTCCGAGCGCCGGCGCCGCCCGCCGGCCGGCATCGTGTACCAACACTATCATACTTATCGTAGACCGGCAGCGATCACCGTATGGCAAGAGGCACGTTGAATCTTGAAAGGTCATGTCTAATGAGGTCCACGCTCTGACCAAATTATGCTCAAATCTAAAAGCTCGATAACTTTCACCTCGAACTTCAAAATCGCTTCGAATCCCTAGATAACTGAGTAACAGCGAACGAAATAAACGACAGGCTAGTGGAAACTGTTCATGCTGTTGGTAGAAAATATCTTAATATATATAAATCTCCTGTCACGATGTTTGTCCGCGATGGACTCCTAAACTACTTAACCGATTTTAATCAAATTTGGACACCATGTGTAGATTGATCCAACTTAAAAGATAGGATAGTTTTTATTTCGATTAATGGGTTTTATGTGATAATATCCGAGCGAAGCCAGAACGGGCCGCTAGTATACTATAAGAGCCGACGCTAAAATAGAACCCAAAAGCTTTCCGATCATACTTTAATTCTCATGGCGGCTAGGCGAGGTAAATATGTGGTTGCAGCCTTCAGTCGACATGACGGTCTACTGACGGCTCAATAGACAGCTCTCTACTCGTGTGCAACGCGACATATACTGCTTCAATACTACGAGTATTGAAGAAGTGATCAAGGAGGACAGAAACGCGGCCATAGTGGAGGCTCTGCGTCGAAAGACGATGTCGAGTCGATTACTATCGGAATCCCCACCGGTAGTGATCGGCTCAACAGACGAAATCGGACTGACTAGTATTAGAATTAAATGTTCACAACACTCTATTTTCCTTTTCTTCTCCTAAACCAAGAAATATGTAAAAAAAGATAATTGTAATGATAAAGGTCACGGACCCCAGAGTCTGTGGAGGGACAAAATTAAATAAATAAATAAAAAGCGATCAAGCGGAACAAAGACTCAAAAGTGTTCGCAAACAATCGGTCTCATGGGCAAAACTGACCAAACTGAAGACTAATAGTGGTAACGTTGAAGCCCGAGATTTTGGACGAGATTGAAAGGTTCTATGAACAGTAACAGTTATACACCTCTATTCAAGGAAAACCTGTCCTGACTCGTCACTTTACCGAAGATATCCCGAAAGTCAGCCTAGGATGGCTCTCAAACAAGTTAAAAACAACAAGGCACCTGGCGACGACGGAATTACGACTGAGCTTCTGAGAGCAGGTGGACAACCGGTACTTAAAGTCCTCCAGAAGCTATTCGTCATACTTGATGGTAATACGCCTGAAGCCTGGAGTAGAAGTGTGGTGGTGCTCTTCGTTACAAAAGGTGACATCACATTGTTGAAGAATTACATACCCATTACATACTTCTCAGCCACGTTTATAAGTTGTTTTCGAGGATAATCACAAATCGTCTCACACGCGGGTTTGACGACTCCCAGCCACCAGAACAAACCAGTTTCCAAAATTGCGACAGCACTATAGACCATATCCGTATGGATGGCTTCGGTAGATTTTACAGAAAATCGAGGAGTATAATAATCGGCCACCATGTATAGCGTATGTTGACTATGAGAAGCCTTCGATTCCATCAAGACCTGGGCAATGCTTTGGTCTTTCCAGTGATGCCGCATCGACTACCAGCGAAGGACCCAACTCGAATGGGCAGCGTTCGGGAAACTTCGGCACATCTTCGAGTCCAAAATACCCCAATGCTTAAAGACCAAACTCTTTAATCACTGCGTGCTACCAGTGATGCCTATGGAACTGAGACGTGGCCCTTAACTGTGGGCCTCATAATAAAGCTCTAAAGCGCTACTCTACTACAGCGAGCTATGGAAGAGATATGCTCGGAGTCTCTTTTTGCGACAGAATCCGTAATGAGAATATTCGCAGAAAAACGAAAGTAGCCAACATAGCTCAAAGAACTTCCACATCGCTTGCAGAACTGACAACCGATGGCGAAATAAGATGGCCCACTGCTGGACAGACGACCTCACAAAGGTTGCTGGAAACCGCTGGTCGTGGAAATCTAGGGCGGAGGCCTATGTTCAGCAGTGGACGTCTTGCGGCTGATGATGACGATGATACCCTAATTATCGCACAGTTTTATGACTTGACTACGGTGTTGCTCCCGCTCCCTCCCTCTCTGGAGGCATGTGACCCCCCCCCGAGCCAAATCTGGGCCCGCCCTTGTATGTTTACGCTGTAGGTTAGGAGGTAAAATGTTTGCCGTGTACTCACGAGTAGATGGACGGCGTACTTCTGGTGCGGGTCCCAGCGCACGCGCGCCGGCGGCGCCGCCGGCGCGGGCTCGGGCTCCGCCCCCGGCGCGCCCCACGCCAGCCACACCGCGAACCCGTTCACCGGGAACGAGCCCTCCTCGTCCGATGCACTCTCATCGCTGTACACAACATATTCTTCTATTAAAACTTATATCCGCCGATGTTCGGGTATTTGACGCACAATCCCTGCGGAACAACTGAGCAAATCATCGTACATTATATATAAGTAAGCATTTTAACAGTGTGAACAGTGCTATTAGGTAATGATTTGGACTCTTCATGTTCCAATAGCTGCGTGTCACTGTGCTGTGACGGGGCAGGCATGTTGCTTACCATTACTTACCATTGTTTTGTTAGTTTAGCAAATCGGAATGGTTTATGTGTTATTACTTTGAGTACGGAACGTTGAGCTCTTTAGAGATTATATATCTTTATTTATTATAATCTTGATTTTATATGCACCACCCCAAACTGAGATACAATACCCAAGAACAGACTGGCAAATGGCTTGATATACTGTTCTAAGTACGTTAAATGATAGTCTTCGCCACAGATTTCTAAAACAAAAGGCAGATGGAACGTGCGGAACACAGATCCTTAGGTCCGGAAAGCAAATATCAAACGCCAAAGCAAATACAAACTCCAGTCAGTACGAAACTGACTTCCGTCTCGTACGGGAGACCCGTGTGATTTTATGTTTTGTTTAAGATTATGCCGTCTTGTGTCATCAAACATTGCAAACATTGTTCCCAAAAATAAAAAAAGGAAATTTCATTGGAAAATTAGAATATTTTTACTGGTATTTATATAATTTAGACGATTTTATTTCGATTGATGAATAGAAACACAACACCTCAACGAAAATAGGTCAGTGTTGCTATACTAAATTGAAATTATTTTCCCTGAAGTTAAGGTAAAATATAGATTCTAATTTTGTTTTGAAGATACTCGTAGACCAAATTTTTGATGAACATTGTATAATTAAATTTTAAGCCCTATTTTTATAATCGTAATTTTTTTTATTTGATGTGATTCGATGCCAAGAACAAATCGTCGCCGTTACTAGGGTTAATAAAAAAACTAATAGTGTTGATGAAAACTATAGTTGTGAAACGAATAGATAAGAACAAATCCTCGCCGTTATAAAACGTCTCGTCTATGACCTGTGGATTCTAACTTGATTTGTGCAGTGCTGTTAGCATATATATTTTCAATAATATAAATATAACATATTTCTTTCTTACTCCTTGTTGAATTAGAGCCTCCCAGAGCAGATTGTGTTTGATTGAGTCGAAAGCTTTATTGTAGTCGACAAATTTTGCATTAAATTTGTATAGGTATTTTCCATACTCTTGAGATTTTTCTTTAACTGTTTTAATACACATAGACTGCAGGCCCGTGAACAAAATTTATGGGTCATATGATACAGCAGGAGACCTATGTAAGATGATAGAAAGGTATAAAGTAATAAGATTGAGCACTATGCCGTCACTTGTAAGCTGTCCAACTGAGCGCAGTTGAAGAGGGGGTTCTAAACCTCGATCATTTCTCCCTGTCGCATGATTTTGTACGGCATTGCGAAATAATGTATTAGAAGAGGTATTGAAACTGTATGGAACCAAAGCCGAACACAATCAAATGACCAAACTTACTCTGTAAATCGTCGGAAAATTATGAATTTTTTTCACAAACTAAACATTAGAATTTTAAAATTTATATTTTTTATAGTTTCAATACCTCTTCTAATCTATTATTCCGCAACGCCGTACAAAAATCATGCGGCAAGGAGAAATGATCGAGGTTTAGAACCCCCCCTCTTCAACAGCACTCAGTTGGACAGCTTACAAGTGACGGCATAGTGCTCAATCTTATTACTTAATACACTTCTATCATCCTACATAGGTCTCCTGCTGTATCAGATGACCCATACATTTTATTCACGGGCCTGCAGTCTAATGCATATGATCAATAGTTGAAAACCCTGCTCTAAAACCAGCTTGTTCAATGGGCTGTTCTTCATCTATAGTCCTTGATATTCTATTTAGGATCAGCTTTGAAAAAATTTGTAAATGTTTGACATGAGGCTAATAGGTCTATAATTTTCAATTTCGTTTCTGTCTTATTTTTTGTGGAGCAAGTTATTAACAAGAAATCCTTGCATTATATATTTTCAGGCGTAATAATAAATTACATATTTTAAAATAATGTTTTATGCGTTTATTATACGTGAAAATTTCCAAAGCTTAAGACAACAATAGTGGGACTTTTTTCTTAAGACTGGGAACATTACACGCACACCAACGTGAGTAATTTGACAACGTCGGTGAGAGCTGTCACGCATACATAACTAATGACTGGCCTCACAGTGTCGTTCACGAAGGTTTCATCTGTTTAGAAATCTGTGGTCTTCGCCTACACTTTTTCATGCCACTAATAAGTGCCATGTCTAAATATAATATGCCAACACATTTTTTAATAGAGATCCTTGCTGTGTAGCAGAAAGAGCGTCGCATAGAATACCTTGAAGGACTCCAGCATTGATAGCCGTTTGATCCGACGAGCGATAAAACCAGCAGGGAAACCATACTTAAAAGCTATCGTGCCAAAGCCTTCAAGATATCCAGGGCGACTTTTTGTATGTATGTTGCATGTTGCGCAATAACTCCGCCAATTGTGAATCAATGTTGATGCTTCATTTTTTGTTTGGTGGATAGTTATATACTTCGTGGTCCAGATGTAAGTTTTATGGAAATCCGTGTGGCGGTTTTTGAAATGTGAACAAACAACGAAAATTTTCTTTCATATACCTCGGTGACTTAGGGACGGCTTTTTATGCAATTTGACCGAGTAAGTCTATTTATTTTTTCAGAGAAAATGTATTATTATTTTCAATAACCTATATCTCCATCTCAGCTTCCGTTCGCGTCGGCCGATTACACTTTTCGTAACGCTCATTCATCAGCTCACTCCCCGAGCGTGCTTACAGAAGTTATACTTCAAAAACTACAATCGAGTAGAGGTCACCTGAGGGCGAAGCTCCCTTGCGCGTGGTAGGAGGGCTGCAGGTCCTGGAGGTCGAGGCGCAGCAGGCGGCGCGGGCGGCCCGCCGCGCGCGCCGGGTACTCCCACAGCGGCTGCGGCTCCAGCGCCGCGTCCGCCGCCGCGCGCGACCTCTGCGGATCGTGCTGTCAGTAAGGTGGGCTCTACCACGCTACCCTGAGCCACTCTGTATGATACGATCCTGTCAGAACCTACTAAGTTACATATCTTGACAAGCTGCATCCTATCCGTGAGGTAGTCTCGGAAAAAAATCTAGAGCTATATCGCGTATGCCCATGTTCTAGAAGCTTCTGTAGCAACATGGAAATAGAAACAGTATCAAAAGTCTTAGAAAGGTCAAGAAAACTACATAATATTAGTATTAAAATTAACGTGGTTGTAGCACATTTAATTGGGTTAGCGGGAAACTCCCTGGTCGGTCAATCCATAATATTTTATTTTCCAATATTCGGTAGTTCGGTATGTCTGCCCATCATTAGATACTTTTAACGACCTCCAGAATTCTAGCAGAAAAACAAAAAGTGGGGCCTTTACGCTTCACAGTTAAAATTAAAGGCATCGTGTTTTCACTTTGCTTTTGTAAAATTGCATTTGTTTCCTCTGCTAGAATTCGAGTCGATAAAAGGAGCTAATTATGTGAAATGAATAAGTGAAGTACTTGTGGTAACCTCAACCAGCTGATCGAAGATGTCGACGTCGAACCCCTCGCAGGAGCGCACGGGCACGCGGATCTTGTGCAGGTGGAGGAAGGCGACGGGCAGCGCCCACAGCGCGGCGCGGCCGGGCTCGCCGCGCCGGCCCGGCGCCCCGGCCCGGCGCAGCGCACGCAGCGACAGCGCCGGCGCCAGCTCCTCCCACGGCAGCAGCGCGCCCGCGCGCGCCGGCTCGAACGACGTCTGATGACAACAAAGCACTTTGACTTAAAATCGTTAGTCACTACATAGTATAAAACTAAATCGCATCCCGCTGAATCCTATCGCTAATCCCTATGTATGCTTAGAACTTTAAATCTATGAAACAGATTTCGCTTGGGTTTTGTTCAATAGATAGAGTCAATCAGGAGAAAGGTGTATGTTCGATCTTTATAAATGGCATGAGGGTAGTTAGAGATTCCCTCCAATACTTGCGGCTGCGACCGTTGACCGGCAGTCACACGTCGACGACTGAGGCAGCTACACCTCTCAAGAAAACCTCGTGAAGCCCTGGGGCTTCATCATACATTCGGCAAGGAGATCTCCTGAGGCGTTATTGTGGTGCCCTAGGCGGGAGCGGTTAAAAGGTTGGTGGAAAATCTTTTATCTCTCATTGCCGTTTGTTGAAATAATAATTATTTCTCACCTCTTTTCTTTTCATAACTTTAATTGTTACAGTCTATAAATCGAGGGACAGAAACTGACGGTGTGTACCGTACAGTCTTTTTTGGTCCTTCGAGCCGGATAGCCTTTCAGGTCCTTAAGACCACGGCTACCAGTCCCTTTTACCTCTAATTCAAATATAAATAGTGCAGACGTTCTGACCTATTTAATTTTCTGACCGTGTCAGATTACCTCACATATTTACGTTGTATAGACGTTCTATACAACTACACCTCATTTTAATTATTATACATATTTATTTATCGTATTACCCAGTAGCGTTGTATTTAATTTGCATAGAATTGGTGATCGATTAGTAGTTAATTTTTAAAATTTAAATTTAATATTTGTCTACCGTCACAAGTGTATTTTACGAGATGGCGCGATCTACTAAATCGAGCAAAGATGAAGTCATGCCGAAAGAATTAACCGTGTTAATTCAACGGAAACAACGTATTTTCCAACAAATTCAAGCTGTATTCGATATGTCTCACAAATTATCAGATGCTGATTCAATACAATTATTTTTAATGCAGGTGTCTGAAATAAGTACCTTACGTCAAACTTTCGAGAAAATAATTTTTGAGATATATGAAAAGGAACTTGAAGTTGACTGCAATGCCATTGTGAGAAGTCACGAACTTCAAAGTCTGGATGACCTGTATTTTCGAATTAAGTTGAGCGCATCTAAACATAATTCAAACGCGGCCAAAAGTAACGGTGAAAATCGTTCGCTTTCTGTGGAATCCCGACCTCGCTTACCTAAGTTGGAGTTGTTTACGTTTGATTCAAATATTGAAAATTTTAATACGTTTTACGAGACGTTCTGTTCTGATAAGTTTCATTACCTACTTTCGTGCACAAAGGGTTCCGCGTTGAATATTGTAAAAAGTGTTCCGATTACCGCCAGTAATTATGATTTAGTTTGGCAAAGTTTGATTGGCAAATATCAGGATAAAAGATTATTAGTGGGCAGGTATTTAGATAAAATGTTAAACTTTTCTCAGATACAAAAGGAATCGTCTGCGCACTTGAACAATTTTATTGAAAATTTTGAACATTCATATAAGGCGATTCAAGCACTAAACATTGACAATTTAGGCAGTTATGTAATGTGTCATATAGCATTAAGGTCACTAGACCCAGTTACTAGAAAATGTTTTGAACAAAAGTTAGATCAAAACTCAATACCCACATTTGAAAAACTTATGACATTTGTTCATAATCAAGTGAAAGTTCTAGATCATTCTAGTTCTTATAATAGTAATTATGCTTTGCCTACCCAACAGAATAAACGTCAAATAAAAAGTGATTCGCGGCAAACCAGCATAAGAAATTACTCGCACGCATCCTCCAGTAATAATAATTCTAATCTCACTTGTTTACACTGTGGAGAAAGTCACATGATATTTCGATGTGATCAATTTCGTAAATTGACCGTTGATCAACGCATTAGCCGTGCTAATGAGTTAAAATTGTGCCACAATTGTTTAAAACAAAATCATGTAGTTAAGACGTGCAAAAGTAATTTTAAATGTTTGATTTGCAAGCGACCGCATCATGTACTGTTGCACCGCGAGAAAAATGAATGCAGTTCAACTCCGCTCAAGACTACCGCACCCTGCGGAGGTGACTTACTAGGCGTTAACACGTTCCATGGCACATCGTACACAAACAGTTACAATACAATTTTAGGAACGGCCAGTGTAAGGGTACTAGATTCTTTCGGTGAATTGCAAACGTGTCGCGTGCTTATCGACTCGGGTGCTCAGTCAAATTTTATTTCGATGGAATGTTATCAGCGTTTAGGATTATCCAATTGTAAATGCCCTTATAATGTTTTTGGCCTGGGTGGCAAACACGTTAAAAACCATGGGATGGTTTCGTTCACTATTATGCCACGGAACTGTAAATCGCCGAATTTTAAAATAGACGCTGAAATTTTGCCAAAGATTACGTCGGATTTACCTACTGTAAATATTCCGCTCAAGGTCGTAAACGAATATAGGCATTTGGAATTGGCCGACCCGTGTTTTGACAAGAAGTCGCCGATTGACATTATTTTATCGGGTGACTTATTTCCGTATATTTATGATGGTAGGAAATTTATCGTAAATAGTGATGTACCGGTCGCATTAGGAAGCGTATTCGGATACGTAATATCAGGCCGGTTAAAATTGAATTCACTCGACGAAATTGTACCGTGTACAACTTCGTTAGCGTCGTATACTATTGAAACAGATTGCTTAGATGATACACTTAAACGGTTTTGGGAGTTAGAATCTTTGCCATGTGAATCAGCGATAAGTCCGCTAGATGAATTAGCGGAAAACATGTATGTTGAAAAACATTATCGCGATAAAACTGGTCGTTACGTTTCACCTATTTTATTAAATCCTGATCATGCGCCTATCGGCAATTCGTATGACTCTCTCTCGAAACTGGGCAAGTACCGAAGTCTTGGAAGCTTGCCAACGTGCAACCAGTACCCAAGAAAGGTAGTCGTGCTGACCCTGCCAACTACAGGCCAATCTCGGTCACGTCCATACTCTGCAAGACTATGGAGCGTGTCTTAAACCACAGGCTCCTGGCGTACCTAGAATTGAACGATCTCCTCAGTGACCGGCAATACGGGTTTCGCCGAAACCGGTCCACCGGGGATATTCTAGCGTACGTCACTCACATCTGGAGTGAAGCTATCGAGAAACACGGGAAGCACTTGCAGTCTCCTGGATATCTCGAAGGCTTTCGACAGGGTTTGGCACGATGGTTTTTAAGCAAGCTTTCAGCTTATGGTTTGTCTCCAGGTTTTATAACGTGGATATCGGACTTTTGAGGGATCGATCCATACGAGTGGTCATTGATGGCTGCTCGTCGGATCAAATGGCTATTAATGCCGGAGTCCTCAAGGGTCGGTGCTCTCTGCGACACTCTTTCTGCTACATATCAACGATCTGTTGAAGCCCGGTATCTTTGGGTACGCAGATGATAGCACCGTTGTAGAGAGCTACATATCGAGCGCGAGAGCCAATAGGCAACAAACTCAGGTACTGAGAGAGAGTTTGATCGAGCGTTTAAATTTGACCCTGAGGCAGTCTCTAAATGGGGCGATGCCAATCTGGTCAGGTTTAACGAGGGAAAGACGCAGGCGTGTCTGTTCTCCGCAAAAGGAGTCCTTTCCAACAGACTCCTACTTTTCGCGGTGTATCCGTGCCGGTATCCGACCATCTCGAGCTGTTGGGCGTTACTTTGTCATCGACTCTCAACTTTGGCTCGTATATCGAATCTAAGGCTAAATTAGCTGCCAAAAACTAGGTGTCCTCTCAAAGGTGCGAAGGTACTTCAAGTCTGAACAGTTGCTCACTTTATACCAAGCACAGATTCGCTCCTGTATGGAGTACTGCTCGCACCTTTGGGATGGATCGGCTAAGTATCAGCTGGAAGCTCTGGAATCGATCGAGAGACGTGCCAAAAGGCTCATAGGCAATGACATTCTCGTGCGAAAAAGACTGCAAAGTCTCGAACATCGCCGGAAAATTGCTAGCTTATCGGTTTTTTATCGGATACACTTCGGAGAGTGTGCGACTGATTTATACGATCTAATACCACCTTGCCCATTTTTCTATCGGAATGCTCGTAGCTCGAAAAAGCGACATCGTTTCATGGTTGATGTTCCAAAGACACGAACGAAGAGATTTGACTCTACTTTTGTGATAAGAACGTCTAGGCTGTGGAATACGTTGCCTGAGAGGGTTTTTCCCGATAGTTACAATCTTTGTGTCTTCAAATCGAGAGTGAATCGGTTTCTTCTAGGTAAACACGCTTCATCGTAGACCGCATCATCGTTTAACATCAGGCGAGATGGCGGTCAAGTGTAAACCTATAAAAGTTAAAAAAAAAAAAAAAAAAAAAAACGTAGCATTAAAGCGGCTGAAACAGGTCGAACGTAGACTCGCGAAATCACCTGAATTACGAACAGCTTACGTCGACTTTATGAGGGAATACGAAGCACTCGGACACATGGAGTTGTATACTGGGTCGGAACCCTCGCGTTACTACATACCACATCATTGTGTGCTGCGTCCGTCGTCAAGTAGTACGCCCTTACGAGTTGTTTACGATGGGTCAGCTAAACCTACGAATGGTATAGCAATAAATGACGCATTATTGACGGGTCGAAAATTACTCCAGGATTTATTAAAATTATTATTAATTTCCGATTGTACGAAGTTTGTTTCACTGCTGATGTGTCGAAGATGTATAGGGCTGTTTTAATCGACCCCGCTGATACGATATATCAGCATATTTTATGGCGCGAATCACCGACAGAACCGGTGCGCACTTATGTTCTTAAAACAAATACCTACGGTCTTCGCAGTGCCCCGTTCATAGCTGTGCGTACGTTACACCAGCTAGCCCAGGACGAACTGGCTGAGCGGCCATGCTCTAAAGCGGCTAGGATTCTTACTGACGGGTTCTATGTCGATGACCTTCTGTGGTCATGTACCTCAAAAAATGAAGCTTGCACGTTGCAAGATGAATTGATGTCGCTTCTTGGGAGCGGTGGCTTTGATTTGAGGAAGTGGGCCAGTAACTGCCTCGAACTACTGGAACGTATGCAAACGGACCAAGTTTTAGCCATCGACTTCCAGGACGAAACCTTGTCGTCATCGCTTAAGGTGTTAGGATTGACGTGGCTACCACCGTGTGATAGTTTCGCGTTTACGTATAATTTTACTGACACAACAAACAAAACGATCCGTTTTAAAACTACTCGCAAGTATATTCGATCCTGTCGGGTTCATTGCACCTTGTACGTTTGTCGCGAAATGCATCGTGCAGGATCTTTGGAAGTTAGGAATCGGATGGGATGATCCATTGCCACAAGAGCCGTGTCGATTCTGGAATGGTTTTATCACTGAGTTGCAACTTTTATCAAAGTTGCGATTTGAGCGTCATATACTCGTTCCTAACTTTCGCGAAGTTCAACTGGTTGCGTTTTGTGATGCATCATCGCGTGGGTTTGCGACATGCATATATTTGCGAAGCGTTAGTAATGAGGGCGAAGTGAAGGTCAGGTTGGTGGCTAGTAAATCGAAAGTAGCGCCACTAAATCCCTTATTGTCAATACCTAGACTAGAACTTGAAGCTGCGGTTCTATTAACAAGACTCGTAAATTTTGTCATACAAAACTTAAAAAATATTAAATTTTCTATTGTCGCCCTCAGCGATTCTAAGAATGTATTAGCCTGGATCCAAACTCAACCATATATGTTAAAAACTTTCGTAGCGAACCGCGTTAGTCGACTCACAGCTATAGTGCCTCCGAGTTGCTGGTACCATGTTAGGAGCGAGAATAACGCAGCAGATATATACTCACGTGGTGTTCTGCCTAGCCACTTTGTAGAAAAGACTACTGAGTGGATGAACGGCCCCGCGTGGCTGTATGGCAACAAAGTTGGCCGATTGAAACGTTTCTCATAAAAGATAAAAGTAATATTACCGAGCTAAAACCAAATAGTGCAACGTTTGCATTTAACTCCTGCGGTAACAAAGATGAGCTCGGTAATGATCTTGAAAATAGTTTTAATAAATTTTCGTCATTTAATCACTTACAGCGTGTAATTTCATGGTGTTATAGATTTATTAATAACTCACGGCGCAAAACTTCAGAGCGGTCTATAGGACCTCTAAACACCTCTGAGCTAAAAGTAGCTCACGACACAATAGTACGTGTCTTACAAAAAAATCACTTTGATGACGAAATGTCAGATTTAGTAAAAGGTAAATTCGTTGCCTCCTTACGTAAACTTTCACCCTTTGTGGAACACGGGTTCCTCAGGGTGGGGGGCAGAATTTTACAGGCGGACTTGCCATACAACACAAAACACCCGGTTTTACTGCCTAAGTGTCATACGAGTAAATTATTAATCGACTATGTTCATAGGATGTATTTACATGTAGGCCCTCGAACATTACAGGGCATCATTTGTAAACAATATTGGTTCGTTGGTGCTCGTAACATAATTCGTTCAGTTTTGTCGAAGTGTAAAGTTTGTTTTAGATGTCAACCAGCCTCGTTACAACCTCAGATGGGTACGTTGCCCGCACCTCGGCTCGCGCCAAATAAAGTTTTTAATCACGTCGGATGTGATTTAGGCGGTCCATTCTTCGTGAAAGAAAGCTTACGTCGTAACGCGAAGGTTCACAAGGCTTACTTATGTCTGTTTGTATGCTTCTCGACAAAGGCAGTGCATTGCGAAGTGCTGTCCGATTTATCGTGCGAGTGTTTTCTAGCATCATTCGATCGTTTCGTAGCCCGCCGCGGTATCAGTGTCTGTATGTACTCGGATTGTGGTACAAACTTTGTCGCGGCATCTAAACATCTTAAAGAAGTAGCTAGATTTTGGAATGATAAAAAAACCCAAGACGAAATTATTCTGGGCATGACAGCACGTCAAGTAGAATGGAAAAAAAATGCACCAAATTCTGCATCTATGGGTGATCTCTGGGAAGCTGGGATTCGATCTGCAAAACACTTATTGTTGCGCGCTGTAGGCGATAAGTCCCTCACGTTTGAGGAGTTGACAACAGTATTTTGTCGAGTAGAAGCCGTTCTAAACTCACGTCCTTTGTGCTCGTTATCCGACAACCCAAATGAATTTGATGTTTTAACTGCGGGTCATTTCTTAATTGGTCAAAGTCTCGTGGCCGTGCCAGAATATGATTTTGAGGACGTTCCTCAGAATAGATTGTCCCGTTGGCAATCCATTCAAAAGGTGTCACAGATCTTTTGGAAGCGATGGTCAAATGATTACCTACACACTCTTCAACAGAGAGAGAAATGGTTTTCATCACCACCTAATTTAAAGGTTGGTGATCTCGTGTTGTTAAAGTCTAACTTGACTAAACTACTTCAATGGCCTTTAGGTAGAATTGAAATGACACATGAAGGCGTGGACAAAGTTGTATGTGTTGTCACTTTAAGAACGAAAAATGGTCTAATTAAGAGACCAGTTAATAAAATTTGTCCTTTACCTTATGCAAATTAAATACCTCGATACTTATTAACAATTTGTAACCCACTTTAGTTTTGTACATACATATATTTATTATTTTTAATATTTGCCTATTAATTGCATGTGCATAGGTACACCTCACACTTAAACTTCGTAAGTTTATTTATCTATATTTTATTTGATATTATATCCTTCACTCTCAGCATACATAAAGTTGGGGAATTCATACATGATGAATTCGGTGAGGGGTATGTTCGATCTTTATAAATGGCATGAGGGTAGTTAGAGATTCCCTCCAATACTTGCGGCTGCGACCGTTGACCGGCAGTCACACGTCGACGACTGAGGCAGCTACACCTCTCAAGAAAACCTCGTGAAGCCCTGGGGCTTCATCATACATTCGGCAAGGAGATCTCCTGAGGCGTTATTGTGGTGCCCTAGGCGGGAGCGGTTAAAAGGTTGGTGGAAAATCTTCTATCTCTCATTGCCGTTTGTTGAAATAATAATTATTTCTCACCTCTTTTCTTTTCATAACTTTAATTCTTACAGTCCATAAATCGAGGGACAGAAACTGACGGTGTGTACCGTACAGTTTATATGTTGTTTATTTACTATACCACGTATGATATATAGGTATGATATATACATTTTATTTCATATCTTAAATCATAAAGATATTGAAGTCATGGTTCGGAATGGCACATCCGGCTGATCCCCTCTACTCTTTTTAGGGATCACAATAGTTTTGGGCTGAAACTAAAGAAACTGTCTGAACTTTACAAACACCTAAGAGTTACAAAAACGCATGTTTTGGGAAAGTCGCAAGACGACTTAATTACATCTCTCCCAAAGCACCTGATTGGACTATTTTAATGGACACGTATGAAAGGCACTACAGGATCCCAGAGGATGTGGGTGTTTCGTCATCCAGACCGGACATTTTCCTTTTTTCTAGAGCTACGAAACGCATAGTCCTTGTAGAACTTACCGTACCGTGGGAAACTAATATACCTAAAGACCACGCCATGAAACAAAATAAGTATTACGACCTCCTAAACGAATTAACAAAAAACGGCTATGTAGTTAGTTTATACGCTGTAGAAGTGGGAGCGAGAGGTATACCAGCAAAATCTCTCTATAACCTGCTGAAAGACCTTAGACCTTGGCTTATCCAAAAGTGCAGTAAGTTCTATACTAGAACGAGTATCTAAATCTGCACTAGTAGGCTCATATCAGATTTGGCTGGGCAGGGAGAGAAAAAACGAGTAGTGAAGGTGAGTGTTGATGTATGTCAGAAAGGGGCCCCTTAAACCTACGCCCAAGTCACAAGTCTCGGGGTCTACTCGGGTTTTCTCTCTCTGCCACACGATGGACCCCGCACAGTGAATCCATGGAATGATAAGAAAATCGTCTCCTCTCTTATTTTTTAGTTTAATTAGTACTTATCCTTATTAATAAGTTTGTTGCATTAGTTTCTTCTTTTTTGTATAGTCCCTTTTCGGGTGAAGGCCTCTTCCAACTCTTTCCACCTTTTCTTGTCTTTTGCAATTTCAATCCACTTTTTCCCCGCTATTTCTTTGATATTATCTTCCCATCTCATTTTTGGTCTTCCAACTTTTCCCTTTCCTATGAGGCCTTTACATTTTGTAGTTTCAATTGTCCATCTTCTGTCCGTATATCGTGCTAGGTGCCCTGCCCATCTCCATTTCTTCTGGAGTGCGTGCTCGAGAGCGTCCCTCAGCTTCGTTCTTTCTCTTATTTCTACACAGCTTACAGCAATATCAAAAAAGCATGGATATATGACAACTACCTCACATCACGTCTCACTTGGCCTTTCCTAGTATATGACATCGGTAAAACTCTCCTGGCAAAGCTAGATGCCAATGTCATAAAGATATTGAAGTCATGGTTCGGATTGGCACATCCGGCTGATCCCTCTACTCTTTTTAGGGATCACAATAGTTTTGGGCTGAAACTAAAGAAACCGTCTGAACTTTACAAACACCTAAGAGTTACAAAAACGCATGTTTTGGGAAAGTCGCAAGACGAATTAATTACATCTCTCCCAAAAGACAAAACTGCTTCATACCTGGAATCTAGACTTCAATTCCATAAACAATTTATGGCAGGTGCACAAGTAAATACTGCTGGGTTGGGTGCGAGAAAAAAGGGAAGACCGAGACATGGTAAAAACCTTTCTACAACAAGACGAAAATGACGGTTACAAAGTGCACGCTATGAATTTAGAAATGCAAAGTGAGTGGTTAACCATAGGTGAGTTCTGTATCCCATTAGCTCTAAAATGGCGCACCTTGATCTATGACTGGTCCCCTGCCTTATTAAAATTTTATCTAAATGCATTCCAAATGACCCTCCTGACCAGAGTAACTTGGTAAGGTGGGGAAAAGCCTCTGAAAAATGTTGCTATACTTGTGGAGAGGCGATATGTACAGCAAGGCACATATTGGTGGGATGCAAGGTGCTCCTTAATGGGAGTCATTACTCACGGCGTCATGACAGAGTACTTGAAATCATACGTGAAGCCATGAGCCTTTCAGTAGCTAGAGGCCAAAAGGGATTGACGACAAACAACAGACAAATTAACTTTGTAAAAGAAGGCTCAACTTCAAACTCCAGGAACAAGCCTTACTCAATCCTGGGTACAGCACCTGATTGGACTATTTTAATGGACACGTATGAAAAGCACTACAAAATCCCAGAGGATGTGGGTGTTTCGTCATCCAGACCGGACATTTTCTTTTTTTCTAGAGCTACGAAACGCATAGTCCTTGTAGAACTTACCGTACCGTGGGAAACTAATATACCTAAAGACCACGCGATGAAACAAAATAAGTATTACGACCTCCTAAACGAATTAACAAAAAACGGCTATGTAGTTAGTTTATACGCTGTAGAAGTGGGAGCGAGAGGTATACCAGCAAAATCTCTCTATAACCTACTGAAAGACCTTGGCTTATCCAGAAGTGCAGTAAGTTCTATACTAGAACGTGTTGATGTACGTCAGAAAGGGGCCCCTTAAACCTACGCCCGAGTCACAAGTCTCGGGGTCTACTCGGGTTTTCTCTCTCTGCCACACGATGGACCCGGCACCCGCACGGTGAATCCATGGAATGCTAAGAAAATCGTCTCTCTCTAACCTGTAGGATCTTTCTTAGTTTTAAAATACTTCTTTCCATCGCATGTTGACATGAGTTTATTTTATTTGCTATCCCCTTAGTAAATAACCATGTCTGGCATCCATATGTGAGACATGGTAGGATGCAGGTGTCTAGCACTATCTTTTTTAGTTTAAGGCTGTAGTTTCCTTTTACAAAATCTTTTTGTGTTTTCCATGCTATATTTGTTCTTCTATCTACTTCTTGCTCATTGCTGTTTTTGTTGAATGATATTTGTTTGCCCAGGTAAATGTAGCTTTCTGCATAGTCAATCGTTTTCCCTTCAACTTCAAACTATTGTGACGTATGCTTAGAATACTATAAATAATTGGTGTGAATATATAATTGGTGTGATGTATGCTTAGAAACTGTTTGTCATAATTTTAGTTTTTGTAGCATTCATCTGAAGGCCTACCTTTTCGCTTTCGTCATTTAGCGATTGTAGCATTCGTTTCATTTCTGCAGCTGTTTCGGCAAAGAGCGCGATATCATCTGCAAATCTTAAATGACTGAGGCGAGCGTTGTTTATCTTTACTCCTTCCTCCTTGACCAATTTAGTTTTCGGAAAATATTTTCTAAGACGGTAATAAACAGTTTTGTTGATAGATCGAGAGGGGTTAATTCTTTCTTTAACTATTGGAGTTATATAATTCTAACAACGCTCTGCGGTTTTACCCACGCAGTTTTGTTCCCGTTTTTTTTTTCGTGATATATAGTAGCCTACATGCTATCCCAGATTATAATCTGTGTTCCAATTTCAACACGATCCGTTCTGACGTGATTGAGCAGCAAATATACAAACTTTGACACTTTAAATATTAGGTAGTAAGATTATCCTAACCCTGTCACTCATGGACACGGAGCGGGAGGGCGCTGACTCTGTCCACTCCCTAGACAACTAAAGTAGGTTAGGAGTAATTTCACTTTCATGTTTTAAAAATGGCTCTTAAGAATGCAAATAATAAAAATAAAGATAAAATCAACAATCATAACTTTAATACAGCTAGGGGTTCGGAATCGCTAGGAAATGAGAACACAGTCTCAATAAATATCATACAAACTAACGTCCAACACAGTATCACAGGCTCCAACACCCTGCGAAGGGACGCTGGAGGAACAACCTAACACGATAGCACTGGTCCAGGAACCATACCTTTACCACGGCAAGGTGAGCGGGTTTACAGCCCTTAAGGGCAGCGTATTTGCGGCTCCAATTCAAAATAAAACTCGTACCTTTATATATGTACCCAAACATCTAAAAGCGTCGTTGGTAACACACTTGTGTACAGATGACCTAACGGTAGTAAGACTAGATACGGGCCTACAAAATAGGCTCGGCTCCATCCTCCTGGCCTCAGCATACTTCGATGGAGAACTAACTGCACCACCACCCGAACTAGAAGAACTAATACAGTTCTGCGACACCAACAAAATAGAATGTGTTATCGGCTGTGATGCAAACGCACACTGTACTGTGTGGGGCTGCCCTGACACAAACGAGAGAGGTAAAGACGTGTTAGACTTTGCCCTCAGACACAACCTCAACATCTTAAATAAAGGAGCAGAACCGACATTTGTCACTTCATGGGCCAAAACCATTATAGATATCACGGCAGCAACATGCATAATTGGCGAACTGATTAGCGACTGGCGTGTAGCGACGGATGAATATTCTGGCTCAGACCATCAAAGGATAAGGTTCAGCCTGAAGATAAGTAAACGTAAGCCACGGACTTACAGAAATCCGAAAAAAACTGACAAATGCCTTTTCTCAGAAACACTCGAAAAAATCATGCCAGAAAATACCGAGGCAAACAATGAAAAGAGCTTACAACAAGTAAAATAGAAGAAACGGTAGACTTTCTAACCAAAACTCTAATTAAAAGCTTTACATCCTCATGTCCTCTAAGGACCGAAAACACCGATACTATGAGCAAAAAAGATAGATGGTGGAACAAAGAACTCGGTAAACTGAGAAAGAAAGCAAGACACTATTTTAATAGAGCTATGAACACCAACCAAGACCAGGACTGGCAGGAATATAAAAAATCACGACATAGGTTGAAAATAGAAATAATCAAAAGTAAGAAAATATGTGGCGTAAATACAGCAGCTCAATTCAATCGGAGAGTGAGACTGCTAGGCTAAGAAAACTGCTATCAAACAACTCTCAAACCAAACTGGGAACGTTAAAGAAACCTGACGGATCATTCACCAAATCCGAACAGGAACAATTTGAACTACTTCTACAAACCCACTTTCCCGACTGTCGACTAGAGTCGGAAGGAGGGTGGGAAAGCCAAATACACCACAAACCTAGTAGGGAGGACTGGGACTTTGCATCATCTATAGTCACTGATGAGGCGTTGGCCTGGGCGATTAGCACATTCCAACTTTTCAAGGCTGCTGGACCTGATGACATCTTCCCGGCTCTTCTACAATGGAGTATGAGTAAAACCAAAACATACCTCGCAGCCTGATATAAAAGCTGTCTCGCATGGAAGTATATCCCTAAATCATGGAGAGAAGTGAAAGTAGTATTCTTGCCTAAACCAGGCAAATCAGACTACACAAACCCAAAGTCATTTAGGCCCATTAGCCTTAGCTCATTCTTCCTTAAAACGCTAGAAAGACTATGTGACAAGTATATTCGAAATGGTCCGCTACGGATAATCCAGTTCACGCAAACCAACACGCATACCAATCGGGCAAATCGACCGAAAGCGCTCTACATCAGGTAGTTCACAAAATTGAAAGCGCAATAGAAAAGAAACAGTCATGCTTGGTAACCTTCATTGATATTGAAGGAGCCTTCGACAAAACGACTTTTACGAGTATAGAGGAAGGACTAAGGCGACATGATGTCGACGATAGAGTGAATGGATGGATCACTAAAATGCTGTCAAGTAGAGCAGCCAACATAGAATCTTCGACAGAGTCTCGCTGCGTACTCACAAGGGGATGCCCGCAGGGAGGAGTAGTATCTCCTCTTCTATGGGTAATTGTAGCAGATGAGTTGATCGGGCTTCTAAACAAAGAAGGTATAACTACCGTCGCATATGCTGACGATTTAGCAATCATGGTCTCAGGGCTCTGCGAATCGACTTTATGCGAAAAAATGCAAAGGGCACTCAAAATACTCGAAAAGTTTTGTGGTAATCGAGAACTCTCCGCTAATCCAAACAAAACAGAGATGGTGTTATTCACGCGCAAAACCAAAATACCAAAGTTAAAACTCCCCCACCTTATTTGGAACGCAATTAACGTTTAGTAAAGAAGTAAAGTACCTTGGTATCTGGTTAGACAGTAAGCTACTGTGGGGAAGACAACTGGACCACGTAACCACAAAGGCTACAAACATATTATGGCAGTGCACCAAAGCTATTGGTAGAGACTGGGGACTCAAACCGAAACTGTGTCGATGGATGTACACAGTAATAGTTCGACCAGCACTCACTTACGGCTGCGTAGTGTGGTGGCCAAGAACCAATCTAGTAACTACAATCTCTAAATTGCAAAAGATGCAACGTTTAGCATGTTCATTAATCAGCGGTTGTGCAAAATCTACACCGTCGGAAGCACTGGACATAATACTTGGTCTGCCACCACTCCATCTCTACATACAGCAAGAGGCGATGGCGGCTGCGCTAAGAATTAAATCGACAGAACAATGGAAAGGTTCAGGGATTCCCACAAACCACTGTAAGATCCTAGATCGTGCGAAGATAGTTATCCCAGAGGTATGCCATGGCACAGACCGTATAGCTAGCACATATTTAGATGGGAAAAATTATGGGTTAGTTACAGAGGAATATTCCCAAACAGACACTGCTGAGAAAAGTAATAATGCATGCAACATTTTCACAGATGGCGCTAAAAATAGCATGGGAGTTGGGTGTGGATACCACTCACCAGAGCTAGACCTGGTAGAATCGCTAGCTCTAAATAAAACTACAACAGTACTGCAAGCGGAAGCTGTGGGCCTCCTGTTAGCAGCTAAATCAGTCCTTAAAAAGAAATACACAGCAAAGCAATGGGAACCCACTGGAACTTAAGTTTATAACGGACAGTGCAGCCACCATTTATGCATTACGAAAACCCACAACCAGATCAAGAGTGATTGCAGAGTGCCATTCTATCCTACAGCGCCTCGCACTCACTCATACTGTCACAGTTGAGTGGACAAGAAGCCACGGCGTTTGCCGTGGAAATAATAAAGCGGACATGCTTGCCAAAGAAGGTGCAAAGAAGAATATCAGGGCAGACATAGCAGAGCTGTGCAAGCCAACTGCTTCAGAAACACGGAATCTGCTATGTCTACACATAGAAAAAGAACAACAAAACTATGGGATAAATCTACTAAATGCAAACACACAAGAACTGTGTTCCCGCTCATAGAAAGAAAAGTAACAAATAAGCTGCTGAATCTGACAAGATCTGATCTTCGTCTGATGATAGGTTTAATCACAGGCCACTGTGAGCTGAACTATCATCTCCACAAAATAGGATCTACCGACAGTCCCTATGCAGGGGCTGTTTGTTGAGAATGAAACTGTGGAGCATGTGCTTTTGCGCTGTGAAGCCACAGGAAGTATTAGATCAAGATCGGGACGGACTACTTGTAGAAAATCCAAATCAATTATGGGAACGCATTACATCTGACGAAATGGGACTGGAACTGTTATGCCAGCGACCCAAGGCCGTCCTCCGCTATTTTAAGGAGCTTGGCTGGTTTGGGTAGGCTGGCAGGGGGGAAGTGCACAATACACCCCTAGCGGGACGTCAGTGCAGGCCAATCACCCCCACCCTGAATTAGAATTAGAATTAGAATATCCTAACCCTGTTGATAGAAAAAACATAATACCTCGGTAACCTCCTCCGCGACGGCGGCCGTTATCTCCGGTATAATGTGCACGTTGGTGAGTCCGTTTGCGTCCGCGTAATCCTGCAGGATGGCCGCGTTGTAGCGCGACGGCTCCAGGATATAAACCTTCCTGGCGCGGCGCGCGGCCAGCAGCCCCAGGAAGCTGCTGCCGTTCAGGTCCAGGAGCACGGAGTCCGGCCGGAGCAGCTGCGCCAGCCGCGCCGCCTGGCCGCGCTGGCCCGCGTTCAGCCGCGCGACGTGCGCGCGCGACCACGCCGCGTGCACGCCGCACGTGCACGCCGGCCGCGGGTACGGCGCCATGTCCGCCGCCGTCGCCACGGTGCCCGTAATGTCCGCTAGCCCCGCACCGCCCGCATCGTCCAGCCCATTGTCCGCGCTAGCAGCTCCGGCCGCGTCGGCGCCCTGCTCTTCCAAGTAGAACCACAGCGAGTACTCGTCTTGACAAACGACCAAGGTCGCTTCCTGAAATAGCGACCATTGGTTTATGAAATAAAATCGAATGTATATTGCTCCGACTGCAGATAATTCAGGAGTTAAATAATTATTTCTCAGTTGCTGAGGGATAGCTATAAATGTAGGATAAATAGAATAACTATCGAGATTGATCAGAGATATGCTGAGAATTAAATTGAATTGAAAGGAGTGGAGAAATACTCCTGGACAAGTGATGCGTTTCCGTTCATTGTCAAGGAAACCTCCCCGGTGCAGTCTGTAGGATCAGATAGAGAGGAGAAAGCCACAAAGTGAAGACCTGTCCCTCCCGCAGGCGCGCCTCGCGCGGCAGGTGGTAGACGGCCTGCATCCAGTGGTCGCGCCACGGCACGGCGTCCGCCGGGTGCTCCGCCCTGGCCGCCGCCTCCGCCAGGGGGTGCTCCCACCACGGCGCACAACTCAACACTATGCTGCCTGGAAACACAAATATTTTATTTAACTTATTATCCCCAAGTTAGCTTTTTTCATGATACGATTACGATTTTTGTAATTCTAATAATTTTTAATTTCGAATTTTAATATTTTTAATGAGTAAATTTTAATGAAAGTTAAAAAGTTACGTATAAAAAAATTTTTTTTTTCATTTCAACTGCCATTGAAGACCAAATGAACCCCCATTTGGTGGATGGTCTCAGATAGCGATCCATTCATGTCATAGTAACGCATATACCAATAGCGTTATCGTGACCGCGGCCGCTGTAACGAGGCTGAAACATCGGGAGGTCAAAATGCTATTCAATATTAGATAGGACATTATTCAAGAAAGCTGTTTTGATATTTTATGAATATACAGTGTGCATGTCAGTAAGAGCGCCGCTCAAGACCCTCCATGTACAGATTCGATGTCAGTCTTTTCGTGACCACGACAGCAGTTGGTACTCTGCTAAAAGATCGAGGTAATTAAATAATAATTAGATCGTGATGAAACCCTGTGTGTTATGTTTACAATATAATTTCAAATCGCGAAAGTTCAAAAACTATAAAATACATGAAGTCGGCGAGGTCGTCAGTGATAAACATAGAGGCAGAGTGCGTCACCTTCCTGGTCCATATTGAGCTCCCACCACATGAGCACGGCGTGCGCCCGGCCGGCGGCGCGCGCGGCGAACGCGCGGCGGGCCAGCCGGCGCGACGGCGCGCCGCCCGCGCGCGCCCAGGCGTAGCGCAGCGCGGCCAGCCGCGGCGACAGCGCGCGCGCCGCGCCCGCCGCCAGCTGCGACAGCTGCACGTCGTGCACCGCCGCGCTGCCCGCGCACCGACGCATCTGCGGGGAGAGATCACTCGTGGTAGGACTCTTGGCAGAGCCCACCGGGGAACTACCACACTTTTGACAGTTATTCTACCGCCAAGTAGTAGTGTGCCAGCGTTCCTGTGTTCCGATTTGGAGGGCAATGTTTCCAGAGTTTTACTGACGCTAATTTGACAGTTTGAGAAGTTCAGTCCTAGGTAGCACAAAGGGGATAGTGAATGCAAATTGCAACTTTAATGGTTTTTATATAAATTAACATACCCTAACCAAATTTACAGTTGTCCTGCCCTGGTGTCCGGGCATAGAATGCGGCACCGGCTCTCCTCCTGCCTGTGGTGAGAGCCCACTAATGGAGGAACACCGACTGATGGCGGTATAACCATCCGAGAGACGGCGTAGTTTAAATTCCGGCCGATGACGGGCAGCAGCGTCATCGGTACAAGAAACTACGCCCCTGCGGTCGCCAACCCGCATGCCCAGCGTGGCGACTATGGGCAAACCCTCCCCAAAATGACAAGTCACAATACAGACAGGCTCCTAGTTCCCGGCCGCCCTGCTATTCCTAGCCAAGGCGGCGGCTATGGTTACGGCAGGGCAAGGGGTGCTAAGAATCCCCGGGCTACCGGAGGCCGCCAAACAACACTGACTCTGGCTACGTATAACGGACGAACGATAAGGCAAGACGACAGGCTAGTGCAGCTGGAAGAGGAGCTTTCACGCATAAGATTTTGGAGTTGTGTGAAGTCCGAAGACAGGGGGAGGACACCATAACCTTAGAATCAGGCCATCTTCTATACTATCGGGAAGGCCATCAGCTGTCTCAAGGTGCGATCGGGTTCCTGGTTCATAGAACTTTTGTAACAACGTCTTAGAAATCGCAAGTGTGTCTTCTAGGGTCGCGTACATTATTGTCAGGTTAACCGAGAGGTATACTCTTAAGGTAGTTATGACTTACGCGCCCTGGGAGGGACACCCAGATTCTGAGGTGGAAACTCTGTATGAGGACATTACCAAGGCTCTACGCCATACCTCCAGAGCACACTTCAACGTTGTTATGGGGGATTTCAACGCTAAAGCGGGAATCAGTACTGGGAGTGAATCAGCCATAGGATTGTACGGTTTGGGTCGAAGAAATGAGAGAGGGCAAATGCTTGTCAACTTCCTCGAAAAGGAAGGGTTGTTTTTGATGAACTCCTTTTTCAAGAAGCAACCCCAAAGGAGCTGGACATGGAAAAGCCTCGGAAAGACGGACGAAAAATGAGGTTTAATTCTCTAGGTTTAATACCGGAAGTGACCACAGGTTTATAAGAGGACGTTTGAAGACGTCAACACTCCGTCCAAATTTTCTCCAAACCCTAGTTGGATCTGAAACATTTCAGCTAAAGCTGGAGAACCGACTTGCTGTTCTGGAAGACGTTGATCAGAAACTCAACCGGGTAGTTAAAGTCCTAAGAGATGAGGGCAAAAAGTTTTGCGAATTGCGACATCAAGGCAGGAAATCGAAACTATCGAAGGAAACGTTACGGTTAATGGAGGTACGACGGACGAATCTCACGTTATCTTCGTCAGAACGAGAGACGCTCCATAAGAAAATTACCAAGCTTGTACGAAGCGACCTCCGGTCCGCCAATACGCTCTTGATTGAAAAATCAATTGAGCAAACTTTGACTCGCCACCACACAGAAGAACTGCCTGACGTAAGCCTGGACGAAATTGTGCTGGCCCGTAGACAGCTTAAAAATGGAAAAGCCGCGGGGGAGGATGCTATTACAACTGAGCTCTTAAAAGCTGGTGGGACACCACTGATAAAACAACTCCAAGCCCTGTTTAATACTGTCCTCTTCACCGGGAGAACTCCGAAGGCATGGCATAGAAGCGTAGTCATTTTGTTTTTCCAAATAGGAGAGAAAACGTTTTTGAAGAACTATCGGCCGATATCTTTGCTAAGCCATGTCTATAAGTTGTTTTCAAGGGTTATCACAAATCGTCTGGTGCGAAGACTCGACGAGTTCCAATCCCCCGAACAGGCTGGGTTTCGAAGCGGGTACAGTACCGTAGATCACATCCACACAGTGTTTACAGAATTATACAGCCAGACAAAAAAGACCATATACAGAAGACCAAAGAGTATAATCGGCCGCTTTGCTTAGCGTTTGTGGACTACGAGAAAGCATTCGACTATCGATCGAAACCTGGGCTGTTCTGGAGTCCTTGCAACGGTGTCAAGTCGACTGGCGATACATCGAGGAGCTGAGATGCCTGTATAACGCCGCAACGATGACATCCAAGTCCAAAACCTGCAGACGAAATATCTAATATAATCCATCTTCGTCGAGGAGTGAGACAAGGGGACGTGATTTCCCCCAAATTGTTGTCAAACGCTCTCGAAGATATGTTTAAGACGCTGGATTGGGCTGGACGTGGCATAAATATTAATGACGAGTACATCTCTCACCTACGATTTGCTGACGACATCGTCATAATGTCTGAATCGTTGGAGGACTTACAGTCGATGCTGAATGGCCTAGTTGATGCTTCTCAACGCATAGGTCTCCAGATGAACGTGGATAAAACCAAGATCATGGTTAACGAGCGTATAACTCCGGGACCATATAAATGGCGTCCCTCTAGAAACTGTGCAGAAATATGTGTACTTAGGGCAGACGCTCAAACTAGGAAAGCACAATGTCGAAAGTGAGGCCATGAGAAGGATTCAGCTAGGCTGGGCAACATTTGGCAAACTACGTCGTGTCTTTTCGTCGTCGGTACCACAATGTCTGAAGACAAAAGTCTTCAATCAGTGTGTCCTACCTGTCATGACCTACGGTGACGAAACTTGGACACTAACAGTGAAAGCGGTCCACAAATTTAAAGTCGCGCAGCGAGCTATGGAGAGAGCTATGCTTGGAGTCTCTCTCTAAAGGATCGTATTCGGAACGAAGTGATCCATCAGAGAACCAAGGTAACCGACATAGCTCAACGCATTAGCAAACTGAAGTGGCAATGGGCCCGGTCATATCTGTCGCAGAACCGATAAACGTTGGAGTAGACGTGTGCTTGAGCGGAGACCACGAATCGGCAAACGTAGTGTAGGACACCCTGAGACTAGATGGAGTGTCGAAATACGCAAGACAGCAGGCAGTGGATGGAGATGTATAGCCGAGGATAGGGCTGAGTGGCGAGCCATGGGAGAGGCTTATGTCCAGCAGTAGACTACGATAGGCTGATGATGATGATGAACCAAATCTACAATTGTAAAGCAGGCTCATCAAGTAATTAAATGTCAATGATCCAAGTTACTTGTCTAGGTGTTTGATTAAATGGCTGAATCATTTAAGCGGTCAGTTAAACGGCGTTGTTTAGTGAATAGGCTAGGCTGTCGATTGAACAACTGGTTAAGCTAGCCTTTTAGCATGTAGGCAGCGCTCATTAATGCGGGGTTTTGCGAAATTCAACCCTAAAAGGGTAAAATAGAGGATGAACGTTTTATATAAACGCACAGAGCAAACCCTTAGGGCTAGAAACTTAAAATTTCATACATGTATCCTCATACAATGTAGATGCCTACATTATACCTACCTACATTATGCCTATGTACTAATTTACTAATGAAGTGTTTAACAAACTTGAATCCCCAAAGGGGTGAAGTAGAGGATAAAAGTTCACATGAAACTTTTTATTCATTGTATATTTAGGGATGAAAATTTCATAGAAACGCTTAGGCCTTATTCCAACGACTTGTAAAACGCGAGGGAAGGCTCGGGCAAAAGGTAGTGTGTTTATGTAAAAAGACTTGGTGCAATGGGTGACGAGACGCTAACGCTGTGAGGGCGCTAACCTTCTCCGGCGTGCGCAGCTCGGCGCCGAGCTCGGGCGCCGCCGGGTCCCGCAGGCGGTGGAACCGGCGCAGGAAGTCGCAGTCCACCAGCTGCGCGTACAGCACGGCCGAGTCCGGCACCACCACGCAGCCCTCGTCCAGCAGCGCGGCGTGCGCGTGCGCGAACGTGCCCACCGCGCCTGCACGGAGGACACTACATCTATACATCTATAGTTTAATAAAATTAAAGTGTCTGTTTGTAATATTAAAATAACCCCTTTTTCCTACACAAATGTAGGAATACATGTACATGTAATACCTACACATAAATGTCCCTCTCTTTTCCGTCTAACCTCCGAAACGGCTGAACCGATTATGACGGAACTCGTTCGTTTCCGACCCTTCTTCTAAATGTGTACTTAAGCTACTTTTGCTTGAGGAAAACAAACAATGAAAAATAAAGAAATCATTTCCTTGAAATAAACAAAAAACTTTAAAATGCAATAAGGTAAACATAGGCACAGCAAGCAATACCATTACAAAAACTTTATTGGTGCTGTTTGTGTTTGCAGGTAATAAAATATGATAAAAAAAACAGTTTAAAAGTTGACCCATACGAACTGGCCACTTCAAGAGACATGCAATTTGTTAATGTTATTACAACAATAGTCTGTGTCACCATGTTTTGAGTTTTCCAAGCATTTTGTCAATCCCTAAGTTGCCTGGAATAAATGGCTTTCAGCGAAAAGCCCATCTGTTGTTTCACTAGTTCTACTGTTATCCAATACTGCATGTATTTTTTTAATGGTGCGAACAATAAAGAATTTTAATTAAATCATTCATGTGCTTGTTTTCGGCACAAACACACTCCATGGTTTCAAGCACAGATGACATTAAGTTTCAGCAATATTCAGTTTGCTGTTTTAGAATCCTTAGATCATTGCAGTTCGCTTGTTGTATCACAGACCTATTTCGCGAGTTCCTCTGATCATTCTTTATGGAACAGATAGATACTTGAAATTCAATGTCACATTATTGGGATATTTTATTTTACTAACAACACTCTGTTATACCCACATAAAACATGTTGCTTTCAATTTTCAATGAGTTCTTTTCCATAATCTTTGTGACAAAAATTTACTTATGTGCTTATACCATAATAATATCTACAAGTGTTCCTAATTTCAACCAGATTTGTTCTACTGTTCTGTGTTGTTTCTGACATAATTAAGTAAGAAAATCTCATTTATAGTATCAGAAGAATTTTAGATGAATTTCATACTTAATTATTTATTTATTGAATAATAGGCGAGCAGCATAATCTGATGTGCCTATATCTCAGTGTTGAAATAACAAACTGTCCGCTATCCATTTATCCAATTATCCCACAGTCTCTTTTCCTAAAAAAATTAAATAGCAAATGTTCTCACCTTCCCCAATAAGCTCAGTATCGAACACCTCTGTGACCAGTATATTCGCTCTCTCTTCCATATCCCCTCCTTTCCCCACCGTGATCTCTGTGGATCTTTTGGGGATCAGTTTTATTTTATCAGCAAAACCATTTTTAGCAAGTATTTTGCTGCAACAGTCTGCCATGGGCTTGAAGGCTTCGCAAGCTGTGACCGTGTCTGCACCGCACTTCGCCGCCATCATGGAGAGGAGCCCTGTACCGGTACCTGAAGCAGCGTCCAATATGTTTTTATAAAAATACCTAATAAAAAAAATCCAATATACCTAAATTAACCCTATTCTGTTTTTTTAAAGATATTGAGTGAGCAGGAGATGTGCCTGATAGCAGGCAACATGCCTGCCCATAACAGTAGTAACAGGAAGATCTATTGGAACATGAACAGTCCAAATCATTACCCAGAACTACACTGCCCTCGTCACCCGGAGATATGAAGGTGTTTGTTTTATCTCTTATTTAGCCCAGTAATTTCTCTGGAAACATTGCCCTTCAAACCGGAACAAAGTAATGTTTGCTACTGCTTGGGGCCAAAACTGGCAAAGGTGTGGTACCACTACAATACGTTACGCACGTAGCGTTTACAGTATTAGACTAAAATTATTTTAAAGTGTTTTTTGCTGAAATAGATTTTTTCTTAATTATCAAACCTCAAAAAAGTCGTCTAATACCTATGTCCAACACATTCGCTTTCTTTCCGTCTCGATGCATTTTTTGTATAGCTATTTCCAGGGCTTTGTAATACATCTGGTTCCTCTCAGTGTCGTGCAGCATGTCCGCGAAGGCCGAGCGCGCTATCTCTTGATGGTAATCATATTCGTCGTGGTCCACTCCTACATCCCACTCAGTATTCCCGCTTATGGGGTTACGCTTCTGTACAAATACTTTCATTTTGTCCTCAGACTCTATTCCAATGCTTTTAAACCTGTAAAATCCAAAATAATCACAGTAATAAAAAACCGACAAAAACTGATGGAAACATGAGACAAAATAATGTAAAAACCTCAAGTACCTTTTTGAAATAGTGACTATAAAACACCTACAAAATTTTGGAAATGATTTTAATGTCATATATACGACTTTAAAACTTTTGCGCTAAAATTAAAAAATTTAAAAACCATCATAATGAACATTTCCACAACCCACAACGTAACCTAACCTAGGGATGCCCGTTACGATACGATATATCGGAATATCGATACAGCACTATACGATATATCGATATTTAATGCGATATTTTGACCATACGATACGCTTCGATATATCGCATTCTTATAAAAATATCGCATTACCATATCGTATCAAACTAAGTCGGTGATTCATTTGTAAAATTTTAAAGTACCTATTACATCATCACTAAACGATAATAGACAGTGCCATTGAATATATTGTTATTAGTAATAAGAGAATGATAACGTCGACAAAATTGTTTATGGAACAAGAACAGCCGGCTTTTGTTTAGACTTGGAGGTAGATTTAAATAATCTTTGAACTTTGTAGTACCGTCAAATATGATTAATAAATGTTTAGGTTATGTTCTCCTTTGTCATTCCGTTCGTAGCTGGGCACACACTTTCCGAAAGCCGTAATAGGTTAAATCCACAGCGCTTATCCAAATTATTATTTTTGCGTTGTTTAAGTGCTGATCAATGGCAATTGTGATTTCTTTGTTGAATAAAACTATTCTAAATACATATGATTATGTATTTGTTTCTTTTAAAATAATAAAATAATATAGTAAAACTACTAAAAAGATAACCCTTTGCACGATATATACTTATTATATCGCATATTAAATGAAAGGCATGCGATACGGTTACGATACGATATATCGATACAAAGGAAATCGATAATATCGCGTATCGATACAACCAAGTTCGATACAGTTACGATGCGATATATCGATACAATACACTTTTTTGGGCATCCCTAACCTAACCTTCCAAACTACAAAGTCTACAAAATACATCCATCATCCATCCACAATTTTTTTTTTTTTTTTTTTTAGTTTTTATTCATGACCATGGATACAGATCACAGATTCAGTCCACAATTTCCAGCAGTGCTACCTGCTGCCAGATGTTTTGAAGTTTTGAACCGCAGTACATTTTTGTTTATTTGAACACAGAGTAAGTAATCACCACGTGTTTTGAATTTTGAATATCCAAAGACGTCGAAGCAAAAAAAATCGAAATCAATGCTTGTATCAACTGCTAATTTTCCTATTTTTAATTATCCACTCTATGTCGTCCTCAACAAGTAAAAATTATTTCGAGCTGGTTTTGTACAATGTAAGCAGCGATCAGACGACACGATCATGCACCAGTCCCTAAGTCCCGATGGAATTCAATTTCAATTTATTCAAAAATACTAGGAACATAAATGAAGTTACACATTAACATAGTTTCAATAGCAATAGCAGTGATCAGCATAGTTAACTCCATTTAGGAGGTGGAGCCTGCATCCCACACTAGGGAAGTCCTGTGTTGTGGGATTCAGTGTTTTCTTCCATATAGTGAAGTTGTTAGTGATATTGTAGTAGGTACTTAGTTACATTAGACATGATGGTACATTTTTGTTCCAGATAAGAGAAAGTAAACAATAAAAAAATAAAAACAGATAAGGGCAATGTGGAATATTAGAGATCAGCAGGGAAGGCCCGTATCAGTAAAACAAACAAACAAAAAATAGACAGAAAAAATACTATGAATAAAAATATCTCAAGTTCATGGCTTCCATTTCATGGCTACTTATTGTGTATGAGGGGGTGTGTGTGTGTGTGTGCATGTATGTGCACGAGAGTGTGGGATTGCGTTTGTGGTCTGCTTATACCTACTTACAACTCAAATTTTGAGACCACACTGCTGAAGCAGCTGATGCTATGAGTATGGTGGATTAAATTTTGCTCTGGCTCAAACTGTTGCAGCACGCCCAGGGTGATAATACGTTTGACACTAGTATTTTCTCAGTTTCGATGTAGTTTAGAGAAAATAACCAATGTTTTATTTTCCTCTTACATAAAAATCGCGACAGGTTCAATATAGTCAGAGAAGCATCAATGTTTTGGTATATAGAAGGACCCATGAAGGAAAAGGAGCGTCGTGCAAACGAAGTTTTAATGGGAGGGATTTTCCAAACATTACGTCTGGATGATCTTGTGGTTCGGTTAATTGAGACAATAGCTGTTTTGTGAAACTTTAAGGTGACCATCAGAATGTATAGTTGGCGGACTGTCATATATTTTGTCTCGCTATATAGTAGGCTTGTGGGGTATTGGTAAGACTTTTTGTAAGCAACTTTTAGAACAAGGCGTTGTGCGCTTTCCAATTTGATCATGAGAGTCTTATTGGCAGAACCCCAGCAGATGATGCAGTAATTAAGTATGGATTCACATAGTGCTGTGTATACAATTCTTAGGGTACTAGGGTCTGCGACAGAGCCAATCGTTTTAAACAAGTGTGCCATTTTACGAAGTCTTGTGCATAAGTTTTTTATGTGGCTGTCCCATTTTAGTCTATGGTCTATCGTAACCCCCAGGTATTTTAATGTCTCAACACGTTCTAGTTCCGGGCACATACACATCTGAGTTCCATTTGAAATCACATTACATGTATGCAGCTGAATACTCAGAGGAGTCGGAAGGGCTTGCTGTCTTATTCCAAAAGTTAGGTATTTTGTTTTTGCAGCATTTAGAGTCAGTAGATTTTTTTGGAGCCAATTAGCTACTTCTTTGAGACCATGTTGTGCGTGCACCGTAACTTCAGGCCAGTCTTGGACTTACACGCCGCACAATGCTGCGGTATGCGCCGCAACGCAGCGTCACGACGCAGCACTTAGCGTCCCTGTGGAGAGGTGGTCAGTTGATTTTGCCGCAGCTACCAAGGTAGCGTGAACGTAACGTGAGCATGATTTTTTTTTTCTGTAATTTGTGCTTTGCTTGAAGAGGAGGAAGAAGAAGAATTGTTACTGCTTCTGAATAGACAAAGAAAATCTCCGAGGAACATGTTTTTACAACGGAGGAGTGAAGGTTGTTATGAAACCTTAATAAAAAGGCATTTAATTGGTTGTGAAGAAAACGTCATGGGTTACTTTCGGGTTTCAAGGGAGATCTATAACAAGATTTTAATGGTCATAAAATATGACATTAGTGACAGACAACCTTTCCATATTGACCCGTGACGCACACCGCACACCGCAGCGTTGAACCGAGAATGACGCCGCGCTGTGCGGGAGTACACCTCCCCACTGGGGTGCTCAAGCTTTGGTCTGGTGATCATGACGCACAATGCTGCGGTATGCGCCGCAACGCAGCGTCACGACGCAGCATTTAGCATCCCTGCGGAGAGATGGTCAGTTGATTTTGCCGTAGCAATTAAATTGTCTTCCAAAATTCCAAATTGCCCTGTGACGCACACCGCACACCACAGCGTTGAACTGAGAATGATGCCGCGCTGTGCGGGAGTACACCAAGCAAGCGCGGTGAAGTGGGGACACTTCACCGCGCTTGCCCCTCGCCGCTGACGCATACTGCGACAGAACAAGAGAACATACTCGACGTTTTTCATATGATTGAGTGTCCGGCAACGTAAGTATTTTGTTGAATAGGTACTACTCAACAATTGTACCTACTGAATTTTTAAGTGGACTTGTAAAATGAGATGCATGATATATATTTATATTATATGAAGTTTTGATTAACTAATGTAATTGGTCTGTACGCCCGTTTTAGTTAATAAATAAATAAAAAAAAAAAAAACGCATACCGCATACCGCAGCGTTGTGCGTCATGATCACCAGACCAAAGCTTTAGTGGCCGTACCGGCCGTGCGGCGTTCGACGTGAAAGGACGTGCGAAGTGAGAATGGCTAGACATCTTTGTATAGCTTTGCACGTATCCGGTGTCATTTCTGACAAAAGGGGTTCCGATATTAACGAGCTATGTTTTAGGTCATGATCTCATGACAGGCCTTCCCCGTGCCCAAAAATCTTAGTGTGACAGCTAATCGTTGTTAACACTTATACTTTTGTATGTATACTTATACGTGTTGGTAAGTATATGTGTTAGATTTCGCAAAAAGCTGCTATAGGTACCTACTGAGTCTTTGATAAAATTTTCAAGAAATTCATTTACACATTTTCATTTCGGACAAATTATAAACAGATTGATATTATTATTGGAATCTTTTTTTTCGAGAGCGATTCCAAATTTCTGATACATTGAAAGCGTAGGTGCACAACTTCACTGGTCGACATCAGAACGCCCAATCTATCGAGCCCTGCTCATCGGCCCGATGACTCGTGTCGTCTGATCGCTGTTGTACAACCATACATTATCGTAGACATATCACATATCGTAGCTCTATAGGTATTACAGCACTAGATACCCAAATAGAATAGTGTTCCCTCAATGTAATAATGAACTTTACCGTAGAAACTGTCATACTATATAGCCGTTCGAATTTAAAATAAGGTTCCAGAATATCTTAAATCACTTTCATACGAAAAATTTAAATGCGGATTATACAGATGGCTAACTGATCACAGTTTTTATGATGTCAAACATTACCTTGAATTTAATGCAAACAGGTATAGTCCCATATAATCTCTGAAATGTAAACGTGAAATACTTTTCACATACATTATCACATTAATGCACATATCACATAGATTGATTTTTTCGTTTTTATTGTATAGGCTTATTTGTCTAAAACTAAAAACTTTTAATTATTTGTTCTTTAGATTGTAACTCTCATTGTAAAATTCCTTAGATATAACAAGAACAAAATTAAAAACTTTGATTAACTCCTGACTACCTCAGATTTGTTATCTGTACAACATTCTACTAGTCAAGCCCTTTCATTTGATACCCATATTAAGGCGCTATTAAAAAAATAATGTAATTCGTAATTTTGTGATGGCGGCCATCTTGGATTTGAAATTTGTCATAGTGCAAAGTATTCTACTAGTTAAGCCCTTTCGTTTGATACCCATATTGAGGCAGTAGTGAAAAAATTATGTAATTCGCCATTTTGTGGTGGCGGCCATCTTGGATTTGAAATTTGATAGAGTGTATAGTATTCTACTAGTCAAGCCCTTTCATGTAATACCCATATTGAGGTAGGTTGTGAAGAAATATTTTGTCCGCCATTTTGTGGAGGCGGCCATCTTGAATCGATATTAACTAAACATAGCTAAGAACATCCGCACGGATACTTACCTTCAAATAAAAAAAAACGCATCGACATCGGCCCATCCGTTTGAGCTCTACGGTGCTACAGACAGACACACACACACACACACAGACAGCTGTCTGTCTGTGTCCGTTTGAGCTCTACGGTGCCGTAGACGGTGCCGTGCTACGGTCCGTTTGAGCTCTACGGTGCCACAGACAGACACACACACACACAGACAGCTGTCTGTCTGTTTCTATCAAATGAAAGGGCAAAGTGTGTCTGCTGTGTGGTTGGTCGGGGGTTAAAAACTGAAATGTTCTTAATTTTTTAATTTCGCATGCCTTTTAGGCCGAAATTGTGCAGCACCACACCCCAACTTCTTCGACCACACCATATTATAAGATCCTATTAAATTTGTAACCACAATTTTTGGCGAATAAAATTATTTAGACTTTGACTTTTCTAGGGTCTAGGTGGGTTTTCTTGTCGGTGCGTCGGTAGTGTTATTGACATGTACTGTATCCGAATTAATTTGCAAGTTTGCAACTCCCAGAGCGAAACATTGTGAACTTTTTTCGAAACGTCAGTGTGAATAGGCTGTCAGTTGTTCATCTATCACACCGACGTTTTTCTATCATGGCGGCCGCCGTCGGTAGGATTTGTGGGGCACGTCTATTCAAAAATTTTGGGACAGTAGGACCCCAGGTATAAAAAATAATCGTACAATGATACTTAAATTATCTCCAATGCGATTACAAGTCATTCAAGTGCTCACTGTGTTATTGCGGCTAAAAATAGTGAAGTTGAAAAACGTCAAGGGATAGTGGTGCATTACGCAGATTTTACAGTTCCTGGGAGGTTTTAGTCCCTGTTTACGTAATTACTTGGTTGACTGGGACCAAGGGCTAATGGATCGTGACTCAATGTGATTGATATAATTTATGGGCGAGTGATAACCTATTCTGCATTATGTAACAATTACATAGAAATTCTTATAGTGCCCATGTATTCCAGGTCTGTCAGCTGTCTACCAACACCCAAGGATGGACTAAAAGTAGAAAAGTGGTAAGTTCAACAAGATTTAATTCAATCACAGTGGCAGAATTACTTTAAAAAAAACTGCAATCCTTGACATTCTAAAGATTAGAAGGACATTAGATTCATATACAATTATACTATTACCTACACCTCCCTCTAAAATGTACTTACTATTCTACCCTTCTATTAATGTTTTATATTTTAGTTTCTGTTGCTATACATGAATGATTCAATTGCTATACATGATTGTTGTTAAAGTGGCAGGAATAAAATAAAATCTAATCAATTTTGTGTTCCTTCTGCGATGATCCTATAATTACTGATACAATATTGTTAACATAATATACAGTCCCTATGAATCCTGAATGATTTAAAATCATAGTGAGTCCTGAGATTGCTGTTGATATTATATTTATATGGCCAGTGTGCTGTTGAGCTGAACGAGGCTCAACAATCACACGCAAATTGTATACAAACTAAAAAAAACAATTATAATGTCACTTAAGTCTCATATTTATAGTTGTCAATTTATCAAAGCGAATATTCAAGTTATATATATAATATTAGTATATTATTTTTGTGTTAGTGCATTTGAACAGGGAGTGATTTAGATATTTGTTGTTGATTCCAGCTGCTGTCCACACTGGGAGTGGTGGGCGGTGGAGTGGGAGCGCTCCTGTTTGCCCTGGAGCAGTCGGTGCAGGCCTCCGGCAGCGAAGCCCACCCCGCGGCACAGCCCTGGACCCACAATGGATTGTTCTCATCCTTGGACCACGCCAGGTATGTAGAGCTTACATGATAGAGAAGATCACAGGACTAGTTATAGACTCCTGTTGTTATTAGCTAAATAAATATTAAAACATCTTAGTTTAATTGTAGATACATTTCATAATTTTTACACAGACATACAGCAATTGTTACTTTGCTTATCTTTGTCCAGAGAATCCAGAAAACAACTTTGATATTTCTCGTATTCTCTAGAAAATGTTCAAAACTTATAGCAAGGATAAGTTAGGGTTTACCTTACTTTGGGTATTTTTTTGTTTTATTAAAATTGGCCTCCACGGAGTCCAGGGCATGTGACATTTATTATTTGTTTGGATTTTTTTTACATTTGTCTTGGATTAGGAGAAGAAAAGGAAAATAGTTGGGAGAAGGGAACATATCTAAAAATAAAATGATATAAAAATGTATAACTTAATTAGGTAGAGATAGTTTTGCTGAGAAAATATTATAATGACCAAAGTCTTAAATTTTTTTGTAAATAATGTTAACACCAATAAAGAAACAAAGTTATCCAAACTAATTATATTTTTAAAATAGGGAATACAATATCATAGACAACTGTAAATAGATTTTTATTTCTTTCTACAGAGTAGCATCTGATATGGGCAGTTGTTAGTTTGCAATTTTCACTGACTAACTGACTGGGCAAACGTTTTGTCATAAGAATCAGGATTAAGAAATGGAAGGTCCTCACCTTCCATGTTTGTACATGAAAGGATGATTTGAAATGTATATTAGTGATACTTCAACTACTCATTAATTATGTGACAACCGGCCCTTGTAACATACGGGGACACTAGTTTTATGTATTAAAGCAGATCACACCAGTCGTCACCTTTTCTCTAATATTGAATGGTGTGTTGTATGCGGGTGTGCACTCATGACAGGGGTATTGTCAGAGCCAGCAACCTGCTGCATAGTTCTCTGGATGTTCAGTTGTGATGCTAAGTTGTACATTCCATGTGGCAGCGTGCGGCGCGGGTACGAAGTGTACAAGCAGGTGTGCAAGGCGTGCCACTCGCTGCAGTACATCGCCTTCCGAAACCTCGTCGACGTCACTCACACCGAGGAGGAGGCCAAGGCCGAGGCTGCTGAGGTCAGTCACACACATGCTATCAATCTCATTACAGATACACCCTGTTTCCTGTACCACTTGTTCATGTTATTACATAGTTTTGAATTAATAAGCTGGTTTGTCACCTGTATTTGAGAGTTAAATCTGGTGTCATCAATCATATCACACGACAAGAAGCAATTTGTTTGGTGTATTGTGGAACACTGTTCATTTTACAACATTGTTTAAAATATAGTTTACAATCTCCATTTTACCACTGGAAAATTTGTTGGTGGCACAAACCTCCCATCCATGGAGTTGGACAGACTTGTGTGCATGTTTGCAGTTGCAAATAGTCCTCTGTAGAATAAAAATAAAGACCTGCTCAAACAAAAATAAAAGACAGCTGTGACTAGAATTGTATATGGTGAGTGAGGGTACAGAGTAACCTGTTCCAGTAACATGGTTCAAATCCCTGGGGGCCACACGGTTTTGCTCACAGTCATATTTGCTTTCCCTATAAGTTGGAGTATTAGACACAAAAAGATGTTTTCAAATTATTAATTTAATTTTATGATGGTGATTTGGTTATCAACAATAGTCATTAAATTGATGCATTTAAACAAACTGTAGCTTATACGTATCAGTCTAAATAAAATGACCTCCAGGTCAAGCCAAATGAATGTGGTGTTAGGAATTGCTATAATATTGTAAAATATGGCAGGATCAAACCCAAATATTGTGGAATTGAATTGAAAGAAAGTATGGCGAGTGCTCTCTGCTCAGTTGTCAGATAATTTAGGCTGACAACAATAAATATTGGTGTACAATTCACACACAAGACCATCTGACCCCAAACTAAGCAAAGCTTGTACAATAGCTGATACAATACTTATATAGTTTTACTTATAAATAATAACATAGTCCAGTTATCTGGGACAGGCAGCTTGTCCTGTGCAACGTTAGTACGTGAGTAACGGGCGACTCTCGCCGCAGGTGATGGTGAAGGACGGCCCCGACGATGAGGGCAACTTCTTCGAGCGGCCCGGCAAGCTCTCCGACTACTTCCCCTCGCCCTACCCCAACGAGAACGCGGCCAGGGCGGCCAACAACGGTACCTGACACCCTAGCACACTCCTACACACTAACACATTCACATATTACTGACAAACTAAATTAGTACACCAAAGTTAAATACAATACAAAAAACACGTTATTGGCACTACAAACAAAGTTGACAATAAGTAACATGTAGTAGTAGTTAGTAGTAGTAGTGGCGCTCCGCTCCGGCTTCGTGGGCGGATTTTTACCGCAACTCGACGTCTCAGTGCGCCTGCTTTGCGTGTGGGAAGAATAAGTAACATATAAATTAAAGATTTTAAAACATGTTAGTATTCAAATAAAAAAATTGGCAGTCATAGGAACTGCCGATAGAAGTGAAAACTTATAACTCAGAATTTAATAGCTTACTTTGGAAACTACGCGGGTGAAGCCAATGGCCATGCTCCTGATTCTACCCAAATATTTCTTATCATTCTCGCCCGTGACGCTAGAAATCAATTCACAGCAGACGAAAAATCGGCCTGCGGCGCGTTAAACATTGTTAAATCATAACTAATGTGTGACTGTCCATTTAAACTACTTTAAAATCATTCTTTTAAGATAAACAATGAAACTAAGTGAAAGTATTCTGAAAAAAGTATATGCTATTCTTCAAAGTTATCCATAAGCTTTAAACTTACTTTAAAAAGTCGAAGTACACTTGGAAGCATTTTATACACTTAACATACTCACCATATTCAATTACTACTGGTGCATATCTTTCGGATACACTGTAATGAAATTAGTGTTCCGGACACACATCTTGTTACAGTGTAAGTAGCTTATTATCCTTAGAATATGAATGGCCGAAGCATTAGTCAGCCAATTCATTAAATGTTGTAATGTAACAAATCTTACAACTGAATTGAGGAAGCTGGTTAAACGGTGCTGTTTAGTAAAGAAGCTAGGCTGTTGATTAAATGACAATTTTTTTGTTTTATGTTATTTACAAATTTCACGTTGAAAATGTGATTAAACTGTTTATATTTAATCTATAACCTTGACAATACAAAAATGATGTTGTTTCTAACTAGCGGTAGCTAATTTCACTAATTTTTTAATTTTGCATTTCTGTTTGTTGCTAACAGAAGTTATGTTTTAGCTTGTTTGCTGCGACGTATATTATTCAGAGTGTATAGTTGATGATGTGTTTGAATGTGTGTGCAGGCGCGTACCCCCCGGACCTGTCGCTGATCTGCTCGGGGCGCAAGGGCGGCGAGGACTACCTGTTCTCCCTGCTGACGGGCTACATGGACCCTCCTGCCGGCGTGGTGCTGCGCGAGGGACAGAACTACAACCCCTACTTCCCGGGCGGCGCCATCTCCATGGCGCAAGTGCTCTTCGACGAGGTGACGACACACGACACCCCTCTCCCCTGCTACAACCCTGGCTCTTTTACTACTTCCTCGGATTCCACGACGTGGGATACACACATTTAGTGAAAGTTATCAATTACATTTGATGTGTGCATTTCATCTGTACAACTTGATATTGATCACAATAGTCTGATTGATGAATCCGCGGATAAACCAACACTGAGACGATCTTCTTAGCATTCCATGGATTCACCGTGCGGGTGCCGGGTCCATCGTGTGGCAGAGAGAGAAAAACTCGAGTAGTTCCCGAGACTTGTGACTCGGGCGTAGGTTTAAGGGGCCCTTTCTGACGTACATCAACACTCACCTTCACCACTCGTTTTTCTCTCCCTGCCCAGCCAAATCTGATATGAGCCTACTAGTGCAGCTTTAGATACACGTTCTAGTATAGAACTTACAGCACTTCTGGATAAGCCAAGGTCTTTCAGTAGGTTATAGAGAGATTTTGCTGGTATACCTCTCGCTCCCACTTCTACAGCGTATAAACTAACTACATAGCCGTTTTTGTTAATTCGTTTAGGAGGTCGTAATACTTATTTTGTTTCATCGCGTGGTCTTTAGGTATATTAGTTTCCCACGGTACGGTAAGTTCTACAAGGACTATGCGTTTCGTAGCTCTAGAAAAAGGAAAATGTCCGGTCTGGATGACGAAACACCCACATCCTCTGGGATTTTGTAGTGCTTTTCATACGTGTCCATTAAAATAGTCCAATCAGGTGCTGTACCCAGGATTGAGTAAGGCTTGTTCCTGGAGTTTGAAGTTGAGCCTTCTTTACAAAGTTAATTTGTCTGTTGTTTGTCGTCAATCCCTTTTGGGCTCTAGCTACCGAAAGGCTCATGGCTTCACGTATGATTTCAAGTACTCTGTCATGACGCCGTGAGTAATGACCCCATTAAGGAGCACCTTGCATCCCACCAATATGTGCCTTGCTGTACATATCGCCTCTCCACAAGTATAGCAACATTTTTCAGAGGCTTTTCCCCACCTTACCAAGTTACTCTGGTCAGGAGGGTCATTTGGAATGCATTTAGATAAAATTTTAATAAGGCAGGGGACCAGTCATAGATCAAGGTGCGCCATTTTAGAGCTAATGGGATACAGAACTCACCTATGGTTAACCACTCACTTTGCATTTCTAAATTCATAGCGTGCACTTTGTAACCGTCATTTTCGTCTTGTTGTAGAAAGGTTTTTACCATGTCTCGGTCTTCCCTTTTTTCTCGCACCCAACCCAGCAGTATTTACTTGTGCACCTGCCATAAATTGTTTATGGAATTGAAGTCTAGATTCCAGGTCTGAAGCAGTTTTGTCTTTTGGGAGAGATGTAATTAATTGTCTTGCGACTTTCCCAAAACATGCGTTTTGTAACTCTTAGGTGTTTGTAAAGTTCAGACGGTTTCTTTAGTTTCAGCCCAAAACTATTGTGATCCCTAAAAAGTAGAGGGATCAGCCGGATGTGCCAATCCGAACCATGACTTCAATATCTTTATGACATTGGCATCTAGCTTTGCCAGGAGAGTTTTACCGATGTCATATACTAGGAAAGGCCAAGTGAGACGTGATGTGAGGTAGTTGTCATATATCCATGCTTTTTGATATTGCTGATAGGCTGCTGGTCTACCTTATTGAGGTTGTTCATGAAATTTTCAACAACCACCTCTAATGATGGTGTACGTCCTTTGTGATCTATCTTTCTACCAAGAAATTTGAAAGGCACTGCCTCTGCAATTGTGGCAACTCCTTGGCCGCTTATGGAGAGTCCCGGATCGTAAGACGTATATTTGGTATTTCTTCTACCCAGACAAAGACAATGACATTTAGATGGTTTTGTCCTCATTCCCTCCGTCCATGTACAGAACTCATCGACTTCGTTCAACAATTCTTGACACTGTTTGGGATTACGTGTAAGTATTGCAAGGTCGTCCGCAAAGGCCAAGATTGACTCAGTGTACTTATTGTTGATTTTAAACCGGTAGCCCCATTTCTTTTCACGGGATATTAATTTGTCTACTAATGGTGTTTCGGTAGATATTCCGAAATCTCGTTGAAAAAAGAAGAGGTTAGACTACACTCTACATTTTTTTAGTATAATGGCAAGACGAGCAGGACGTGTGCCTGATGGTAAGGATCATACCTGCCACATGCACAGTGACACATAGCTATTGGAACATGAAGACTAAATCATTACCTAGAACTGCACTGCGCTCATCACTAAGATGTTATATCTCTAAGCCCTGTAATTTCTCTGGAAACTTTACCCTTCAAGCTGGAACACAGTAGGTAATGTTTGCATATTTCTGCTTGGCAGTAGAATAACTGGCAAAGGTACTTACTTCCCCTTCTGGCGAGAGTCCTACCACTACAAAGGTAGCTGAGCTAAGGATGGTGTTGCTTGTGTGAGCATGAGGTGATGAAACTTGGATGTTTTAACATCAAGATCATTGATCTGTTCCAGGCGAGTGTGCTCTATTGTCTGTTGTAGTATTACCTATCCAGCAGAACGAGACGGCAATCGAATCAATATAAACATTTCTAAAATTAAATTAACCAGCCACACATATGGTTCCCTCTTCTCTCATTGACTTCATATTAAAATTGTCCGTGGGCCGGTGTGACCTACGTGACCAACCTGTGGGCAACCTTCAAACGCTGCCACTATTTGGCGTTTACACATTTATTTAAGCTCTAGTATCCGTCCACAACGTGGTTGAGCAACGGACACCCAAACTTTTGCATCCTACTAATATTATAAATGGGAGGTTTCCATGAAAAGATGTTTGTTGCTCAATGACGTCAGAATGTCTGATTGGATCGGAATGAAATTTGAAACACGGAATACAGTTTGGAATGGCACATAAGCTTTTTACCACGAAACAAAAACGGAAATGGGAACAATGGGGCGTCTCTAGTGTATGGAAGGATGTGTGTTAGCGACAAATGATTACCTTCTGAGTTGTTCTCCCCGTTATAAATCTCCCGCTCCCGGTCAGGCGGCGGAGTACTCGGACGGCACGGCGCCCACGGCGTCGCAGCTGGCCAAGGACGTGGCCACGTTCCTGCGCTGGTGCTCGGAGCCCGAGCTGGACCAGCGCCGCATCATGACGCTGAAGTGCATCGGCATGTTCTCCATGCTGGCCGCCGTGGTGTACTACGTCAAGCGGCACAAGTGGTCCACGCTCAAGTCCCGCAAGCTAGCCTACAAGCCCGTCGCTAGGAAATAACCGCCGCTAACTAACCTTCTCTAGCGTTTTAGACAATTTTTTTCGATAGGCACAGTAACATGTTTTGTTAATAATTAAATTATAATTTATTTTATATCGTCGCGTTTATAATTATTTTTTCCATCCTGAAGATCGTGTTACCGTTGATGTATTTTTATCATACGTATAGTAAATAGCATTTGGTGGCCGCGCACGTCGCGGCGGAGAGTGCGGGCTGTGCCGGGACGATACTGTGAATCAGTGTACAGTTGAATAAATGAGTTATTGAAAATCGAAACGCGTTGGTCTTTCATTGCTTTATATTGACGTAATTGTTAGATATTAGTTTACATATACACTAGGATCCCTGTCTACTAAAATGAGATATTAAGTTCGATTAGTACCTTGCCTAATTTTAAGAAGTGATTTGAGTAGTCAGTATTCCAATGTATCTAGTTTCATTTGGTATGAAGTACTCGTAAATGTGTTATTCGCGGTTCTGCCTCTGACTGCTCGAGCATGGCTGGGTCTGTTCACTCATTTATGGTTTTGGAAAATAATAAGATTTCGTACTGAAATTGAGAGTATTTAACTCTACATTTCAGTACGAAATCTTATGCAATGGAAGCATTCAGTAATCAGTTTATCATTCGAGCTGTAATCACTTAAACAACTTTGTTTGTGTGCACACTTTTATTAGGTGTATTTTTAGTTGGGTACTAAGCTATCTTCTATTCTATATATTTTCTACCTATCGAACCTTGAGCTAGCAGCGCAGAAGGCAAGCCCTATAACAATACAAACTCCCTCTTATATAAATTAGAGCTAGGGCTCCTTAGACGGTACGACCTCGGCTTGGGCTGCCGCCGTTAATAGTGACCCTGCCGTTCCAGAAGGATCCAGAGGAAAATCTGACACCTGCCGACTAGTAGCCGGTGTGTAGGGCAAGTAAGGCAAAATAATATTTTTTGTGATGTGACGACTACTAACTTCTCATTTCTAGATTGTGTTGCAAAGAATGTATCTGATGTATGGCTGAACTATCATTAGGGCATACCTATCTGGTGTCATCCTACTGAGTGGGTATCTATAGTTCTGGTGGTTCTGACCTATTATTGTTAGGGAGGTCGACAGGTAAGTTTTATGTAGAATGTTAAGGTCTATGGCTTTCTCATATTTCTTTTTCGATACAAAGATTTATCAATGTATGTAGGTAGGTACCCCATACCAAAATAATGAGGGTACAACTCGAACGGAGAATTTCCACATGGGCAACATCCTACCCAAGTGGTTATGGAAGATTCTGCTCCCGCCATTGGAAGTGTGCTAAACGGAATCCTGAAAAATCGCATTTCTGTCTGATTTTAGTGAAAGTTTGTTTAATCTACGACTAATATTGAGTAATCATTGATCGGTGGTGGTAAGGTTTGTGTATTTTGTGTTTGTGACCCAGTTTTTTACGTTTATATCCAGAGATGGATAATGAACCGCCCGACCCCGGTATCCCGCCCGATATACCACTGGTGAGCTTAATTTCAGCGACTAAAAGACGCCTAGACAATGAAGTCGTTAACCCTAACCTCCCAAGAAACCAATCACCCCACAGCAAAACTCGTCAGCCGCTGTCGAGACGATTTATATCGACCCCGCTACGGTTATTGGCGGATTCCAATACTCGAGTGCTGACAAAGGACCGTTTGTGGTCCACGTCTCCCGAATTGATCCAGAAACTTCGATTAATATGATGATTAAGCCAATTAAATTCGGACAATTCCTAAATCAAAACGAGGTTAAGAATATAAGTCCAGGTGGAATTAAACAAATAGGACGCAACAAAATCTCTGTGCAACTCACTTCTGCTAATGCAGCAAATGACTTTGTCGCCCATCCCATCCTAAACACACACAAATATGTTGCTATGATCCCAGTTTACAATATTACACGCATGGGAATAATTCGTCATGTTCCAACAGATCTCTCCATGACTGAATTTGTAGAATCGCTTGATCTCCCTCCTGGGTGTGGTAAGGTTCTTAAGGCACGCCGAATCAATAGAAAGAATAGTACTGAAGGTGTTATAACATGGGTCCCAACACAAACTGTGGTGGTGACATTCCAGGGACAAATATTACCATCGCGTGTTATTTCATATTACACCTCGCTTCCAGTAGAACTATATCACTACCCAACCATACAGTGCTATTCTTGCTGTAGATTCGGACATACAAAACTACAGTGTAGGTCTAAGAGCAGGTGTTATCGCTGCTCAAATGAGCATATGGGAGATAACTGCGAAATTAATGAGAATGAAGCCACCTGTCTCCACTGTTCTGGTCGACATTTTGCTACCAGCAAACTGTGTCCGGAATTTGAGAGACAGAAGTCTATCAAGGTTGTGATGGCTCAGGAAACTGTCTCATATATGGAAGCCGCAAACCAATTCCCTAAAGTTACAAGATCGTACGCTGAAGTTGCTCAACTCCCACACTCCCTCCCTCCCCACATATCCCAACAACCTCTAAATAATACACAAAATAAGCGCTCATATGTTAGGAATATATACTCTAGTCCTAGACCGAGAGCCCCACTAGGAAAACATATAATAAAACTGTCCACCACCAAATAGTCTCTAATCCAGCCTCCACACTGCCGAATGGCTCTGCTCTACATGGTAACAACCCTTTACTCTCCTCACCTCATGATAACATGCTTGAAAATCTCCTATCACTGCTAATCAACATTTTCATAAACAACCCCAACCTATACCGCCCAACGTTGCCTCTCAACTGTCGCACCTAGTTTCTCTTAACCAACAATATGGCCAGCTCTCCTCTGAAAATACTACAATGGAATGCTCAGAGCATGCGTCGTAAGAAACATGAACTGACCATTCTTATTTCAGAAATCCACCCAACAGTCATTGCCATCTCGGAGTCATGGTTGTGGCCTGGTGCCTGCTTCCGGGTGCCAGGGTACTCCTGCCTTCGCGATGACAGGTCTGATGGATATGCAGGATCTGCTTTACTTATAAAGAGTCCTGTTCCTTTCTCCCATATTCCTTTCCTCCCACTCCTATGGTATCAACATTGTTGGTATCAGATCCTTAGATACCTCCTTTGTGTCCATATACATCCCTCATCCTACTCTCTCACTTATCACTGAATTCCAAAACCTACTATCAACCGTCCCCTCCCTATGCTGGTGATGGAGATTTTAATGCACATCATGTCATGTGGGGTTCGAATCGCTCAGACCAAGCAGGTAGATCACTTGTTGATGTATTCCAAGAACTTGACTTATGCGTTATCAACAACGGTGCGCCCACCCACAGAGTCAGACCTGCTCAGGACCCAAGGAGTGCATTGGATATTACACTGGGATCGCCTGCGATAGCCCCATCACTCTCCTGGGAAACACTTCCCTGCACTCATGGGAGCGACCACTTCCTATAATTATCACAAAACTAGATAGAGCCACCCCAGAATGTAACCCCTCCCTCCCTTAAATACAAACTTTCCTCTGCAGATTGGCCAGCCTATTCATCACTAGTAGATAGTAAACTCAGCACCCTAACTCTACCCATAGATACCGATCCCCTACTCTCATACAGTATTCTCATAGATACCCTATTCACATCAGCAGAACAACATATCCCTATAAAGAAACCTGCTAAAGGATTTAAGATTTCCACTCCCTGGTGGGACTCTGAATGCACAGCAGCGGTTCAGGAACGCAAGAAAGCTGAAAAGAGGTATAATTCTAACATGACTAGAGAAAACTTCTTAATTTACAAAGAAGTTGCAGCTAAATTCCGCAGAATGGTGTCAAAAAAGAAAAAAACAGGTTGGGCTAATTTCTGTGAGAGCTTATCTCCAAAAACACCGGCTTCACTGGTTTGGAAACAAATTAAGAGATTTAGGTGCTCGGTACAGAATGATAACCCTGCTGGAAGTGACCCCGCAACATGGCTAGAGGATTTTTCTGACAGCATCGCCCCACCATCAGTCCCAACCATAGAGTCCTATCCCTCGCCTCCATGCCCACTTCCTACTACATGTACACTAGACTCCCCTTTCTCCTTTTATGAACTTTGCATAGTACTTGACGGACTGACAGACACTGCCCCAGGCATTGACGGAATCCCATACTCATTCATAATCAAATCCCCAGATATCCTTAAAAAAAATCTATTAAATATAATCAACAAATTTTTTGACTTAGGTATCGTTCCAAAACAATGGAAGACTCAGGTTATTATACCCATACAAAAACCTGGTAAAGACCCTTCAATTCCTCAGAGCTATCGGCCAATAGCACTATCGTCTGTTTTAAGGAAAATAACAGAGCACTTGGTAAAAATAGACTGGAGTGGTTTGTGGAAAATCGGAATATTTTGGCTAAAACTCAATATGGCTTCAGAAAAGGAGTAAGCTCGCTAGATAGTTTAAGCATCCTTACGACAGACATCCAGGCTGCACATAAAGAGAAAAAGTACCTTGTGGGTGTCTTTCTAGACATTTCTTCGGCCTATGACTGCGTCCTGCTTACTGTGCTCAGGAGTAAATTAACTCAGCTGAGCATACCAGACAAGCTTGTACGCCTCATATGCAATATGCTTATGGAACGAACAGTTCAGATTAAAGTTGGAAACAACCTACTACCACCTAAAACTGTCTGGAGAGGCCTCCCACAGGGTGCAGTTTGGAGCCCAATCCTTTACAGCCTGTACACCTACGACCTTGACAGATGTGTGGATTCATTCTGCAGTGTACTACAGTATGCGGATGATCTAGCACTCTATTCCTGCGACCAATCCTGTGAGGAAATATCTAGTAAGTTGAATGCTGCCTTGGGTTACTTGACTGATTATCTAGGTGAACAGGGCATGACACTGTCAGCTTCAAAAAGCTCCGTGGTTGTATTTACAAAAAAAGAAACATACCACAAATCAGTTTATGCATCGCTCAGGAGGTAATTGCACAGAGAGGTCACACTAAGTTCTTGGGAATGGAACTGGACTCGAGGCTAACAGGCATACAACATGTAGAATATATCGTGGGAAAATGTGAAAGAAATATTAACATCCTTAGATCTCTTTCTGGCGCTTGGTGGGGTTCACATCCATATTGCCAAAAATTACTGTATAACGCCATTATCAGAAGCTTTATAGACTATGGTGCGTTTCTGTTCCATGGAAACAAATCTGGTCAAAAAGACTTTCCAAAATTCAATCCAAGTGCTTGCGGATAATCATAGGAGCAATGAAGTCCTCCCCATAAATGCTATGCAAGTGGAATGTGGGAGCCTCCTTGGTTCTTCGCGCACAATACCTTTCAGACCGTTTTCTCTATAAATTAATTCAAAATTCAAACCACCCGCTCCTCCCACAACTTAATCACCTTTCCCAACTCTATGGTTCCCAATACTCAAAAGATATTCCCTGTTTGGCTTATAGCTACATAAAATTTACTCGTATTCCTTTCCCCATTGTCCAATTCCCAATGAACCCTCTGTTCATGACACCATATGAAGCCTCACATACCAACCTAACATCCTTCTTCATTTGGAATCAACAAGGATGACACCAGTGCTAGAGAAATGTTCACGGAGCAAATTAATTCCAAATACAGCGGTTGGTACTATATTTTCACAGATGCCTCCAAATTATCTTTCAATAGCCTTGTAGGATCAGCAGTCTGGATTCCATTCACAAGAATTTGTCTTAGTTTCAAATCACCCCCTCTCACATCCATCTTCACAGGAGAAGCCCTTGCTCTCCTGGAAGCTATAAAATTCACTAAATCTCATAATCTAAATAACTCCATTATTTTCACAGATTCAAAAAGCTGTCTCCAATCCATCCTATCCAATCCTTTCGCTCTGCTGCTCGCTATCCCCTTATCCTCCAAATTAAACACCTACTGTACGATTGTCATAGTACAGGAGTTAATGTGGTACTCGCTTGGATCCCTAGCCATACTGGAATCCCAGGCAACGAGACTGTCGATGCCTGTGCCAAGGCTGCGAGCCACTCTGGTTGTCTTGACAATTATAAAATCTATGCACATGACTTCTGTCTACTCCCAAAATTCCACCTTGACTCATCCTGGTCCAGACACTGGAAAACTACGCAAAAACCACAGGCAAATTATATGCTGACATACAACCAGATATACCACCAAAACCCTGGTTCTTTAAGTTCCGTAATGCCAGCAAAACAACTACCTCTGTAATTTGCCGATTGCGCCTTGGTCACGCCTGTACCCCTGTCTTTTGGCAAAACTTCGGATCAGGGATAATTCGATTTGTGAATGTGGATTTGATGAAGGAGATGTGGACCACATATTCTTTGAATGCCCCAAATTAAACTACTCCTCTATGATATCCTCCTCCTAATATCCCTCGTCCTACCTATATGAAATGCCTACTATCCCTTACCTTTACCCTCTAATCAACCTCATTCTCTGTAAATTTGTAAATATAAATAAAATTAAATTATAAAAGGCGTGGCTCACCAAACTAAACATTAACTACCTATCTGTATATTGTAAATAGTATATATAATATAATACTAACTGGGTGTTGGGTATTACATGTGTGGTGTTTGTCTGTTTTAGATAAAACAAATTATTCAGTTCAAACTAGTAAACCGCGGTGTATAAAGCATACTACCGTTTACGAAACTCCCAAGAAACGGACATTGGCAGAATTACGACAAAGTCGTATAGCCCAGAAAACCAAGAACTGAACTGAACTGAACAAGTGGTTATGATTTAGGATGTGGGTGTCTTTAAGTCGAGAAAGCACCGGTTTTTTTTTGTTGTAGTTAAGCGCTCTCCGTCGTTTAACATCAGGCGTGATTGCGGTCAAGGGGGGCAAACCAATAGTTGATAAAAAGGATATTGTTTATATAATTGGAGGTGTCTGCAAAATAATGCATTACAATAATTAATAAATAATCTGATCTACACTTTGAGGATTTAACCATTAGTTGGTCTGATAATCTATATTTGTCGCAGCCGGATCGTATAATTCGCCGTTTTACATTACGGCTAGCCGTTTTGTAATGCAGCGGTTCGACGATTAGCCGGATTGTCATTGCGATACGTTCTTCAATACGGCGGCCAACGTTTAGCCGCATTGTACTACTGCTTAAATTGTAGGGTGACCATACTTACAAAATAAACAATGTTTTAAATGAAAAGTAATTGTACCTACTCGTACTAATCAGAAAAAGCTGACAGAATATATCTTGCGATATTTCTTACGTTTTTTTTTAACAAATTACCTCTCAGATAAAACTTGAAAGCCACTTGATATTGGTGTGAATTGTGAACCACCAATATTTGTCCAACCAATTGGTGACGGCACACCTAAGAGATATGGTGCACTTAGACAAGGGTCTATCATTGAAGTTTGACTCCGGGTGGGCGCCCGCCAGAAGCTCTGCGGTCACCCCTGAGTTGCTCCCGCATTTTTATAAACACTAGGGGTAGTAGCGACAAGACTAGGTGGAGTCAGGGTGCTTCGAGTCGGATCTGGATCCTATGTAACCTACATGGTCCGATTTAGTCTTAACAAGGTTGACGGTGGAAACTAAATATTTTCCAAGTAACGCCCAGGTGGACAAAAGTGAGCCGTCTCAAGAGGTGGACGGTGGTAATACCTAAACAATAACCACTCCAATAATATTGTGTAGGATTCCCCCGAACACCATAATCCACAGTCACCTTAGCAATTTAACAACACACGTACTGTTTTAAACGCCATAGTTGTTGTTTTGTCAGGCAGCGCCATAAGTGCTATGAATCGGAACTAAAAATTGTCTAAGAGGCGGCTAATCTCTCGCTTTATTACATTACGGCTAGCCGTATTGAATGACGTATGGCGTCGAATACATACCGGCTGTTTTTTATCAGCCGCATTTTTTCTGGCTGATCGTTAAACCGCCGCTTTACAAAACGGCCCTGTTTTTAAAACGGCAAGCCGTAATGTAATACGGCGAATTATTCTATCCGACTGCGACATATAAAAATCAATGCCACTTTTCGTTGTAAGTGAACTCCTAAACGGCTCGACCGATTTGAATGATTTTTTATGTATACGCTTGGGTAGGGCCCTGGAAGGTTTAGATTCACAATTCAGCCCGGCAGATGGCACTGCAGTTGGTATCTTGGTTACTATCCGAGCGAAGCCGGGACGGCCCGCTAGTATACTATAAATACAAGATGATATAATGTACCAAAAAATGTAACGTTCTCTAATAAAATACTAATGCTAATGTAAAGTAATGCTAGTGCTAGTTTAAGCGACCAAGTTGCTACTGTTGCAGCGCCCTTAATGCAGGGTCTACTACTTATTTATTCTATAGTTTTTAGATACAAACAAATGTACGTAAGTGCAATAAAATTTATAAATAGGTAATTATATAGTACCTACTATGAGCTGGCAGATTATTAAATGAACCATGTAGGTAGTCGAAATTACAAAAAAATACTTGACAGCAGTTTGACGTTTCTCAGAAAAACAAACTTGGATCAGGGATCAGCTGATTGTTAAATTGTTCTAAGTGTCCTTGAGTGAAAATGATTTTTTACTTTAAGAATTAAAATGAATGCTATAGTGGGCTTATGCCATTTTTGTGAAACTCACGGACCTCGCCCCATATTTTGCACATTTACGACAGACAACGAGGAGCACACAACTGACCCTGCGAAATCTACAGTTCAGTGCAACGGATGCAGTTCTCTGGGGCCCGAGACGGCTCTGGTGTCGAGAGATGATGACGGCACAATATACTGCAGCAGAGAGTCGGTGCCCAACGCCGAGGTCATGTCGTTGTTGCGGCAGGCGGCCATTCGAAGCATCACTTGTGAAGTAGGTCACAACACACATGTCACGGGGCGACAATCATTTACCTTACTGCGTTAGCGCAATTCATTTAAGTTATCTGCTTTCATGCTAGTCTACTAACATTATAAATGTCCAATTTTGGATGTTTGTTGCTCAATCACATAGTAACATATCTAAAGATCTGGTTGAAATTTGGAATACAGGTAATAAGTCTAGAAAATACATAGGCTACTGCAAAATAACGGGAACCACGCGAGAAAAACTGCGACCTGGTGCGAACTGGTGCTGTGACCTATTACCTCAATTTTTCTTGATTTTATAATAATTATTTTTCTAGGATTAAAGATAATTTATTTATTCAAAACATTTTTATCTTTTATCTTAGGAAGAACTAATAAACAATTACAATTTAAAAATCAAACTGCTAAGCCGATATTAATATACTTTGAGATCAATTTAAACAGTAAATTATTGACCTAGTTTGAAACATAAAACAATTTTAAGTAAAACATAATTTCAATCCTAAAATTGGTTCATAAATAATGTAGAAGTTGATTGTTTAGTTTTATATAGAAAATTCTTTTTAAGTTTGTTATTAAGGAGCAGCCGATGAAAAAGCAAATACCTTGAAAAAATATAGAATACTAGTTTTATTGATCTCGAGTTCATGAACTAACTGTGATAGGTTCCTTGTATACTCCCTGAGACTAAAATGATTATCATGTTATAATATTATGAATTGATGATATGATAATATTAATATTAATGAATAATAATCCAAAGTTGTAAAGGCTGGATTATTTGCAAGCTCCATCTATTAGGGTCTACACATAAAATTGGGGCTAGTCAACTGCAACATTGTATGTAGATCATAAAGAAGGTATCGGTAGTAGCTTTGCTCGGCTCGGGAGCGATATGAAGACATGTTTCGGTGAGTCCCCGGTCCCCGGCAGGTGAGCTGGGCCGCGGACGGCGGCGCGCTGGTGTTCGGCTGGGGCGGCGTGCGCGCGCTCGGCGTGTCGTTCCCGCTGTGCGACGCGCGCGCGCGCGGCCTGCGCCGCTGGTTCGCCGTGCTGGCGCTGGCGCGCGACGCGCCGCGGCTGGCCGGCGCCGCGCCCGCGCTGGCGGCCCGCGCGCGCGCCGCCGCCGCCGCGCTGCAGGCCCGCGCGCGCGCCGCCGAGCGCGCCGAGCGCCGCGCCGGCGAGCCGCGCGCGCGCCGCCTGGCCGCCGGCCGGCACGACGCCGCGCCCGCGCGCTCGCTGCAGGCCCTCACCGGTGCGTACCCGCTGCACGAGGCGGCTGACACACTCAATGTGTCGGTTTCTTCCTTGTTCGTGCGCCGCTACACTCCAGGCCCTCTCCGCGAGGGGCGCGTGTCGGTTTCATCTTCGTATTTTCTCGATCATTGAACGTGGCACACTCGTACGCCTGCTCTCTGTCTACGCAATCAATGCTCAGCGACGCAGGCGAGGTCCTTCAAACCTCAACGTAGACAATATCAGACGATTTACCCCCGGGCCGGTTTATCAATCGATAAACTACAGCAAGTAGGTATAGGACGAATACCGGCGTCTCCGTTAGGGTCTCTGGTCCCGTCGTGTCTTGTCGACGGAGACACTAATTTTGGTTCTTCCCCTACGCGAGCTGTGCACACACAAAAAGCTACGAGATAACCAGATGGCTCCGTGTATGAGAGCTAAGCTCCCGTGTCCGTGGCCCGCTGACCGGCCGCGCGTCCGCAGGCGGTCCGTGGCCCGCTGACCGGCCGCGCGTCCGCAGGCGGTCCGTGGCCCGCTGACCGCCCGCGCGTCCGCAGGCGGTCCGTGGCCCGCTGACCGGCCGCGCGTCCGCAGGCGACGAGGCGGTGTTCTCGGGCTGCACGGCGCCTTCGCGGACATGCTGCGCGCGGCGGGCCGCCAGTTCCGCGAGACACTGCACGCCAGCCGCCACCTGCCCGCGCCCGCCCCGGCCCCCGCGCCCGCCCCCGCCCCGGGCCCGGCGCCTCCTCTGCGCGAGCTGTGCGCGCTCCTGCCCGAGGACGGCTTCAAGACGGTGCTGTACTGCGCGGTCACCGGCGTGCAGGTGAGCCCACTGCGCCCGCTGCTCCGACAGCCGCGGCGCTGCCTCTCGATTCCCGCGTAAGGCAGTACTTACCCACTGCTGTCATACCTCAACCACGGCTGCAGACCGAAGCTAAGAAGTGGCTGTGCCTGTGTCACGGACTATCGTTGATTGTTGTGCGTCAAGACGTCCACAACACAGGGACGCTTCCCCTCTGCTACGATGTGTCACAGTCTCACAGTCCTCACTTCGTGTAACTAATTCTTCGATTCTTGATTCTTTAGGTAAGCTCTAAGGCAGTAATTGAATTTATTAATGGTTACGAAGCTATAATAACACCCAACTCTATTTCCCAATTTTGTTCCCATTACCTACTTTTGGAAGTGAAAACTTTTTTGCACGCCACAGACGGATTTTTCGTGGGCTGTGAATGGAATTCTAGCGTCACGCTCGGGAATGATAAGAAATCTTCGGGTAAACTCGGGACCATGGCCATTGGCCATCTATTAATGCGTCGGCATTTCCCTTCGACGCTGACGCATTTCTAGATGGGCATGCTCATGGCCGCGCCCTCCGGTGTCACCCGCGTAGTTTCCAAAGTAAACTATCGAATTCTGAGCTGTAAGTTTTCACTTCTATCGCCAGTTCCTATGACTGCCAATTTTTTTTTACTATGTTTCCCGATTAACTAATTAGGCAATATTTTTGCATGCCCGCAAAGGGTAGAACTGTTATTTATAGCATCACCATTGTTCGTAAAAAAGTCGCTTCAATACGGCGGCGGGCTCGAGGCGGCTGTAACGGTATCCTTCAAATGATGGTGTCGCGTATGGACTGTCCCATCCAGTACAGGTGGAGGAGAGTGTTGATGGGCGAAAACCTGTACTACCGTGTGGATGAGCATGTCGGTCACCCGAAAACTTTTAATGTTTGTATTGTGTTATTATTTGTTTTGTCAAAATTGTTAGTTATTAAATTTTTAAGCTATTGCATAGCTTTTATCGCGGGTCTGGGGACCGAATTTTAGTGATCGTGCATCTCTTTCTTATGTTCACAAGAAAGAGGGATGGAAGACCGTAACACCGTCCTCCCCACTCGGTCATTCGACTTTGAATCTTTGTATTAGCTTACAGACTAAATGCTCTTAGCAGTGTTGCCAACTTAACGGATTTCCCGTGATATTTTTATGGTAAACAAATGTTACTCTTCAAAATAAAAGCAATTCCGAAAAAGTTCCTATTGCTTATGTTGATAAAAATGCATGCAACATGCAATAGCTTTACCGCGGCAGTCTCCGAGTGCCACACTTCTTTTTTTTTTTGGACATCACTTTAATTTTTTATAATTTTGTATTTTTTTTTTGATTTGGAATGTAATTTCTGAAATAAATGATTGAATTGAATTGAATTGTACATAGTTTTTGCAATAAATGATTCTGATTCTGCTTCCTTGTCGATGCAGTCGGGTTACATTCTTATGTTCGGCGGAGTTACCTGCTCGTTCCCTAATTCCAGGTCCGCATAGCCTCCGCCCGCCGGGAGCCGGCGCCGCTGCAGGCCGCGCTGGCGGCGCTGGGCGCGGGGCGCGCGGGGCGCGCGGGGGGCGCCTGCGCGGTGGAGGACGCCGGGGACGGGCTGCGCTGCGTCTGGCGCGGACCCAAGCCCGACAAATGTAAATACGGGACTCTCAAGGTCTTTGCTAAATTACAGAAAGGCGTGAATTACTTTGAATTCGCGTGTGAACAACAAAACACTAAAGTGAACATCTGTTTGTGTCTCATGGAGAAACGGGAATACATAATATGGTTGAAATAATCTAAATAAATACGCCGCTAACTTCTCCGAGCACCGAGCACGTCTAGCCCCAGTGGAGTGTGGCTGACGTGCGGCGTGCGGAACCAGCACTAAAATCACTAGATAGAAAGGAATCTATCTATATACTTATTCGTATTGATCGTTGGGTCAAGATCACCACACAGCGAAAGTGAGATCGCAAAAGACGTTGCGGTAGACCAATGAAGCGACGCCGCTCCGGGATGACCTCGATAAACATCTCAATGATTGGTATATACCTACTGGCTCAGACAGATACAAGTGGAAGGATGGTGGGCTACGTCCAACTATGCAACATTTCTGGCTCTTAATTAATAATAATATTCGTATTACTAATAGTAGTGTGGTGCGACAGGGCCGCAGTTAGTGGAGCGAGTGGCGAGCGCGGCGGCGGACGAGCGGCTGAGCGGCGTCGCGCTCGGACTGCGGGTGGAGGCGCTGCGGAGCGAGTGGCTCGGGTGAGTGGAGCGAGCGGACCGAGTGGCTCGGGTGAGTGGAGCGAGCGGACCGAGTGGCTCGGGTGAGTGGAGCGAGCGGACCGAGTGGCTCGGGTGAGTGGAGCGAGTGGCTCGGGTGAGTGGAGCGAGCGGACCGAGTGGCTCGGGTGAGTGGAGCGAGCGGACCGAGTGGCTCGGGTGAGTGGAGCGAGTGGCTCGGGTGAGTGGAGCGAGCGGACCGAGTGGCTCGGGTGAGTGGAGCGAGCGGACCGAGTGGCTCGGGTGAGTGGAGCGAGCGGACCGAGTGGCTCGGGTGAGTGGAGCGAGTGGCTCGGGTGAGTGGAGCGAGCGGAGCGAATGGAGCGAGTGGCTCGGGAGAGTGCAGCGAGCGGGTTTTTCAGTTCAATAAAATGAATGGTAACGTGTGGTGTGGTGTCGCAGGACGGCGCGGGCGGTGCGGGCGACGCGCGCGGCGGGCGGCGCGGCCGCGGCGGCGGCGCTGGCGGCCGCGCTCGGCGCCGGCCCGCGCGACCGCGCGCTGCTCGACCACTGGGCCGACCGCCGCGATACAATACATCTGTGATATATTTTATAATAATAAAGTAATAAATATTGGTGAACATTTCACACACAACACCTATATTTATACTAACTGTTGTTTTACTCAGCCGATGGCCGCTTTACTCTCGTAAACATCTTCCCCTTTCCTGAACCGAAATGCTAGCCCTCTCGTTGTCTCGTTCTTTTATTTGAAACAGCCACTGCATTATTACAGTAGGCGAGTAGGCTTCCTACATAAGATATAGTAGTACCTACTTATCTAAAATTAGTTCCCTATTTGTTATACAAACAAGTTTTTAAGCTCTCTGTATTCATACAGATTTTGCTTAGTTTAACTCTAAGAGTTCAGTAAAAAATGTTTTGCGGCGACTACTTACTCGTATGTAAGCCGCGGTGGTGTAGCGGCTCTCGCACGCGGGACGCGGGCCTCGTGTCGCGCACAGGCGAGGTGTACCACTCGCACACCGGCAGCCTCTCTACGCTCAAGTAGTCTCTACGCAGTGCAAGCGGGATTCAAACCTGACCTGCAGTCGCGACGAGCGTATTACTAGCACCCGCCTGTTCTATACAGTTGATCAAGTTGTCCAAACAGAGCATTTCTGTATGGAATTTAGATTTTCCTATCGTCGGGGTTGCTCCATAGTAAAAGCGATTCAAAATAGAGAATAAAGCAGACATTTTCAATAAACGATCACAGACCCGTGAACAAAATTTATGGGTCAAATGAACCACCAGTAAAAGTTTCCTAGTGGTTCATGTAGGATGATAGAAGGGTATAAAGTAATAAGATTCAGCACTATGCCGTCACTTGTAAGCTGTCCAAATGAGTGCAGTTGAATAGGGGGGGGTTGCAACCCTCGATCATTTCTCCTTGTCGCATAATTTGTGTACGGCGTTGCGGAATAATAGAGTAGAAGAGGTATTGAAACTGTAAAAATTATAGATTTTAATTTTTTTATTAGTTTGTCGAAAAATTCATGATTTTCCGACGATTTACAGAGTAAATTTGGTGATTTGATTATGAACGACATTGGTTCCATACAGTTTCAATGCTTATTCTAATCAATTATTTCGCAATGCGGTACAAAAATCATGCGACAAGGAGAAATGATCGAGGGTTGAGACTCCCCCTCTTTAATTGCAATCTATCATCCTACATAGGTCTCCTGGTGGTGCATTTGACCAATACATATTTTCACAGGTCTGTATGCCTGATGGAAAGCAACATACCTGCCACAACAGCAGTGACATGCAGTTATTGAAACAAAGAGTCGAAATCATTACCTAGCACTGCACTGCACTCTTCACCCAGAGATGTAAGATGTTATATCTCTATGCCCTGTAATTTCTCTGGAAACATTGCCCTTCAAACCGGAACACAGTAATATTTGTAAATTACTCCTTGGCGGCAGAATAACTGGCAAAGGTCTGGTACTTTTCTAGGCAGACTGCCAAGTACTACCACTACAAAAAAAACTAAAATAGTTGTCAAACTCTTGACCCCTGGAAAATTATGTATTTAGGTTAGTAGTAAAACTTCGGAGAAAACCCGACTGACTACTGCTACAAGTTAACTCAGAAAACTTAGATAAAATAGATCTTGCACTCTATTTCATGTAAGTTTCCAGTTTTCCAATCTGACTTGGTATATCGAGGAAGCTGGAAGCAGGAAGCTGCGCCACGCGGCGTGGACCGTGGAGCTAGTTTCAAATAAAAGGCTTGTGGTAGTGTTTTGTAATCCTTATATTATAAAGGTTAGACGTTGGAGCGGCGGCTGGGGCGCGCCTTCTCGTGTCCCTTGGAGCGCACGTAGGGCTTGGTGTGCGAGCGCGGCGCGCCGGGCGCCGGCCCGAAGTGGCGCACGGCCTCGCGCGCGCCGCGCCGGCCCTGCACCAGCACCGTGCGCCGCCCCGTGGGCGCGCGCAGCGCCAGCTGGTCCAGCGTCAGGATCTCCCCTGCAACACCACACACACACTTACACTCTTACTGAACACAGACCACACTCGATAGATACCATCAATTCACATGTATTGATTTCGTAGTGATCAAACTCTTTGCAGTCTGCCTGGTCAAGTAAACAGCCTGGCAGTATTGTGAATAGTTTCCAGATAAATCACATATTCCGAGAGCGGCTAGCAATTTGGAGTAGGTATTTGAGGCAAGCTGAAAACTTGTCACTTAGCTCTCCTATTATTCCCTAATATGGAGGTGCAGACCTGGCTGGTGATCCAAAATGGATACATACATTTTTAAATTTTTATTCAGTGAATATGTTTCATGGTATGATGTAATATGTATCAAAATTTAAAAAAAATAAGCGTTTATTTAGTTGCTGTTTCAACATTGCCAGGTGCATGATAATATATTTTGCAAAAAACATAAAAAATGATTTTGAGGCAATTTGAATTTTAAAACGGTGTTATTAATAACTAAAAAAATAGAGGTTCACAAAAACAGAGATCATTTTGGATGGAATATCTACCTGCCAGGTGATCTAAATTGAGAGACTCATTTTCCTCTGCTACTCACCAGCCAGGTAGGCACCTCCATGCAGGGATATAATAGGAGCACTATGTTCTTGTTACTGCGTAATATAATACCTCCATGCAGGGATATAATAGGAGCACTATGTTCTTGTTACTGTGTAATGTACTATGTAACATATACTGTTTTCAGCTTGCCTCAAATACCCACCCAAATTTTGCTTCCAGCTCTCGGAATAGCTACACAAAGATTTAAAATTATATGTTTATTCAAATGGAAAACTCAGCATTATACAATAAAAAATTTGAGATGAGTAGAAACCCTAAAGCCAAAAACAGTTTTCACTGATAATACAAATGAAAAGTGAACACAACTAGAATGAAAGTTGCAGCAACTACCACACACTAGGAGCGTATTTAAAATTTAATTTTCCAAGTGTCGAGTGAATGGAATATTACAATTAATGGGCTGCTTATGTTTCACAAACAAAAGTATGCGTGCATGTCAGCAGACAAACATCAATACATAACACTCACATTATTTTTCACAAATTATAAAATACTATAAGACACAGACTACAGACTATAAGACAGCTTCAGATTGAGATGTAAATCAGAATCCTAGACTTGTTTCCAAAATAAAAAGATATACTCAGTGGAACTGAGTAACCTCCTCCTCTTTTCAAACCATTTATAAAATCAGATTAAATACCATAATAATTGAATACAAATTATTTTCATACAAGGAGTTCAATGCATCATAGGCAACTACGCTCTTTGTTAGTTGTTTTCCCCCATCAGTCAGAGGCTTCTCAGTGTCAGAGGCGATAAATATGCTCGATAATGCCATCCACTTCCATCTTGAGTTCCAGATTTATGACGAAATTAAAGAGGCATTAAAAAGATGTTTCTGGTAAAATACTTTCATTTTCACATCACTTATTTGTTTACCAACATTAGTTGCACATGAAGACTGTAAGTTCATTCTAATACAATACAATACTGCAGTAAGTACAATAGTATCATGTTTTTTAATCACTTGACTAAGAAAACAATTTTTGTATTGTAGCAATATAACCTCTAAACTAAGTATATAAATAAACAAGACTAACCTCCAGCGGCCAAGATGCGAGCACGGGCCTTCTCAGTGACGTGCAGCGCAGCCACCGTGAGCTTGGGGACGGTGTAGAGGCGCACGTCGTTGGTGACGGTGCCCACCACCACGGCGATCTGACCCTCGCGCGTGGGTTTCTTCATGTGGCGCGCCAGGCGCGACAGCGATAGCGGCGGCCGGTTGATGCGGCTCATGAACAGCCTACGCAGGACGATCTCGTTGAACTTGGCATTGGTACGGCGAGCCAAGTATCTGTACAACTGACCGAAAACAATAACATTAGACGATGCCACTGATCCAAAATTACTCTAGGTAAGAGGTCAAGTAATTCACAGGACTTAGAGAGTAAAGACTCACTTTTACTAGCAGTCTCAGGTATACATCCTGGGACTTAACTTCCGTGCGCCGGACTTTCCTGTCGTGTTTGTGGTTGATGTCGATACCCTGAAATACACAAAGTAACACATTTTGGTTTCACTATATTCGCCGAAAACTGCTTTGAACTTTCACTACACATCATTTTCACTTAGATTTTCTTCGATTTATTTTATTTTCGGGACATCGAAACTCACCATCTTGACAACCGGATGAAAAAGAGACTATAGACAATAACAATCACTGACACATGACAGTTCAGACAGAGAGATCGAAGAATTGCCAGTAAAAAAATTTTTTTTATCATAGACAAGAAAAAATGTTTACGATTTGGTGAAAAATTGTATCCTACTACCACAGTCTATTATCATACAAACAATCGTCCGACGAAGCCGTCTAGACGGGGCAATCGTGCGGGGCGTGCGGGGAGAGACGCGAGAAGGCTGCTCCCGAAGTAGCCAACATTACAACATTAGTATATGGGGTTATCGGGAGCGCGGCTCAGGGCTGACTTGTTTCGTATGTTAGAATTTTATTTTGGCTGCCACATAGTATTTAAAGTCGTGCATACTACTTGTTCTGTAAGAGATTGTAAGTCGTCATCTTTCATAACCAAAGATCTGCAATTTCAAAAAATACTGCGTGCGGAAGAAAGGTAAGTTTTTCAATATTATTTGGCGTTTTTCCGACATTTTGAAATTCTTGTCAGCAGTACTATGTTCTCGTTACAAGATTTTGTATAGTTTCACCTGTCCCAGTGTTTATCATCAATTCATGCAAATAAAATGTGATAATAATAAATTTGATTTCATAATCTAATTCCCGGTTACCGATTGAGCTGAAAAATTACATACATGTAAACATCAGATGCCCATGTACTAATATAATAACATGGAGCTGATCTGATGATGAAGCTGTATGGTGGCCATAGGAACTCATTAAGTAAACAACGTAACCCCATCGAGTTTGGGCTCGTTTTATTCGTCTTGATGAGTACTTTGTCGCTAGATAGTGACCAGGGTCTGATGATGAAGCTGGCAGATGGTCTTCCTATGGACAGTCAGTCTAGTCTTCCAGTAATGGTCTATATCGTTTAATAACCGAGCCCCTATGGCCATCATTCAGCTTCATCATCAGACCATGGTCAGCATCTAGCGACAAACTACTCATCAAGACGAATAAAAAAGAATAAGAATAATTTATTAAACAAAGAAAGTTACAACATACACAAAAACTTCACAAGATAGCAGAGAAGGTTGATAATATCATTGTTTAACAGTGTTTGTGGATATAAAAGACATTTAGCGGGAATTAATATGTTTATAATAATTTTGAGTCTATAAAATGTTAATCATAAATTACTAATAAAATATTTTAATAAGTAAGCATTTTTATTTGCGACAGCCCTACTCTTGTCGAGACATTATCGGCGTTTCTCCTAATTTCAAAGGCGATGAACTACTGCTAGTATTTTTTTATACTGTGTTACTAGTATACTATTTCTTTCTAGTCTCTTTTCAGAAACTACCGTCAATTTTGAAATGTTTGTCTAAACATAGAAACAAATGAATACACCATTACCGCCATGTCTGTCAACGCGACAGATAAACAAGTTTCGACCGCCGTTTTTTCGAAAGGGATGGAATGTAATACGAAACACCGAAAATTATCAAAAACTAAAAATTCCGTTCGTTCTACTACATCCACAAAACCACGCCTATCAAAAAAGAAGATAGTTACGCGAAAACGCAAATGCGTGTGCCTCCCTGAAAACTTTTCAATCGTAGAGTTTCCGGCGATATGGAATGAACTGCGACAAAACGGCCAGCTCTGCGATGGCACGATCGTATGTAGGGACATGAAATCTATACGTATTCACCGGGCGATCCTTTCCGCCGTAAGTCCGTACTTCAAAGCTATTTTTATAAATTCTTTGAAGAAGGGAGAGCCAGAAGAGACGGAAGTGTTCGTGGACGTCCCGAGCGTATACGTGAGCCTGATCCTGGACTACGCGTACACGGGCACGTGCGCCGTGTGCGCCGACAGCGTGGAGAGGCTGCTGCCGTTCGCCGACCAGCTGGACGTGGTGGGCGTCATCCAGCTGTGCTGCCAGTTCCTGCTGCGAGAGCTGCGCCCGCACAACTGCCTCGGGATATTTAAATTTGCAAAGTATTACTTCTGTGGAGATTTGGAGAAAAAGGGAAAGTTGTATATAAGACAGAATTTTAGCAGAATCCTTAAGGAATGTAATGAATTTAAATCGCTTTCACACGAAGACTTGGAAGACATTCTGAGAGACGACGAGTTGAATGTCCGAAATGAAGAAGTGGTATTTCAAGCTGTCAAAACTTGGGTGGAACACGATTTAGAAGCAAGGAAAATATATATCCCGTCGCTACTCTCGTGCGTTAGGTTCGGACACATCAGTTATAAATACTTTAAATCTAAAATTCTGCAATGGCAGCCGGTGGCAGATGATGAGGTAATCGAATCTCTTTTTGTTTGGCTTTCGAATTTGTCCAAAATACTTATTTCCTCCAGTAAGATTACTTTGAAAAATTTCAGCTCTGTCAAGAGGCACTGTATCCGGCGGTAGTTTTTCTGACCCTGCTGGATTCGAGGCCTGGCACGGAAGCCGACTTGAACGACCCCTTGGCGAGGCCCAGAATACCTTTCGAGATATTGTTCGCAGTGGGCGGTTGGAGCGCTGGAAGCCCGACCAGCTTTGTTGAAACTTATGACACTAGGTTATTCTCTTACCAAATTAACATACCGAATCTCATGCTGTTACACCACAAGTTTCTCGTTGACCTGATGAATTATCCAAAGACTGCTGTCGAGCAGTCTAGCTGGGGATCTGAAACTCCGAGAATCTTTTGGTTTATAAAATGTTAGGGTTAGTGAAGTCGTCAATTTGTTTCGTGGGGTTACGTTACAGAGCGGACCGGTGGTTCCTGTCGATCCACATGGACCTGACGCCGCGCGCGTACCACGGACTGTGCGCGCTGCACAACCTCATCTACATGATCGGTGGCTTCGACGGCAGCGACCACTTCAACACCGTGCGGTGCTACGACCCCGGAGCCAACACCTGGCGCGAGCGCGCCTGCATGTACCAGGCGCGCTGCTACGTCAGCGTCGTGGTGCACGGTAACCTCTTATCTCGGGCGCCGCCTGGTATGCTGGTGTGCATAAGCAACCCACTTGGGCCTCGAGGCCTTCTCTCGCAACGAAATAATCAATGCCATAATCCACCACGCTGCTCCAGTACTGTGTTTCAACAGTTGTGTGGGTGACACGCACACAAACACACAAAGGTTTGAAACCTGGTCTGTTACTTTTGTCGCAATCACCTACAGCGTAACGCTCCATCTGGACAAGTATATAATCTAAGCCTTGACGATACAAATCACAAGTTTTCACTTCTATCGGCAGTCCCTAAAGACTGCTCACATTTTTTAACAATGATAGGGTTTTTCTTGACCGGATTCTCGCCTGATGTCAATCCACGATACTTGCCACGATAGAGCGTACTTTTCTAGAAGAAACTGATTCAAATGCGATTTAAAGACACTAAGATTGTAACTGCCGGAAAAAACACAATCAGGCTACGCGTTCCACAGCGTAGACCAATCTATTCTATGCCTAGACGGTATTATTACGGAAGTGGAGTCAAATGTGGGCAAAAGGGGAAATGTGGTATTAGATCCTGCCGATCAGCTGCATAGTCTCCGAAATGCAAATGAGCTGCTGGCAACTTTGCGACGATGTTCATGACTTTGATGCTTAATACTCCTGTTCACGTCTCTCGTTCAGATGGTCTAATCTACGCATTGGGCGGGTACAACGGGCGCACCCGCATGGCGTCAGTGGAGCGCTACTACCCCGACAAGAACCAGTGGGAGATGACCACCCCCATGAACAAGCAGCGCTCGGACGCCAGCGCCGCCTCACTGCACGGGAAGGTACACTCAGCTATAACGGCTGCTCTTAATTCCTATCAGAATAACCCGCCCTGGGCCTAAATCTCTAAAGACAGCTGTTTGAACTCATTCAACATGAATGTGATTAAAAAAAGGCTATCGCAGAATATGCCGTCGGCGACCGTGAGGTCCGTGGGCAAGGGCCCCGCTGTGTGATGTCCCGTGTCCGTAGATCTACATCGTGGGCGGGTTCAACGGACAGGAGGTGCTGAGCTCGGCGGAGGTGTTCGACCCGGAGACGCGCCAGTGGAGTTTCATCCGCTCCATGCTGAGCCCGCGCTCCGGCGTCAGCCTCGTCGCCTACCGCGACTGCCTCTACGCGCTCGGCGGGTTCAACGGATACACCAGGCTCAACACCGGTACCTGCCCTCTTTTTCCTAGTTAACACTTTTTTGTTACCTTTTCCAGTAAATCCACCATTCTTATATGCCAAAGCAAGATCAACTAGACACCAGACCTTGTAGAAAACACTCCAAGCGAGAAGTCAATGCGGATTTATTTCCCACCTTTGTCTTCATATTATCTATTAAGAAGAAAGACCTGTCCTGTAGCAAGGGTCGGATTTTCTCAATGCACAGTTGACGTACATCTGTCCAAGTGACTATGACAAGACTAAGGGTTTCCAAACCGCGTAATGGCCTTGGTGCAATGAGAGCTATACCATGTTATGTGGGCAGTGAGCGCGGCGAGACTCGGAGTCGTGTGGTTGCAGGCGAGAAGCTGTCGCCGGCGCGCGGCGCGGGAGCGGGCGGCGCGGGCGCGGCCGGCGAGTGGCAGGAGGTGGCCGAGATGTTCAGCGCGCGCAGCAACTTTGCCACGGCTCTCCTGGACGACATGATCTTCGTCATCGGCGGGTTCAACGGTATCGATGCTATACAGCTTGTCTCTTACAATCCCGCAGAAACCTTTGCAGTTTTCATATTCAGTTCGGCAATTTCAATTGTTAACTCATTGACACCTGATGATTGATGCAGATAGCCCCGTCTGCCGTCTTTACACTGGCGACGCTGGAGTCAGTCGCGCCAACTCTCGGCAAACGTAAATATGCCTTCTTCAGGTTGAGCACCGGGTGCCAACCGCAGCCCGTACGACCTCGCACGCGTTCTTGTTGATGACCTGTCTCAGGATCTATCAGGAGATCTATTAGCTTTTTGCCACTAACAAGCCGACACTAGCACCAGACCCTCAAACAAAGAACCCACCGGCCTCCTCTTTAAAAATAATAATCAGTCTACCAGTCAGCTGATTCTCTATGGTAAAATAGCAAATCGGGTAGCCTACACAGATAATTCTTTTGTACCGGAATTCCCAAAACCGACTTTACTACAAAATATAAAGGTATAGGCATCGATATAGAAATCAAGGTATACTATGTATAGCTGTATATACCACCTACAAGCCGGCAGGTGCCAGATCTCCTCGCTACAGCAGTAAGGACCTTTTCAATTCTTTAAACCACAACTCTAATATCTGCTAGATTTTCGAGCGTCTGCTGGATCACCGATCTGTTATCATAATATTCATAACTTTCTTTGACAAGGGCCGAGCACAACAAAGATACTATTCGTCTGACGTTGGATACGTTATAGTAGCAGAAATCACCTAAATCTCTTAGACTGTGTTCAAAATTAACACTGAGGCTGAGCAAAAAACATGAAACTGAAGCTCGGGAGCAGGATTGACGAACGGCTGCCGAGTTGGTTTGGGTTTGGCGTTTTGACGAGGCCCCGACAGGGCCAGCGCGGTGCAGGAGACGTGTGCTGACGGCGGTGTGTCCGCAGGGTCGACGACCATCCCGCACGTGGAGTGCTACGACGGCGACTCGCTGGAGTGGTACGACGCCGCGCCCATGAACCTGAACCGCTCGGCGCTGAGCGCCTGCGTGCTGGCGGGGCTGCCCAACGCGCGCTCCTTCTCCTACCTGGCCAAGGCGGTGCCGGCCGCCGGCGCCGACCAGGCCGTGCGCTCCTGACCCGCCGCGCGCCTGCCGCCCCGGCCTGCGCTGGCTCCTACACACCTACTCTCTCACGATTATTCCACTTCTAGGGTTCCTACATGGAACCTCCCGGCTACCAGAGCCCGCAGCGAAAACATATGGACACACGAAAAAATTAAGTACACTCGGTAACATTATCTCGCACGACAAAAGTTGGTAAATTTTATGGCGAAGGACATTGTAAGCCTGGTCTATTCGAGAACCTTCAACTCGGTAGCATTTATTTGATCGAAAACGTGAAAGGTGTGGTACAGTGCACGACAGATAATTCATGGATTATACTTTATTTGCCTTCAATTGCTGTACAGCCTAGGATCAATACGAGTCGATATCAAAAGTTCGAACGGACGGGAATGCGAGAGAGTGACTGTGCCGGTTTGGATCTCCCCGGGGTGCAGGCGACTCCGCTGTGTGTGCGGTGCACGGGTGGCCGTCTTGTGATTATAGCTCTGTGATATTTGTATATAGGGGAATTTTGTGAATTCCATTTTATTTGTATATCGTGAATCATGATCAAAGAGGATATTTTTATTGTACAGATCACGGAACGACTAGTATTTGTAATTATTATTTTATTGTATATGATCGTCGACGACGCGTGACCGCCCTCAGTGTACAGATTTTTGGAATTTGTTTAGCGAGGGATTTGTAAATTTTCCAGTTTTTTCGTATATAATTTTTATTTCATATTCTAGTGTACTAGGCGGCAGGGCGGCGCGCGGCCGCTCTCGTGGGCTTATATCTGTGATATTTTTCATGTTTTTTCTAATCATGATAGAAAATGTTAAAAAATGTAAAATTAATAATAATGAACGAGTTTCTTGAAAAATTAACCGTACCTGAACTATAAAGAATCGATATTATTGATAAATTGACAAATAAAGAAAAATCTATAGTATTGTATCGTTTTATTGCAATAGACTACTGACCCGTGAACAAAATTTATGAGTCAAATGTACCACCAGGAGACCTATGTGGGATGATAGAAGGGTATATAAGTATAGAGTAATAAGATTCAGCACTATGCCGTCACTTGTAAGCTGTCCAACTGAGTGCAATTGAACTTTTTGCACTGACTGAACTAAAGGGGGGCTCTAACCCTCAAATAATTTCTCCTAGTCGCATGATTTTTGTACGGCGTTGCGGAATAATCGATTAGAAGAGGTATTAGCTAATATATAGCTAAGAACATCCGCACGGTAATTAACATTCAAATAAAAAAAACGCATAAAAAAAAATCGGCCTATCCGTTTGAGCTTTACGGTGCCACAGACAGACACACACACACAGACAGACAGAGACGTCAAACTTATAACATCCCTTTTTTTGGTCTGGGGTTAAAAATAGGTAGGTTACATTTCACTTTTTTATCTATACTAATATTATAAAGAGGAAAGATTTGTATTTTTGTATGTTACGAATTAACTCAAAAACTACTGGACTGATTTCAAAAATTCTTTTGCCATTAGAAAGCTACATTATCACTGAGTAACATAGGCTATGGTTATCACGAAAAAAAATGAGATATCCTTGGAAATTTTAACTAAAACCAACGCAAGGAATAAAAACGGACATAAAATGGCTTTCATCGCATACGCTGCGGAAAGTACTAATGATAGACCAAAACAATGTTCTACAATATTATAGAGCGTATTAAAATCTACAAAAAACCTCGCAATACCATATGTCTAACTACAGTAATTACGTCGCTACAACAACTTTTTTACATTTTAAAAGAAGATAAAAATGCCTATCAAATTCAGACCATGTGTTATTGACACATTTGTATGAATTCTTATCCAAATAAATTATTTCTTATTCAACATTCTTTTAATGCCTATTGATTACTTTTTGAATTACTTATTGAAGTCGGACATTCCATTCAAAAGATATTACGAAGTTAAAAATTTCAATCCATCAAAATACGGCGCGGCGCGGCGCGTTGGACTCCGAGGCACGGGAGTATTTAAGTATTTGGAAGTATGAATTTGGAAGGCGCGCGTCTACTTCGCGCGGTCGGCTCGCTACTCGCCATGTAGTGGACGCAATTGAATATATTAAATACTAGCTGAACCCGCTACTTCGTTCGCGTAAGCAGATGTTACTGACTTATACATTAATTGGAAGTATCGTACGTCAAATATTTGGATAAGTAGTCATTGAAAAACCTTTGAGTTTGACTGAATTTGTTTTTCCACACAAAAAATTATTTAATTTTATCATCTTTATTTTTCTTTTTTTAAACAAAATCAAACATACTTAGTAAGGTTTCGTAGTATCGAACATAGCCACAAGTGTTAAGTTTGTAGGATTTTTATAGGATACATTATGAAAAGTCTGAAGCTAATGTGCATGATCTGATACCTATTTACCTATTTCTTTTTATCCGCAAGCTGTTTTCTAGCTGTTACCCGCGACTTCGCCGTAGTAAAATTATGAACTAAGCCTGTGTGGAATCAAAATAATTAAAATTTTGAGTTTTAATGATATTCAAGCAAGTTGAACCCGTAAATCTAAGCCAAGTCCTAGTGAAATGTTAATGTATGAATTTAATTGTAGGTAACACAGAAAAAAATCAAGAACGAAAGAATCCAATTTTGGCATCATAATTTACAATACAATTTAGAATACCAGTAACGCCACCTAGTGATGAAAGAAAAAATACATACCACAATAGCAAAACATCGATTTAAATGGCCTTTAGTGCTTTTAGATTTAAACTGGCATTAGCGCCGTCTAATGAGAATATTATGTTGCTTGTTATTTTGATTGTGAACGCAAATCACCTATATTATCTACGCCAAAACGGGTGCATATATTTTTCATTTTTGGCTTTTTACCTTACCATCACATCAAGTTCCTGACGAAAATATATGCTTATATTAATATGGAGTTAAATGAAAATGTAGACTTATTAGCCCATGTGAAATTTTAGACTCTAAACTATATGCGTTTCGTATGTCAACCCATATCGTTGTGCCGTTTTGGCGTGATAGTTAATATTTGTTTCCTTAGGGCCCAAGCTTCTTTTCAGGTTGATAGATAATAAATACATAAATGTGGTATTTCAGACTATGAGTTATTTCTGTTTCAATTTTCTACCAAATTTGCTTAGTCTTTCCTACGTCACAGTAACCTATAAGTAACCGATTTGTTATTTCTGAGTTCAAACTACGTGTGTTTCGAATTCCATCTAAATATGTTCAGCCGTTCCAACGTTGTCCTGTAAATATTATGAATGTCACTGTTTGGATGTTTGTTACGTAATACATAGAGTACTTATACATAGGCAATGTTTAGCCTATGTGTTCTTCCAGACTGTAATCTAATTCTATTTCAAATTTCAACCCGATCACTTTATACGTTCCGCCATGATTAAAGCGGCAATAGAAATACATCATCTGCGAAAATGTCAACTGTCTAGCTATCACCGTTCTTGAGATACAGCCTGGTGACAGACGGACGGACGGACGGACTGATAGCGAAGTCTCAGTAATAGGATCCCTTTTTTACCCTTTGTCATAGAATAGATAATATAGATAGAACGGACACTCCCCACCCCCCGCCAATTTCAAGCTTCCTCACCCCTCAGGCCGTTTCGGATACGCTAGGAGCACTCAACGAAGGGCTGGTATCGAACATCTAATTCCTAACGAAATATCATCATGGTGGGTTTTTGTGCTGTTTACGGCTGTCCGTCAACTAAACGGGACAAGATTAAAAGCTTTATAATAACGTAAGATTAGAAACTTTTCGATAACGTTGCTTTATAATATTACAAGCTTTGCTTAGTTTGGGGTCAGATGGTGTTGTGTGTGAATTGTCTACCAATAGGTATTTATAATAAGGAAGTAATTTTAAACTCAAAGTTCGTAACTTACACAGCCAGTAACTTACGTGCCCAAGCACGGATTGATATTGCCTGGAGGAATAATTATAGTGACAGAATAAAGTTTCTTTCATAGGTAAGTGTAAAATAAAATGGGAATGTGTTAGGTACATTTCCCATTTTATTTTACAGTCGTGTCATAGTCGTGAGGAGCAAATAATAAAATCAGCCAAATTCTTCAACGTTTTTTAATTATTTCATGAGTACCTATACCTACAAAATGTATACGTATGAATAAAATTGAAGTGTCTGTTCGTAATTCCAAATTCACAGCTTTGTACTAAGTGCTTTGTAATTATATACTTTACTTGCACAAAAAAATATCTCTGTTTGTTTGTTGCGGCTAATCTTTGGAACGGTTGGGCCAATTTTAACGCGAATTTCACTGGCAGATAGTGATATAAGGAGTAATTCTAAAAGAAATAGATATCTAGGTACCTGATCTAATCTATCATCGGTTTCGTTCATTTTACGCGGCAATACAAACACCCACAGATTTCTGAAACAATTAAGAAATCTGTGCAAACACCCTTTTAATTAGAATAGTAGATATAATTTGGCTCCATTCTATTTATGTAACTTAACATTATAGCAAGTTTATAGACTACTTTACATCACCAGGTGAACTCAAGGGGCACAACTATTCAATAAAACAATTCAGTAGCCCTAGCTCTAACGCACACAGTCACGCGTGTGTACGAACGACATCTGCGTAGTTGTGTGAAGAGCAGGTAGCTCCACAGCGGCGCTTGTATGGAATTTTAGTGGAGTGTCCGTGGTGTGCCTTTGTGTACGGAACCCTAACAACGGTCTGCTTCGGTTACCGAAGATTGTTGAACACTACCTTTAAATTTTAAACAGTATTTGGTTTGAAATAATACGTTTTCTAATAAGTTACGGCTGATCTAGTAAGTTACAGCCGACCTAGTCGGGAGAACGGCGACTGTCGATCCGGAGACCCAGGGTTCAAAACCACGCGCACCACTATCTTTTCAGTCATGTTCGTAATGCCGGTAATTAAAACGGTGAAGGAAAACACCGTGAAGAAACCGACATCTACCTATAATCTAAGTTCTAAGTCATATGTCATCCACCAACCGACACTGGGTCAGCGTGGTGGATTATAGCCTTGTCTCTTTCCTTGCGAGAGAGGGCCCCGACGCCCAGCAGTGGGAACATTTAATGGGTTGTTTATGCTGCTACTTATTATGCTGATATGTTTTCTCCAAAATACAAAAATCTACTTCAATGACAGGTAATTTAATTATGTCATTCGACTAAATTTTATAAGAAAGTATAACTATGTCGTACAGATAAATCTAAGCTGATTTTAGTTTTTTGTTGATATTTGAAAAACTACCTCCCTGTTTTCGATATCTAAGATTACCTCTGAAGTATTTTCTACCAAACAAAAAAGGAATTATCAAAATCAACTAACAATTAGCGGAGTTATCGCGTAAAATAAAACCAAATAAAAAAACATGCAGCCCGATTGAGAACATCCTCCTTGTTTGAAGTCGATTATAACCGAATGATGTTTGTTTTTCCACACAAAAATATATTTTTGACAATCATTTTGTCATTCAAGACGACGCGACGCGATCACGTGGGCACTTTCTAGAATCTAGATATTCTGTGGATCGTCTGTGATACACAGAATACTTAGAAGTTAGTATGTACCGAACGCGCCGCGCGTGTCGTTATTATTTAATGTTTGTGTAATTTCCGAACCAACAGACCGATATTGTTCAAATTTTGACGGGACAATATAAAAAATGTGTTCTTTCTAACAAAAAAAGAATTAATGAAATTAAACAACCCAAACATGAGTTACAACCAAATACACATTCTGACTTTCACCCCCTCCCGCAAGAAAACTGATCAGAATTTGGGGATCAAAAGTAGCCTACAGCAATGTCCTTAGTATAAACTAAAATCATGCCAAGTTTCAGCTGAATTGAATCAGTAGTTTCGGCGTGATGCGTGATCCCTATACAGAAAGACAGACAGACATGAAAGAAAAAAAATGCAGTTTCGCCATCAGTGTCGACTATGGAGTGCCCCAAAAAAAAAATTTTCAAAATATCTTCAATGTACAGAATTCGACCCGTTACAGTTTTATTATAAGTATAGATTAAACATTTTTTCGTAACACTTTTTTATGTTCCAATAAAAAGGTTTTTCCGAACTGCTTATAAATAAGTTTATTCTACCTTTACTGTTATTGTTAAAGTTTTCTCGCACTTTCTACATAGTATTACATTAAATTTATTCTATTTCTGTTTCCTCACGATGTTTTCTTAGACAGTTTTAAATTAGAGGCATTACGCACATGACTTCGCAAAAACAATGATGCGCGTGTACTTTGAGCTGGGGGGGCTCTGGACCGGCAGTCGCCGTTCTGCCGACTAGACCAGCCGAAACTCATGAGGGATATAGCTCATCCCCAAAGGTCCCCTTTACCCTACCTACTAAAGTAGAATACAACGGATCATTAAGGACTACGTTGATGTGACGATCAGACATCTAGCTGTGTCAATAGATTCAATAAGCAGCCCACTAAATATTCCCACTACTGGGACTCGAGGCCCTCTCTCGCAAGGAGAGAGTCAAGTCCATAATCCACCACGCTGGCCCAGTGCGGGTTGGTCGATGACACATGACCTCAAAAGATTCTAAGTACATGGCGGTTTCCTCACGATGTTTTCCTTCACCTAAGTTAGAACCATTACTCACATGACTCCGAAAAGACAGTGGTGCACGTGGGATTTAAACCCGGGGCTCCGGATCGGCCGCCGCCGTTCTCCCGACTAGACCAGCCGTAACTATTTAGTACGTATTTAGAACTAATAGAAACCACATTTTTTTATTAAAAGTATTTGATGCGTACAAGTAAAAGTGGACGTGTGCATGTAGGCATAACGTTTTTTAGGGCTAATGATAATATACCATACCTAACAACTAACGCATAACTGTTTTCGCATAATTTTTGCTACCATCATATCTTGTATAGCATAAACATAATCATAATAATCATAATCATTTATTTCATAAAGCCAATTTACATGGCAGGATAATAATTGTAAGCATACACAAATTATAAAACAAAATTCGGTATAATGATGCACAATATAGTGGTAAATATTAATTATTAAGTCATACAATGTCGAATATAAAAATAATATAATTATTATAAATTTATAATAAAATGTCAATTAATTTAAATTACACAATTATAATTTACTGGGTTACAAAGGCAAAGCATAAAATTCCTCGTATCTATAAAACGCCTGCTCAACAAGCCAGCGTTGCAATCGAGATTTAAAACTACTTAAGCTTGGTGCGGCTCTCACATGTTCGGGCAGGTTATTGTAAACATCTGGACCCATAACACGGGTCAATCTTGTGGCTTTGGACAGCTTACGCTTTACCACGCCGAGGCTGCCCGCGCTCCTCGTGGGGTAGCGATGGTTCGCACCACATACCTCGTAGGAGTCCAGGTTAGTTCTCACAATGCTACTTGCATTATTACCACCGAGGGTAGTGTAAGAATGCCCAGACTCCTAAAATATGGTTTTACGGAAGTCTCATCGTCTACTCCGACGATATCCCGGATGGCACGTTTTTGTAGCCGGAATATTGTTTGCCACTCCGCACACCTCCCCCACAGCTCGGCGCCGTACTGCACGAGCGAATGCACTGTAGCGAAGTAGCAAACTCGAGCCACGTCTACGGGCACAGCCTGTGCTACTCGCCGCAGCGCAAAACACGCACCACCGAGTTTTCCTCTCAGTCTGTCCACATGACTCTCCCACGTTAATCCGGCGTCTACCTCAAAACCGAGGAAAGTGGTCGAGTACACCTGGTTCAATATTGTGGTTCCTATTTTTATGGTCAGAGGCCTTATCTTGTGACCTGAGAGGTTCACGTGGAGAAAGTGGGTCTTTTTTAAATTTAGAACCAATCCATTGTTATGAAACCAGAAAGAGAGTTGTGACGCGGCCTCATTAAGTTTTTCCTCTAGTTTCTCCACGCTCGGCGCGGTAACTATAACCGCTACATCGTCAGCATACATCAGGATTTCGGCTGATGTTACCGCGTCGGGCAAATCGTTATAACTTAATGACGCGTAACTTAGCATAATTTTGAGAGATGCATAGCAATACCAAAACAATGATCAAAGAAGAATTGGTCCTATTAGGGCTTCGATCACGAACGTACAGTCCTGATCGAAGTATTAGGGTTTATCACCGAGATTCGACTCCGGGTGGCTCCCGGAGCCAGAAGCTCTATGGCCCTGCGTGTCACTTCTCCATACTCGACATACGCTCCGCTACGGAGGTCGCCGGCGTCTACGCTTGGCCTCGCTCCACTCAGGACCTCCCTTGAGCTTCTGGCTCCCGCATTTTTTTCATAAAGTAAAGTAGGTAAAATATATGCGTTTGAAATGATAAACAGATGATTGGGATTGTTTATTTTGTCTTGGTCGTATGTCCTAATCTCCTAATCATGGCAAGTCTGCCAAGAGGTGTTAAAATTTATAAGTCAAATAATTTTGTTTTATAGGTACCTATTCCATAATACCCGTGCGAAGCCGGGGCGGGCTGCTAGTAGTACATATACAGAGTGACGAGACGAGCAGGCCATGAGCCTGATGTTAAGCAACATGCCTGCCCATAACAACACAGTGACTACTGGCAGCTGTTGGAAATGAACGAGTCATTATTATCGTAATTATTTTGTTCACTGTTATGTTCGAAGGCTGCAACATAATAATGATGTGGATGTGCGGCGTGCTAACTTATTTCCTGGAGAACCGCCGTCACACATTAAAATACGGATGCAATTTACACAACTGGGTTCGCAAAATGGCCTTGTGGTTTAGTGGGCAGTAACTCTGCCTGCGAAGCCAAGGGTTGTGGGTTCGATTCCCACCCAGTCCAAATATTTGTGTGATGAATTCGAATATTTGCACTGTGTCTGGGTGTTTCTGTGTATAATAAGTACTTAGTACCTGGTTGACCGAACTTTTCTCGGTTTATTAAAATGAAATTTAGGCAGGTACGAATTACGTAGTGATGACTTACTTAGATACGAATTAAATGCGTTTATAAAAAGCTCTAAGTATAAGATTTTCTCAAAAAAGAACAAAACAAAAAGAAAGTCCGAGTGTAACCATCATCGGGCGAGATTCGACCCGGGGCCTGTTGACTCCGAGGGCGAGCTTTTTCCGTCTGAGCCATGTAGACTTAATGAATAGTGGCGAAATAAGTTATCGTATTCTAATGACATTGTAGGAGTTTTTCATTGTCCAAAACTGCGCATAAAATGATGTTTTAAAAAAATAAAACCTAGCTAGATCTATTTATCGTCCCCAAAACCCCTTTATACATAATTTCATCAAAATCGTTCGAGCCGTTTCCGAGATTCAGATTCTATATGTTGGTATATAAGTACTTACAAGATTAGCTCGTTTAAAGGTATAAGATGTATTTAAAATTATATAAGTATCATATATCAACTATGTGGCCGCCATATTACAGCTTTGCTTAGTTTGGGGTCAGATGGCCTTGTGTGTGAATTGTCCACCAATATTTATTATTAATATTTTATTTATTTATTAAAATGAGCAGGGTGGGACAGACTTGAGCACAAAGCCGAAGGGATGCACCATTCCTATATCAAATCAATTCTTACAAATGACTAATAAAAAATCCCAGGAATTGCATTGTGAACTCAACATAACAGTGTTGCAGTCGATTTCTGTCGGGATTGTGGGTTCGTTGTCTCATGCAGCGTGCGGAGCGGCGCGCGCACGGGCGCGGCCATCGACCGGCGCGGCGCGGCGCGGCGCGCGGCACTCCCGCCGCGGCCGGCGCACAGCTCGCACCATGGACGCGCTGAAGGGCCAGGTGGCGCTGGTGACCGGCGCCGCCTCCGGCATCGGGCTCGCCTACTGCGAGGAGCTGCTCAAGCACGGCGCCAAGGTCGGTGACTCGCCGCCGCGGCCCGGCCCGCCCGCGGCCGCGCTCGTGTGTACTAATATAAATAAATAAAGTGAGATCCTATTGATAGTTTGTCGTGCATCTTGGATCGAGTCCGCGTCCGGATCCGTTTGTATCGATCTCCGTAGATCCCGAGTGGACGTTCCCGTCGCTTCCTTTGTCGCGCGTCGGCCGGACGCCGCCGCCGCCGGGCGTCGCCCGGGTCGAGCGTGTTTTCCTCTTTCGGGCCGTCTTCCGCGAGAGTAAAATGAAGGCCGGAAGCAATGATATTAATGTCTGCAAGACTGAATGAACGGGGATTATTATTAATTGAATCGGGGATCCGCGCCCGGCGACGATTGGTAATATATTGAAGTCGGGCGGTCCATGTCCCGGTCTCTGTGCCGATCTCTGTGCCGGCGGCGTCGCATTTTGACGTGACAACGTCTTATAAATTGGTTTGCCGGGTGACACTTCAAGAAACTGCGTTACGCTCCGCTCACGTTATGCGCTCACAACGAGAGCGAGTGAGAGGCACGCGTCCCTTCCACTCAGGCATGGTTAGCCCGCCTAAGAGCGAGAGAGACAGACATAAAAAGTGAAAGGCACGCGTCCCTTCCGTAAAATTATTTTACCACTCAAAGTCGTTGTCACGTAAAACTTTCGCCCGTATACCGACTTTACAGGCAACCAATTTTTTGAAGTGTAATTAAGCTCAAGCGTCACGGTCGTAAATGAAAGAAATGATCGGGTGAACTCGGGGTTGCGTTAGCATTTCGAGATGGCCATGGTTAGAAGCATGGCCATCTACTCTCAGAAGAATTATTTAGACGACAATACAAGATTTATTCCAGACTAGCAGCAGCTTCCGATTTCACCCGCGTAGTTTCAAAATCAGTGAGCTATGAAAGTTTGAGTAATAAGTTTTAACTTCTATCGGCAGTTTCTATGACTACCACAGAGCAAAGAAATGAGATAGACTGTGCTAGTACGTAGCTACCGCGTCCCGCGCCCCGCGTCCCGCGCCCCGCACCCCGCGTCCCGCGTCCCGCGCCCCGCGCCCCGCGTCAGCTGCTCGTTGTAAGTTCCGGCGCCGCGGCGTTGCAGGTGGCGCTGTGCGACATCGACGCGGAGGCCGGCGCGGCGGCCGCGGCCGAGCTGGCGGCGCGCCACGGCCGGCACAGCGTGCTGTTCCACCGGCTCGACGTCACCGACTACCCGCAGTTCGAAGGTACGCCCGCGGCCGGCGACCGGCGACCGGCCTGCCCCAGGGAGAGCGGGGGACGTGATGCTATGACGCGAGAATAACATCCCTCATCATCTGCCATCCGCGAAAGATCGACCGACAAAGCCGGCGTGGTCTGTCCTCGCGGGCAAGCCCGTAGTCCTAGCAGCAATGAAGCAATGATTTCAAAAGGATATAAATATAAGTCAATGCTTAGCAGTAAACGAACCCTAAGACTGAATACAACGCGTTCTCGTTGCAAATGAATTATGTTAGTATTTTGGTGGGATGTAGCTTGTTATCGGATCGCTGTTGACGCGTGTACCGTCTAGACGGCCCCATGTCCCGTCAACGTCAACCGTCGAGCAGTCGACATGAAATCTATCTTGGCTCTTGATTCACAACGCAGCCTTAACTATTCTGGCCCGGAATAACAATCCTAGCACAGCCTAATAAAGTAGTTTTCTTTTTACCGTGATCTTTGTCTCTCAAGTCTCCGTCATTCTAAATGGACAAGACAAAACCCGAGAGGTGTGATTCCGTGTCGAGATTAATCCGATTGCGATACGAGTCATTTATCCTACTAATATTATAATTATTATCGTTCCATGGTTGATGTTCCAAAGACACGAACGAAGAGGTTTGACTCTACTTTTGTAATAAGAACGTCTAGGGTCAAGGTTTAGGGCGTGCAATGCATTGCCTGCGTGGGGTTTTCCCCGATAAAGAATAAGTAGGTAAATGAAAACTCTTTCAGGTAAATTTTTAAAAGTCAAAAAAGGTTTGATGTTTTTGCTCACTCACGTCGGAACTTCTGAACGGATCGAGTTGGCTTTTGGAATACAGTTATCGGAATTATAGTCTGGGAAAATATTCAGGCTACATTTTATCCCGGGCAAACGCCGCGCCGGGGCGCCATTACGAAATCAGACCCGGCGCACGGGGCTCGCCGGGTCAGCTGCTATCTTATCTTCTATACTTTACTTTATTATAGAAATGACGCGTCACGTTGTTTGTCCGCGATGGACTTAAACTCCTTAACATGGAATGTGCACAGCGTGTGGTTAGATCCAACTTGAAAGATACAATATTTTTTTAAAGTGAAAACTTCTTTAGGTGCGCCACAGACAGATTTTTCGTGGGCTGTGAATTGAACTCTAGCATCACGCACGCAATGATTAGAAATCTTCGGGTAAACTCGGCCATAACCATTGGCCATTAAAAATGCGTCAGCATTTCTAGATGGGCATGCTCATGGCCACGCCCTCAGGCTTCACCCGCGTAGTTTTGAGTTTCCAATGTCAGCTATCAAATTCTGGATTATAAGTTTTAACTTCCATCGGCAGTTCCTATGACTGCCTATTTTTTTTATATGACTATATCCGAGAGAAGCTGGAATAATGAGCCGCTAGTAACATATTTATTGTAGGTACATTAAGTGACATTTGAAAGATTCTCAAGAAACTCTTGTCCCGATGATCATAGGGCATATAATGAGTAAATTTTACCGTTCACACTGGACGCAGTCATCAGATCACGGACTAGTGAAACTATAATTATTTTGTATTGACTGGTGGCTCTCTCGCTGCGGTGCCGCCGCCGGCGGTGCGGGGTGCGGGGGCGGTGACCGCGGCTGGTGCTGTGTTGCAGAGGCGTTCGTGGTGACGATGGACGAGTTCAGCCGGCTCGACATCGTGATCAACAACGCGGGCTTCATGAACGACCGCCTCTGGGAGCTCGAGGTCGACGTCAACGTGGTGAGTGCTCCCGACACACGACACTCATATTCTTACCTCATACAACTCTTACAAATGCCGACATAGTGCTGCATTTTATTATCTTATACCCTTCTATCATCCTACATAGGTCTCCTGGTGGTTCATATTGTGACCCATACATTTTGTTCACGGGCCTATAGTTTATTTAACAATGTTTTTTTAATTCATTTTGCCCCGCTCCTCACCAGCCAGGTCTAGATCTCTGTGAAGTGGTTTAGAGCTATGTGACATATTGCAGCTTGGCTCAAATAGGCATGTGACACCCACTACAGCTCTCGGAATTAGTTCTACGGTAGGTTAACTTATTTTTGGTTCTACGGGTGTAAACTACGAAGTCAGTAGCACTGAACACCTCAATCACCGAGTCTGAACACTGAACAGACCTAAACTTCTAGTACAAACGTTATCCTGACCACGTCGCGTCGGTGCGTCGCCGACATTCGTGCAAATAAAAGGGTCTGTGGAGGAACGCCCGGAGTCCCGGAGCCCCCGCCTCCGCCTCCTCGCGGGAAGGAACGCCGAGGTCCCATCTGCACTTTCTCGTAGCAAGCCCAGATATGACTTAGATATGATTTTCCCAGTTAATAGAATAATCCCCTCGTAAGTACTCGATAGCAAAGTTTAGAACGTTTTATTCAGACGTGTCTGAAGTATCACACTCGCCGTGGCAAAGCGACAAATTTTTCTGGAATCATTGTCCTTCAAACCGGAACACAGTAATGTTTGCATATTACTGCTTCGCGGTAGAATAACTGCCAAAGGTGTGGTACTTCCCCAGGCGGACTCTCCCAAGAGTCCTCTACCACTCAATTGTACATATGTTCCCAGCTGACATGGCATCATTAGTACAAACGCTGTGTGACTGTGTGGTATAGCAGCGAGTGAGGCGGCGTGTGTGTGTTGCAGAACGGCGCGATCCGCGGCACGCTGCTGGCGCTGCGGTTCCTGGGGCTGGACCGCGGCGGGCGCGGCGGCACCGTGCTCTACACCGCCGCCACCGCCGCGCTGCGCCCGCTGCGCGCCGCGCCCGTCTACTCCGCCACCAGCTGCGCCATCGTGGGGCTCACGCGCGCCTACGGGGTGCGTGTCGCGAGCCGCCTCCCTTCGATCCACCGCTCACCGCCAGACCCCGACCCACCGCTCACCGCCAGACCCCGACCCACCGCTCACCGCCAGACCCCGACCCACCGCTCACCCCAGCCAGACCCGACCCACCGCTCACCGCCAGACCCCCACCGCTCACCAGACCCCGACCCACCGCCAGACCCCGACCCACCGCTCACCCAGACCCCGACCCACCGCTCACCGCCAGACCCCGACCCACCGCTCACCGCCAGACCCCGACCCACCGCTCACCGCCAGACCCCGACCCACCGCTCACCGCCAGACCCCGACCCACCGCTCACCGCCAGACCCCGACCCACCGCTCACCGCCAGACCCCGACCCACCGCTCACCGCCAGACCCCGACCCACCGCTCACCCGCCCACCGCCCCCGACCCCGACCACCGCCAGCTCACCCACCGCTCACCGCCAGACCCCGACCCACCGCTCACCGCCAGACCCCGACCCACCGCTCACCGCCAGACCCCGACCCACCGCTCACCGCCAGACCCCGACCCACCGCTCACCGCCAGACCCCGACCCACCGCTCACCGCCAGACCCCGACCCACCGCTCACCGACCCCGACCCACCGCTCACCGCCAGACCCCGACCCACCGCTCACCGCAGACCCCGACCCACCGCTCACCGCCAGACCCCGACCCACCGCTCACCGGCAGACCCCGACCCACCGCTCACCGCCGCCCTCTGCGCAGGACGCGTACCACGCGGCGCGGACCGGCGTGCGGACGCTGGCGCTGTGCCCCGGCCTCACAGACACGCGCCTCGTCACCGACATCGGCAAGCAGCTCGTGTCGCCCGACTACGAGCTGGCTTGGCAGCGAGACACCGCCAACACCAAGCCGCAGAGGTGAGCTCTCGAGCGGGGACCGCGGCCCCCCAACAGGGGTGAGCTCCGGAACGCTAACTGCTAACTACGAGCGCATACCGAGTATATAACCATAAAATATCCGTAAATATCCTTCCCTGAACTAAGGGCTACGAACCCATACCGGGTCGCGTGTTTCCTTTACAGTAGGAGGCAGTATTGCCTCGAACCGCGCACGAGTTTGTTAAGCTAATTCTCTTTCCAAATCAGTGTTCAATACGAGGCACGCTTCCTCCAATTGTATGCACGGGTTTGTAACGCGAACTGTTCTTCGAAATACGTGTTCAACACGAGGCAAGGCGCTCGAGTTCGAACTGAGATTTGAATCAGGGTGGGCTCCCTACCCGGAGTCTAATTTCAATGATAGACCCTAATCGCCCTAGTTGTGAATAGTCAGTGAAACAACCTAATCAGAATAGTTAAGTTTAAATAGACAATTTATAAAGTAGGTACCTACTAAAAACGTACATAATGTATAAAGTAGCGAGACGCGAGCGGTGCATTTTATTCGCGAACTCTAAACTTCAGGGCTCGTATTGAACACGTATTTATACAAGAACAAAATAAAAAATGTAGTTTTACCCCTGACTACCTCGGATTTGTAATCTGTGCAGCATTCTACTAGGTGCTCAAGCCATACAGAGGGAGTAGTGATAAAAGAAATCGGCCATCTTGAATCGATATTAACCAAACATAGCTAAGAAGAACCATCGCAAGGAAACCAACCTTAAAATAAAAAACTGCATCGTTGTCAGTCTATCCGTTTGAGCTCTACGGTACCACAGACAGACAGAGACGCAGATACTTTTTTTGGTTGGGGGTTAAAAATACTTTGCGCTGCAAACCCGTGCGCGATTGGAGTAATTGGCGGAAGCGTGCCTCGTATTGAACACGGGTTTGGAAAGAGAATTAGCTTAACAAACTCGTGTGCGTTTCGAGGCAATACTGCCTCCTGTACACGGGAAAGGACATACGCTACCAAGTCGCAGAGGTGTAATGTCCCCCTTCTCGAAGAGGGAACCCTCTTCGAGGAGGGGGACTACGAGCACCTCCCTTTGCGAGCTGCACACACAGCTCCGATGTTGCTGGTTGCTGCGCTGATCGCCCTGAACGAGGACCTTCACGAGAGAAGCGGCAGGTGTAGAGTAGGAATGTTTCGGCCCTTCTACCGCCTAACTAAATCGGCTATAGCTTTGCTATTCGTGTCTCTATTATTTCAAGCGAACAGAAAAGAGCAATATCAAAGCAAAGACAGTTTGAGTTAGTTAGGCGGCAGACCGTCCGGCTGCGAGTGTCGCGGTGTGTTGCAGCGCCGAGCACGTGGGGCGCGCGCTCATCGACGTGCTGAGCAAGGGGCAGAGCGGCTCCGTGTGGCTCGTGGAGAACGGCCAGCCGGCGCGGGAGTGGCGCGCCTAGGCGGCCGGCGTGCGAGCGGCGGCCGGCGGGGCCACGGCGCGCGGCCGGCGGGCGAGCGGCGGCGGCGCGGCCGGCGTGCGAGCGGCGGCCGGCGGGGCCACGGCGCGCGGCCGGCGTGCGAGCGGCGGCCGGCGGGGCCACGGCGCGCGGCCGGCGGGGCCACGGCGCGCGGCCGGCGTGCGAGCGGCGGCCGGCGGGGCCACGGCGCGCGGCCGGCGGGGCCACGGCGCGCGGCCGGCGTGCGAGCGGCGGCCGGCGGGGCCACGGCGCGCGGCCGGCGGGGCCACGGCGCGCGGCCGGCGTGCGAGCGGCGGCCGGCGGGGCCACGGCGCGCGGCCGGCGGGGCCACGGCGCGCGGCCGGCGGGGCCACGGCGCGCGGCCGGCGTGCGAGCGGCGGCCGGCGGGGCCACGGCGCGCGAGCGGCGGCTACTCCGCCCACGACGGGCGAGCAGCGCGCGACGCGAGCCGCAGCAGGCGGGCTCCCAGCGCTCGGCCAGAGACGGCGGACGCGGCGAGGCGCCGCCTGCGGCTGCAGACTCCGCGTGGCTGCGGCCGTGCTCGCTTCCACTCCAACGGTACTCGAACCACGGACCCTGACCCCTGGCCCGCGAACCCTCGGGGAGATCCATCCTCCCTGCTATTTGTATTCTTAAATCTCATCTGGAATGTTTATATATACGCCGAACCGTTTTAAATGTAGGGTGCAGCCGTACCTGCTTTAGCGTGAGAGAAATCCTGAACCTGGTAAAATAAATCGGGATTCAGGATGTACCTTGTGCTAAAGTAATACGTAATTACGTATATTCACGCAGTCTCAAAAAACGGTTCGGCGTACAGATTTCAGATGAAATTAAGAAATGCAAACGATAGGCGGTACTTTAAAAAAATGCAAAAAAAATAACCTTCATTTAGGGATGCTCACACGGTGGCATATTATGCAAGTTTGGAGACATGACAAGTTTGTTGTTGAATGTCGGGAAAAATCGGCTAATTCCGTTAGATTCAGAGTCGAAATGCCTCCATGACTGGACTTTTGCCATCGTAAAATTGTAAAAACCGACAGATTATAATCTAACGACATAATATTATGAACTAACCTAACCCCCTACCAGAGATTATGTCACGCGTTATATTGTAAACTGACAGAGATTGCAACTTCACGGTGACATGTCCACTACAGGCTTCATTTTCAGGAGCTACTCTGTAGTCTCCTTAAAAAATTAAAATTCCTTTTAAATGATATCAGTCTCTTTTAATTCTAACAAATGTATGAAGTTTTCACATTCAGAATTCATCATACTGCAGGTTACAGCTAACTAAGTATAATAGTTATAACTAATGGAACCAAGGGATGGGGAATCACCAAAGAAACTGTAACGCGGCCCAGTCGAGGTACAGGGGCACAGATGTGGAGCGGGTCACACCCGCTCCGGCGGCCCACACCGCGACCACCCGCCGTCTGCAGTCTCACATCGACAACAGAAAACCTATTTCAATACTTTTCAAAAAATAAAAAGCCTGTTTGACATTCGAGAAAAGCCCTAGAACCAAGAATGTAACTTGGCATTACTGAAAGAAACCAAATAATGATCATTAATTAGGTAGTGTTTTTAAAAAATGTATAATTTCTGTGGCGCTTTATACAGATGTAATAAACATACGGATATTTCTCAAATTTCAAAACGGGCCTCTTATTTTAGACTACAAAATTGTTAGGTTTCCTGTCTATTCTATATTTAGTTAGGTTTTGTATTGTTCGGTATAACGTACGAGGAGCAGCGGCCGGCCCGCGGCGCGCGCTGCCTCGACTACTGTGCGTGTTGTATGTGACATGTGATGTGACTGTATGATAATTATACATATTATAATGTAACCTCTAGGATAACATGTATTTGTAGTTGTAATTTACCCATAATTATTGTAAAATGGTATGAACAATCTTATGAGGACTTCACTTGCCTGTAAATATGTTACGTAGGAACATGACTGTAAAACACAGCGATTATATTTTTTACAAATATATTTTAGTGAAGATCCGACTTACTACTATAGTATACCCTGTGAAAGCAGTTTTTTACTAAATTTAGCTATATGTGGAAGGCCATGTCCCCGCCACGCGCGAGCCGGGCTGACCGGGCTGATGCTACCGGGATTTGTATGAAGCGTTTTGCGTTTTCGTTGCAATAAAAACCTAAAAACGGAACAATGTTTTTCTAAAAAATGAAATAACCATTTGGAAGATTTGTAGTAAATGTATATTTCGGCAGGTACAGTTTTTGAGTTACAGATTCAACAAATATTTTGTAATCTTTTATATTTTTAATTTACTCGAAAAGGACGTTACGATCGATCAATATACAAGTTTTACGACAAATGATTCCAACCGACGAAAACAAAAATAAAAATGGTCCTTTTCAGAACTCTTATAATAAAATCTGATTCCACCGGGAGCCGCGCCGGCCGCCGGCCGCCGGTCCCACGCGGTCCGTCATTCATTGTCTTTCAAGCCGAGGAACGGCCTCACGACGAGGTCCGCGGCCGCGAGCCTCACGACCGCTTACATTTATGAAACACATTAGCAATCACTAATATACACTTTTCCGTTACTTTTCCGTTTGCGATGAGTCCATGCGATAATAAATTAAGATGGCGTGCGGCCCCCCCGCTGCCCCCGCGCCGCCGCCCCTACTTGCCTGCAACAAACAAACGCCGCGGTCAGACGCTTCGACAGCGCTGGAGCAGTTCCCTCGGGACTGCTCCGCGGCAGCCACATACAGATATCGTCGTTGAAGTTCTAACACCACGTAGGTCACGTTTTGGTTATTTTGACTTCTTGATGCCATTCGCTAGAGAATCGGAAGACGCATCGTTTAAGCCAATCAGGAACACGTAACGATCAATAAAAATTCGTGAAATTAAGAAAAAATGCAACTACACGGGATCCACCAAATCGGCGTTATATTTGGAAACAGCACGTAAATCATTTAATTCCATACGGTTGCTCCTAACAATTTATGGAAAAAAGGTAAGAAAATATCATTACATTATTAAAAGGTTGTATTTTTCGGTTTTGTAGATATTCCTATTTTTTTTCTCTCCTGAAAAGTTGCTATTTTTGACATACGTGGTGTTAGAACTTCAACGATGATATGTGTGATGGCTTACAATTTTTTTTTTAAGATAACTTTTGACGCACCACAGACAGATTTTTCGTAGGCTGTGAATTGAATTCTAGCGTCATGCTCGGCAATGATAAGAAATCTTCGGGTAATCTGGGGAGCATGGCCATGCTCATAGCCGCGCCCCCTGGTTTCCGTAGCTTCCAAAAGAAGCTATGCTAAGTGATGAGATGAGCGGGACACGTGCCTGATGGCGAGCAACATGCCTGTCCACAACGGCACAGCGTCACGCAGCTATTGGATCACAAAAGAGTTGATAACATTACCCACAGATATGACATATCTATACGCCCTGTAATTTCTCTGGAAACATTGCCCTTCAAACCGGAACACTGATGCTTTCAAACGGCTTGTAGAATTACTAGCAAATGTGTGATACTTCCCTAGGCGGACTATGCAAAAAGTCCCAAATCCTACCACTAATAATAGTAAAATATGTATAAATAAATAAATCATAAACATTAAAAAATAGTTAGATATACAATTTTGATAAATTAAAAAGAGGAAAGTGGTGAATGTGATACCAACATATTCCTGAATAAATACTTTTGTGACCGAGCTCACAGGCGGAGCGAGGCGAGAGCAGCCGCAGGTTTGTATGGCGAGTATTCATTCTCTTCTGAACAGAAAACAAACCACATCCAATGGTAACAATTCAAGACAAATGGAAACATAAAAGTCAATACCAGTTTCCACTGAGATTACTAGAACGTATTGTACCACCGTAATTTACCAGCGCGGCCACTCTTTATACATTAATTTTTCCACATAGTGGTGTCTTCAAATCGAGAATGAATCGGTTTCTTCTAGGTAAAGACGCTCCATCGTAGACCGCATCGTCGCTTACCATCAGGCGAGAGGGCGGCCAAGTGTAACTTATAAAAGTTAAAAAAACGGGAAAGATTACTGGAGCTGGCTGGCCCAGTGGCTTTATTTTTAAGCCTGCATTGTTTCGATAGTACGGTCTTACTATTTCCGTATTTACGGCGGCCTCGCCCGGGGACGTCCCCCGGGAGGCCCGAGCTCCTCACCTCCTCACCAGAGATAATAAACAACTACTTACTCATAAGCAAGCCCACTAATTGTTCCCAGTGCTCTGCCTTCTCTCGCAGTTGCTCATAATCCACCACGATGGCCGAGTGCGGGTTGGTGGATGACACATGGCCTCGAAAGATTCTAGATACATCTCGGTTTCCTCACGATGTTTTCCTTCACCGCTTAAGTTAGCGGCATTACGCACATCACTTCGAATAGACAGTGTTGCGCGTGGGATTGGAACCCGGGGCTTCCGGATCGACTGTCGCCGTTCTCGCGACTAGACCAGCCGTAACTTTACAAACAACTACTCAATAGAAGGAGAAGCCGGCCCCGGCGCTCCCGCTGGCTGCGGACGCACCGCGCTGCACCATGCACGGACCTACGAGCGAATCCCGAGAATTAAAACTTGTTCCAATTGAATATCGTACGCTCAATTGGAACAACTTTTCACGAGGGTAACTCTAACAAAATCGCAAAATAATTCTTACATGATTTACATTTAGCCAATTTACAGTTCCCTTTTAAAATTAATTAACCTAACAAATTTTGTAAACAAACTCTCTGAACAAAAACTATGTTCAACAAAATTAAAGTTACCTACAAGTTATGTATGCTATTGTCGTATTCTACGTATTTTTTTCAGTAATATCAAATTTTCAGATAAAGTGTAAACAAACACGTACACGATTGTAAAACTCATAAAATGTAAAAGGACAAACGAAAAAAAAATGTATACTCCTGTGACAAATCTCATCTGTATCACCATACCCAAAAAGGAGTTACGATTGTCAGTTTTTAATACAATTGTATTCTCTTCACCATTATGTGAACTGAGAAAAGAAATAAAGAGAATATGAAAATTACTCTGACATTAATTGAACATAGTAAAAGATAACTAAATAGTCCAAGCTGCATGAACCGCCAGATGTTACATATTTTCTAACAAACGAAATGTGGAGAGTTATGTTAGTATGTACTAAGGATACATGCATACCCACTACCTTGCTTAGACAGCCAATTTTGAGATATCAGGTAATGAAGGTAAATACATAAAAAAATTACTTGCTTCACGTAAATTCTCTTAACTGATTTTCACATATTTTACATTTAATAGTCAATAAATTAATCCTTAAAAATAAGTCGCTAATACTTCCTTCCCTTCCGGACCCAAGGCACAACTACTATGCTCAACTGGTTGTGCCATTGGTACTTTTGATTCCCTGCTACACAACTAATTGGTCCGTTTCGGAAAAAAAATGTACCTATGACACAACTGACGAAAACTCGAATACCTGGTTGTGCCGTGGGTTCTTTTGAGACACAACTGATTGATTCCTTAGGAAAAAATGTATCTTTGACCCAACTTACGAAAAATACAGAACAGACAACACATTACACATTTTATAAAAAAGGTGATCAATGTAGGTACTTACTTTGTAAATTTAGGCATTATTAAATCATGAATTTGGACTTCCTCCTTGATATATTGCCAGCCTTCTAATATTCTTTGATTTTGCAACTACGGTAAGGCTAAACATTCGTTTTTCGGCCTTTATCGTGTAGCCTAAAAGTGTAAAAGTTTACATTTTCGCCACACATTTTTGTTCCAATGGTAGTAAAAACCACGAGTCGCAGCTTTTGGAAAAAACTTAGCAACGGTGTTTATTAGAGAAATTTCGAAGTCGGAATGTGGTTTTTATATGGTCCATTTACAGCTGTCGCCTACAGTAGTTTGTGCAAATTGTGCAATCTGTGACTGTAGAAGATGGAATACCCTTTCGTAAGTTGCTTGCTTCTTATTTGGCATTAGTGCAAACACAAGTGGTTTTACATTCACTGTCTCTTGTGTACTCCCAAAGTCACCATGCATCGATAGCAACTGAGTAAAGGGCTTCGGGCAGCTTTTAAATGTTGCATCTATAAAGTACTCCTTAATGTTACATAGTTGCAGTCTTAATTCAGGTGAACGGAAGACCAAAATTCTGGACATAGTAGTTGTGCAAAAGGTCTGGGTTGAGTCGCAGGGAACTCAGTTGTGTAGAAGGGAATCAAAAGTACCCACGGCACAATCAGTTGAGCATAGTAGTAGTTGTGCCTTGGGTCCGGAAAGGTCTGGGTTGAGTCGCAGGGAACTTAGTTGTGTAGAAGGGAATCAAAAGTGCCCACGGCACAATCAGTTGAGCATAGCAGTTGTGCCTTGGGTCCGGAAGGCTTCCCTCAAGAGACATTCCGAGTGTGGTTTCACTTTGCAGACACTTTAAAACTTCCAAAATAATGACATATAGATAAGTCAGCCAGACCACTATTTTAAAACCTTATACAAGAAGACAGACCAATCATCCCTTACACTCAATAATTGTGTTGTGTGTGAATTGTCCACCAATATTTATTTATTTAATTTGAATGGCGCTGTGGGCCGGCAGGGGCGCGAGACTGAGTGGACGCATTTATTACGATAATTAAAAGTTAAAGAGACTTAAAATTCAGTTTAGGAGATGAATGACTCTTTAGATCGGTCTGTCTTCTAGTACAAGGTTTTGAAACCACACGCAAAGCGGGCGCACTGACACGTCGAGTTGCGGTAAAAATTTCAAATCTTAAGTTCGGAGTTTGAGTATGATGAGGTCTGCTTCCATCATCATATTTTGCCTGCTCAGGTTAGAAGAGAGGTGGCTGATCTCAGCTTCATGCACAATATCCTGTGTGGTCGGATAGATTGCCCGACTCTGTTGTCTCGGATAGGTCTCGTAACTCCGCTCAGGGCCGCCCCGCGGAGACACAGTCTTCAGCTGTACACCCCGCGTCATGTCACGAATTATCGGAAGAATTCATTTCTTATTCGCACTATTCAAAGTTTTAATGTTATTTATTCTAAAGGCGTCGATTTGTTCGCGATGAGGCATAACTCTTTTAAAACGCAATTTGTGGGCGGTTCTTTGATATAACCAAGGACAAATACGAAAAGAGTAAGAATTTGTTATCAAAAAACGCAGGTTTAAAGCTAAACGTTTAATTGATGTAAGCCATTAATTTGATTAATTTTTGTTAAATTCTATATATATTTTGTAATTTCCTAACTAGTGACGTTTGTGTTTGTTCGCTCCCCGTATGTGGTATCTACTTGTTGCTACTTGTTCTATCTGTATTAACTATTTTTTCTTTCTGTTTGTTTTATCAGTGAAAACTGTATTTGGCTTCAGTGTTTCCACTCATCTAAATTTTATGATTATGTAATGCTGTTTGTTTTCCATTTAGAATAAAATAAAATAAAATAAAATAAAAAGCCCGCCCACGAGGCCGGAGCGGAGCGCCACTACTACTACTAACTACTAAGGCTTTGAAATAGTTGTCTGGTGGACATATTTAAAAATAGAGTACAGTAGAACCTCGATAACTCGAACCTCGGTAACTTCAAAAAATAACATGTTCCCTTCCCATCAGAGCCCAAAACCAAAACCCTTGATAAAACTTAAAATATTTTTTGTTTTCCTTAGACTTCAATTATCGAGGTTCTACTGTATCAGAATTTACGTGAAGTAATTATTTTAGGAGTTTTAAAGCGTCTGCAAAGCAAAATGGCATACAGAATGTGTTTGGGAGTATTGGCGACTTATTTTTTAGGATATCTATTGCCTATAATATACATAAAAATACTACTAATAAATAATAATAAATAACTACTCAATCGTCCACATTTCGAAAATACGTGACGTCTGGTGGCTTTGGGATTTTACTCTGTAAAAAAAAACAAATATTAACGATTTGACAGTCACCCACCCAGTCGACTGTATTGATTTGTTTACGAAGTACAGATTCGCGCGACTTGAATGAACAGTACAGGAATGCGAGAGACCATACATTTGCAAATGTTTTGACAATCTTAAACAAAGCTCTAAATAAATTAACAGTGCATATGCAACAGCTAGCTTTTCCACTAAAATTTTGCAGTTATTAGGACATTTATAGTCTGTTTTTTACCAATTTTCCTAAAGTCGTCACTCCCCATAGAAACCGGATTTTCTCTCGAATTACTGCGAGTATAATGCAGGTAGGAACAGTTTTTTTTGTAGAATAAAATTCCACAATGGTTTCAAAAGTGCTCCGAGGTCGTCTAGTTCATCCTATTCAGTAGTTGTTAACTTTCTCCACCGAGGTGGTCGCTGACCAAGAATTTCCTCGGGTTTCCGAGAAGCTTATAAGCCGAGAATACAGTTCGGTGTCGGGGCCGCGATGAGACGGAGGCACGTGACACGGTTAGGAGGGCGCGGCCACGCGACGCGGGGAAGTAGGCGAGCTGCGGGTGGTGCGGGTGATACAGTCAGGCGGGATAGTTACCGGCGGGAGGCGCGGCGGGCGCCGGCGCGGGCGCGGGCGCGCGCGCGCGGGGCAACCGCGCCACGCGAAAAGAGGCGAGCTGCGGGTGGTGCGGGTGATACAGTCAGGCGGGATAGTTACCGGCGGGAGGCGCGGCGGGCGCCGGCGCGGGCGCGGGCGCGCGCGCGCGGGGGCGGCCGCGCCACGCGGGGAAGTAGGCGAGCTGCGGGTGGTGCGGGTGATACAGTCAGGCGGGATAGTTACCGGCGGGAGGCGCGGCGGGCGCCGGCGCGGGCGCGGGCGCGCGCGCGCGGGGGCGGCCGCGCCACGCGGGGAAGTAGGCGAGCTGCGGGTGGTGTGGGTGATACAGTCAGGCGGGATAGTTACCGGCGGGAGGCGCGGCGGGGGCAACCGCGCGCCGGCTGCGGGTGGTGCAGGTGATACAGTCGCGGGATAGTTACGCGCGCGGCGGCGCCGGCGGCGCGGGCGCGCGCGCGCGCGGGGCGCGCCACTTACGCAGCGAAAGTAGGCGAGCTGCGGGTGGTGCGGGTGATACAGTCAGGCGGGATAGTTACCGGCGGGAGGCGCGGCGGGCGCCGGCGCGCGGCGCGGGCGCGCGCGCGCGGGGCGCAGCCAGGCCACGCGAGAAGTGGCGAGCTGCGGGTGGTGCGGGTGATACAGTCAGGCGGGATGGTTACCGGCGGGAGGCGCGGCGGGCGCCGGCGCGGGCGCGGGCGCGCGCGCGCGGGGCAACCGCGCCACGCGGGGAAGTAGGCGAGCTGCGGGTGGTGCGGGTGATACAGTCAGGCGGGATAGTTACCGGCGGGAGGCGCGGCGGGCGCCGGCGCGGGCGCGGGCGCGCGCGCGCGGGGGCGGCCGCGCCACGCGGGGAAGTAGGCGAGCTGCGGGTGGTGCGGGTGATACAGTCAGGCGGGATAGTTACCGGCGGGAGGCGCGGCGGGCGCCGGCGCGGGCGCGGGCGCGCGCGCGCGGGGCAACCGCGCCACGCGGGGAAGTAGGCGAGCTGCGGGTGGTGCGGGTGATACAGTCAGGCGGGATAGTTACCGGCGGGAGGCGCGGCGGGCGCCGGCGCGGGCGCGGGCGCGCGCGCGCGGGCAACGCGGCCACGCGCCACGCTGCGGAAGTGAGGCGAGCTGCGGGTGGTGCGGGTGATACAGTCAGGCGGGATAGTTACCGGCGGGAGGCGCGGCGGGCGCCGGCGCGGCGCGGGCGCGCGCGCGCGGGGCGGCCGCGCCACGCGGGGAAGTAGGCGAGCTGCGGGTGGTGCGGGTGATACAGTCAGGCGGGATAGTTACCGGCGGGAGGCGCGGCGGGCGCCGGCGCGGGCGCGGCGCGCGCGCGCGGGGGGCAGCCGCGCCACGCGGGGAAGTAGGCGAGCTGCGGGTGGTGCGGGTGATACAGTCAGGCGGGATGATTACCGTCAGGCGGGGCGTTACCGGCGGGCGGCGCGGCGGGCGCCGGCGCGGCGCGGGCGCGCGCGCGGCGCGCGCGGGCGCGGGCGCGCGCCACGGGGAAGAAGTAGGCGAGCTGCGGGTGGTGCGGGTGATACAGTCAGGCGGGATAGTTACCGGCGGGAGGCGCGGCGGGCGCCGGCGCGCGGCGCGCGCGCGCGCGCGCGGGGCGGTGATACGCGCCACGCGGGGGAAGTAGGCGAGCTGCGGGTGGTGCGGGTGATACAGTCAGGCGGGATAGTTACCGGCGGTGCGGCGCGGCAGGCGCCGGCGGCGGCGCGCGGCGCGCGCGCGCGGCGCGCGCGCGCGGGCGCGCGCGCGCGCCACGGGTGCGGGGAAGGGCGAGCTGCGGGTGGTGCGGGTGATACAGTCAGGCGGGATAGTTACCGGCGGGAGGCGCGGCGGGCGCGGCGCGGGCGCGGCGCGCGCGCGCGCGCGCGGCAACCGCGCCACGCGGGAAGTAGGCGAGCTGCGGGTGGTGCGGGTGATACAGTCAGGCGGGATAGTTACCGGCGGGAGGCGCGGCGGGCGCCGGCGCGGGCGCGGCGCGCGCGCGCGGGGCGGCCGCGCCACGCGGGGAAGTAGGCGAGCTGCGGGTGGTGCGGGTGATACAGTCAGGCGGGATAGTTACCGGCGGGAGGCGCGGCGCCGGCGCGCGGCGCGGCGCGCGCGCGCGCGCGCGGGGGATAGTTACGGCCGCGCCACGCGGGGAAGTAGGCGAGCTGCGGGTGGTGCGGGTGATACAGTCAGGCGGGATAGTTACCGGCGGGAGGCGCGGCGGGCGCCGGCGCGGGCGCGGCGCGCGCGCGCGCGGGGCGGCCGCGCCACGCGGGAAGTAGGCGAGCTGCGGGTGGTGCGGGTGATACAGTCAGGCGGGATAGTTACCGGCGGGAGGCGCGGCGGGCGCCGGCGCGGGCGCGCGCGCGCGCGCGCGCAGGCAGCGCCGCCACGGGGAAAGCAGGCGAGCTGCGGGTGGTGCGGGTGATACAGTCAGGCGGGATAGTTACCGGCGGGAGGCGCGGCGGGCGCCGGCGCGGGCGCGGCGCGCGCGCGCGCGGGCGCGCCGCGCCACGCGGGGAAGTAGGCGAGCTGCGGGTGGTGCGGGTGATACAGTCAGGCGGGATAGTTACCGGCGGGAGGCGCGGCGGGCGCCGGCGCGGGCGCGGGCGCGCGCGCGCGGGGGCGGCCGCGCCACGCGGGGAAGTAGGCGAGCTGCGGGTGGTGCGGGTGATACAGTCAGGCGGGATAGTTACCGGCGGGAGGCGCGGCGGCGCGCGCGGCGCGGGCGCGCGCGCGGCGCGCGCGCGGCGGTGGTGCGGCCGCGCCACGCGGGGGCGCCGTGCGAGCTGCGGGTGGTGCGGGCCGTGGCGCCAGGCGCCGCGTCCCCGCCAGGCGCCGCGCCGCGCGGACGCCACGCCGAAGGTCTCGGAGTTGAGCTTGCGCTCGGTGCGCCAGTCCGTGCGCTGCGAGCGGCCCTTGGAACGCTCGACGGCCTCGCAGGAGATGTTGTCGAAGAAGCTCTTGGTCTTGTCGTAGCCGGTGTAGTCGTCGTCGGGCTCGGGCTCGCCGGCGCCGGTCTCGTTCCCGGAGTCGTCCTTCTTGTCCCCCTCCGGCGCGGGCGGGGCCCGCAGCTGCGCACGACACACACACACCTTTACTCAACATTCCACTACATCAAAACACTACATTATCTTATTCAAACAAGTGGGTCGGAATATGTTGGCTAGCACTTGTAAATGTTGTGCGTGAGAATGTTGTGAGCACTTGTGAATGTTGTGAGTGAGTAAAATCGTTATGTGCTCTCCTGAATTTTGTAAGTGAGAATTTGGTGTGCACTCATGAATGTTGTGCTTGGGTGAAATTGTTGTATTGTCTTGTGGATGTTGTGAGTGAGATTCTTATATGGCAGGGGTCACCGGCAATTAAGGTTTGCTTGGGGTCCATTTTAAGTAATGAAATGACTTTCACGACCCTCACATTTAAAAAAAATTATATACAATGTATATATGAAGGTAATTACGGAAATTGAAATTCCGATTAGAAATCGAAAAAAATATAAACTTTTTTTACTCCTGCAGTATTTGAAAATACTGTAAAACAGATATATTTCTTGGTTGATATTATTGTATGGACTCGTGAATGTTGTGCGTGTGTGAGAATGTTGTGAGCACTCTTGAATGTTGTGTGAGTGAGCATGTTGTGCGTACTCGTGAATGCGAGAGAGGGAGTACGTTGCATGCACTCGTGTACGTCGTATGCGCTTGTGAAGAGAGCTAGCGCGAGTGTAGTACCTCCAGCTTGGGCGGCTCGTCGGCGATCTTGGTCTTGGCGAGCTGCGTGCGCAGCTCTTCGAACTCGGTGTTGGCCTGCTCGAAGTCGTAGTCGTTGTCGAACTTCAGCGTGTTCTTGTTGCGCGGCGCGAACCCGCGGCCGCGGCCGCCGCGCCCGCCGCGCGCGCCGCGCCAGCCGCGCGGCCAGCCGCCGCCGCCGCCGCCGCCGCCCGCGCCTGCACCGTACTACTTTTATATCTCTGTACGTTTTAGCTAGTTTGCGAAATTTTACAGCGGTTTTCGATTTCATGGATGGAGATGGTTTTCCGAGGCACTATTGTAAGATGACAATTTTTAGGCCGTGGCTGTCTAGTTCGAAACTAATACATACACACTGAATACTTTATACCTTCTTCTGTTCTTCTTCATACTTTCAGGTATTTTAGTAATCGTTCCAAACGTCCACCACCATTGTGGATACGCCTTATTAATCAGTTTGTTGCATAGCGAGTGTAGCACACTCCTCTGGTACCTCCCTTCGTTTTAATTCACCATCACCATCATTCAATAGTATTATTTTTATTAAACTTCAAAAAAAAAAATACACAATACACCGGTAATGGTTCACTGGTAAACACATGATTAATAGAGGAAATGCCGCGTTGCCGGTGTGCGCCCCGCCTTACGTACCTGGTTGGTGGTGGTGGTGCTGCGGCGCGGGGTGGTGCGGCGCGGGGTGGTGCGGCGCGGGTGGTGCGGCGCGGGGTGCGCGCGCGCCGCCGCTGGGGTAGCGCTGGCGCGTGCGCGAGGTGGGCCGCGGCGCGCGCGGGCCGGGCCGGCCGGCCGCCGCGCCGCCGCGCGCCTCCCGCGCCGGCCCCGACCCGGACGCCACGGTGCCCACCTGCCACACCGACACACATTCAACAGGCGCCGTGAAACCAGCGGCCGGCGACCGTTGCGACCGCGACAGGAGACGATCTCCCGTCGCGGTCTCAGCGCCCATACAGAGCTATAAATAATGTCAAGTGGCTGTCGCGGTCTTCGCTGCTGTCGCGGTCACCTGTCCCGGTCGCCGCCGCCTTTACACCGTACCATTAATGTCTAAGGAACAATAGCGTTTAAAAACGGCCTCACCAAAAGAGTGCCAACACGGCAAGTGTAGCACTCTTTCCGGCAGACGTTAATTGAACTAGGAGTAGCACTGCACCGGACATATTGCATACTCCTTCAAATGGTATTTTATGAGTCTAGTCGTAAAATAACTACTTTAGTATAGTGAAAAAGAAAAAGAGTATCAGCAGAGTAGAGTAATGCCAATGGTCACACCAGCTGTAAGTTTAAATTATTTTTATATATGGTGTGTTCAATAAATAAATATTGGTGGACATTTCTCACATCTGACCCCAAACTAAGCAAAGTTTGAAATTGGAAGCCAGATAGCTGATATAATACTTATAGTTTTAAATGCATACTTATCATACACAGAAAACACCCAGGCACATCACAAATATTTGCACTGGGGGGAATCGAACCCGCCATAAAGTACTTAATGAGAATTCATTAAGTAGGTACTTGCAGCATTATTTTATCTTACTCTAAAAAATAAATTTATCAACTATTTTAATATTCAAGATGTATCTATGTACTTGTAAGCCTGTTTTGTAAACTCGTCAATCAAAATTAAGCTTTACTGTGGGGAAATAGCTGTATGTGCTAAAGGCAATGTTTCCAGATAAATTACAGGGCATAGATATAAAACATCTTACTACTGGGTAACGAGCATAAGGCAAGAGCTAGGTAACAATTTCGACTCTTCATATTCCAATAGCTGTATGCACTTTACTCTTATGGGCTGTGCACTACTCTATGGGTACTGCTTGCTATCAGGCAGGCACATGTCCCGATCATTCTCTCACAATACTATAAAAATATAATAAGCGACAGTTAAAGAGTTTCATCCTCTGGAAGCAGTGCAAGTGTTAGGGTCAGTTCACACCGAGACGCGACGCGGCGCGACGCTGCGCGCACATTTTTCATAGAGCGACTCAGAATATACTTTATTCACTACACGAAAAGATACACATTACATTGTGAGAATTCAGATTACGTTGCACCACGCAGCACTGCGCCTCGAGGTGCCTCGCGGCGTAGCGCGACGTATCGTGACGCAGCGGTGCATCGCCGGTACGCGCGGCGTGCAAGAGCGGTGCTGCGTCTCACGGTGCCGCGCGACGCCGCGAGGCGCAGCCTGAGGCCGCTGTGGCGACTTCTCTACTATTTCCGTTCAGACTTCGTTTAGAATTGATGCAGTTCGGTCGAGTGAATGTACAGTCGATTGAAAATATAATGATAGACTGGGATCTTGTTATAATCGGACTTCTTGCAGAAGAGGAAGAGGAAAAAGTTTACAAAAATAAAATTAAAAAAGAAGACATTACAAGGGCGCGGGCGGGGCCGCGCGGCGCCCGCGGCTAGTAGATACGTTCCGCTGCGCTTCGCGGCATCTCGCTGCGCAGCGAGGCGTCGTCCTGCTACGATTTTAAGATGCGCCTCGCGATGTTGCGATGCGCCTCGCGACGTTGCGATGCGTCTCGCGACGACGCGCGGCGTAGCGCGAAATCATTGGCCTCTTTGAGTATCGTCGCGTCGCGTCTCGGTGTGAATTGACCCTTAGGGGACGGAACATACAAGTGTAGCCTGTGTACCTGCGTGCCCTGGTCGGCCGTGGGGCTCTTCCGCGCCGCGGCGCCGGCCGGCGTGGCGGAGCGCGACGCCGCCTGCGCGCCGCCGCCGATCAGGTCCAGCATCGAGCCTGCGCGCACACTCCGCTCACTGTCTGTCCGAGCCGACGCGCACCGGCCCGGCCCGTGCACGTCGGTACGATCAATTAAAAAGTAGGTGCAGCAAGACTCAATGAAAATCTATCATCAGATGGAAACGTCACGCCCTGGTGCCATGTCAATACGGGTCATAGAAAAAAACTAACAAAATCGTATGTATCCCCAGTATGAATGATGAATGTAATGTTTTGGAAGTATGACAATGGTAACCGTTATTAAACCATCAATTAATATGAATTCATAATATGATACAGAATTTCGTAGCCATACATTTTGGTTACCACTGTTCTATGGTGTTCCATTCAAATAGCATTTAAACAGTATTTAATGTTGAAACTTGTTCCTAGTACATTTATACGATACGAAGATGGTGAATGGGTGAATAGTGTGGTGAGCTCCGCTAGGATACACTGAGCAATGATTGAACAACACAATGCTTGAAAGCAAAGCATGAGGCAGCCACTCAATCGAGCTACATGACACTACATAGTTTCTATCAGCTTATAGTTTACAGTAGAACCTCCATTATTCAAACCCATATTGCAAGTAAAAATTTAACTAAAAACAATCGTTTTTTTTATTGTTTTTATGTAAAATGTGATATCATCCCAATAAATCATATATATTTATATGTTTTAAAAATATATTTTGATTTTCCAAACTAGTGTAGTCCCATTTGGTTAGGATAATGGAGGTTTTACTGGAACAAAGTATCTATAGTCATCCGTAACATACAGGCAGCAGTGGACAGCTCAGCAAGCCACAGACCAAAGAGTGAAAGCAATTTGCGATTTCTTTAAATAGTATTAATTATTATTGTAATATTCAAATATTGGATAAATGTAGTGACTGGATTGATTAACAATTTTGTATAAATGTTAGTTACATTGTATATCATTCAATAAGATAATATTTTTTAGAAAGTTTAGTAAAATTACATATAAAATAAATAAAATGAGTACATAGGTGATGAGGTTTTTTGGATGAACATACTAATCTCGGGAACTTCTGGACTAATTTCAGAAATTATTTCAGCATTGGATATGTATGTGAGCCTAGCGTGCTATTTCTCTACCACTAGTGATGCTGGGGGTAGAACACTAGAATATAAATAAAACAATGTTATTTAAAACATTACTTTCTGTAAAGAAATAAAAATAATTATGCATTTCTATTATAGTTTTAGTATAATGCAACAAAAGGATATCTAGATGACCTACCTTTTGATTGACCCACAAATATTACTTTAATCTGACTGATTTCTGTCTTTTTTTAACATTTACCACAAGTCATGGAAATATCTGGATGTCAAACACTTGCTCGGTGGTCAGAAGTTGGTCATCCGGACACCTCAAGAGTGACTAGTTGAAAATTAAACAATTTCTTATTTTTATGAGATTATTTCAGTCATTCTATTCCAGTAATGTATCTAGATACCCTGGAGTCTCAAGATATTCAATAGTGGGGCAGTTTAATAACACATTATCAAATCATAACACTCTTGCTACATCTCTGGCACCAGAGGCCAGTTTATCTACACAATGGTAATCTGGGTGACATGGAACAATATATAGAAACAAATGCAGTGGATGATGATTACATGCAGAGAGCCAGCACCGAGTTAGAGCAATACAGAGTCATAGTCGGACCCCGAGCAGAGCGGCGAGTGTGGCCAGACTTCTCACCCCCAGCATTTATTTTATGTGTATTGCACTCAGAGAATTAGTAGAATCCGACTATGTCTCGATAAAATCGCAAAAAATAGCATCATGGCATGTGGAAGCTGAAGCTGAATATATCCACTGAAAAAAAACCTTGGTCTTTCACGTGTGCGGAGAGGTGCGACACGGGCCCCGCGGCCGGGAGCTCCGCGGCGCTGTGCGGAGACAACTCACTGGTCTTGTTGAGCGAGGCGTGCGCGCCGGGCGGGAAGCCGGCCATGGGGTGGTACTGCGGGTACTGCTGCCCCACCACCGGGTGCGCGTACTGCGCTCCGTAGGGCGCCGCGGCGGCGCCCGCTCCCGCGCCCGGCGCGCCGCCCAGCGTCGGCGGCACCGACATCTGCATGATGGCTGGATCGTTGGGCAGCGACGGCACATTGTTGAGCACGCGGATGTCCTTGATGTCGGAGCCCCGGAACAGGATGTAGTCGTACACCTGGCTCTGCGGCGCCACCGGGAACTGCGACTCGCGGTCCTCGGTGCCGAACGAGCGCACTGCACACACAAGCCGGCGTCACTCGGCGCTCAGGCGCTCCAGGGCGCCCGAGGGTAGTCCCAGACCAATCACACCATATTATAGACTATATTTCATATTTTTAAATGTAGGTAATGTTATGTTCACGCGACAGAATCACCGTTCACGGACTTAACAAATTCACTGACTACCCCCATTAACAGTGCTTATAAATTCACAGGCGAAGGAACGTTCCGCGGTGGTTGAACCCGATTTCGGGTGTACACGGTGAAATTCAACGTCATCAATGTGAAATCGCGATCACTACAAATGTACGGGGGAAATATAAACTTCTTCTGAAGTATTTTATTGCCCCTCGCTCACTCCGAGGGTAGCTTCCGATTACGTTTAGTTCTATGATTAGGTAGGTCGGGGCACGATATATTCGAATTAGATCGAAGGTGCCACTGGACGCTTTCTCAAACAATAAACAACAAATCTTCTTCAAATCAAGTGGGGAAAAAAACGTAATTTGTTTTTACTCGTAAACTAGAGGGACAAAAGACATTAACAAAATCATTACAAAACGAGATAATGAAACTATACGAAGATATTTGGGTTTGGATTTGTGATGAGGGAAAGGACAACAGTATCCATTGGTTGACTTACCGCTAGCCAAAGCGATGGTACATTCGTGAGGATCGACGGTGAAAAGTCGGCCTTCGTAGCGAATGTCAGCTTTAGATATTAGGCTTATCTTGGAGCCCAATTCAGGCATTCCAGAACTCATTTTGTCACTTTAGATATTACTCTCCGATGACAAAGATTTTTTACGATAACGTCGATCGCAAAATTCTAACTCTAGCCACCGAACCAATTGACTGACACGAAGTTGGCAGCAAGCGCGCCGTTTACAAACAGCTGAGTGGGTGGAGGGAAATTTAAAATTTTAATCGCGTCGGGAAACTGCTATATAATTAAACTTGTGCAGTAAGCAAATAAAACATATTTCCAATTATTAGTACTTTTGACTACTACCTACTTGAAGAAATATTTATCACACAACATAATTTCGTCTAAAACAGAATGTTGAATCAAATCACATCACAATGAAATTAAAAAAAAAGTTGTCACTGAATTCGTGTTTAATCTGTGCTGAATACTGAACTGAAACGGAAAGGAAAGTGACAATGACATATCAAAGTTGAAAATGGCGGTAAAGTTCCTATGTTCACGTTGAGTGTTTGGCAAGTTAAGTATAGAGAGTAGCAATAAGGAGTATCATTTCATTGGGTAGAAAATTAAAAAAGGTGGCTAGACTTATGATTTATTAAACCGTTTAAAAATTCTTCCACAATAGCGCTGGTGAAGAGTCAGCGCCACCATTCAAGTCCGATAGACGCGGGGCTGTAAGCGCGTAACTAAATGTTGCCAGTAACTTATGATAAAATTACTCATTTTCTACTTATGCTTCAAAACTAAAGTTAAGAATTGTAAAATGATAGTAACATATTAGTTCTACCCATGAAGTTATATCAGACAATAGCCTAACTAACTATTTCAACTATAAAATAAAACAAATGTTCTGTATCTATTTATTTTTCATTTGTTATATATTTTTACAATAATTGTGATCTACTGAACATAATGGTTTTATACCAGTCATATCGCAATCGCTGTCACTCGTATCAATTAAGTCACTATCATGATTATCATGATATATATTCGATTCAGTGTCGCTATCATTTTCTGTACAAATTATAAATCTTTCCATTTCCACATCGATGAGCCCGTCATTTTTGAAATACTCATCTTCAACATTCTTGACATGATCGCATTGAATGTGCCAGTAGTCTTCTATGAATCTGTGATGCTTGCAATAGCAGCTTCAGTCAGTTAAACTATTTGTTTGGGATCTTGAGCAACATTTTTCTCGGCAACGCGTCTTTTGACAAGACTCCAAATTTTTTCTATTGGATTTAAGTCACAATGATACGGAGGTAACTTTACAACTTCATAGTTGTGTTGCCTCAGCAACTCATCAACTGCGTAAACTGGTGGCTCCTTGTTTTTTTTTATAGTGTCATATAACACTGCTTTGGTCCAGCTGTCTTCAAAGAAACTAATTTTTTTTTCGGAGCCATATTTGCATCTCTGGTTTCAGGTTTGACATGGTTGGAGCTTTGTTGATCTGCGTGCAGTGGTAGGGTGCTTGGGCGGGGGGTTGATCAACCAAACACTAGTTTGGTTGATGAACCCCCTATTCTCAGCATCTGTCCGATGCTGAGTTTGGCAAACGGTTTAGGGAGTAGCGCAGGTCGCACAGATCCCCTAAACAAGGCCAGTGGACTATCCTTCACGAGGTTGCCGCCTGTTACTAGACCAATTACCCTCTGTAATTGGTATAACTGAAACCTCTGGCCGTACCAAAACTTCCCTATCCTATCCCAACTCCCATACCCTACCCCAACTCCCACACCCTATACCAACTCCCATACCCTATCCCAAACTCCATCCATCCCTTTCCCGCAGTGCCGAACCGTGGCGGCCAAAAACTACGACCCGAGCCCACAAGGCTCTGGGGCCCTAAATACCCCCTAAAGATCGTACCACACCTACCAAGGGCGGGTAGTGTGTGAGTATTACCACCAGCCCAACACATCCAACATGTCGGCACAGTTAAACAGAGAACTACCCCAGGAGGTACCACTAGTCACACTAGTGGAGAATCCCTCACCGAGCCTAGCTCGGTCTGCCCCTCGTATTCTGGGGGCAACACCAGCCTCCTAAAGGCCAACACACAAAACACCTCCTAAAGGCCAACACACAACACAAAACACACACACACCTCAAACCATCACACACCCTCAAACACACACACACCCCTCACACACACACACACACCACACACACACACACACAAGGCTGTCGCCCCAAAAGGTGACGCCCGACGTGAAACCGCAGTGACCACAACACCACAGGGTAGTGGAGGCCCGTCAAAAGGGAAACCGGAGGACGGGAACTCCAACGAACCCTGCCCATCAAGCCAGCCGTCTGGATCTCAGCACCTGGGTGTTGATGAATCCTGGACGCTGGTTAAGCACAACAAGAGCAGGAAAAAGAAGAAGTCGTCACAAAAACAAGCTAGTGACGACAGAACCAGCTCTACTTCGGGACGTAAGGCGAAGCCTGGCTCAAACGTCGGAGGAAAGGACGAGCCAAACGCGCCATTCAAAACGCTTCCCTGGGCCACGCCGATGTCGCTGGCCCGTCTGACCGGCCTCAACGGGAGGGGGCGGAGAAATCTGCCAACCACCCCAGCAGGGCGTCAGGGCGGACGGGACCGGAGACGACGAGCGGAACCCTAAAGGGGAAGGACCAGCGCCTAGGGCGTCTAAAGGCCGAGGCCGGAGGAGACCCTCCTCAGTCCACGTCCAAAAGACGAAGTCTGGGCCCACACCAACGAGGCAGAAGCCTAGTTACGTTGACGTGGCAAAGGAGATCTCGTAGTAGCCGTCACGACGGCAGTGACGAGACGCCTTAGCCACGCAGACGCCAACTCGGTACTGGCAGGCCTTCAGGACCAGATTGTAAAACTATCGCTCTCTGTGTCCGAAGCAACGCCGTTTGGACCGGTTTTCCGAGGCAAACCCATCGTAGCCGATGGGGTTGTCAAACTATGGTGCGAAAACCTCAAACACTGAGTTGGCTAAAGTCAGCCATTGGGAATGTGTGCCTGCCATCAGGTGAGAAGCTCACCGTGATAAGGCAGGTGGACATACCCAAGAGAATCATCTGCGGACTGGTCGTACCGGGGTCGTGGCCGAAGCCAAGCGTAATAGCTTGCCTGCTAAAGCTACAGAACCCCTGGGCCCAAGTAGACCAGTGGACTCTGCTGAGGGTTGACGCAACCGAAAAGACACTTTTGTGTCCTCAGCATACCAGAGGGGAGGCCAAGGACATAGTGTCCAGAGACCGGAGACTGGGCTTTAGCCTGGGCTCCGCGTACGTCAAGTTTCAGGGGCCCTAGGGGAAGTTCATCACTGAACTACCCAACCTAGTGGCTGAGTCTGTGACCGCTCCCGGCCCCCGCAAGGGGGACTGGAGAGGACATGGACACTACTCCGGCGCCACCAGCCTCCTCTGATATCGCTCTCAGGGTGACGACGAGTTGGTAGTGGTGCCTCCTCTGTCAGTGCCTGCGCCCACTGAGACCGAGTCGAAGGAGAAATCCGACGATGAGGACGATGAGGGCTGAGCCAAGAGGATGAGTAGGCTGGAGCTTGAGGTGGAGGGCACTCTGTCCGATGGCGACGGGACCCCTTCAGCCAGGACCCTTAAAGTCCTGCAAGTCAACCTCCAACACAGTCGCACAGCAACGGCTCAATTGCGCAAATGGTTGGAGGTGAACACCGGGGCCATCGCCCTGATCCAGGAGCCGTGGATCAGGGGGGGGAAGATATGCGGCCTCAACAACACCGGAGGTAAGATACTCGCTTATAGTGGACCAAAAGCACCAAGAGCCTGTATCTTAATTCCAAATAACATTTCTGTGTATACGCTAACTGAGTTCTGTTCCAGGGATCTGGTAACCGTCAGTATCCTGCAGGCTCAGGGCTCGAGCCTCCCGAACCTGGTGATGGCCTCTGCCTACATGGCAGATGACGAGACGGCGCCACCACTAGAGGTATCAAGACTGGTCGAGCACTGCGAGCGCCAAGCCCAGGAGCTGATCATCGCAGCAGACTCCAACGCACACCATCCAGCATGGGGTATGAAGGCAAGCAACAAGAGAGGTGATGATCTTATTACCTATCTCTTTTCTACCAAGCTAGCTATTATTAATAGAGGCTCTAAACCAACATTCGTCACTAGACGTAATAGAACGATTATCGACGTGACACTTGCAACGGAGGGAGCGGCGGAACTTATCCAGGACTGGCACGTGTCGGACGAGGCATCTTGTTCCGACCACAGATGGATCCGCTTCGACCTACAGGCATGTACGATGATTCCTGAGCCAACCAGGAACCCGAGGAAGACTAACAGGGCCACTTTTGCCAAAACAGTGCAAGGTAAGCTAAGTGGCACCCAGTTGTCGGCTCGGCTCCAGACTAGGCCAGGCAACCAACAAGACATCGAAACACAGGTAAACCTATTCACTGACATAGTTATAGGAAGTTACCACACATCGTGTCCTCTAACCTCAACCGCCAGGAACAGTAACAGAGACAGTTCATGGTGGGGTCCCGAGCTCGAAAGAATCAGGAAAAAGGTTAGGCGACTCTAAACAGGGCCATGAACACCAGTGAGGACCAGGACTGGGACAACTACAAAGAGGCCAAAGCACAATACAAGAAACGACTACGCTACAGAAGTTCGTCATCCTGGCGCGGATTCTCTAGCATCATCAAATCCTGCAATGAGGCAGCACGGGTAAGGAGGATCCTATCCGCAGGGGCACAACAAAACATTGGGTCCCTATGCAGGAACGACGGCACATATACTGTCTCTCTAGATGAGACGTATGAGGTACTACTCCAAACACACTTCCCAGGTTGTCAGCTCACCCAGAGCATAAACTGGGAGGCGGACAACTATTCGCCCTCAGAAAATGACTGGCAGACCGCCCAGAAAGTAGTAACGTATGAAAAAACTCTCTGGGCCATCAACAGCTTCCAACCATTTAAGGCGGCCGGACCGGACGGCATTTTCCCCCACTATGCTGCTGTGGGGGTGCTGAGCTCGCGGAATCTGTAACAACAATCCTACGAGCGTGTCTGGCCTTCAATACATCCCCTTAAGTGGCGGGAAGCTAATGTCATCTTCATTCCCAAACCAGGTAAGTGACTACACAAACGCTAGGTCCTATAGGCCTATCAGCCTCACCTCCTTCATGCTGAAGACGCTGGAAAGGCTATGTGATAGGCATATTAGAGACACAACGCTCTTATTGACTCCACTGCACAGGAATCAACATGCCTACAGTGCGGGTAAATCAACTGAATCAGCACTTCATGCTATCGTAAGTGAAATTGAGGCAGCCATCCAATCCAAATCTGTATGTCTGGGCGCCTTCATAGACATTGAGGGAGCATTCGACAAGACAAAGTTCTCTAGCATTAAATCAGCTCTGAACAAACATGGGTGGACGCCTTACTATCAGGTTGGATAGTAAAATGTTGAGTCATCGCATCGTACGACCACCAGGTAATGCAACCAAAATAGCATTAGTTGCGAAGGGATGCCCCAAGGAGGAGTCCTCTCGCCCTTGCTATGGAATATGGTGGTTAACTGTTTAATCGAGGTATTGAACGCGCAGCGCTTCTACACGATAGGCTACGCCGACGATATAGCAATACTTATAACTAGTATCCACGCCAGCACCGCTTGTGACCTGATGCACGCGGCTCTAAGACTAGTAGAGAGATGGTGTACGGACTACGATTTAACAGTGAACCCGTCAAAGACGGAACTGGTCATGTTCACACTCAAACGCTCTCTGGGCTTGTACACTACCAGGTCTGTATGGTGTGACGCTACAGCTGTCTGACGAGGTAAAGTATCTAGGGATGATCCTCGACAGCAAACTGAACTGGAACAAGCACTTAGAGAACAAGATCAACAAGGCCTGTATCACCTTCTATCAATGTCGTAGAATGATAGGTAAGACATGGGGACTTAACCCAAAGGTCACCCTATGGCTTTATACCACAGTGATCAGGCCAATAATCACCTACGGGGCTCTGGTCTGGTGGACCAGGACGACACTGGCTACAACCATCGCGAAGCTGCAACAATTCAGAGGTTGGCATGTCTGGCGACTACCAGCGGTATGTGCACTACACCAACGGCAGCCCTGGAGATAATGCTGGATCTGCCTCCTCTCCATTCACGTGCAGCAGGAGGCGGCGATGTCTGCAATAAGACTACGGACTCGGTCTCTGGCATGACACAGGTATTCCTCACACGCGGGTCCTTCAAGACAATCTGAAGCATCAACCCATGCTGCTGGCGATAAGTGATAGAATACCCAAACAGTATGTATTTGATAAGAAATACTAAATTCAACTCGTGGAGCCTCCCTCCGGAGATCATAGCTCCACCGAGTTGATGGTCTTCACCGATGGTTCGAGAACCAACGAGGGCGTTGGATCCGGCACCTTCTCGGAAGACTTGAATATCAGGTACCACACATCTCTCGGGGCCCACAACTCCGTCTTTCAGGCAGAATGCGTGGGCATCACGAGGGCTGCTACCATAATCACCGACAGGAGGGTGCAGGGTTATAACATCCGCATACTCTCTGACAGCGCGGCGGTCCTACATGCCCTAAAGAGCAACACCATCGCTTCGGGACTAGTCCTTGAATGCCACAAGTCTCTGACGGAGGTTTGTGAACACAATCAAATCGTTCTCCAATGGATTAAAGGCCATAGCGGATCGAGAGGTAACGACGCGGCGGACGAACTGGCGAGGAGGGCATCAGCGGAACAGGTTCAGGGCCCTGAACCGATTGTCCCGCTCCCACTGTCGCAGGTACGGAAATGGCTGCGAGAGGGTCACTGAAAGAACATAACGACAACTGGACCAAGAGGTCGGACTGTAGTCAGTCTAGAGCGGCACTGGGGGGCCGTAACTCACGGTACACCCGGCAGCTGCTAAGCCTGAATCGTCAACAGTTGCGACTGGTCACGGGCGCACTGACAGGTCACGGTTTGTACAATAAACACCTATTCAGACTAGGTATTACCGACAGTCCTCTTTGCAGAGCTTGCCTTGAGGCTGAAGAAACGGCCGCTCATGTGCTCATGGGTGCACAGGAGTGGCGGCGCATCGAGCGAAGTTCCTGGGCACACCGGGGACGCTCCGTGAAGCATGCGGCAACGTTAAGCTGCTGGGCTTTCTGTTGGAGTTGGGTTGGCGGGAGTGAAGCCCACTTCCCCACACGCAAAACAGGCGCACCAAGACGTCGAGTTGCGGAAACAGCCCGCCCACAAAGCCTGAGCGGAGCGCTACTATGACTATGACTAGTGGTAGGGTGCGTTGTCCATAATTACCAAAGAATTTTCAGGTAAATTAGGTACTACCTTTTCAGTCATCCACTTTAAAAAAATTGAGGCATTCATGTCATCGTGATAGCCAGCAGATTGCGATTGTGACCTAAAAATCAACAAAGCATTTGGCACGAATCCATTTTCTGATCCAGCATGAGCTATAGTGAAGCGTTTCCCAGGTGAATCTGATATCAGCAAACCATCTTCATCTGCGCTTTACCAACAACTCTTGGCATGATAGGTAGGGTGAATATATGTTTCATCTAAATATGCTACAGGTCTCTTGTCTACCAATCTATTTTTTCTCAATCTTCCAATATATCTGGCCCTGTATGCTGTAATATCATAACGTTCCATCAACACTTCGTGGTTTTGACTGACAGCGTTTGAAGCAAAATCCTAACCGTATTAATATTCTTCGCATTGTTGTATTGCTTCCTTGAAAGTTTATATCGTCTTTAAGTTCAAAAACTAGCTTGTTTACCGTTGGCAATTCTTTTTTAACTACATAGAATTTACATACATTTTTTGGCGTATCGCACAGAGGTCGAAATCGTCCAAATTAATCTTTTTCGGTTGCGGTCGGCTTTTCTCTGGGGTAACAATTTTCTTCGATGTGCTTGCCGCTACTTGTCCTTCTTTAGTTATACGAGACACTGTCTTTACGGAAACGCCTGAAATAAATAAAACATCAAGGTAAGTTTTGGTATATTTTCAATCACAATTAAGAATAAGAAAAAAACACTGAAGATATCGTCAATCAGACAAGGTTACATTAAATTATATCGTATTCATCAATTAGGCAAAAACAAGCAGCTATGGCATCCCTAATATTTACCTGTCATGGTGGCGATTCTCATCTGCACATTATTTAGCGGGATCAAAAAAGTCTTTTTTCATCTTTTCTAATTCACAAAATTCTTTCACTTAAAGAATTAGTTCACGAGCTGCACTTTTCACTACTTTTCGCTGCATTTTCACGGATATTTCAATAAAAAACAATAAAAAATCCACAACCTCTACTCTCTAGAAGCACTCCGAACAAACGGTAAGGTAATATGGCGGAGCTGTCAAACTTAGTTCCTGTTTTTTCCGTAAGACTTCAGTGGTGGAGTGGACTCTAGTCAAAATAGCAATGAGGCGTTTTTGCGATGTCAATGTCAAAAGCCACTGAGCCGCATAGTGAGAGACCACTAGGACTGGACTGACTGAACTTAGCTCGCATAACTGTGTCGAACTAGTTCGCTCCTATCTTTCGATCGTTCGTAAAATTTCACGTGAATTGAGAAAAGTTCCGGCTGCTCTCGTCGAGAGAATGGCAACTGCCGATCGGGGATCCTATCGTTTCAAAAATATGTGCGCAATGCCGCTAACTTAAAACGCTTAAGGAAAACTTCGTGAGGAAACCGACATGTACCTAGAATTTTTCGAGGTCATGACTGTGTCGTCCACCAATCCACACTGCACTAGCGTGATGGATTATGGTCTTGACTCTCTCTTCGCAAAAGAAGGCCCTGAGTCCCAGCAGTGGAAACAATTAGTGGGCTGCTTATGCTTTTGCTACCTGATCGTAGATGTCTACGATTGTTGTTATTTGCTATTGTTGTTATTTAAAAAAGAAGAAAAATTGTTTAAGAATTAAATTTTTTCTTCTAGGGTTTATAGAAGGTAAACAAACCAAACACATCAGCTGAGTTGAGAATAAAAGAATATTTTTCTAAAATAAGTGATGTGTTTGGGAAACCTCCAAAATTTTTAGTTATCACAAATAATTTAGATTTACACTTTTTCCCTAAACATTGGGAGGGGGGCTTCTTAGTAATTACACTTTTGAGATTCTATGGTAGAGACAAATCTTTTTGAATCTACACTATCGCCATCTAGTGCGGCTCATTAAAAACGAGTCCTCCATGCTTGTCATTTCTCGAAGGTGATCATGGTGTGATCTGTGATTAATGATTATAGTCTGTGGCATATTCGCTTAAAATAAAAAATAAAAATTTAAATTTGTAAATGTGAAATACGTTATTTGTTGTTTTGTAGGGTTATTTGTTTTGATTGCAATATCCAAGTTCCAAGTACCTAATTCGAACATAATTTTATAAGAGAAATCTTTTAAAACGATGGTAGCGATGGTAAGTTGTAATAATCATGCACTTGAGGATTTTGAGGAAGCTTTGAGTAGGTACGCTGTAATTAGAGCTTGAATTCGTTAGGTGTAATATCAGTCCGATTATAACCAATGTGAGCTATGCTATATCAGTAATTGGTAAGTGAGTGTGGTCAGCTTGTTGAAAGCTTTCAGGTAGGTATGCTATTAGGTAAACCTTACGAATTTGGGTACTAAGTACTTATAGTTAGAAAATGTAGGTTATTAGGACTCGAGGCCTTCTGGGCGATCCTTACGCTTGCGCTCGGTGTGCAGTAGAGGTCATCTGAGCTCGCTTTATATAAATGACTTGCTGTGCCCGCGGTTTTACCCGCTTTTTAAAGATTTTCGGTTATTTCACGAAACTCGTACTTAATTATATTGGTCAACCAAGTAAGTTTGCCCTATGATATGCCTTAGAACATCACCAATTTGGTAGTGAAGGCTGTGAAGGTCTGGTCGTGATCGGTTCAGCTGTTTCGGAGAGTAGCCGGAACAAAAATAAAGACAAAAATTGTAAAACATGTTAATTTGGTCTATGTATTGTCAATACATTCATATGTATGTCCCTAGTGAGAAGCAGTTATTATAAAACTATAATATAAAATATAACAGATACAGTAGAACCTTGATAAGTTAAAGTCCAAGGGGAAACAAAAAATATTTTAAGTTATAGAGGTTTTAAGTTATTAAGGGTTTTGGGCTCTGATGGGAAGTGAACATAATATTTTTTGAAGTTATAGAGGTTATTAAGTTACCAAGGTTTGAGTTATCAAGGTTCTACTGTACATACTTAAAATTTTTTTTACTTGTATAAATGTTGTAACAAGACGAGAATTGTGAGCTATCACTTATTTCAGGATTGCAATGATGATGATGCGGAGCGCTCGTCGCTGGTGGCGTGTGAGCGCGCCACGGCCACGTCCACGCCGGCCTCAGGCCGCTCCAACAAGGATAACTCCATCTCCTTGACTCCCCAGAAGGAACACTACCAAGGCTGCCTCAAACTCTATGCTGAGAATGTTAGTATTTAGGTACTACTACTTGCATGCATCCTGCTGTTGTCAGTTAGCTGACCAGATGCCGTGTCCTTGTAGCCGTGCTGAACAAACCCGACCATTGGGCACCAAGGGACTTGTGTCGGTCTTGTTATTGTCACCAAGTTTTATCTAGGAAATACAGATGTTACCTGAACTGTATTGGTATAAACATTATTGTATGCTGTAATCATGTTACTGCACATAACATGTTCTCATGGGATTATTCTCTCTGCCACACGATGAACCCGGCACCCGCACGGTGAATCCATGGAATGCTAAGAAGATTGTCTCTCCATAACTCTCTCTCATTGTACCAACTATAAATTGTAAACAATATAAACGTCTGTGCTAGTATTATAGCTCAAAATATTTAGTCCATTAGTTCAAATGTAAAACTATATTTCTCACCTTATGACTTACTTGTTCATACCTCTGCTCACAGAGCTGAGGTTGTGGATTCAATTTTCACCCAAGAGAAATAATCGTGAGATGAATATAAATATCATCTAAAACCTCCTTGGGGTTCCACCTTTGCTGTTAACGGCGCGGCGGGATCGGGGGGTTGCAGTTTTGACCCGCCTCAGTGGAACCACCCCGTTACCGGCGCACCAGAGCACCTATGCTGGGACCATCCCAGGGGCCGAATGTGGGTTAGACATTAGCTGAGAATGAGAAACTCGCCACCTAGGCCGCGTCGTCGTCAGTTGAGGCGAGAGGCCCCACCTGGGGTCTTCTAAGACTAGCTTCGCCTGATAAGAATCACCCAAGTCTTTCCAGTCCTAATAAGTTGCATATTATGTCCATTTCATCAATGTGTAATTCTGTTGAATAAATTGTTATTTATGTAAATCAAAAATTTCAACAAAATTAATAAGGCATTGGCCCCAAGGTAGATTTTTTTTACTTCAGTGAGAATTAAGTATCCTATGCAGCATAAAGATGACTATGCAGTCTGCATCTAGTACTCCCAAGTTTTATTGATAAACTATTTGTGAAATTATTGATTTATCTAAACATCATACTTAGAATTATTGCTTAAATGAATATAATTTAGAATTTATACATATATACTCTATATACTATGTATATATATAAATATTTACTGTCAAATTACTTTCCTCTTACAAGAAACATGTCATTATGGTCTGAAATAATTTGAACAGTACCGTGTGTAGGTAGGTAGGTAGGTTGTATGTCACCGAGGTGACCGGCTTCCGTTACCGACTCGTTGCAGAAGATAACGAAGGACAACGCGTGGAGCCTGCAGCTGATCGACTTCATGTCGGCCATGCTGCGGCGCCGCGACCGCCGCATGGACGACCTGCAGACCGCCTCCACCGTGGTGGACGCGTCCGCGCGCATCTACTCGTACCGCGTGGACGCCGTGCACCACGACGTGCTGCTCATGGCCGGCGGGCTCACCCGCGCCGCGCACGTAACTACCGCCTCAACTCGCTCCGGCCAACCGAGCTGCATTCAGCGGCGGCAGCCTCACCCGCCACACCGCTAGCCCTACCCCTGCTGGTAGGGTGGGTCTTAAACCATACCACCATTATGCCATAAAGGAATACTGTTGCGACACATTTTTAAAACAACAAAAGTTTTGTTTAAAGTTATTATTATTTACAGCAAATAAACTAAAATGGATACACCGCAATAAAAATGCATTAAAAATGGAAAAAGAACAGATTACGCAAAGCAAACCTGAAAGGTAAAGTAAAGTAGTAGCTATCTCTGCCGCCTTACCACTACTACCTCTTGATGAGGTGTTACCAGGATTTAATTATATAAAATCCACAAGTTTAGGGAGGTGAACAACAGATGTGTTGCACTGTCCAGAAAACAAAGGACCAATTATGAAGCTGGAATTATCAGTAGGGGTGATAAAGCTTTCTACTCCCACATGAGACGTTGTACTATGTCAAAAGTTAGCATACCTCCGGCAATTAGGAATCACAATGGAGACCTTATTACCCAACCTTGTGAAATAGCTGATGCTTTCGCTGATGAATTTGTAAAAGCCTATTCAAATGAGCCTACTCTAAATCCTGGTATGACAGTTTCATCTATTCCACGTGTAAATGATAGCTTGTGTGACATAACCTTTTCTGAATCAGATGTGATAAAAACTCTTAAGAATTTTAACACTCAGTCAAGTCCAGGGCCAGATCAGCTTCCAGTCTGTGTTTTAAAAAATTGTGCTCACACACTTGCCCCTGCTCTCTCGGTTCTGATGAATGCGTCCTTGAAGCTGGACAACTGCCTCAAGAATGGAAGCATTCTGTGGTCACTCCCATTTTTAAGAAGGGAGACAAAATGCAACCAGAGAATTATAGACCTATAAGCCTTACTAGTATTGTGGTTAAAATAATGGAAAAAATTATAAATGGGCAACTGACACGGTTCCTCAATGGGCATTGTATTATATCTACCAAACAGCACGGTTTTGTTGAGAAAAGATCCACTATCACCAACTTGTTAGAGTGTGTCCACACTTGGAGTAAAGAAGTGGACGAACGAAATCCAGTGGATGTTATTTACTTAGATTTTCAGCGTGCTTTTGATAGAGTCCCTCATCAGCGTCTCCTGATGAAATTAGACCATTATGGTATACGTGGCAGGCTGCTGAAGTGGATAGAGCATTACTTGACTGGAAGAACTTTTCAAGTTCGAGTCGGAGATTCCCTATCACAACACAGGAATGTGTCCAGCGGCGTGCCACAAGGATCGGTGACTGCTCCTCAACTTTTTGGGATCTACATAACTGATTTAATGGAAACAATTGAAAGTCAATCAGCATTCTTCGCTGATGATGGTAAATTTTTGCAAACCCATTGGTTGGTTCTGGGCAGCTCAAAGAGATCTAGATCAAGTGCAAGACTGGACCTTGGACTGGATTGTCAATGTAAATGTTGCAAAATGTGGGGTCTTACATCTAGGCAAGAATAACCCCTAATAACCTATTATCTCAATGGTGTTGCTTTATCTTCAGTGAATCAGCAAAAGACCTCGGTGTTATAATTACATCAAATTTAAAATGGGAAGAACACATTTCTGCAATTGTAAAAAAAAGCAAACTCTTTTCTTTATGTCATTCGTGGATCTTTTCAATCTATAACTGTAGAAATGTTTCTTAAAATATATAAAACTTATGTGAGGCCACTACTAGAATATGCTTATCAAATTTGGAGCCCCTACTTCAAAAAAAAAAGACATTGATTTACTTGAAAGTGTGCAAAGAAAAGCGACAAAATTGCCATATGCCCTTCGACGCAAATCTTACACAGACAGGTTAAAAGCCCTACGCCTCACTACACTAGAAGAGAGAAGGTTGCGGGAGACTTGATCGAAACATTTAAAATACTGAATGGATTTTATAATCTCCCTCACATAAGGAACCTGTACAGATTAAAGGAGCATAAGAGAGACAGTCGGCGTCATAAGTCCCAGTTGTCCCACGCGCCATCACTGACGAACACTGCACATCACATCCTCAGCAACAGAGTGGTTTACAACTGGAACAGGTTGCCTGAGGATGTTATTTCGGCAAAGTCATTAAACTCTTTTAAGAACAAACTTGACAAATGGATAGTAAAAGACAAAATCATTTTAACAGACAATTACCTATAATTTGTTATTTCAACACTGAGATATAGGCACATCAGCAAAAGCTGCTCGCCTATTATTCAATAAATAAATAAATAAAATCAGAATGTCACAGTTTGAAACGAATGGAAAAGTTTATAAAGTACATTGAAACGTTTTGGTTGAAAATACATTCCCCTGTAGTATTTAGCGTTTTACATTTTAGAATCATGTCATTCAAAAATTAATAAATTACTGAACAAAAATACTGTGACATTAATGCATTTACTGAATGTGTTACATAATATTCACAAGGCATCTTTGCTTCTCAAGAAACGGCGAGTAAACCAAATCATTAACGATGATTTTATTCTATAATGGATGTACAAATGCAGTTAGTCAAGAAACAAATTACCATTGGTGATGCATTACACAAATTGCGTACATAATTTTTTTCTCAAATAGAACACCTTATTTTTAACTTTTGTAGGTTTACATTTGACCGCCGCATTACCATTCAAATCGAGAGTGAATCTATCTTCAAGGCAAACACGCTCCATCGTAGACCGCATCGTCGCTTAACATCAGGCGAGATGGCGACATTGAAAGTCACTTCATAATAAATCGGTGTTTGAAAGAAGTTTTACACTGGCATTTAATGTTAGCCAGTATAATATTTATATTTAATGAAAATAAAATAAAGTAAAAATTTAACTTGAATGATAAGACTTACATTATTGCAACAAATAGATAATATTAGTTGCGGAAAAATTAATGATAGATAAATAACTATATAACTAATTTGTGACATCATTATGGTGGTATGGCTCAGGAGCCACCCCACCACCAGGGGCGGGGCGCGTGGTATGGCGGCTCCGTCGTGAACATTACAATGGGAGTATTTCCTGAGCGCGGTTCAGTTTTAGGTTTTATCTACCCGTGTCTAGAGATCGGCGTTCATTTCAAGATCAAAGGCGATGAACTCCCGGTAGTGTGTATTGAGTGTTGGCAGCGTGGCAGCAGAGCGCCAGCCGCACCGTGTACCGTGTGTGTTGCAGTCCAAGCGCGGCAAGAAGGGGGAGGAGGGCGAGGGCGCGGGCGCGGGCGAGGGCGCGGGCGCGGGGGGCGAGGCGCGCGCGCGGCGGCGCCGGCGGCAGCGCGGCGCGCTGGCGGCGCCCGACGCGCTCGCCGCGGACTTCGACACCGACCTCGGGCTCGGTACCGATACAACATATTCATAAACGCATGTCGTTGGACGCAGTCATAAGATAGTCACGGTGTGAGGCTCACACATGGAGTAAATATCCGAGAACACCTATTTGGCTGTAATTGTTCACTCTCAAGTCGTCTGACCGAGCCCTGAGCTGTTCCTGCATCGTCTTATAAAACAATAAAATATTTTTATCAACTACCGTTAGAAGACATATTTCTTTTAAACAGAAATAACAGATCGAATGTGGACAAGTCGAAGTTCTGGTCAAAATTCGTCTGCGTTTACCCGTGCGCCGATTGATATTGCGCGAAATCGCCCTATTGTGGCAGAAGTTAGAAGTAAAACTTAACAACCACCGCGCCGGGCCATTTCGCCAATTTCAAACAACGTTTCGGTAGTTCAAAACTGGGCGTCCGTGACTAACATCCTTAGGGACTGGTTTATATTAACTCGAACTATACATAAATTCCGGTATGGTCTTTGCCCAACATTGAGACAAAATTTACTTTTAATAATAATAACAGTTGTCAATATAATTAAACCTTCGATTTCGTACTAAATTTAAGTGTAAGTGCAGTAACAATACATTATTTTGTGTCGCGAAAGAAACACGAAAGGCTGTGTGTAGTTGTGTGTGGTGACGTGTCGCTCGGCTCGCAGACCCGTTCTTCGAGCGGCTGGCGGCCACCGCGGGCGACGTGACGTCATCCGGCCGCGCCTTCCACGCCACGCTGCCGGCGGACGACCGCACGCTCGCGCTGCTGCTCAGGTATGACGGCTCTCACCTCCTCACACCCCAGCTCTCGCCTCCCCACTCACTTCTCTGCTCTCGCCTCCCCACTCACTTCTCTGCTCTCGCCTCCCCACTCACTTCTCTGCTCTCGCCTCCCCACTCACTTCTCTTCTCTCTCGCCTCCCCACTCCTTCTCTGCTCTCGCCTCCCACTCACTTCTCTGCTCTCGCCTCCCCACTCACTTCTCTGCTCTCCCTCCCCTCACTCCTCTGCTCTGCTCTCGCCTCCCCACTCACTTCTCTGCTCTCGCCTCCCCACTCACTTCTCTGCTCTCGCCTCCCCACTCACTTCTCTGCTCTCGCCTCCCCACTCACTTCTCTCGCCTCCCCACTCACTTCTCTGCTCTCGCCTCCCCACTCACTTCTCTGCTCTCGCCTCCCCACTCACTTCTCTGCTCTCGCCTCCCCACTCACTTCTCTGCTCTCGCCTCCCCACTCACTTCTCTGCTCTCGCCTCCCCACTCACTTCTCTGCTCTCCTCCCCTCTCACTTCTCTGCTCTCGCCTCCCCACTCACTTCTCTGCTCTCGCCTCCCACTCTCACTTCTGCTCGCCTCCCCACTCACTCTCTGCTCGCCTCCCACCACTCTCTTCTCTCTGCTCTCTCTCGCCTCCCACTCACTTCTCTGCTCTCGCCTCCCCACTCACTTCTCTGCTCTCCTCCCCACTCACTTCTCTGCTCTCGCCTCCCACTCACTTCTCTGCCTCGCCTCCCTTCTCTCTCTCTCGCCTCCCCACTCACTTCTCTGCTCTCGCCTCCCCTCACCCACTCTGCTCGCCTCCCACTGCTCTCTGCTCTCGCCTCCCACTCACTTCTGCTCTCGCCTCCCACTCACTTCTCTGCTCTCTCCTCCCCACTCACTTCTCTGCTCTCGCCTCCCCACTCACTTCTCTGCTCCCACTCGCCTCCCCACTCACTTCTCTGCTCTCGCCTCCCACTCACTCTCTTCTCTCGCCTCCCACTCACTCTCTGCCTGCCTCCCGCCCCCACTCACTTCTCTGCTCTCGCCTCCCCACTCACTTCTCTGCGCTCGCCCCCACATAATTCTTTGCACTGGCCTTGCGTGGGGGGACCTCATTCCATTTCCAAGAATTTTAATAACGAGATTATTTTTTTGTGCTGTAAACATCCTGTCGTTTTTCCCGAGTGTAACGTTATATAGTGGTGTAATATGTGTGTGTGTCAGCACTGAGGGCCCCCTCCTGCGGCCGGCGGGCGCGGACGCGGGCGGGGCGGGCGCGGGCGGCGCGCGCCTGCGGCTGGCGCGGCGGCTGGCGCCGGCGCTGGCGGCGGCGGACGCGCTGTGCGTGCCGTTCGCGGGGTTCTCCATCGCGCGCTGGGACGCCGACGCCGAGGACGCGTGAGTGCACCTCTCCAACACGATACGATTCCTAACGAACAGTAAAACGATACTTGTCTAAGAGTCTGCGAGCCCGCAACGGCGGGAGACTAAGTGATCTCTCTCTCATGTGACTCGGAAGCTTTGTAAAGAAACCCTCCCCTAGCTGCTAAGTACTGGCCAGTCTGCGAGTGAGATGTGTCTAATTGCTGTAAAATATTGTCATCAGCGTTCCGTGATTACATAAATGTATGAGTTCTTTGTTCATACAGAATAAAAACATCTCTCTTCAAAATCAGCCCAACATCTGACAAACCCGAGGACATCCTTTGGCTCTTTGTCTGTGCTTGGTTTTTCCTGGCAAATCGTCCAATTTTATGTTCAGATATCTTTCGTTAGAGGAAAGTAGAAAATAAAAGCAAAATAAATATAGACAAGTTTCCAATTCAGTATCAATTTCTATACGATTCTAACAGATCAAAAGAACGAAACAGGGAACAAATCCTACTATTATTATAAATGTCAATCTTTAGACGTTTATCGCGCAATCACGTCGTAGCGCATGAACCTACGAGTGTGAACGGATCAGGTACAAATTTGGAACACGGATAGATTATAGTCTGGAAGAACTCATAGGCCACTTGTTATCCCGGGGGAATCGGGGGCCGGGAACTAGGCGGGGGACACCGCGGGCCGCTGCTAGTGTATGATGCGAGACAGGCAGGCCGGTCCCCGTGGAGACCGTTGTTACATCGATTTGTTAATTCATAGTAAGTTTGTGGTGCAGCGAGTGGGCGGCGGGCGCGGGCGCGGGCGGGGGCGCCGAGCTGGACCTGTCGCAGCAGGCGGTCGCGTTCGACGCGGACGCGGAGCCCGAGCCCGTGGCGCTGGACGCGGAGCCGCTGGAGGAGGAGCCGCCGGCCGGGCTGGCCAGCGACGAGGAGGCGGACGCGTGCGTGGCGGCGTGCGCGGCGCGCGCGGCGCCGGCGCGGCCCGCGCGGCTGGCCGACATGCGGCCCGGCGCCGCGGCCGACGCGCGCCTGGAGTACTCGTACTGCGCCGTGCGCGCCGCCTGGGCCGGCCCGCGCCACTGGCGGCTCAAGCACAACCGCGGTACGTACACACGGCGACACGTCTCTCGACCCCTACAATCGGTAGCGACGAGGTATAATCTATACTAATATTATAAAGAGGAAAGATTTGTATTTTTGTATGCTACGAATAAACTCAAAAACTACTGGACTGATTTCAAAAATTCTTTTACCAATAGAAAGCTACATTATCACTGAGTAACATAGGCTATGTTTATTACGAAAAAAAATGAGATATCCATGGAAATTTGTGCTAAAACCAACGCAAGGTATAAAAACAACAGTCATAAAATGGCTTTCATCGCATACGCTGCGGAAAGCACTAATGATAGACCAAAACAATGTTCTACAATATTATAGAGCGTATTAAAATCTACAAAAAACCTCGCGAGACCATATGTCTAACTACAGTAATTACGTCGCTACAGCTACTTTTTACATTTTAAAAGTAGGTAAAAATGCCTATCAAATTCAGACCATGTTATCAACACATTTGTATTAATTCTTATCCAAATAAATTATTTCTTATTCAAGACTCTTTTAATACCTATTGATTACTTTTTGAATTATTGAAGTGGGACATTCCATTCAAAAGATATAACGAAATCAAAAATATCAATCCTATCAAAATGCGGCGCCGCGCGGCGCAACAGCGATAGAGGGGACACCGAGGCACGGGGGAGAGGTGTTCGCAGCTATGAAATAGGTAAGTACGAGTAGCCGCGCGCGCGTCTACTAATTCGCGTGGTCGCCTGCGTTTATGTTCCTATCAAAATGCTCTTTTCAGAACTACTTTTGTACAAGTTTATTCTACCTTTACTGTTATTGTTCAAGTTTTCTCGCACTTTCTACACAGTATTACATTAAATTTATTCCATTTCTGTTTCCTCACGATGTTTTCTTTCACCTTTTAAATTGGAGGCATTACGGACATGCCTTCGAAAAAACAGTGATGCGCGTGTAATTTGAGCTGGGGGATAGGATACGATATAGGTCATCCCCAAAGGTCCCCTTTATCCTACTTACTAAATTAGAATAAATAAATAAATAAAATTTATTTCAATAACATAGATCTTAACTATACAATATTTTCTTAAAGTTATACATAGGTATATTAATTTTATCAGCCTGAACTAGGTAGAACCTGTGTTTCAGGCGCGAAAATTGCTTATTTTAGCTAAGAGTTACATTATCGAAGATAATAAAACTAAACAATAAACTCGGTAAATATATGAACTACTTTGCTTATTAAAAAGATAGGTATGAAATTTCGTAACTATTTTATAACTAATATCAAATGTTCAGTTAAAACGAGCATTAAGGACTACGATGATGAGACGATCAGAAATCTAGCTGTGTCAATAGATACAATAAGCAGCCCACTAAATATTCCCACTACTGGGACTCGGGGCCCTCTCTCGCAAGGAGAGAGTCAAGTCCATAATCCACCACGCTGGCCCAGTGTGGGTTGGTGGATGACACATGACCTCAAAAGATTCTAAGTACATGGCGATTTCTTCACGATGTTTTCCTTCGCCGTTTTAAGTTTTGCGGTATTACGCATATTACTCCGAAGAGACAGTGGTGCCTGGTGCACGTGGGATTTAAAACCGGGGCTCCAGATCGGCCGCCGCCGTTCTCCCGACTAGACCAGCCGTAACTATTTAGTACGTATTTAGAACTAATAGACTTTAGTAGTTACATAAAACATTGCACAACCATAAACTACGTCGTAGGTGGCATTAGCAGATTTTTAACACTAAATTACAACAATTAAATATTTACTGATTTAATTTTTGATTTGATGCGTAAAAGTAAAAGGGAATAACAACGACGCCAGACACGCCTAACGTTTTTAGAACTAATGATAATATGACATAACAACTAACGCATAACAGTTTTCGCATAATTTTTGCTACCGTATATAGCACTAGCAGCCCGCCCCGGCTTCGCACGGGTATTATGGAAAATCAGTATAGAACAAAATTATTAGACTTAGAAATTTTAGTAGATACGACCAAGACAAAACAAACAATCCCAATCATGTGTTTATCATTTAAAACGCATGTTTTTTTTGGCCTATTTTACTTTATTAAAAAATGCGGGAGCCAGAATCTCAAGGGAGGTCCTGAGAGGAGCGAGCCAAGCGAGGTCGCCGCCGTAGCGAGAGGTTACACTCAATGACATAGAGCTTCTGGCTCCGGGAGCTCACCCGGAGTCAAACTCCAGTGATAGACCATAATAGGACCAATTGTTATGTTTAGGTATTGTTATGCTGCTCTCAATATGTGCCTTTAAACATTATGCTAAGTTATGTTTATGCTATATACGGTAGCAAAAATTATGCGAAAACTGTTATGCGTTAGTTGTTATGTCATATTATCATTAGTTCTAAATACGTACTAAATAGTTACGGCTGGTCTAGTCGGGAGAACGGCGGCGGCCGATCTGGAGCTCCGGTTTTAAATCCCACGTGCACCAGGCACCACTGTCTTTTCGGAGTAATATGCGTAATACCGCTAACTTAAAACGGTGAAGAAAAACATCGTGAAGAAATCGCCATGTACTTAGAATGTTTTGAGGTCATGTGTCATCCACCAACCCGCACTGGGCCAGCGTGGTGGATTATGGACTTGACTCTCTCCTTGCGAGAGAGGGCCCCGAGTCCCAGTAGTGGGAATATTTAGTGGGCTGCTCTTATTGAATCTATTGACACAGCTAGATTTCTGATCGTCTCATCATCGTAGTCCTTAATGCTCGTAAATCATATTTTTATACAATTTATACACTTTGACCCCAAACTAAGCAAAACTTGCATTAAAGTGATCAGATAATTATATCTGTAAGTATTAACTTATCTATATGTGTAGTTGTAATTACATAAATAACCAATAAAACGTAGAAACACTGAGATATTGTACAAATATTTGAATTCATCACACAAATATTTGTACTGGGTGGGAATCAAACCCAGAACCGTCGACTTCGCAGGCAGAGTTACTATCCACTAAGCCACGGACCCAGTCATGCTGTGGTTCTACGTATTTTGGTTGTTGACAACGAAATAAGAAGATATCTATCTCGCCCGCTTGTTATAAAATCGTTATTATTCCCTGTCTGTCACGCTGAGGCTGAGGCACAGGAAGGAATATTTTTTATATTTATGTTTATAATGATCAAAATAAAAAAATGTTCGCGCTTAAGACCGCACGCCAGAAGTGAAAACTAAAATAAGAAATAATTATATTAAGAGACCACTAAATTATTTTATTTTATTTATTTTATTTTATTTTATTCTAAATGGAAAACAAACAGCATTACATAATCATAAAATTTAGATGAGTGGAAACACTGAAGCCAAATACAGTTTTCACTGATAAAACAAACAGAAAGAAAAAATAGTTAATACAGATAGAACAAGTAGCAACAAGTAGATACCACATACGGGGAGCGAACAAACACAAATATCACTAGTTAGGAAATTACAAATATGTATAGAATTTAACAAAAATTAATCAAATTAATGGCTTACATCAATTAAAAATAAAAAATATTTAGAAATTTGAAAATTAGAATATACCTAGTAAGCACAGCAACTCGAGAATAACATTGCGGCTGAATGACTAGTGTATTCATGGCTAAGAATAAAACTAAAAAAAAAAATACGCGGGAAAATGCGTTTGGCTGGCAAATTTTTTAGTATTTGCTATTTACCTATTTATTTTATAGATATTTCCTTAAAAATGCATAAATATGTTGTGTTTATAGTGTATGTGTAAGTGCTGTGATGAGAATAGGTATCATTTTGTGTATTTACGTAGTGTAAGTGCTGTGATAAAACAGTAGTATGAGTATAATACAACAAATTTTTTTTTTTGCAATGGATGTAAATAAATTAATAAATAAAAATGTGAAATGCAAATTTAATATTTCGTGACTAGTTATGTTAATGTAGGAAGTAACTAGAAGTAAGTGTTGCGAAAAGAATACATAAATATAATAAACACAGGTACACAGGGACTATATTGTCTTTCTCGCTCTGACGCGCTTGTTCACTGTATTTTGTTTCTCGCTCTAGCATCCCGAGTTTACCCGAAAAGCTATTGTCATACCCGAGCGTGACGCTAGATTTCAATTCACAGCCCACGAAAATTCTGTCTAGGTGTGCAAAAATAAGTTTTCACTTCACAAAAATCAGTGATAGGTAGAAACGTTCGACGTTCACCATTTCTTATGACCGAGTAGAACGGACAGAATGAGCACATTATTCCCAACGATAACATCATTTGGTGCGCCTTAAGTTTAGGCAGATTGATTGATTTATATCGACCTCATCTCGCAGCGTCGCGCGCGTCCACGGTGGAGCCGGCGGGCTCGCTGCCGGCGGCGGGCGCGGGCGGGGGCGGGGGCGGGGGCGGCGCGCGGGCGCGCGCGCGGCGCGGGCCGGACTTCCCGCGCGCCGGGCTCGCGTTCGACTGGCGCGCGCCGCCCGCGCCGGACTACGCGCCGGCGCCGCCCGCGCGCATCATGATCAGCCGCAAGACGCTCGCCACCGGGCCCGCCTGGAGCGAGCACAACTACCGCACGCCCGTCGACAGGTGAGCCAGCCGCCGCGACCAGCGCGCCCGGCGACAGGTGAGCCAGCCGCCGCGACCAGCGCGCCCGGCGACAGGTGAGCCAGCCGCCGCGACCAGCGCGCCCGGCGACAGGTGAGCCAGCCGCCGCGACCAGCGCGCGCCCGGCGACAGGTGAGCCAGCCGCTGTGACCAGCGCGCGCCCGGCGACAGGTGAGCCAGCCGCTGTGACCAGCGCGCGCCCGGCGACAGGTGAGCCAGCCGCCGCGACCAGCGCGCGCCCGGCGACAGGTGAGCCAGCCGCTGCGACCAGCGCGCGCCCGGCGACAGGTGAGCCAGCCGCTGCGACCAGCGCGCGCCCGGCGACAGGTGAGCCAGCCGCCGCGACCAGCGCGCGCCCGGCGACAGGTGAGCCAGCCGCCGCGACCAGCGCGCGCCCGGCGACAGGTGAGCCAGCCGCCGCGACCAGCGCGCGCCCGGCGACAGGTGAGCCACCCGCCGCGACCAGCGCGCGCCCGGCGACAGGTGAGCCACCCGCTGCGACCAGCGCGCGCCCGGCGACAGGTGAGCCACCGCGCGCTGCGACCAGCGCGCGCGCGCGGCGACAGGTGAGCCACCCGCTGCGACCAGCGCGCGCCCGGCGACAGGTGAGCCACCCGCTGCGACCAGCGCGCGCCCGGCGACAGGTGAGCCACCCGCTGCGACCAGCGCGCGCCCGGCGACAGGTGAGCCACCCGCTGCGACCAGCGCGCGCCCGGCGACAGGTGAGCCACACCGCGACCCAGCGCCGCCCGACCGCGCGACCAGCGCGCGCCCGGCGACAGGTGAGCCAGCCGCCGCGACCAGCGCGCGACAGGTGAGCCAGCGCTCGCGACCACCGCGCGCCGTCGGATGAGCGAGGGCACGCTTCTAACCGCACTGCCCATACTTCTCGACAATGTAACATTAAGCGCAGTTCGACTTTTTCTTAATTGTTTCTAATTTGTATACGCTGGGAACCGACCGCCAGCCGGCCGAGCACCGGCGCGGCGGGCGTCGCTCGCAGCACGGGCCGACCGGCTGACCGGCGCGTGTCCGCAGGGGGCTGGACGAGTCGTTCTTCCTGCGGCTGTTCGTGCGGCGGCGCGCGGCGCTGCGGCGGCGCGGCGCGGCGGACGCGCCCGGCGCGCCCGCCGTGCCCGACGCGGCCGACGAGGCGCGCCCCTACGACTACGGGAACGAGAACGACGCCTCCTACTGCCCGCTGGCGCAGGTGAGCCCGCGGCCGCGCACTCGTAGCTCTCGGACAGCGCGCGCCTCCCCGGTTCCCCGTTACACAGATGCGTCCCTTTTCATGAAATTACTCTTACTAAAATCCCTCTCCTTGATTCTTACATGTTGCATTTTAAATTAAATACTTATGTAATTAAAAACTTCGTTTGGCGCACCACACACAAATGTTTCGCAGGCTGTGAATGACAGTTATCGTAACGCTCGGAAGTGACAGAAATGTTCTTGTGAACTCGGACCGCCGAGGTGCCAGAGCGAAAGAGAAACAGTCAGCTGCTACTCTTTATTACTCGGTGGCTGTGTTTACTATATTTAATTTAAGATGGTCCATTTTAATGTTTTATATTTTCTCTCACACCTATTTACAATTTTTATCCCATCCCTTTCATACATAATTAGATTCAGCTTACTCTTTCATACTCACACTTGTCTAGCATCTATGCTCTTCTTCCACACTATCACGTTACATTAACGAGCCAATTTTCTTTGCTTTTTTGCTTACAAGCATTAAAAAATCTAACTTATTTTTCATTTACACTATAATGATATAATCACAATGATCTGTCCTACGGTCTAATAAATCAAAGTAGATTTTTCTCTATACTGTGATAGTAGGAAGTTCATAATACAAGAAGTCATGTTCTGTTCTGCTGTGTGGTGTTAAGCACATACATTTTTTGAAGTGAAACTTCTTATGCGATTTCGACAAGGTTGCGTTAAACGTTTAAGGCTACCAGGGAAGGGGTATGAACGCTCTGTTGCGGGGAAGGGGAATAGAAAGAGACAGAGCGAGAGTGAATTTGTTGAATGAGCTGAGTTAAGTTGCGTGATTGTCACCGTAGTGTTTGCATGCAGGAGGGGTCGGAGTGGGGCCCGGACGAGGAGGAGGGCGCGGCGCGGCGCGCGGCGCGGCCCGAGCCCGCCGAGCCCGCCGAGCCCGCCGACCTGCTGGAGCCGCCGCCCAAGGTACCGCCGCCAGGCGACAAGCCGGCTCCTAACCACACAGCTATTGGAGCGATACCGACCACTGCACTGCGCTCGTCACCCACAGATAACATCTTGCACCTGTATACCTCAGCGCGTTGCCCTGTAGTTTCGCTGGAAACATTACCCCGCACTGAACTCAGCGATGCTTGCACATTCCTGCCTGGCGGTACAATAACTGGCAAAGGTGTGCTACTGACCTGCATGATCTAATACCTCCTTGCCTTTTTCTATCGTACTTCTCGTAACTCGAAGGAGCAGCATCGTTTCATGGTGAATATTCCAAAGACACGGGCGAAGAGGTTTCACTCTACGTTTGTGATAAGAACGTCTAGGCTGTGGAGTGAGTTGCCTGAGTAGGTTTTTCCACTAATATTATACACACATAGTGATCATACATAAATTTCACATTTAACATTCCAAAAAGGTTTCTACCACATATGAGATTCACAACATAATTATAATTATGTATAGACGTCAGGTCGTAGTCATAGTATAATTAAATTTGGTATAGCCAAAATTTAAATATTGTTTCAAAGTATAAATAGTTGAAGACGCTGCTGGGCTTCCTGTCGGAGTTGTGTTTTGATAATTGTCGAACTAAACCTTATGAAGAAAATAAAACAAAATATAAAAGCTACACTAGATTGTTAAAAAAAATGATTAAACTGACACTAAAAGCTCAAAACAATTACAGAATTAAAATGTCAGATAATAAATCAAAAACTACCTGGCAAATTATAAATAAATTGAGAAATAACTTACCTTAAATACCCATAGATAAAATTCAATGTAATGGCAAAATCTTGACAGACCCAGAAGTAATTGCTAACGCATTTAATAACTATTTTGTTGATAAAATTATTCCATTGCCTGGTTCTGGTGTAAATGTGATACAAAATATTGAAATAATTCAGAACTCAATGTTCATGGCACCATCTACACCACATGATATTCTCAAAATCATAAATTTCTTAAAAAATACAAATAGTGTAGGATATGATGAGATATGCACTAAAATTATAAAAACTGTCAAGCAGGCTATCTGTAGCCCTCTAAGTCATGTAATCAATTTATGTATAAGTACAGGTATTTTTCCTGAGGCTCTTAAAAAAGTATAATCATACCTGTTTTTAAAAAAGAAAATAGGGAACACATGGAATATTACCGACCTATTGCCCTTATACTAAACCTAAAATACTAAAACTAAACAGGAAGAAATATTCATCTCTAAAGAAAGAACTGTTAAATTTGGTGTGCCGCAGGGAAGTGTGTGGGGACCGTTTCAATTTATTGTCTACGTTAATGATTTTCCTAAAGTAATTGAACATCCAATGTCACTATTTGCAGATGACCGCACGATTACAATAGCCTGCCAAGATAAAGCCAATTATGAGGAAAATATAAATGCTGCACTAAATACATCTATCCACTGGTTGAACATTAATAACTTGAAAATTAATTTAAATAAAACCAATTTAATGCAATTTACACAAACAAAAAATTACTTAAATAACATAAACATAAATTATCAAGGTAACAAAATTGCAGAAGTAACTACAACAAAATTTTTGGGCTTGACAATAGACATGAAATTGAATTGGAAGGCACATATTGAGATTCTCTGCAAGAAGCTTGGTAGCTCGGCATATGCTCTGCATAGGCTTGCTCCCAGTGGTAAAAAAGAGACTTTTCTTACATCTTACCATGGATTAGTGGCATCAGTCTTGAGATATGGGATAATTTTTTGGAGTAACTCAACGGATACAGGCTTAGCTTTCAAAGCACAAAAACGATGCATTCGAGCTATGTTCGGGATGCAAGTTACAGATAGCTGCAGACAGGTATTCATAGACAACCAAATCTTAACCCTTCCAAGCCTTTATGTTTTTGAAGTTATGTGTTTTGTAAGGAATAACCCCCATTATTCTCCTCTCTTGAGTGACAAAGTGGAACGGAACCGACGTGACAAGTGTAGGCTGCTCATAGGCAAACGCAAGAAAAAGATTATGAGTGACAGCATTTTTTGTATGGTTCCTCTTCTATATAATAAGCTGCCTAATGCAATTAAAAAACTTAACTTATCCATGATCAAAAGTAGATTAAAAAAGATACTGGTACACAAATGCTATTACACTGTGAAAGAATTTTTAAATGATAGGGAAATTAATTGGAATACTGATATATAGATTTTGTTTAACATGACATTTTGCATTCCATTAACTTCCACATTAAATTCCATTAGCCACATTAGTGTCCACTGTCTATATTTTATGAAACTTTACATTTAACTATAGTCCGTTCGCGTTAAGAAAATAGTGAGTCATCGTTGTCCGCCGGCCTGGCCACGCCCCCCAGCCTATTAGAATGCTAGAAATTAAAAAGTCGAGTTCACAGTGACCAGTTGAAGTCTGACCTTTGAACAACAAAATACACAACAACGGTTGTGTATTTTGCGTGACTCGATCAACAATACATTTTGAAAATGAATACTTCACCAATTCGAAAGAATAAAAGTGGTTCAATAATCCATAGCGAAGAGAGACGCATAATTTATAATGTTTATAAGTACTTTAAATTGTGTGATTTAAATGCAACTGTGGAGAGCATAGTCATAAAAACAGCAAGTGCATGCGGTGTGTCCGAAAATACTGTTTATAAAATTATTAAAGAACAAAAGGATACTAACACATTAAAATCACCCGTGAAAAAAAGAGCTCGTCTATCCACAGTCAATAAATTAGATGAACTAGACAAATGTGCAATAAGAAGAAAAGTTCACCCAATATATTTAAATAACGACTACCCGACATTGGACAAAATTATGAGAATTTGCGAAGCTGACGAAGATATTCCTGTTTTCAAACGTACTACACTTCATAAAATATTGCATGAGCTTGGTTTCGATTTCAATAAACTGGATAATAGAACATTGTTAGTCGAAAGGGAAGATATTGTTTTATGGAGGCGTAAATATCTTAGTCAAATAAAAGAATACAGAGACGCTAATAAAACCATTGACTATCTTGACGAAACGTGGGTAAACGCCGGACACGTAATAACAAAAACATGGTTGGATACAACGGTAAAAAATAAAATACAAGCCTTTCTAGATGGCTTATCAAGCGGTTCAAAGGCTCCGACAGGAAAAGGTAAAAGGTTAATTGTATTGCACATTGGCAGCGACAAAGGATTCGTGGAAGATGGTCTACTAGTATTTGAATCTAAGTCTGCAAAAGACTATCATGGACAGATGGATGGTGAAAGATTCCTTCATTGGTTCATTAATATAATGCCTAAGCTAGAACCAGGAAGTGTGGTTGTCATGGATAACGCTCCCTACCATTCGGTAAGAGTCGTTAAAACCAAATACAAACAACTAGCTGGAACAAACAGCAAATAATAGATTGGCTTCAAAGCAAAAGCAAACCCATGGACATGACTCATTTAAAAAAAGAATTATTAATGAAAGTTGCCGAAATCGCCCCACAATATAATAAATATTTAATAGATAGACTGCCAAAAGTAATGGAATTACAAATCTTCGCCTGCCGTCTTACCATTGCAAACTTAACCCAATTGAATTAGTGTGGGCCCAAATAAAAAAATATATTGGTGACTATATTATAATAACTCCACGTTCAAAATGAGTGACGTAAAAAATATTATAATGATGCAATAGCATTAATAGACGCTAATCGTTGGAAGAAGTGCTGCAACCACGTGATACGAGAAGAAAATACCATGTGGCATTTGGATGACGTCATGGAACAAAATTCTTTCATAATAAATGTAACTGAAGAATCTAGCGATACTGATTAGTGGTTTAAGTAATTTTAAGACAATTTTTTCCATAAAAAATAATTAAATGTTTAAAAAAATGTTTGTACTTTTACTCCACTGTGAATACACCCTTATCCTGTAGTCGCACAGATGACTCACTATTTTCTTAACACGAACGGACTATAATGTTAGATCAGATGATACATTGTAACCGACCGGTTGAATCAGATTACTCTATATATATTGTGAGAGTTCTTTGAGTAGGTATACAAATATTAAATTTTATACATGTTGACATTCTTTTATACACATTGACATTAAAAACAATACATTGACATTGTTTTATTATATATACATATTGAATTGTTATTTTTTGATTTTTCTATACATAATGACATTCTCGGCTGAACTGGAAGAGCTCTCACACGGGTGAACTGTAAGAGCTACTACTGCAAGACCTTGGATTCTACATGAAACCACACACTTGTCAAAGTCCATAACAGCATCTTGCTGAAGCACAAGACGTTGACGTAATTGTGCTCACCAAACATATCACACTTACATAGCACAACGGGATAGAAGCCAGAAATTAATAGACGATGAATCAGATGACATATATGATACAACCAATTAAAAGTTAAAAATGAAAAAAAGAAGAAGAAGACTTTATCAGCTGACTATTATTATCATTGTATAAATTCAGACCAATGGAAACTGCGTTGCCAGACATATTGCATGCCTCTAGAAGAAGAGGCTAGTTTGTATGGGTCAATTATTTAAATGTTTTGTATCATGTTATCTTACCTGCAAACAGCAATAAAGATTTTTGTATTTGTTGGCGGGAGTGAAGCCGAGGTGCCTCCCACTCGCGGAGCAGGCGCACCGAGACGTCGACTTGCGGAAACCAGCCCGCCCACGAAAGCTTGAGTGGAGCGCTGCGATTACGAAATGGTATAAATAGTTTTGTCCAGCAATAAAATTTTAGCTTTGCTAATAAAGACCGCGTCATTAGTCAGCTCTGTATTTCTAACGGTAGTTTGTTGTATAATTCTCGTCCGCTGATGATTCAGCCTGTAAAGTATGTACTCAAAAGATAGTCTGCTCCTATGAGGTCTCAAACTGTTAGTCTTACGGAGCGCATATTTATTCAAATAATGGTATTACATGTCACCGATAACTATTTTTGAAGTGAAAACTTTTTTGTCGCGGTACAGACAGATATTTAGCGTCACGCTCGGGAATGACAAGAAATCTTCGGGTAAAATCGGGACCATGGCCATTGGCCATCTAAAAATGCGCCAGCATTTTCCTTTGGCCATATATCTCGATGATCATGCCCCTCCGGTTTTCAAAGTTTGAGTTATAAGTTTTCACTTCTATCGGCAGTTCGAATGACTGCCGATTTTAAAAATTCTAATTGTATATTTGATAAAATAACTAAGCCCAATGATGGACTATGATAATTATACATTATGGATTTTGCACCATTTTGCATACTATTGCTGCATAAGTTGATTAACATCTAGAAGCACAAACAGCAATGTAATTTCAAAATTAACGATATCGCCATACACGACACGGCCCAGGGCCCCGGCGCAGCTATACTTAGCGAAATTTATCGATTAAAAATAATAAATGGCTTACACACATACGTAACGTCTTTTGATTTGGTGTAAATATTACTTTTTTTATTCACAAATTATTAAGTGTATTACAAAGTTATATTATTACTCATAAATTCGAATTTATCGTTTTATTTTGCCTCAAGATCCTGATGTAAGATATCATGGACATCTGCGACAGGCAAAAACAAGTGTGTTTCTACAAATTACAGCAGAATTTTTTCGATTAATTTTAAAGCTGTAGATTTTAAATCTGATTCAAAAAGACCGACTTTGATCAAATCTATCATAATATCTATAGTTCAAATATGAAAACTTATCACCAACAAATGTAAGGTTTTACAATTTAGTGCTGTATGCTAATGGCTATCATCTTAATAAATAAATAAAACTTATTTTTAGTCAGATAATAGCCGTTTGACTTGTTTACACGTGAAGCGACAGAATCGATCTACTTTGGAATATCGATATATTATATATCAGTAGAGTAACTGGCAAGGGAGCGCTCAAGTATTACGCGACGCAAGTTTTAAATATTTGATAGCTCACTCTCCGGAAACATTCCGTGACATCCGAGTGATCGGTTTTACTTAAAAGTCACCCCACTGTGTACCTGTGTGGGGTGGTGCAGCTGCTTCGAACATCATTCGCCTTGAACGAGCCCAACGGGCTGTTCTGAAAACAATGCTTAGGAAACATTTTAGATCCCGACAAGACTTTTACTGGCGGAAGCTCAGGTGCTGAGTGTTCGGAGGCTTTATATACTTAAAACAGCTCTATCCACTCATAAAGAAATTTTAAATTCAGATACCTACAGGTCATTATCAGGTAAAATAATGTTAAAGATTGCCCTTACCTGCTTTTAAAACGCGACTCGCACGCCGGTTTAGTCTATATATGAAGCCATGGTTATATAATAAACTGGACAAATTGTGTGGTATCCACGGTCTCACATATTATGTGCTGAAATCAAAGTTACAAAGCAACTTCTCCAATTGTCTTTTGAGGATACGGAAAGCTTCTTAAGGGAATTTGGTGAGCAACGGAATAAGACACCACTCACACCCACACATACACACCCTCTCAGACACACACACTCTTATACACTCACATATTCACTCATACCCCATTCTCATATCGTTTTATGATTTTAATCGATGTTGGTCCCTATGTATTTTTAACCCCCGACCAAAAAAAGGGGTGTTATAAGTTTGACGTCGATGTCTGTCTGTCTGTCTGTCTGTCTATCTGTCTATCTGTCTGTCTGTCTGTCTGTCTGTCTGTCTGTCTGTCTGTGTGTGTGTGTCTGTCTGTGGCACCGTAGAGCTCAAACGGATGGGCCGATTTCAATGCGGTTTTTTTTATTCGAAGGTTGATATCCGTGCGGATGTTCTTAGCTATGTTTCGTTAATATCGAGTCAAGATGGCCGCCTCCACAAAATGGCGGACAAAATATTTCTTCACAACCTACCTCAATATGGGTATCAAATTAAAGGGCTTGACCAGTAGAATACAATACATAATAACAAATTTCAAATCCAAGATGGCCGCCACCACAAAATGGCGAATTATATTATTTTTTTCACTACTACCACAATATGGGTATCAAATGAAAGGGCTTGACTAGTAGAATACTTTGCACTATGACAAATTTCAAATCATCATTTCAGAAAATGGCGAAATACATTTTTTTTCACAATTCCCTTAATATGGGTATCAAATGAAAGGGCTTGACTAGTAGAATGTTGTACAGATAACAAATCCGAGGTAGTTGGGGGTTGAGCAAATACCTTCATGACGCACCGTAAGGTTTCACATGACACCCCCCTCCCCAAATTGCAAATACTTGTTCGGTCCCCAACGGTATGGTGCTCCCCCAGGTGGACTCTGCAAAGAGTCTCACCACTACACGCTACAAAAGCTCACACAAAAGCAAAAGCTCAACAGAGATTTAGCTATTTCAAGACTATTAGTGTACAAACCCTTCAATCGTACCCGTAGGGCTCCGCTCCAGCTTCCGTCGGCGGGCTGGTTTCCGCACCTCGACGTCTCGATGCGCCCGTTTAGTATTTTCTACAAACCCTTTGTTCTTCAACTATTCCCCAAAGCTTATGTGGTGTCAGAATTACATAGTTCAGTTTTCAAACTAATGACAATATTTAGTATACCCCGTGTGACTCACTTATTTTATATCACGCCATGTTTATTATCACACACCATTATATACGCTCACAAGCGGACACGCGTCTCCGCGCGAGCCCGTTTGGGAGGGCTTAGCGCGTGTTTCATACAATAGGGAATATGCATGCATTTTTTTATATTTTTAATTCACTTTTTACATTATTATAACACAATAAAAAATATAAATACTCTTGTGAATGTACAAATTGATTTTTAAAATAATGTTTAAAATATCGATATAATTTGTCCAGTTTAAACTGCATGACGTCACAGGCCACGACCTGTGTTTGTTTACTACAAGTGTTGCAGTTACTTTGTACCGATTGTTGAGTTGTGCTAGCTAATCAAACGATGGAGAACACGACTTTTCTCTCTAACACTACTAGCTCAGTACGAATATCGACACTGTTAAAGCAGAAAACATGCCATGTGACGTCACATTTGGTTTACACAGATAATGATGCGTTTCGCAAACTTGAATTTCCCGCGCCTATTTTGCACTTTTTAAATAATATTTTTTATAATGAATAACTAACTAAATAATAAAATTATTGTTTTGGCATAATGGCGGGACATTGAGGATTCTACGAAAAAAAAATCAAGCCAATTTAAACTACATGCATATTCCCTATTAGTCAGAGCCGCCGCGCGCGAGTCCGCAAAAAACCCGCACGGCGGTTCAGATCTGCGCTCCCGCTAGTACGCGCGTGTATCTCCTCAGCCGGCGGTCGCCGCACGAGAGCGGTGCTGCTGAACATGGTGAACATTGTGAACTGAACATTGTAACCACACGATTGACCGCCCCACGTTCCAGGTGGCGAAGATCTTCATCCCTTACGCGATGCGCGCCAAGAAGGTGGACATGAAGCAGCTGAAGGCGGCCACGTGGCGGCTGCTCACGGAGGCCGGCGAGGCCGAGCCCGGCGCGCCCGGGCCCGACCCGGACCACGTGGCGCCCACGTCCTTCCACCAGGTGCGATATCCCTGTAGGGCCCTAGCAGTACCCCTAGCAGCAGCCTACGGCGCGTTTTAAACGCGCAAAAGACGCTGTAGGGGCGCGTAGTTTCCGCGTTCTGATCAAATAATCCTCTGCTCATACTCCGGCCCTTTGTTCGAGCTTCAAAAGTGTTTCGAACGCGCTTCACGTGCGCGTTTGTGTCGCGGTTTACGCTCTTTCGAATGTATAGAAATGCAAGGATCGCTACCTACGCTACGTACGTTGTCTGCGCGTTTTCAATACGCCGTGTGCCCGCCCACCGCCCACCCGACAGTCCCAGCGGACGCGGTCACTATTAAATAATGTTAAAAATGTTGTTACGTGGTATTCTTGTGGGTCAAATAGATTGATAAAATTACCTTAAAAGTCCTGCCGGTGCCGGTGTTCAGCCGGCAGACCCTCGACCGCGACCGCGAGCTTCAGGGAATGTCGTAAGTAGCGTGATCGTGGGTGTATTTAATAGGAGCAATTTAGGATAGGTACTAAATAGTGGAAAGGAAACTAATTTTTAACTTCATGGGGAAATTTAACATAGTTTGATTTATTAGCTCACGAAATATCTACAGTTACAGTGTTGATATGTCGTATAGGAATTATAGCAATGATAATATCAGGCTTCTACACTAATTACACGACAGAAAATAATGTAGTGTCACATGGCAAGATTAGAGATGGAGCGGGAGCGCGTGTTGGTTGAGGGGTGTGTGTGCGCAGCTGTACGCGCGGCTGGGCGGCGCGCTGGGCGCCGGCGCGCGCGCCGCGCTGTCCGTGCCGCTGGCGCTGCTGGCGCTGCTGCACCTGGCCAACGAGCGCGGCCTGCGCCTGCAGCCGCGCGCGGACCTGGCCGACGTGGCCGTGCTGGGCCGGCTGTGAGCGGCGCGCCTGCAGCCGCGCGCGGACCTGGCCGACGTGGCCGTGCTGGGCCGGCTGTGAGCGGCGCGCCTGCAGCCGCGCGCAGACCTGGCCGACGTGGCCGTGCTGGGCCGGCTGTGAGCGGCGCGCCTGCAGCCGCGCGCAGACCCTGGCCGACGTGGCCGTGCTGGGCCGGCGCTGTGAGCGGCGCCTGCAGCCGCGCGCAGACCTGGCGACGTGGCCGCCTGGCTGTGAGCCGCCTGCGCCGCGCGCAGACCTGGCCGACGTGGCCGTGCTGGGCCGGCTGTGAGCGGCGCGCCTGCAGCCGCGCGCAGACCTGGCCGACGTGGCCGTGCTGGGCCGGCTGTGAGCGGCGCGCCTGCAGCCGCGCGCAGACCTGGCCGACGTGGCCGTGCTGGGCCGGCTGTGAGCGGCGCGCCTGCAGCCGCGCGCAGACCTGGCCGACGTGGCCGTGCTGGGCCGGCTGTGAGCGGCGCGCCTGCAGCCGCGCGCAGACCTGGCCGACGTGGCCGTGCTGGGCCGGCTGTGAGCGGCGCGCCTGCAGCCGCGCGCAGACCTGGCCGACGTGGCCGTGCTGGGCCGGCTGTGCCTGCGGCGCGCGCTGCCGGCTGCCGCGCCTGCAGCCGCGCGCAGACCTGGCCGACGTGGCCGTGCTGGGCCGGCTGTGCGCCGCAGCCGCGCGCGCAGACCTGGCCGACGTGGCCGTGCTGGGCCGGCTGTGAGCGCCGCGCCTGCAGCCGCGCGCGGACCTGGCCGACGTGGCCGTGCTGGGCCGGCTGTGAGCGCCGCGCCTGCAGCCGCGCGCGGACCTGGCCGACGTGGCCGTGCTGGGCCGGCTGTGAGCGGCGCGCCTGCAGCCGCGCGCAGACCTGGCCGACGTGGCCGTGCTGGGCCGGCTGTGAGCGCCGCGCCTGCAGCCGCGCGCAGACCTGGCCGACGTGGCCGTGCTGGGCCGGCTGTGAGCGGCGCGCCTGCAGCCGCGCGCAGACCTGGCCGACGTGGCCGTGCTGGGCCGGCTGTGAGCGGCGCGCCTTCAGCCGCGCGCAGACCTGGCCGACGTGGCCGTGCTGGGCCGGCTGTGAGCGCCGCGCCTGCAGTCGCGCGCAGACCTGGCCGACGTGGCCGCTGGGCCGGCTGTGAGCGCCGCGCCCTGCAGCCGCGCGCAGACCTGGCCGTGCTGGGCCGGCTGTGAGCGCCGCGCCTGCAGCCGCGCGCAGACCTGGCCGACGTGGCCGTGCTGGGCCGGCTGTGAGCGGCGCGCCTTCAGCCGCGCGCAGACCTGGCCGACGTGGCCGTGCTGGGCCGGCTGTGAGCGCCGCGCCTGCAGTCGCGCGCAGACCTGGCCGACGTGGCCGTGCTGGGCCGGCTGTGAGCGCCGCGCCTGCAGCCGCGCGCAGACCTGGCCGTGCTGGGCCGGCTGTGAGCGGCGCGCCTTCAGCCGCGCGCAGACCTGGCCGACGTGGCCGTGCTGGGCCGGCTGTGAGCGCCGCGCCTGCAGCCGCGCGCAGACCTGGCCGACGTGGCCGTGCTGGGCCGGCTGTGAGCGGCGCGCCTGCAGCCGCGCGCAGACCTGGCCGACGTGGCCGTGCTGGGTCGGCTGTGAGCGCCGCGCCTGCAGCCGCGCGCAGACCTGGCCGACGTGGCCGTGCTGGGTCGGCTGTGAGCGCCGCGCCTGCAGCCGCGCGCAGACCTGGCCGTGCTGGGCCGGCTGTGAGCGCCGCGCCTGCAGCCGCGCGCAGACCTGGCCGACGTGGCCGTGCTGGGCCGGCTGTGAGCGCCGCGCCTGCAGCCGCGCGCAGACCTGGCCGACGTGGCCGTGCTGGGCCGGCTGTGAGCGCCGCGCCTGCAGCCGCGCGCAGACCTGGCCGACGTGGCCGTGCTGGGCCGGCTGTGAGCGCCGCGCCTGCAGCCGCGCGCAGACCTGGCCGACGTGGCCGTGCTGGGCCGGCTGTGAGCGCCGCGCCTGCAGCCGCGCGCAGACCTGGCCGACGTGGCCGTGCTGGGTCGGCTGTGAGCGCCGCGCCTGCAGCCGCGTGTGAGCGACGTTCTCCTCGTCCGCACACAGATCTCCTGATTTCGTATTAAAGTTTGGTTTAAGAACACCGTGTTTTCTTTCCGCCTGCGGCTCCGCCGGCGCGGCGGCCGCGTCGCGCTGAGCCGGCGGTTCCCGGGCCCGTCCCGTGTGCGACGCTCAGCGCGCTCCATCACACTTACTCTGACTTACTCTGAGCTTATTCTGAAATCTCAAAAAAAAAATGTAGCCTCTTTTATCTGAAATAGAATACAAAAGAACATAATACATATGTCTGTCAATGAACACGATCATATATAGGGCATTTCACGCCAAGCGGACAACCAAAAAAAATATGAGGTTTTTGTTCATACTCTGGTCAATTGTACTTCTAGTAGTCGTGGGTGTGTACATACATTTTTTTTTTCGTGTGACGCTTTATTGCCGAGCTTTTAAAAATTAGCTAAAAATTAAATTATGATTTTTTCTATGCTTCTTATTTGTATCAATTAAATATTTAAAAAACTGCCGGCGCGGCGGCCGCGTCGCGCTGAGCCGGCGGTTCCCGGGGCCGTCCGTGTGACGCTCAGCGCGCTCCATCACACTTACTCTGACTTACTCTGAGCTTATTCTGAAATCTCAAAAAAAAAATGCAGCCTCTTTTATCTGAAATAGAATACAAAAGAACATAATACATATGTCTGTCAATGAGCACGAATCGACATTTATATCATAGCGCCCCCGACGATCATATATAGGGCATTTCACGCCAAGCGGACAACCAAAAAAATATGAGGTCGTGAATTTTGTTCATACTCTGGTCAATTGTACTTCTAGTAGTCGTGGGTGTGTACATACATTTTTTTTCGTGTGACGCTTTATTGCCGAGCTTTTAAAAATTAGCTAAAAATTAAATTATGATTTTTTTCTATGCTTCTTATTTGTATCAATTAAATATTTAAAAAAACTAAATAGTGTTGTTTCTGATAGTTAAAAGGTTGTACCTACTTTAAATTTTTTTTTGTCGAATTCAAAATTTGAATTATTTTAAAACCGGAAGCGAACATTTCAAATAAATTTTTGAGTAACTTGGTCAATTAAAAAATATATATATATCCTTAAATTAAAGCTTAAATGTAGTAAATCTACACAAAAAAATCAAAATTAGATCTTTCATAGTTTACAACTTAGAGCAAATAGAGTACATACACCTCGCTAAGAGCACGTTCAAAGGAATCGGTTTATGCGCTAAGATGCTAAAAAACTATCTTATTAATATTTTATTCCTTCATTATGACATGCGAAAGTATAAAATAAACGATTTTTTTTTAAATATAATTAACAATATGAATTTAAGCATTTGTATTAATAATAACAAAATAATAATTTAAAAAACGGATGCGACGTTGAAACACTACTATAACGCTATCACATATTATAGAATAAGAGTCGCTAATAAAAACACAATGAGCCGTTTTCCGACGAGACAAAAATAGTTCCAAAGTACGCACTAAATGGCGGTAGTGGAATTTCAAAAAGATTTGTCTGTACCATAGACTCTCAAAAGTGTAATGAGCCGTTTTCCGACGAGACAAAAATAGTTCTAACGTACGCACTAGATGGCGATAGTGTAGATTCAAAAAGATTTGTCTGTACCATAGACTCTCAAAAGTGTAATTACTATGAAGCCCCTCCCAATGTTCAGGGAAAAAGTGTAAATCTAAATTATTTGTGATAACCAAAAATTTTGGAGCTTTCCCAAACACATCACTTATTTTATATAAATTATATTATGTTGTGTTTAAAGTGTATATGTAAGTGCTGTGATGAAAATAGATATCATTTTGTGTGCTTACGTAGTGTAAGTGCTGGGATAAAACTGTAATTCGAGTATATTACAATAAAATCTTTTTTACAATGGATGTGAAATGCAAATTTAATATTTCGTGACAAGTATAATTAATGACATTAGTGTGGTAGGTAGTAGTAGATATAAATATAATAAACACAGGTTCACAGGGACTATATTATCTCTCTCGCTCTGACGCGCTTGTTCACTGTGTTTTGTTTCTCGCTCTAGCATCCCGAATTCATCCGGAAATTATTATTAATTTTAATTATTAATGATACCCGAGCGTGACGGTAAAATTCATTTCACAGCCCACGAAAATATTGTCTCAACTTCACTTCAAAAAATGTGAGCCGTCACGGGACGCCTGGCCAGGGCCGAGCCGACCCCTACCAGCGCCTGTGTGCCAAACCTTTATGGCGCCCTTTTTTTCCTCCAACGCAATATAAAGACAGGTGTTACAAGTTTGACGTCAATGTCTGTATGTCGGTCAATGTGTGTGTGTTCGTTTGTGGCATCGTAGCTCTCAAACGGATGGGTCGATATCAATATAGGTTTTTTTTCATATGAAAGCCAGTTTTTCACCCCCGACCAAAAATAGGGGTGTTATAAGTTTGACGTCGATGTCTGTCTCTGTGTATGTGTCTGTCTGTGGCATTGTTGAGCTCAATCGGATAAGCCGATTTCGACGCGGTTTTTTTATTTGAAAGTATATAATATCCGTGCGAATGTTCTTAGCTATGTTTGGTTAATATCGATTCAAGATGCCGCCTCCACAAAATGGCGGACAAAATATTTCTTCACAACCTACCTCAATATGGGTATCAAATAAAAGGGCTTGACTAGTAAAATTCTATACACTATTAGAAAAATCTAATCCAAGATGGCCGCCGCCACAAAATGGCGAATTATATTATTTTTTTCACTAAGGCTAGTAAAATACTTTGCACTATTACAAATTTCAAATTCAAGTTGGCCGCTACCACAAAATGGCGAAATACATTTCTTTTTTCACAACTCTCTTATTATGGGTATCAAATGAAAGGGTTTGACTAGTAATCTGTACAACAGTACAGATTACAAACCCAAGGTAGTCGGGGGTTAGTCAAAATTTTTAATTTTGTTCTCGTTTGCGGTAGTTTTAGCCAAGTTTGGTTGATGTCGATTCAAGATAGCCGCCTCCAAAATGGCGGAAAAGATATTTCTTCACAACTTCCCTCAATATAGGTATCAAATGAAAGCCATTGACTAGTCGAATAATAATATAATAAAAAATCAAATCCAAGGTAATCAAGGGTAAAGCTGTGCCCCACGGTTTTACCCGCGCAGTATCCGATATTTTCCCTTGATAACCTAAGTGTGTGCTATTTTACTAGACTACATTCTGTGTTTCAAATTTCGTGTACATAAGTTACGGCTGCTCTAGACGGGAGAACGGTGGCTGCCAATCTGGAGGCCCCGGATTCAAATCCCACGTGCACCTATTTTCGAAGTCTTGTGCGTAATGCCCCTAAATGAAGAACGAAACGGTGAAGGAAAACATAGTGAGGAAACCGACAGGTACCTGGAATCTTTCTAAGTCATGTGTTAACTGCAAACCCGCACTGGGCCAGTATGGTAAATTATGGCCTTGACTCTTCCTAGACTAGGGGCCTTCACTCGCAATGAAAGCGGACTGCTCAATTATGCTGCTAAATCCGTTGAAATAAAAAAAAAAAAAACGACAAACTAATTCGTTTTGTTGTTCTGACATGTTAGTATAAAATAACACATTGACTACTTTTTATCACAAAAAAGTGAATAGTTCCATAAAATAGTAATATCGGATCCGGTTAACAGATTAGTATATATACATATACACCTCTATCTGATATATATATATATATATACATTATTGTTATATATATATATATATATATATATATAAATATAGATAGTAAGTACCTACATACTTTTTAACCCAAAAAAGTGCAAAGGGAACAAATATTTACTGTGACATCGGAACAACTAAGGACTTCGGCAGGAATTCGAAACACAAATATTTTTAACGAATTTGTTGTTATTATAAAAATTCAATGTGCACCTTACATTCACTTTCACAATGACTGTTCCATTGTTATGGCTCACTTGTTCATTAAAATCAAGGAACCCCTGTGACACCACTCTACTTGCGTCGCACACATCATATCGATTTGCGTTTATAATCTAAATTAAACAAACAAACTCACGGCGGCGGCAGTTCTTCTCATTTAAAAGCAGAGCCCATAATGATTGTAAAACAAAACCTAAGCCGTAAAATTAAACCACACACGTAAACATTATCTTGGGAGATTTAACTAGGCAATTGTTATTTAACTAGGCAAATGTTGCGTCTCTCCTACCTACTTACTAATCGTTGATACTCTACTACAAAGAACGTGATGTTGCAAAAAAAAATCGGCGAAGGCGCTGGCGCCCCTATAAACTTGGCGCCTGTGTGCGCCGCACACTTCGCACACAGGGGCGGCTCGGCCCTGCGCCTGGCAGATGTGAAAGATCGACATTATGTTGTAAAAGTAACATGGAGAAAAGAACATATTGTGATAGGAACTAAATATGTCATAATGATAAAATAAAATATTACGTTTTTCCAGATGACGATGACTATTTACTGAATAAATATTTATTTTCATTAAATACAAAAATTTACGAATTTATTTCAAATCGTGACTACTTAATTCGATTGCGCATGGCGACGCGTCGCTAGACCGTACACACTACTACGTATAGACTGTATATAATAATATATACCATCGTATTGCGTGGCGACGCGTCACGCTAGAAATCGGTTTTACGTGCTACTATAGATGTTTCACATCAAAAAATTAAGAATAGAATCCTGTTTTCCTGAACCAGTCTGGAGCGGGGCCGAGGCTGGAGAGGCTCAGTCCGAACCGAATGGATTCAGAATCGCTACGCTGAACATGCACAGTATATCTCTCTACTTAGTCTGTGACATGCACCGCCTAGCCTACACGTTATTTAATTTTCCTACTTCTTTGCCTGCACGTTAAGACGATGGCTAAAAAGAATGGAATCCAAGCCGGTGAATCTATTAGAAAGAATCTATGATTTGACTGATGTAAAAGTGAAGTTAGTAGAACTACTACCTACAACATATTTGGACCTTCACCATCAATGTTACCTGCTTAGCAGACTTTTCTCTGAATTTCGCAGATTTTTCTGCTCCACACGAATTGCATTTCCAACCAAATGCAACAGCATGTGTTAATATAATATATTATTATCTACATCTACTATCTTACAGCCAAAATATTTGGATTAATTTGCCTTATGCTAATAATAGGTATATTTATGGATTCTTACGTCGAATTAACTCAGGCAGACTAATTTTGCTCCTCTAATATTATATATCACACGTAATTAAATTAACTCTATTATTCATAAATTTATTATTTTGACAAAGACAATGATGTCTAAAGATTAATACTTATAGTGTTAAATTGCATCTTGAGCATCAGCTTAAAAGTCGTTTTAACTGACTTCAAAAAAGGAGGAGGTTCTCAATTTGGTTGTATGTAGGTACATACGCTACGCGATAGCTCCGTTTATTATGAATCGATTTTGATGATTATATTTTTGATTAGTAGAACACAGTTTAGAGGTGGTCCCATACATTTTTTTTCGAAATCCGTGCGGCACTTTTAGAGATATCAACAAAAACTAAAACTTGTTTAAATTTAATAGACGGCGTAGTTACAACTTCTTATGAAATTAAGTCGAGTTAATCTATTGAGTTAAGGTATAGTTGCCGGCAAACAAGTTGTCCAATAAATTTAGCTGCGCAGAAACGTTTTTAAGGTCTTTTTGGTGAAAATGCACGTGCGCGAGCTTTCCCCTTCCACGTCTTTTTAGGGTCAACTTGTTTGCCAGCCTCTATACCTACTGAATTTTTTCAGTACCGAATTTTAAAGAAAATATCTGTTGAAATTTGGTACCGAAAAAATTCAGTAGGTACCATAACCCACTTACTATTATATTTACTAAAACATTATATTTGGCCAAAATATGTTTAAATTATGTTATAGGTTGGCAGAGCCTTTATTGACAAATTAAAATACAATGAGAACTACACTACATACCTACCTAACCAACTACTTACACTAAGCACACCTGAATTATCCATATAGATAGATAGATAGATACTCTTTATTGACACACCAAAAAAAAAGATACAAAGCAAAAAAATAATCAAAATATAGTAAATTAGTGGGCGGCCTTATCACTAAAAGCGATCATATACCACTGTAAGTCTACAAATAATTAATATGTTCAATCCTACTACCAATTGGAAGCGTACTCAGCATGCTGGTGGTATTACCACGCTGACTGGCGATGATTATTTTGTTGGGCCAAATAAACGCCAGCATTTTAGTCAAGCGTCGCGTCGACCAAGCGCTCGGAAAGGCTTTTGAAGATGAGGTGAGCTCCCAGCCTCCACGAGCCCAATTTCTCAACCGCAAAGGGCTCAAATATGAAATATGTAACCACTTCCGAGGGTTGCATATTTACGCCGTTTGCGTCGCTCAGCTGAATAAGCCGCTGAAGCGCCCCTACTATGTGTCTCTGGAAGATGTGATGGTGCCAAAGTATCGACCCATGTTGCGTTCCACACTAGGGGCTGACCCAACTTCCAAGGCACAACAGCCATGCCGTCAGCTCTTTTCCGTATCGTTTAAACGTATCATGAAAGTTGCCGCGATTTATAATATAATGTCTTAGTATTTCAACTGCTTCACATAAATACTATTTTTTATTTATTTTTATCAATATAAATTAAATGAGACCCAATTCACATGTTCTAGTCTACAAATAATCGAAGAAGTCGACAATTAAATGTTATGCGTAAAACGCAACGCAAAAACGTAATTTGTGATGGGGATATTACTGTTAAGATAAATAGTCGAAACACGCTGAAGCCTAGGGCGGCAGATTTTAGGGGGCGGCAAATTCGGTCAAAAAATTGTATGATTTTATTACTTTTTAACCCCCGACCAAAAAAGGGGTGTTATAAGTTTGACGTCGATGTCTGTCTATCTGTCTGTCTTTCTGTCTGTCTTTCTGTCTGTCTGTCTGTCTGTCTGTCTGTCTGTCTGTCTGTCTGTCTGTCTGTCTGTCTGTCTGTCTGTCTGTCTGTCTGTCTGTCTGTCTGTCTGTGTCTGTCTGTGGCACCGTAGAGCTCAAACGAATGAGCCGATTTCGATGTGTTTTTTTTTATTTGAAAGTTAATTTTAGCTATGTTTGGTTAATATCGATTCAAAATGGCCACCTCCACAAAATGGCGGATAAAATATTTCTTCACAACCTACCTCAATATGGGTATCAAATGAAAGGGCTTAACTAGCAGAGTACTATACGCTATAACAAATTTCAAATCCAAGATGGCCGCCACCACAAAATGGCGAATTATATATATTTTTTCACTACTACTTCAATATGGGTATCAAACGAAAGGGCTTGATTAGTAGAATACTTTGCACTAAGACAAATTTCAAATCCAAAATGGCCGATACCACAAAATGGCGAATTACATTTCTTTTTTCACAACTCCCTTAATATGGGTATCAAATGAACGGGCTTGACTAGTAGAATGTTGTACAGATAACAAATCTTGGGTAGTCGGGGGTTAGTCAAAATTTTTAATTTTGTTCTTGTTATAATTATATTAATTTGGTTCATCCATTATTTTAAACTTAGGTTGTATTTATCTGATTTCTCAACACTCTGGTTTATCGCTTACATCATAATGTAACTGTGTAAATGTTAAAATTTCAGCATGACATCTTAACCCGTTACGGTTCCATTCAGCAACAACAGCCAAACTTTGATATTTATAATATTAGTAGCATAAACTTGACATCTCAACTAATCGTGTTCATCACGTTATATGTGGCATGAATTTGAAGAAAATTGAATGTTTTACATACCTTGGATTTAAATAAAATTTATTTTAAATTATTGGCATGACGACGGGATCGTTACAATTTTTTCTCTGGTTGCGTGTTTAAATTAACTACAATGGATAAGGGTCTATCGTTGAGATTTGACTCCGGCTGGGTTCCCGCCAGAAGCTCAAGGGAGGTCCAGAGTGGAACAAGCCATGCGAGGCCGAGCGAAGGAAAGGGGAGAGGTGGCGACCTCCGTAGTGGAGCGTAGGCCCGCATTTTTACTAAACACTCTAGGGGTAGTGGCGACGGCGAATTATACAATCCGGCTGCGACATATACATAGTTAGGTACTTAGTTTAAGTTGTTTTATATTATTTAAGTTTATTGTTAAATGTGTACTGTTTTGTATACCTACCTAAATAAATAAAATAAATAGATTCAGTCCATGGAGAATCATGCGCTGTCTCAAGAGTCAATCAAGTCTCAATATATGTATCTCAACCTATAAATGCCTGATTCGCCCATCTTAGTTTATCATTTTTAAAGAAAAAGCAGTTTAGCAAATTTAGCATTTTAAGATAGCAACTCTCGGTTATTTATAAAAAAAAATCGCCATGTTTTATTGAAAACGTAAACGGAAAAGAAAGCGGGCGGCGTTTTTTATTTTTATTTCAAATTGGAATACGTATAGTGTATCAGAGTTTTTAGAAGATCATACATTTCTATGTCTAGGAGTTATGTGACTGAAAATTCAGACATCGGAACGACCCGACCGCTACTTCGATCTGCACGTCTACCATGGCTTCGACCGAAACCCCGAGATCTTTTCATCTCTTCGTGACCCACGTCGACGGCGAGGGTCCCTTTCTGCGGATCAGCGGCCAGCTCGAGAACCAGACCCCGATGATGATAGAAACTCTGTTCGACGCCGCCAAAGAGAACCTCGAGAAGGGCGTCGGAGCGACGACGGCGGCATGCCTCCGCGAGGGAATCGTCTGCGCCGCCAAGTACAAGGACGGGAACTACTATCGGGCGAAGATCGCTAACCTGTCAACCATCGCCAGCGGCCTCGTCGGCGTCCACTTCATCGACTTCGGCAACCGCGACCTGATCTCGCTGAGCACGATCCGACTACTGGACGCGTACGACCCGCTGCTGCGGCAGCTGCGCGGCCAGGCCGCCGACTACTGGCTGGCGCGCGTGGCCAGCGCCGGGCCGCGCTGGGAGCCCGCGCTGCTGCTCAAACTGCAGGCGCAGCTGGCCAACGCCAGGTACGCGGTCAGCGTGGACGCGCCCGCGCGCCCGCTGCCGCTCGTCTCCGTGCAGTTCAAGGGCGGGGACCTCGCCGCGCACCTCGTGTCCGTGCGCCTCGGCGTGCCCGTGTCCGCCGCCGAGCAGGAGGCGCTGTTGCTGCGAGCCGTCGCGCCCGAGCCGCCGCGCGCGCCCGACGCGGGCCTGGCGCCGCGCCGCGCCGGCGCCCGCGCGCCGCGCGCCGCCGTGCACCCGCCCGCCCCGGCGCGGGCGCCGCACGCCGCCGGCGCGGCCGCGGGCGCGCGCGGCACGTATCGCAGCCGGCCGCTGGAGGTGCACGCGGAGTACGAGGTGGTCGTGTCGTACGCGGAGGAGGGCCCCGAGCTGTTCGCCGTGCAGCTGGCGGCCGAGGCGGGCGCGCTGCAGGCGCTCATGGACGAGATGAACCGGCGGCCGCACGCGAGCCTCGCCGAGCCGCCGGTCATCGGCACCGTGTGCCTGGGCCGCATGGCCGGCGACCGCATCATCTGCCGCGCCATCGTCACCAGCCTGTCCGGCCGCCGCTGCAAGCTGTTCTTCGTCGACTTCGGCGACACCGAAACCGTCTCGTACTACGACATCTTCGACATCCCGGACGAGTTCGTGCGGCCGGACGTGTTCGCGATGCGGTTCTGCCTGGCGGGCGCCGCGCGGCTCGAGCGCGGGCCGCGGCTGGACGAGGCGTTCAAGCGGCTCGTGGCCGGCAAGCGGCTGGCGCTGCGCGTGGTGCCGCCCGAGGGCCCGCCGCTGCTGCAGTACGGCGAGCTGCTGCTGGACGGGCACAGCGTAGGCGCGCTGCTGGCGGCGGCCGAGCCGGCGCCGGCGCCCGCGCTGCGCGAGCCGCCGCCGCTGGCGCCGGGCGCGCGCCTGCCCGTGCTGGTGTCGTACGTGGACAGCTGCCGGCGGCTGTTCGTGCAGCCGGCCGAGCGCTCGGCCGCGCTGGCCGCGGTGATGGCGGCGGTGCGCGCGCACTGCGCGGCCGCGCCGGCGCCGGCGCCGGGCGCGCTGCCGGCCGGCGCGGCGTGCTGCGCGCGGTTCCCGGACGACGGCGAGTGGTACCGCGCGCGCGTGCTGGCGTGGGCCGGGGAGCGCGCGCTCGTGTTCTACGTGGACTACGGGAACGAGCAGGAGGTGGAGGCGGCCGACCTGCGCCTCATCACGCCGGAGCTGGCGCGCCTGCCGGCCGTGGCCGTGCGCTGCGCGCTCAAGGTACGCTCTGCTCACCTCGCACACTCGTTGTGTGCATCACAGGATACCCTCCTCAATAAGCACTTCAACATCTCCCACATAAATAATCTGATCAAACAATCCTATCTGGCTATCACAGTTGTCCTACTGCCTACTCACTAATAATATAAATGTGAAAGTTTGTATGTATGTACCAGTATATGTTTCTTATTCTTTCAAAAATAATTTAAAAAATAACTGAAATTCTTTATAAAAACTACTGAAAGAATCTGGATGAAATTTTAAGGATAGATAGTATTCTAGATTTACACATAGGCTATATGTAATTCCAGAATATACTTTTATCCCCAGACGGATCGGGAACCATGTGGGTGAATCCACGGGATACTCCTAGTGTAATCTGTAATCCCATCAAAAGCATAAATGTAAAATAAGAGCCAAGTTCAATACTGTGATACATGGCTCGATTGTTGACTTCAACAACAAAAGAAGTGAGATGTAAATGGGTGCCAATTTTTTATTTGGGTTCAATAACTAATTTTTTTCTAAATTATTTTTTCCTTGCAAGTCAGGTGACGCTACATAGACGTGGCTGAGTTATACTTTGCAACATAATTATTATTTTATAAATTCATTAAAACTTAATCCCGACTATAATAAACACAAGAATGAAAACGAATTTGTTTCATCGTGTGATGCTGATACTTAAGGGAAATAGGAAATACATAATTATTTTGATATTTTATTTTATTCTAAATTGAAAACAAACTGCATTACACAATCAAAAAATTTAGATGAGTAGAAACACTGAAGCCAATTACAGTTTTCACTGATAAAACAAACAGAAAGAAAAAAATGTGGGCACTTAAGACTGCACGGCAGAAGTGAAAACTAAAATACAAAATACTTATATTTAAAGACCACTAAATAATTTTAATAATTAAAAATAAAAATTGTTTAGAAATTGAAAATTAGTATATACCTAGAAAGCACAGCAACACGAGATTATCATGTGGTGTAATGATTAGTATCTATGGCCAAGAATAAATAAAAAAAAAAAAAATTAGCGGTTCGGAAATAGGGTTTGACTAGCAAATTTTTTTAGTATTTGCTATATTTATTTTATAGGTATTTCGCTAAAAATGCATACATATGTTGTGTTTCAAGTGTATGTGTAAGTGCTGTGATGAAAATAGGTATCATTTTGTGTGTTTACATAGTGTAAGTGCTGTGATAAAACAGTAATACGAGTATATTACAACAAAAACTTTTTTGCAATGGATGTGAAATGCTCTGGATTTGATGCTGAATCCAGCATCAAATCCAGAGCATTCTGAAGGCTCTCTGAATATTAGGATTATGCCCGCTCGGCGGCGGTCGGCGCGTCTCGGCGTGCGCGTGTTGTTATGCACAATTGGACTTTCTCATTGCGGTCATGCTTAGTTGCGTGCGCGCACGCGAGCGCGGCGCCGGGGAAAGCGGGCGAGCGGCGAGCGCGGGACGCGGTGCTCCCGGCGGGGAACCGCCGGCGCCGGCGCCGGCCCGACCGCCACGGTTACTTCAAAAACCAAACGACCTACGTTTGACCGTGGTTCTTTTATGAGCCGTATCGTTTGGGAAAGATATGGTTCCTATAAAAAAGAAATGACGCATGAGAACGCAGAGAGCTAGCGAAATGTCATATTAAACTAACTGTTAGTAACAAAGACAAAAACTAACGCTAGAAACAAGGCCTGAGCTGCTGTGTCGGGGGGCGGCGAGGCCCGGCCGCCGCGCGGGGCCGGCATCACATCACTTACTATTTTATATGTTTATATATTATATGTTTATATCTAAACGTCAGCCCAATTCCGATGTAATATTGGCTGAAATTGACCAAATGGATGTGGTTGCACCCTCCCCGCCCCGCGCCCCGCCCTCGCGCCGGTATGCACTTTCTACTCGGCGCTGTAGGGACGGACGTGGCTCGCCGCCTGCGCTCTCTGCGACATGTACAATGTACATTATAGTCATTTTACTGTTTATTTTTTCTAAATTGAAAACAAACAGCATTACACAATCAAAAAATTGAGATGAGTAGAAACACTAAAGCCAAATACAGACAGATTCCACGGATAAAACAAAAAGAAAAAAAAGTGAATGCAGATAGAACAAAAGTAGCAACAAGTATGTAGGTACCAAATAAGGAGAGCGAACAAACACATGTGGGTCAATCAACTTTTCGACCCACACTTTGGTGTCCCCAGTTATTTCTGACCAAAACTCCGTAAATCTACTTAAATTGGCATTAAACTACGAACTATAGTAATTCCAGACTATAAAGCATCGTAACTTACACGTTTGTATTCGAAAGTATCCTCAAATAATATCTAACTTTGTGGTAACTCCAGTGACATTTTTTTCTTCCATACATAATATTGCCGTCCAAAACGCCTGCTGACAACTTACTATGCCGATAGTCTAAAATATAACTGTATAAGCTGTGCTTGATTTAAATATCATCCATAGAATAACATACAAACTTTAATATTTTCGAATTCTGAAACTGATCAGTTTATAATAGATTTCTGGAAAAAATCTAGAATTTATGTCCAAAGAAATTCTTGTGTACATTGGTATACTGAGTTACCTTTAAAAGGCGCACGTAAATAACTTAACACGTGCATAATTCGGAGACTACCTACGAAAATAATAGCGGCCTTTCGGTCGGCGCGGCGGCGAAATCCTTTGACGATGCCGAAAGGCCGCCAGTCAGCGACGAGCTCTCGGCGGTGGTGCGTGTGTTTAATCGTTGTCGGCTGAGTTACCGCGATTTTATCGGTAAGTACTGATATTCATTTTACGAATCATGAGGGTTTTCAAAGACGTAGAATTAAAGTTTTGACTGGTGCATTTAAGTTTAACTAATACTGAGTGGATTTTATTTAATTTGCAAAATACTGGCAAATGTCTCCTGAGTTACCTGTATACTGAGTTACTTGTATGGTAACTCCAAAGACATAGTTAGTAACTCCAGAGACAATTTCATTAATATCTTTTAAATTCCTTTTATAACCAGCTGCAATTCAAAAGTTATAGTTATAAGTTGTTTTGTTTTTACTAACAATAAAAACGGGTGGGTGTATTTGTTTTAAAATAATTAAAAACTAGTGCGTAGGTACTTATCCCTGCTTAACTTTTCAATTCAATTGACTAATCTGTACATTCAGGTTATTATTAACAAAAGCAAATCTTTTCCAGATATCTAGATCAATTTCAAGATGGCGTTAACGCCAGCTGAAAAACAAAAAAGATACAGAGAACGGTTGAAACAAAATAAAGAGAAATATGTAGAGTAGATAAATATAATATGAAGAGGCCAAAAAAAAGCACCGTAAACACTATCATGAAACTAAATGCCTTGCTAAAGATTTGACGCCTAAAGAAAGAAAAACTGCAAATACTATTTGGAAGTTACGGCAAAGAGCATATCGGCAAAGAAAAAAGAATTTGCAAGTAGTTATAGCTGAAACACCGCCAAGTTCTCCGACACCCGACGTGCAGAACATTCGAGCTTCTATACCTGATGCATCACCATCTTCAAACCTAGCCCGTGAACGTGGCCGTCGTAAGCTGAAAAGGAACAGAAGTAAATTATATAGAGAAAATAAAAAAGTGGAAAAAAAATACAATCATTAAAGAAACGGTGTGATAAATTCAGGAAAAGATTAAGTCGCATTAAAAGAAACACTCGTATTACAGAGAATGAAAACGAAAGTGAAGAAGTTGGAGAAAAATATAGACTCCTGACAAATTCTATTACAGAAAAATATCGCAAAACCAAAAATATGAAACAGAAACTACTCTTAAAAAGTATACTTCAGGACAATCAAATAAAAAAATCTAGAAAGAGAAATGAATTACTAAAGGAGGCTTTTGGAATAAACCGGCAATACACTACAAAAGAAATAACGAAAAAACAACATCATATTGCTAAAAAGAAAATCCATAGGTTCTTTCTTGAGATGATATCTCAAGACCAACTGCGGGCAAAAAAAACTTTAACTCATAACGGCAGTAAAGTTCAGAAAAGATTCCTGCTAGATACTATGAAAAATTTGCACAAACATTTCAAAGCAGAAAATCCAGGAGTTGGCTGTTCTTACTATTATTTCACAAAAATCGCCCTTTTTTGTTGTTAGGCCTTCTGCTGATGGCCGTGAAACTTGTTTGTGCAAGACACACATAAATTTCGCCTACAAAACCCAAGCACTGAAGAAACAGGGAATCATTAAAAGCGATAATTTATCTGAAATCATCAAAACCACAGTATGTGATGACAACTCAAAAATTGTATGTATAATGATTGCAATGAGTGTAAAAACAACAACCTAAAATACAACGAAGAAGAAATGAAGGGTTCAATTAAATATAGCCAGTGGATAAGGAAAGAAGAAGCATACGAGAAAGATGGGAAAAAGTTCAAGATAATAAAAAACGTAAAAGAAGAAGTAAATGAGAACATTTCACAGTTTCTGAAAACATATGAAAAAGACATTATCAATTTTAAAAAGCATGTCTATAACATAAAAATCCAGTTTCGTAATTTCCGAGAATGCTTAAACAACTTGAATGCGCCTTAGTTGTGGACTTCAGTGAAAACTATAACTGTAAATATAGCGAAGAGGTACAATCACATCACTTTGGGGGCTCTAGAAAGCAAGTATCTATGCATACTGTCATGCTCTACACCCACGATTTTGAGAAGAAGTATAAATCACACTCTTTTTGTACCATTTCTTCATCAATCTGTCATCAGCCTGCTGCAATATGGGCTCATTTGAATCCAATCTTGCAATTTATACGGAATGAATATGATGAATCTATTGACACGGTACATTTCTTTTCTGACGGCCCATCTACTCAGTATCGCCAAAAGCAGAATTTTTACCTTTTATGTAAAAAAATCTTTGATTACGGCTTTGCGGCTACGACATGGTCATTTTTTGAAGCGGGGCACGGAAAGGGGCCAGCAGATGGAATAGGTGGATTCCTTAAGCGAACTGCTGACAGAATAGTTGCAAATGGAAAAGATATTGCAAATTGTAATCAGTTCATCGATCACTTAAAGGACGCAAGCAAAATAAAACTTTATTTAATTGAAGATGACATCAAAGATAATCAAAACAAATTACCTAAAACTATACATCGACTGGCTGGAACAATGAAAGTTCATCAAATATTCACGGACAACAGAAATCACTTGAAATATCGATCACTGAGCTGTTTTTGCGGATCCCTCACAAGAGGGTTTTGCGGCTGCTACAACCCTCAGATTTATTACACAAAACCATTGGACTGCACCATACTGCGCAAGGAATACAACAAGTAGCAGAAAATGTTGAACCTGCAAGTCGTGCCGTGTTATCAGACGACGATGTACCTCTCAATTCACTTACACAAAGATCACAACTGGAAAAAAATGCTGAAACTGAGTGTCGTGATTTACTCGTAAAGTTCATCAGATACGAGCGACGAAGAAATGCAAGTACCGTCTAGCAATAAGGAGAATTGTGGCTATTCCAAGGGCCTTATTAACACAATCGATGGACAGCCGTCCACGAGTAACTATAAAACTTCAAAACAGGTGTCAATCGGTGACTTTCTACATGTCATTGTGTATAGTGATGATTCGAAAAAGAAAAAATATTCCTACGTATGCAAAGCCTTGACCGACATCGAAGAAGACGGAGAGGTGAGAGGTGAGGAGGAGTTATGTTCTTACGAGTAGTGGATAAAAAAGAAGCGAAGGTATTCAAATTGGATGAACAAGATGCCAATGCCCGCTTTATTGAAAAAAGGACGTCGGGTATATTATCAATTTGATAATTCTATAAATGTTTTTGAAAAATAGCTCTTGATAGTTATATATTAGGTTACGAATACCACAAGACAGCTGATTACTTGTCGAGATTAATAAATTTATATTAGTTGTAATGAAGCCCAAACGTGGCTGGTCGTAGATCGCGGATTTATTGAAATGTTAAGTTTGATCTGGTTTCAGAATTACATTTTTTAGAATTAGTTGAACATATTGTAAACAAATAGTTCCTATTCTAATGTTCCTTGGATTTTTTATTGAGTTTTTGGTACGTGTGTCTTGGTATTAGTAGAATGTCTCCGGTATCACGTCACATAGAGAAGAATTTGTCTAAGGTGTTACCAAATTGTCTCTGGTGTTACTTTTATGTCCTCTTTTCTCTGAATAGTCATCACTATTATTTTACGGATGTTTTTGGAAGAATCACTAATTATTTTTTGTTTAAGTTGTGTTAAAAGTGGTTTTTCATTATATAAAGCTTTTGAAGCGTTTGTTACTCTCAATAAAGAATTATACAAACAAAATGCAAATTTTCGATCTCGGTGGTAACGCTAAATACAAATTGTTGCTATTATGTTCTCAGGTATGTAACTTAAATTAAGACTGAATATACCAAATTGTTTGATTATGCATGCCAAAGTAAAAAATATATAAAAGTAAGTTAAAACTGTGTTTCATTGTCATTGACTAAGGTAATCCTCTCTGGTAACGCAATAGACTATTTTATGGGGGTTGTGTAAGTTTTTTATGAATATGGAATAAAACATACACCAGACCTCGTGCCCATTTATGTATGTCATGCTTCAATGATCAGGCTATTTGAAAACATACTTCAATGTATCATATCTATGAATAAATAAAATAAAAAATAAAACTGACATCCTCTCAAAAGTGTGGGTCGAAAAGTTGATTGACCCATGTATCACTAGTTAGGATTTAAGAGAATTAAACAAAAATCAATCAAATAAATGGTTTGTATAAATTATACATTTAGCTTTAATTAAGCCTGCTGATTTTAATATAAAATCTAGCTGCCCATTCTGGCTTTCTTGGGATTTTGTTAGTAAAGACTATCCTATTTTACAATCAAATCCTATTTGTTGGATCAAGTTGGTATGAAAATTAAATAAACTAATTAAAATAGGTAGACTTCATAGTGAACAACATGACGCGTAATTACAAGATTTAAATCGCCGCAAAATTGCTAGTTTATCGGTTTTTATGGGATACACTTCGGAGAGTGTGCAACTGATTTGCATGATCTGATACAACCTTGCCTTTTGATTTTTTGCCACCTTGATTTTTTCTATCGGAATGCTCATAGCTCGAAAAAGCGACATCGTTTCATGGTTGATGATCCAAAGACATTTTTTTTACTCTACTTTTGTGATTAGAATGCTTAGGCTGTGTAATACGTTGCCTGAGTGGATTTTCCCAGATGGTTACAATTTTATCATCACTTAACATCAGGCTAGATGGCAGTCAAGTGTAAACCTAAAAAAAAAAGATTATGTTGCAGCCAACCAGCTTGATCACCTGTTCAATTAACAGCCTAGCTTGTTTGCTAAATAATGCTGTTTAATTAGCGGCCAGAATGCTATTCAGCCTTATCGTTTGTTACTACTACATATAATAACTAGATGTCCGCCCCGGCTTCGCCCGTCTTATATTATTATAGCACTCATCAGGATCCTGTACATATACAACGGTGAAAGAATGGCTGAAATCGGTTCAGTCATTCCTGAGAATATCGCTTTCAAATAAAACCTCTTCAGCTACCTGCTACGCCACCTGTCGGAAATTGGTCGTACCAACTCAGATTTAAAAACAAATTTGATTAGCAAAGGTATGTAATCTGTGCCAAATGTTTATATTCAATGACGCACAAGGGCGGATCCAGCTTTGGCTCCAGGGGGGTCACATGCCTCCAGAGAGGGAGGGGGCGGGAGTAACACCGTAGTCAAGTCATAAAACTGTGCGATAATTAGGGTATCATCGTCATCATCAGCCGCAAGACGTCCACTGCTGAACATAGGCCTCCGCCCTAGATTTCCACGACCAGCGGTTTCCAGCAACCTTTGTGAGGTCGTCTGTCCAGCAGCAGAGGCCGTCCAACTCGGCGTCTTCCGGTTCGTGGTAGCGACTCGAGAGCCTTACTTCCCCATCTTTGGATTGGATTCTACTCATTTGGCCGGATATGTTTTGTGTACGTCATGTAAGCGGACAGATATTGTGGCTTTGCTGTAAATACACTTCAATACTTCGATATAGTGATAGTCGATGCGGCATCACTGGAAAGACCAAAGCATTACCCAGGTCTTGATGGAATCGAAGGCTTTCTCATAGTCAACATACGCTATACATGGTGGCCGATTATTATACTCCTCGGTTTTCTGTAAAATCTACCATACGGATATGGTCTATAGTGCTGTCGTAATTTTGGAAACTGGTTTGTTCTGGTGGCTGGGAGTCGTCAAACCCGCGTGTGAGACGATTAAATTTGTGATTATCCTCGAAAACAACTTTTAAACGTGGCTGAGAAGTATGTAATGGGTATGTAATTCTTCAACAATGTGATGTCACCTTTTGTAACGAAGAGCACCACCACACTTCTACTCCAGGCTTCAGGCGTATTACCATCAAGTATGACGGAGTCGAATAGCTTCTGGAGGACTTTAAGTACCGGTTGTCCACCTGCTCTCAGAAGCTCAGTCGTAATCGTCGTCGCCAGGTGCCTTGTTGTTTTTAACTTGTTCGAGAGCCATCCTAGTCTCGTACACTCCGCGAGGCATAAGCTGAGCTTTGCATTTGTGTGAGTGTACATGGATAGTGTAGGTGTGACAACCGGCCTTAGGCGCGGCGCCATTCTGTCTCGCCGCGCTCCTGCCTGATTGGTGATCACTCACACTAATGCAAAGCTCAGCCTATACCTCGCGGACAAAATTTCAAGCTCCTGCCTGATTGGTAATCACTCACACTAATGCAAAGCTCAGCTTATACCTCGCGGAGTGTACAGTCTGACTTTTGGGATATACTTATCTTTTGGGTAAAGTGACGAGTCAGGTCAGGACAGGTTGTCCTTGAGTAGAGGTGTATAACTGTTACTGTTCATAGAACCTCACAATCGTCCAAAATCTCGGGCTTCAACGTTACCACTATTAGTCTTCAGTTTGGTCAGTTTTGCCCATGAGACAAATTGTTTGCGAACAATTTCTTTTCCGAGTTGAGTCTTTGTTCCGCTTGATCGCTTTATATTTATTTAATTAATTTTGCCACTCAACAGAATCTGGGGTCCGTGACCTTTGTCATTATAATTCTCTTTTTTTACATATTTCTTGGTTTAGGAGAAGATAAGATAAGATAAGATAAATTTTTATTCAGTTCACAAGTTTACATTTTTACAATTTGCTAAGAAAAGGAAAATAGGGTGTTGTAAACATTTTATTCTAATACTAGTCAGTCCGATTTCGTCTGTTGAGCCGATCACTACTGATTGGGTCTCCGATAGTAATCGACTCGACATCGTCTTTTGCTTAAGCCGCCTCCTCTCGGCGCAGAGCCTCCGCTACGGCCGCGTTTCTGTCCTCCTTGATCGCTTCTTCAATACTCGTAGTATTGAAGCAGTGTATGTCGCGTTGCACACGAGTAGAGAGCTGTCTATTGAGCCGTCAGTAGACCGTCATGTCGACTGAAGACTGCAACCACATATTTAGCTCGCCTAGCCGCCATGAGAATTAGAGTATGATCGGAAAGCTTTTGGGTTCTATTTTAGCGTCGGCTCTTATAGTATGTATTTTCTACCAACTGCATGAACAGTTTCCACTAGCCTGTCGTTTATTTCGTTCGCTGTCTTATCTAGGGATTCGAAGCGATTTCGAAGTTCGAGATGAAAGTTATCGAGCTTTTAGATTTGAGCATAATTTGGTCAGACCAAACCTCATTATTCAATTCAATTCAATTTATTTATTCGAACCATTATTTCAAAAGAACACTTGGTAACGTCACTTACAATAAAATTATATAGTACATAAATAATTTGTGTACATAATAAATTATATATTATACATGACCTTTCAAGATTCAGCGTGCCTCTTGCCATAATGTGACCGCTGCCGGTCTACGATAAGTATGATAGTGTTGGTACACGATAAGTAGGTACTGGACCACACCCAGGGGGGGGGGTCATGACCCCCATGACCCTCCCCCTGGATCCGCGCCTGATGACGCAATCTTAGACACATGCTGTCATGTGTCATGTCAAAGCACGAAACGTACAAAACTCTCAAAAATAAAAAGAAAGAAAAGAAAAGAAAAGTGAATAAAAGTCCAGAAGACCATCCTAATGTTGAAACGCTAGACACTGGCGAAATTACGGTAACACTACCGAATGGAAGCCATTGCAAAAAGTTGAAGTTGAACTCTCAAAATGGAATATTTTTTCCCGAATTTGTTACATTCTTGATTCATGCTCCGCTTCTATTAATAGTAGTAGCGTTATGTTCTATAGCCTATGGCCTTCCTCGATAAATGGACTATCCAATATCCAATAGAAAAATAATCTTTCAATTTGGACCAGTACTTCCCGAGATCCTAGTGTTCAAACAAACAAACTCTTCAGTTTTATAATATTAGTATAGATTTCTTAGCTTAAGCCAATCCTAGTAAAGGGGTGGAAATGTGTCAGAAATAAAAGTGGTAAAACATCTGACATAAGAAATTATTAATTTAATGCTAAAGAATGTAACTAGGTTAAGTAAGTTTATAAAAAAACATCAAAATATGTTGTTTGCCAATGATAATTTGACAGTTTGGGGAATTCAGGCCCGGCTGGCTGAAAGTGGGGAGTCGGCAAACAATTTGATGTTTTTTTTATTAACTAACCTAACTGAACTTAGTTACAATTGAAATGAGTCAAAGTGAAAGTTAGGCAAGTTATTAAATGTCAACGATCCAAGTTATTTGTCTAGCTGTTTCATCAAATGGCTGAATATCACTTGGGCTGCTAGTTAAATGCTGCTGTTTGGTGAACAGGCTGGGTTGTTAATTGAACGGCTGATTCAGATAGTTAACTGCGACATGTATACCAATAAATAAATAAATAAATATTGGTGGACAATTCACACAAAACACCATCTGACCCCAAACTAAGCAAAGCTTGTACTATGGCGACCAGATAGCTGATGTAATACTTTATATAGTTGGAAATACATACTTATTATAAATAGAAACACCCAGACACAGTGCAAACATTTGAATTCATCACACAAATATTTGCACTGGATGGGAATCGATCCCACGACCCTCGGCTTCGCAGGCAGAGTTACTACCCACTGAGCCACGAGGCCAGCCTGTATGTCAATATGTATTTGTTTACTCTCACAGACCTCAGAATAAAGCGTTGAGGTAGAGCTCTACTCTCAACATGTAAGTAAACCAGTTTTCTCAAAGTTGAAATTATTTTGTTACTTCAATTGCACTTACAAAATAATATTATAAGTACCTACACTCATGTATCAAGTCAAGTAATCTGCTGGGCAAATAAAATATATTATTTCAATAACAATTTTTTCTAAGTAAATAATAACATTCTCATATCATGTATATAAATACTAGCTGACCCTGTGAACTTTTTATCACTTTCATTATAAAGGTGAAAAGTGTGTGTTATATTAAACGTCTTCAATATTTAGTGAAATTTGGTACAAAGGTGGTTAATATCCCTTTTCTTGTAGGGAGAAAAATGTAACGCACCGTACGCCATAAAGACATGGCGGGCGTGTCGGGCTCCATGCCACTAAGAGTTGTGCCCGGTTTGGGGTCCGAGTCGGGCCCGCTGTCGCGTTTGACCACAGCACTGACAGTGGCGCCGCCCTTGCAGGTCCTCCTTGCGGGGGACGGATCCCCGCATTTGTCTCCAATGACGCACTGGAAACCGAAAGTGCGTCACTGGCTCAGGAGGTCCGATTTCTAAAGGGGGTGCCGGGTTTAACAAACTCGGGCCCTACAAGTGGGCACGGGGTGCGAGCCTGACTGACTCCCCCCGTGTCCGCTTTCTCCTCCACGGAGAACGAGAGCATCCATCTCCCTCTGTCGCTCTCGGTCTCGCTCCGCGAAATGAGTTTCTCGTAGAAAGAGACCACCGCCTCCCGCAACGTCTCTCCGTCGCACGTCTTGCCTAGACGGCGGGACCCACGGGCCCGCACTCCGCGTCATCTTATCTCACCTGCAAACGGCAACAAAGATTTTTTATTTGTATTTGAAAGTTTGATTCCTTATTGTAAAGTAACAACCACAATAGTAGGATTCAAAGTGTCCAAAATTGCTGCTAGTCTGAAGTTTGTAGGGTTTTTATAGGATTTATGTTACGAAGAGTCTCTAGCTGATCTACACGATCTAAACCTCTGCAACTATTTTGCTTTAACTCGAAAAACCGAGATTGTTTCATGGTTTATGTTCCAATGATTAGAACAAAGAGATTTATAACTCCAGTTTCGAAGTAAGAACATCAATCTGCGCAAAGTATGCATTCCCTCAGAAGGTAGCCCCTGAAGGATTTAATTTTGCGAATTTGTTGTTGAATTCAACACAAACGCGTAGTTTTTACAATAGAAAATATTTTTTCATTGAAATATTGATGGAACAAAATTATTCAAAGTAAAATAAAGCAGTGTTAATTAAATGGTGTTTGTTATATTATACTAATATTATAAAGCTGAAGAGTTTGTTTGTTTGAACGCTAGGATCTCGGGAAGTGCTGGTATGAATTGAAAGATTATTTTCCTATTGGATAGTCCATTTATCGAGGAAGGCTATAGGCTATAGAAAATAACGCTACTATTAACAGAAGCGGAGCATGAATCAAGAATGTAACAAAATTGGGAAAAAATATTCCTTTTAGAGAGTTTTCGTACGTTTCGTGCTTTGACATGACACATGACAGCATGTGTCTAAGATTGCGTCATTGAATATCACAGATTACATACCTCTTGAATATAAAACCTTTTTGCTAATCTCCGAGTTGGTACGACCAATTTCCGACAGGTGGCGTAGCAGGTAGCTGAAGAGGTGTTTTGTTTGCAAGCGAAATTCTCAGGAATGACTGAACCGATTTCTGAAATTTTTTCACTGTTGGATATGTGCGGGATCTCGATGAGTGCTATATATATTCTACGAGCGAAGCCGGGGCGGACATCTAGTATTGTATAAATGCCCATAAAAAATAAAATGAAAGTTACCAACCTCAGAGTTTGAGCTAAAGTCATGCCAAGTTTGATTAGTATTTAGTAAAAGAGTACTTTTGCTCCTCTATGTCAGGATATCGAGGAGCAAAAGTACTCTTTCCGAGGTGGTTGGATGAAAAAATAGTTTACGACCTACTTTCAGACCTACTGAACAAAAAACACAAATAATATGCCTTATGAATTATATGCTTGTTAGTAGTAGAACTGTAAAAATGTAGTAGAACTGTATGATGTATTTTAACGCCAAATCATAAACCAATCGACGAAATCAAATGTCTGTGTCATGTCTCAAAACGTAGAACATACTGGTGTGGTTTTATCTGCCTACACATTTCAAGACTGTGCTAAGAAAATGAAAAATTGCTAGGTTTATGGATTTGTTTCTCTTGAAGCATTTTTGTTGTTCGGAAATATGTTGCATTTTTCTAAATAATAATTTATACCTTCGTAAGCTTTTCTATAATTTTTGAGAATTTTATAATGTCAGAAAAATATGTTCCAAGAGTCCCTCTGGCCGAGGGCGAGCGGGCTCGGCCGGCGCTCGATGACATCGGTGTAGCTTCTCGCGTGCCGCAGGGGTTCGAGGAGCGGCCCGTGGAGTCCAAGACGTCGAACCAGCTGGAAATGCTGGCGCTGGAGAAGCCGCTCACGTGCTCGGTGGCGGGCGCGCTGGCCGACGGCGCCGCGCTGGTCGCGCTGCTGGACGAGGCCGCGGCGCCGCCGCTCGACGTCGCGCGCAAGATGATGCAGCTGGCGGCGCCGCGCGCGCGCGACGCGCCCGAGCGGGGCGCAGCCGAGCGGGGCGCGGCCGAGCGAGGCGCGCCCGAGACGAGCGCCGCGCCGCCCCGCACCACAGGTGCGTGCGCCGCCCGCTCACCTCCCCCCGATTATATATTTTTAAACTGTGGGAACAACATTAAAACAAAGTGTGATTTGCTCGGTTCGGTTCTATATTTGATATCTATATAGAACCGAACCGAGACTATATTTGATATTTATTTGTGCTAAACTGAATTGAAATGCAAATATTAAATTGAATACCGTATGGTATTATTAAGTAAATAAATACTTTGTTAATGTAGGATCAGCCCTGGCCAATGAAACAGTTCAGTCCGTTCACTAGAGCGAAAAACGTCTAGTCTCAATACACCATAATAATGTCAAAACTTTAAAACCATTTGGGCTTTTGCCAACAAATAATATAGATATATTGAACATAACCCTGGTTTATCAGGGTATCCTCCTCTATAGTATGCATTAAGAAGAGGGTGTTTGGTTGGGTGCTGGATATTTGCGCCCCTTGTACCTTCTCTGCTCTAGGGACTTTACACGGGTTGCTGAAGAGTACATACTTGAGTATATTTTCCTCATCGCATATGCGACATCCGATGTGTGCAGAGCCACTGCTGGCTGATCTTCGTTACCAGGTTTGGGCGGCGATACTTCATTTCGAAGAGATTTTCTCTATCGATGCAAGGCAACTGATTGTCGTGTCCAATGAAAACAATTTCCCCAACACTAGTCAGCCGTGAAACCCATCATAATGGCACCGAAAAGGTTCATGGCTTCGTCCACCATGAGGCAACTTAAAACTCTCTTTTCTGAAACCATTTACCTGAGCAGAAGTTATGATTCGCACTCCGGCTTCGACCAGGTTTCCTATAAGGAGCGATAGTTTGTCTCTTGGGTCTTTTGCTGCCTCCGTTGCTGTGGTGACGATGGCGTCCTTGTCCACGGCGAAGTGACCCATGTTGTCTTTCCTCACCCTGGAACTCCGTTGACCCACTGTATTCTCGATACCTCCCAAGTTTTCCTAGCCCGCTTTAACGTTTGAGATCTCTTCGATGGTCTTGCCCATCTCTGGGATCTTGTCGTCCAGCATAATCTTGGTGCATCGGGCGGTAACTACAATTGGGTCGTTTGGTGGCGTCGCATTATCAGGTCTTCCCGTAAGGAGAGGAAGTCACAAATAAAGGACTCCAGTTAGGCGATCCACACACGGACGCAGCCCGCTGCATGTTTCCCGTGGATGCATCGCGCGCGCGTGCGGGACTGCAGATCTGCATCATTGTGCGGGACTGCAGATCTGCATCATTGTGCGGGACTGCAGATCTGCATCATTGTGCGGGGTTTCCGCGCACTCACGCGCATTGTTGCGTTTTGTGGATTCACGGCGGCTCTGACTCATTTCATTCAAACACACGCCAAGCCCTTCCATAATCACGCACGGCACTGCGGGACTCAGTGTGCCATATCAATTTATTTTTCGCTTTTGAGTGCCTATTTGCGGTCGGTTTAATTTTTTATTTAAAAATTGGTTGTCTGTAAAGTTGGTTTACGGACGATAATTTAACGTGACAACGTCGTCACAAAACGTTGATGAAATAATTGCATACAATAGAATCGAGTGGAACAAGAACAAAATTAAACATTCTGATTTACCCCCCCCATACCTCGGATTTGTAATCTGTACAACATTCTATTAGTCCTCTCCAAGCCCTTTCATTTTGAAACCCATATTGAGGGAGTAGTGAATAAAGAAATGTATTTCGCCATTTAGTGGTGGTGGCCATCTCGAATCGATATTAACCTTCAAATAAAAAAAACAGCATCGCAATCGGCCCATCATTTTGAGCTCTACTCTACGGTGCCACAGACCACAGACAGATATACAAAAATAGTTTTGGTTGGGGGTTAAAAAGTGTATCCTTGCCTTCAAGTATATTGTTCAAACGAGGTGGAAGCAATTTCCGTGCAGCCCGAGCTTTAGATGATTCTAACAAATAAGTCGATAGCGCGTGTAAATCTACTAGTTGCGCCATCTAGTTTGCTTGGGCTGTACTAATAGCTGGTAATCAAGTTTGTTGTATGGCAGCTCTCCTAAAATATTTATTTTGTTTTATTTTTAGTATTTGTTGTTTATAGCGGCAATAGAAATACATCATCTGTGAAAATGTCCACTGTCTAGCTAGCACCGTTCTTGAGATACCTACAGCCTCGTGACAGACGGATAAAACAATCACTATGTCGTCGAGGTAAACTTTTAATTTTAGTTGTTTTAGTTGCGTATTTCGAAAACCACTCCACCGATTTCGTAAAATTTATATGGGGTCACCTCTGAACTATGATCTACCAAACAAAACAAGAACCATCGAAATTGATTCACAATTGGCGGCGCTATCGAGTAACATACATACAAAAAACCATAGAGCCGAATAAAGAACCTCCTCCTCTTTTGAAGTTGGTTAAAAAACTAGCGGGTTGAGTAAGTTTCATTTCATTAGGTAACGGATTGCCGCCGGGTCTTTTGACGTTCAATAAATAGTCACGGTACATTAGAGACCTCTATGTAATTGCAGGGATAAGGAGAAAAGCTTCGAGCGGGGAGCCGCCTACCCTGAGCGAACAGAGCGACAAGAGCGAGGAGAGCGACAGGAGCGAGGAGAGCGACAGGAGCGAGGAGAGCGACAGGAGCGAGGAGAGCGACAGGAGCGAGGAGAGCGACAGGAGCGAGGAGAGCGACAGGAGCGAGGAGAGCGACATGACCGAGGAGAGCGACAAGAGCGAGGAGAGCGACATGACCGAGGAGAGCGACAAGAGCGAGGAGAGCGACATGACCGAGGAGAGCGACAGGACAGAGGAGAGCGACAAGACCGAGGAGAGCGACAAGATCGAGGAGAGCGACAAGAGCGAGGAGAGCGACAAGAGCGAGGAGAGCGACAAGATCGAGGAGAGCGACAAGACCGAGGAGAGCGATATGAGCGAGGAGATCGATCAGAGCGACCTGTGCGGAATGAGCGACCGGCTCGGAGTGAGCGACCGGAGCGGGGAGATCGGCCGGAGCGGAGTGCACGGCCAGAGCGCAGTGAGCGCCCGGAGTGGGGCGCACGGCCGGAGCGAAACGAGCGGCCGGAGCGAGATCGCGGCGACAAGGGCGAGAGGTATTTTTCACAATTATATCATTATTTTATCAATTTGGTACGTTTTTGAACATCAAATTATGGAAGTATTTGGTACACAATGTCAGAAAAACAACAAAAAACAAAACAGTATGAAATTTAAGAGTATGATGGAGATACTTAGAATTCAATCTAAAACATTTGTTGAAATTCATTAAAATTTACTAATGGCGAGGATTTCCAAAAGATAATTTTTTGTTCACAAAATTATCTTATATTATAACTGCTTACTGCTTCTTTAGATACACTTTTTTGAGTGTCAGCTTAAAAGCTTTCCCACTGAGGCTAGTCAAGCAATCAGGTGACATGTTATAAAATTGAATACAGTTATCTGAATTTTTACAAGTCTATGTTCTGGGAACAATGTACTTTAATTTGTCTCTTATATTTATATTATAATTGTGCGTATCGCATTTCCTGGTAAAGCTGCTATAACACTTCCTAGTGTTTATTATGTTGTGGAAAATTTGTAGGCTTGGCATTGTTAAAACATTGATGGTGTTGATCAATTCTCTCGGGGATCCTCTGGGCCTCAACTTGTAAACGGACCTGAAGGTTCGTTTTTGTAATCCAAGATAAAAAGAAAATTGACAGCGTTTTTCCATAGTATGGTAAAATGCTGTTGGAATGAAAATCATTAAGTTTTTACTGTAGCAACATTAGTAAATTCTCTTATTTTGTGGATTGCAAATGCCACTGAGTTTTCTCGCTAGTTAGTTATTATGCTCTCCCCACTGCAGCTTGGCATCAAGTTTCAGGCCTAAAAAAATGTAAACGAATTTTGTTGAAACATAACCATTATTCAAATACATCATTATTAATAACTACTGGACTTAATAAATGGATTCTAGCTCGTGAAAATTTAATACAGTTCGTATATTTCGAGTTTAGGCTAAATTATTTATACTAACCAGGTGGGTGCTTGATCTAGTGCAAAGTTTATGTCAATAGTATCAGTTGACTTCCTTTCAATATCAAAAGTGTATGTGTATCAATGATGTATCGTCAGCGAATAAAACTCATTGATATAAACTAAAAATTAAAAAGCACCCAAAATTGAGCCCTGGGAAACTCCCACGCGTGGATGTGTAGGGAATATGTGATGTAGAAAAACAGATAACACGCCTTATATGTTTACACACATTGTTTTTTGGAGAGGTAAGATGTCCGAATTTTCAATGTTAGGTTTCGGATTCCGTAATGATATAATTTGGATAACAAGATGATTAACACAGTCAAAAGCTTTTGACAACTCATAAAAAAAATCGATCATCTGTATATAAATAAATTTGCAGATACTAATACATCTTAAATATAGATTTATGTAGGGTTCTCTGCCTTTTCCGCGAAAAATGTTTGGCCGATTATCACTTGCCAACTAACGTTTTGCAGAATTTTATTTCTCCGAATAATCATTTGCCAAACTTATCACATACTTTTGTTTTATTTCCCAACATAAGAGTTGCCAACTCTACGTTTGATCTGCCGTTTATAATGACACTTTGTCAAAAGGCCGACTTGCTCGACTTTCATGAAGCGAATGTTTCAGTTAGAGTAATATTCATTTACTTGTATATTGTTGCTCAGTATGTGTATTAGATTTCGAAAAAGCTGATGTACTGAGTCTTCGATCAAATTTTCAAGAGTTTACAAGGATGTCATTTTCATTTGAGACGAATTATGTGCAGGTTGTTATTATTATTGAAATGCTTTTATTCCATAAATTATTTTTCTAATGTAGCACATATTCAAGTGCCCTGTGTAATGAAACAAAAGCGATTTGGTTCTGTGACTTCGCCGGCCGCTGCCGCGCCACGCTCGCTTCGCTCGCTCGGCTCGTGCATTGTTGGTCACAGTTCCAACCTATCCTCACCGATGCCTTCCGATTTCTCATAAACTTCGCTCCGCACTTTGAAATTTTGCAAATGTCTATGTAGATTTTTGTTGTTATAAAATTGCTTGTAAAAATATTATTATCTTCATCAGTCACGCGTAGAAATAATATTCATCAGGGATAATGTAGGTTTCTAATGGTGAAACATTTTTTCCAATGACTTATCGCAATCTGTGACCGCAATGGTAATAGTGTTCGATCTGTGTTGCCGAGCGAAGCGGGCCGTGTTGATTGTTGACGTGAGCCGTGTCGAGTGTTGACGTGAGCCGTGTCGAGTGTTGACGTGAGCCGTGTCGAGTGTTGACGTGAGCCGTGTCGAGTGTTGACGTGAGCCGTGTCGAGTGTTGACGTGAGCCGTGTCCGCAGACGCGGCCGGCCGCCGCCCGCGCCCGCCGCCTGGGAGCCCGCGGCCGCGCCCGCTGACAGGTACGCACCCGCTCCGCTGCTGCTGGGAACGCTCCCGATTATGTTTGAAACGGTTACTCGAATAGGGATGTTAACACTAATCACAAGTTAATGTTCATTTCATGATAGTTTGTGGTAACGGAATATTGAAAATATTTCTGAAATTTAATATTATCTACAAAATTTATTATAAATTATTTTTAAATTTAATATTTATAATCTGTTCTCACAGTTCATATCTGTTCAGATTACAAACACTAATATAAGCTTATTACGTCACTAACCACAAAATAAGCTATCGAGGACTGACTGGACTGTTTACGTCTCTGCTTTTTTATTATAGTTTGCGGTTTTAACGACGATGACTTAGATTTTTTGTATTAAAGAAAACACAAAGTGGACACACGGTCATGAACCGCGATCAATGTTCTGCGATTAGTGACGTCCTGTCAGTCCGGCGACAGTCGCTAGTGTTTTAGCGGGAAAATTCAAAATTACGCTATTACTGTATTTTTACTCATGAAAAATACAAACATTTTTAAATAACACATTTTTTTAGGTATTCAAGCGTCAATCTTCAAAATAAGAGCAATTCCGAAAAATTGTTAACATCCCATGGGAAAACTTTTATAGGAGCAACAGCTCCTATAAATTTTTTCCCTCACGAGTCGTTATTGTCTCACAATAGAATACCATATTTTTCAGCATTAAAATTTGTGTCATCAAAATCGATAAGTGGCGTGAGTGGGACTAATTTTTCATCAATACAATGATGACCGGCTGCGGTCTCGCTCGTGTTTCGTTAGGATTTGTTAATTATGTTCAATTTCATGGAATAAATTGTTCGGAGTCGGTGTTGCGGCCGGCGGCCGGGCCGGCGCGTGACGTGGTGTGTGCGCAGGCGGCGCGCGGGGCTGCGGCGCGGCGCGGGCGCGGCGCGGGGCGGGCGCGGCGCGGGCGCGGCGCGGGCCGGGCGCGGCGCGGGCGCGGCGCGCGGCGCGCCGGACCGGCTGCGACGGTACCGCCGCTCGTCCCTGTGTCTCGCCCTCGCTTAGCTTGCTGTGACTTCAGTTCACCCTTGTCACCCAGTTTGGCGGGATTTCATACTAAGTTTGGTTACCGATACCTATACTTTGCTATGTCCACTTCGTTTGCGTGCACTCCGCTTATGCTCACTCCACTCTCGATCCCTTACTTATCTTTATTACTCGTTCGCTTCAGTTGTGTTTATTCCACTCACCTTTCGTTCCCTTCGCTTGTGTTTATTCCACTCACCTTTCGTTCGCTTCAGTTGTGTTTATTCCACACTCGTTCGCTTCAGTCGTGTTTATTCCACTCACCTTTCGTTCCCTTCGCTTGTGTTTATTCCACTCACCTTTCGTTCGCTTCAGTTGTGTTTATTCCACTCACCTTTCGTTCGCTTCAGTTGTGTTTATTCCACTCACCTTTCGTTCCCTTGGCTTGTGTTTATTCCACTCACCTTTCGTTCGCTTCAGTTGTGTTTATTCCACTCACCTTTCGTTCGCTTCGTTGTGTTTATTCCACTCCTTTCGTTCTTTCGTTGTTTATTCCACTCACCTTTCGTTCGCTTCAGTTGTGTTTATTCCACTCACCTTTCGTTCCCTTCGCTTGTGTTTATTCCACTCACCTTTCGTTCGCTTCAGTTGTGTTTATTCCACTCACCTTTCGTTCCCTTCGCTTGTGTTTATTCCACTCACCTTTCGTTCGCTTCAGTTGTGTTTATTCCACTCACCTTTCGTTCCCTTCGCTTGTATTTATTCCACTCACCTTTCTTTCGCTGCACTTGTGTTTATTCCACTCACCTTTCGTTTGCTTCACCTGTGTTTATTCCACTCAAAGACCAGGTCGATAATTTTGAAAACCAAAAAAAATATATATAGTAGGATGAAACCCATTAGAAAAGGAGGAGAATATTATAAAAATGTAAGGAAAAATAATTTACGGGCGATCTGAGGTGGGGAAGGGGATGCAGGTGAGTTTTTAAGGGTCAAAAACGGGGTTTCTCGATTTCCGGCAAAACTAAAAGTCCTATGGAAAAAAGTTAAATGGCAAAGTTTTAGGTAATAAAAAGATTTAAAACTTTTGTATTGACACTTTTTTCATATACTTAACCTCAAAATTTATGTGAAATATTAAAAAAAAAACAAGTTTATGTTTTTTTTTATCTTTTTCAAATAAGTTTTTTTTTCACGAAATTTGGTGAAAACTTTCCTTTTTATGTCCCAAATACGCTGTAATTTATTTGATTAGAAATATTTATTTTTGCACCTTATTTTGAATGAATATCGAAAAAGCACCCTAATTTTCTAATTTTAAAATTCACCCGTCAAAATATCAGCTTTTTCCAAAAAGTCCGTACGTATTGTGTTCGTTGAAATCTCTACTTTCCGACGGTGAACAAAAATATATATGGTACTGTAGTAAATCTTTTCAGGAAATGCAAAAATCGAAAAAAAAACTTGATTTCGGTTTTATTTCATTATTATATACAATTTTGAGATATTTATTAAAATGTACACTTTAATTACTCGAAAAATGTAAGATGACATGTTACATTGATAAAAAAATATTGCAAATCAAAATATATACCTACTACTATGATCAACAAATAAATAAGTTAATAAAATTAATATTTTATAAGACATCTACAATATTTTGAGAAAGTTGTCGAATCATGAACAATGACTCTGATGGCAACTTTCTTAGTTTGCATTGACCGCCGCGGCGGACGGAGCGACCCGCGCGGCCGGCGCGGCCGGCGCGGCCGGCGCGGCCGGCGTGGCCGGCGTGGCCGGCGCGGCCGGCGTGGCCGGCGTGGCCGGCGCGGCCGGCGCGGCCGGCGCGGGAACCGGCTGCCCCGAGTCCGAGCCCGTGTTTCGGCGGTACAAGTCGGCTGCGCCTCTTGTTGCTCTGTTTCATATAAACCGATAACCCAGTGTACCCTCGACCCTAACCTACTTTTTGATAAACATATCGGGAAGATCTGTAATAAAGCAATGAAATCCTTGGGCTTCATATTCAGGATAACTAAAGATTTCAAAATGATGAAACCCCCTTGAAAGTTCTTTATTGTTTATTCGCTAGTGCGCAGTCAACTCGCATTTGCATCTCAGCTTTGAAATTCTTGCTATAGCAAATACATTTCCATGCTAGAAAGACATAAAAAAAGTGGGGTATTCGATTTTCATTGTTGATTTATGGGATATCGGGTTACGATGGGAGTGTTTCTATGGGGCAAACCATAACAAGTCTTATGGTTTTTATCAGTTTGAGATAAGTGAGGTCCTTATTCTTGAGGTTCTATTTGAGTATTCATTTATTTTTTGTTTCTCGACCCACAATATGGTTTTCAAAGTTTTTACATATGAAACAAATAAAAATACTAAATGATTAGTTTATTTTTATGCCTGAGAGATCGGAGAGATATCAAATAGTACATTGTCGTTTGCATACACATTCAATATGGTTTCGTTGTTGAGTAATGTTTGTGTTTGTGTGACGTCGCGACGCCGGCGGTCTAGCCCCGGTAGCTCGATCAAAGTTGAGTACGTTTGTATTAAGTTCAACAGAATTTCTGTTCAATCAAAATTAGTAGAGTAAAAGTCACGTGGTCATTTCGTATTACTATAACACAGCGAATATACCTAGTCTGTAAGTTATGGTAAAAATAACATTTAAAGCCGAATGGCCGAAGAATCAAATTTGGAGTGTTAGGTTTTTTCGTTCCGGCCGCGCCTTACGGTTGTATGGAATATCTTGACTTCGGTCCCCGAGCTCCGCCGCGCTCGAGACCCGCGATAAAAGCTATGCAATAGCTTAAAAAATAAATTATATAACACTCCTTTCGTTGGCTTCACTTGTGTTTTCTTGTTTTTTTCACTTGCATTCGCCTCGCTTACGTTCGCCCGCGTGGGCTTCGCTCGCTCACCCCGCCTTCACCGCGCCGCCCGTGTCGCAGGGAGGGGGAGGCGTGCGCGGCCGCTGGCGGAGCCGGCGCGGCGCTGGCGGAGCCGGCGCGGCCGCTGGCGGAGCCGGCGCCGCCGGGCGCCGCGTACGCCGCGCCCGCGCTGGCGGCCGGCGCCGAGCTGGAGGTGGCCGTGTCGTGGTTCGTGTCGCCCGCCTCGTTCTACGTGACGCCGCTGGCGCAGCGCGCCGCCTTCGAGGACCTGATGCGCGCGCTGCCGGCGCTGTACCGCGGCGCGGCGCCGGGCGCGCCGGGCGCGGCCGCCGTGGCGCGCTACGCGGCCGACGGCGCGCTGTACCGCGCCAGCGTGCTGGCGCGCGCGCCCGGCGGCGGCGCGCTCGTGCGCTTCGTGGACTTCGGCAACAAGCAGGCGGTGGGCGCGCGCGAGCTGTGGCCGGCGCATCGCTCGCTGCTGGCCCTGCCGCGCCTGGCGCTGCACGTGGCGCTGGCCGGCGCCGCGCCGCCCGCCGCCGGCTGGGGCCCGGCGCCCGACCTCGACCGCTGCTTCGACGCGCCCAGCTACCGCTGCGTGTTCCACGTGAGTGCCGCGCCCGGCCCCGCGCCCGGCCCGGCCCCGGCGGCTGTACACGCTCGTGTCCGCAGGAGGCGCCGTCGGAGGAGCGCGCGGCGCGCGTGTCGCTGTGGCGCGCCGGCGGCGGCGCCGGCGTGGCGGACGAGCTGCTGCGGCTCGGCCTGGCCGTGCCGGAGAGCGACGCGGCCCACGCCGGCACCGGGGCCGGCACCGGGGCCGGCACCGGGGCCGACGCGCACGCCGACCCCGGGGCCGACACCGACGCAGAGGCCTTCAAGGGTGAGTAGCGCCGCAGCCCGCACTGCCGCGTAGCGTGTCCCGACGTCGGGCGTTCACATATTTATTTACAATTATTATTAAACAATGCATTCTGTTGTAAAGTAGAAGACCCAAAGTAAAAACATTTGTTCAAAGAAACATGCTTTGTTTGTGCCAGTGAGCTACACACGACACCTTACGTCTCTTGTTAGTAACGATCGACCCGACTTCCCCTTACGAATGGCCATAGAAACGGTGTCGAAAGCTTTGGCTCGATCCAAGAATGTTCCCATTGTCCGGCCACACTTGTAGGGCTCTCGGACTACGGAATCTGTAAAGTCATAGTGAAAATGATACGAAGTGCACCGTCGAGATAAATCCTTAAAATGCTACGGGAGCAGATCACCTAACAGACGTCAGGGAAATTATTTATTTCACAGATTAAATAGCCTGTCAGTCGGCAACGAAATGAATCTCGCTTAGATTCACAGGTCACCGGCGGGGCGCTGGACGAGGTTAAAAGTCGCACTGTGATAAGCCGAATTACCACTAATGATCGGGCAAAACGAGATAGAGTCATGCAAATTTCTTACACCAGAGCAGGATGCAAAGAAAGACATCAACGGGTTCCCATTTCGTTTTGTTTTAATGTTTGTTATAATTGTGTAGATTGACGACGTTTTGGTTTTCTAATTATTGCATTAAATTGCTTATGAAATTATATACCGTCCTTTGTAAAGCTGGATATCCTACTATTCTTTCCGCACCTTTTCACTGAGCAGAAATCCATATTTTATATTTTTTACCAGCACTCTTTCGGTCGAAATCCAAAGCCTGACTGACCGAACTCGCAACAGGTACAGTGCAATTATGCTTACAAAACGCTAAGGATCCTCAATAAGGGATACAGTCGCACGATCAGTCAAATGGGTATATTGTCTTTGATTAATATAATTGGAAAACTGAATCACAGTTGTGAGTGTAGCGCGGACTCGGCGCGGGGGTAGACGCGGGGAGGTAGACGCGGGGAGGTAGACGCGGGGAGGTAGACGCGGGGAGGTGCAGTGACGTGCGCGGTGTTGCAGACGAGCCCATCGAGCTGAGCCTGGTGGAGGGCCAGCAGCTGGTGTGCCGCGTGTCGCACGTGGACGGGTTCGACAGCCTGCACCTGCAGCTCGACCTGGACAAGGTGGCGCGCCTGGAGCGAGCCATCGCCGACTACGGCGTCGACAAGGTACGCGAGCGCCACACCCCGGACACTCCACTAAAACTCCATACAAACGCCGCTGCCGAGTTACCTACTCTTCACACAACTACGCAGATGTCGTTCGTACACACGCGTGAATGTGTGCGTTAGCGCTAGGGCTACTGAATTGTTTTATTGAATAGTTGTGCCCCTTGAGTTCACCTGGTGACGTAAAGTAGTCTATAAACTTGCTATAATGTTGAGTTACAAGGTACATGCGCCTTGTAAGGCCCATTTTTGGAATAATTAAATAATTATAAAAACGGTTTCTTTCTTCAGAAAACAAACTATATCATAAGATTCCTTATTTATTATAGCGTACAAATGAACAAATTTAATTAAATTTCTAATCGAAACTAATACTTTTTAAAAACCTCTAAACTGGGCCTTTTTAGGAACGTACGTACTTAACATAGCGCGATATTAATCATGTAATTTATAATATAGCAAAACTTAATATACCTACAAAACAAGTCTTTCTATAAAATCAACAAACAACATTTTTCGTCTATTATTTTAACGGTTATTTAAACTATAACCAACAAAATTATAATATTGCAAAATATTTTCCTCCATAATTTCGGTGGGCCTTATTAAGGGTATTGAAAAAAATCTGTAAGATTGCGCAAGAGTAGAACAACAACAAGATACTGAAAGTAGTCGCTGCCTGCCGTTGTGACATACGGCAGGTTTTTACCAATTCAATGGCTGATTTAAGCTGTTGTTCAGCCCACTCAAGACTTGCGAATTTTTACTAAACACTAATTTCTGAGCTTTTGTATCTAAGTTGAATAAAGTAGTAACTAATACTACTGCAATACTAGCAACTGTATCTAAAATTTTGCCAAAATGACTATTTTTCTATAATAAACTGTTATATTCAATTTTTCTAATAAGGCCCGGGCTGTCTTAGGAACCCTTGTGATGAGCCTTTATAGGCATTTTACCCGAAAACAAGACCAAGTTCTCTAAAATAAAAATTAACAAAGAATTCAAACAACACTTATCTTCTAACAAATCTCCATAAATCTAAGTAACTTTTTACGTAGAATAAGGTACGGTAGGTAAGGTAGAACAGTTAGTTTTACAAATAAAATTCTAAAAAGATTGTGAACACAAGGTTATACAACGGGAGCCATTTGTAAAGTGTCTGACAAACTGTCGAATAATGTAAAGATGGCGACACCCTGCCTTTCATATTTACTTGCAGTTTTGTCTATGACACTCGTCGAACATGGCCGCCAAATTTTAACTCATTCGACTTATTAACCTGTAAAATTTTGAAAGTGGGCCATCTTAGGAACAGGGCCATCTTAGGAACAGGGCCATCTTAGGCGTATGTACCTCATAAATAGAATGGAGCCAAATTATACTATTCTAATTCAAAGGGTGTATGTATTGCCGCGTAAAATCAAACGAAACCGATGATAGATAGGTATCTAGATATCTATTTCTTTTAGTAGGTACACATTCGCATATTATTTTACACTTCCATTTTACACAAGAAGGAAACTTTATTCTGTCACTATAATTATTCCTTCAGGCATTATCAATCCGTGCCCAAAACCGGCTGTTTAAGTTACGAACTTTGAGTAAAATATTACTATGTTATTATAAAGCAACGTTAGCAAAAGTTTCTCATCTTACGTTATTTTATCCTTAGGAAATTAAGTAAACCTTTTAATCTTGTCCCGTTTAGTTGACGGACAGCCGTAAACAGCACAACAACCCACCATGATGATATTTCGTTAGGAATTAGATGTTCGATACCAGCCCTTCGATGAGTCCTCCTAGCGTATTCGAAACGGCCTGAGGGGTGAGGAAGCTTGAAATTGGCGGGGGTTGGGGAGTGTCCACTCTATCTATATTATCTACTAGATGTCCGCCCTGGCTTCGCCCGTGGTACATTATATAGCACTCATGAGGATACCGTACAACGGTGAAAGAATGACTGAAATCGATTCAGTAATTCCTGACAATATCGCTCAAACATTTTCAAACAAAACACCTCTTCAGCTACCTGGTACGCCACCTGTCGGAAATTGGTCCTACCAAATCAGATTTATAAATAAATTTGATTAGCAAAGGTTTATATTCAAAAGGTGTTTAATCTGTGATATTCAATGACACAATCTTAGACACATGATGTCATTTGTCATGTCAAAGCACGAAACGTACGAAAACTCTCAAAAAGGAATATTTTTTCCCGATTTTGTTACATTCTTGATTCATGCTCCGCTTCTATTAATAGTAGCGTTATTTTCTATAGTTTATAGCCTTCCTCGATAAATGGACTATACAATAGAAAAAGAATCTTTCAATTCGGACCAGTACTTCCCGAGATACTAGCGTTCAAACAAACAAACAAACTCTTCAGCTTTATAATATAAGTATAGATTCTATGCTCACGTTATAACCTAATAACCTAATACTGTCCACACATTTTAGGCGCTTTAATCACCAATCTGCGGAAACATACCTAGTGAGCTGAATTTTTGTAATGCTTTCATTATGGCATTGTAATGAATATGTGAAAAATCGACATTGACATCGTGCCGGCTAAAAAGCGATATTCATAGATCAAAAGGTGACGAAAATCAGTTTATCGCAAAGATATCGCGACCTTATTACTCGGAGGTTAATAATAGAGGTGAAAAAGTTGTTTGTCTTAAAATTATCAAAAAAAAAATACCTGATGCGTTTTTCTGCAAAATTAACCGTTTGTCACTGTAACATTTGGACAATGAATTGAACGTTGAGTATTTGTATAGTACCTACGGGGCTTAATCACGAATAATTCATAGTTTAAATACGTCGAGGTTTCGGGCGCGTCACACCCGCCGCGGCCACGGGCAGGCACGGAGAAGAGAGGGTGTGCCGCGCACGAAACCTCGAGGTATTTCAACTATGAATTATTCGTGATTAAGCCCCGTAGGTACTATGGAAACATTGTGTTCAAATCGCGAAAGGTTAAAAACAATATAATGGACGCGTTTCCTCACCGCCTTCGAGAATGCAAGGTTCGTTTTTTTCTTGAAGGCAAAATCCGTGGTAAATATGTAATAAAAGGTTTTTTATTAAGTTATTATTATTTAAATACTCTAAATACATACAGAAAAGATTAACTTTAGTTTTTTCTGTCATGGATTGTCGATGCGTCGATAGGTATCTAGAGGACTTATTTCCTATATTTAAATCAATAGCTTCATCGTCTTCATTATTGGATGACTTGCGTTTAAGCAGGACTGGCCACGGCAATGTCCACAAACTTTTGAACATCTGAATCCATTTGTAAGCTATTGCATAGCTTGTACCGCGGGCCTTGAGCGCGGAGACAGGATCTCATTTTTTTGTGAGAAAGCGCTAAGAAAGAGAGAGATGTTTTGCATCCACATTTGCTGCTATTAACTGCACTATTGTTGTTATTGTTGTTATTAACTGGAGTATATTATTCAAGCCCCAACCTCACTTCACAGGTTCTGGATCAATTTCTCTTCCTAGCCAGGTTTGTATTTGATAATACACTCGATAAATAACATGCTGTTGACCTGCTCAAAAACTATTTGGATTAATGAAATTTCACAGCTGTACTTTGTCGTGTTACTTTAATAGAACATGTGTTCCAGCATTGACAGTGACATCTTGAGAGAGAGAGCAATTCTGTTGTTGGCTTTTTTTTTTTTTAACTTTTATAGGTTTACACTTGACCGCCATCTCGCCTGATGTTAAGCGACGATGCGGTCTACGATGGAGCGTGCTTACCTAGAAGATACCGATTATATATATTTTACTATACCGATTATATAGATTAAAGATATTTCTACTAGTATTGTTTAAATCTTTCTCAGCGTTCTATTCCAAAACGGTAAATTTTACAGAAAAACGCATAACCATTGTAGTGGCGGAAACCGTCTCTCGGTCGCTCTAGAAGCGTGCTGCGGAGCCGGGAACAGGTCGATTTGGTTAAGACCGAAATGCGCGCCTAATTTAGCTTGTTTACTTTATACTGAATATTTCTATCCTACTTTGGCTTATGGTAAGTCATACGAAAAGAAACGAACTAGATATAGACGCGTAATACATCGACTTTGTCAAATGCTTTTAATGATAATATTTGGTGTCGCGGACTTTCAAAGCCTCAACTTTATCCAAAACGGGCCGAGAGATAGTATCACATGCTTCGGCAATATCTAAAAATAATGCAAGGCACTTATTTCCCGAATACCATACCTCGGCCTCACGGTCGGTGAGTCGACAGACCACATCTAAAGTGGATCTATTTTTACGGAAGTCAAGTTGATATTCAAAGTCAAAGTACTATATAAGTAAAGTCTATATATAAGTGAAAATTTGCACGTCAATTAATCTATACTAATATTATTATATTTGTTTGTTTGAACGCTAGGATCTCGGGAAGTACTGGTCCGAATTGAGGGATTATTTTTCTATTGGATAGTCCATTTATCGAGGAAGGCTATAGGCTATAGAAAATAACGCTACTATTAACAGAAGCGGAGCATGAATCAAGAATGTAACAAAATCGGGAAAAAATATTCCTTTTTGAGAGTTTTCGTACGTTTCGTGCTTTGACATGACACATGACAGCATGTGTCTAAGATTGCGTCATTGAATATCACAGATTACCTATATACCTCTTGAATATAAATCTTTGCTAATCTTTTTTTTTTAATCTGAGGCGGTACGACCTATTTCCAACAGGTGGCGTAGCCGGTAGCCGAAGAGGTGTTTTGTTTGAAAGTGATATTGTCAGAAATGACTGAACCGATTTCAGTAATTGTTTCACCGTTGGATATGTACGGGATCGATGTGTCGAGCACAGCTGCGTGTTGCAGCTGGCGGCGCCGGCGCCGGAGCTGGTGCGCGCGCACACGCACTGCACGCTGGTGAGCGCGGGGCGCGCGCGGCGCGCCGTGCTGCTGGCGGCGGACGCGGCTGGCGTGCGCGCGCGCCTGCCCGACTGCGGCGCCGAGGAGAGCGCGCCGCGCGCCGCCGTGCGCGTGCTGCCGCCCGAGCTCAGCGTGTTCTACTACCAGGCGCTGCACTGCCGCCTGCACAACTACTCGGCCGCCGCGCGCGCGCTGCTGGCGCCCGCCGAGCTGCGCGCCGCGCTGGCCGCCGACCGGCTCATCGCCTACGTCGACCGCGTCGACGGCGCCACGTCAGTACAGTACGCCCCGGTAGGGGCTCGGGTTTGTCGGCCGATATCCTTTCCGACCCCGTGCCGGTGCGAGCCCCGCGTCCTCGGTTCGTAGGGCGACCTCTGTTCTTCTAAACACGTGCTCGCTACGAGGCGGGGAGTTTGAGTTCGCACATAAATGCACCGCGCGCGTCTCACACGTTTTGTTCAAATCTTATGAAAGTACGCGATGTATGTAAACTAACCGTTCTGATTGGGTTCCGTCCCTGGCTTTTGATTACTGGCTCGATTAGGCTCTATGACAGATGTGTCCCGGGCGCGCGCCCGCCGCGAGCCCCGCGGCCGGCCGGTCGGACTCCGCTACTCGAGGAGCTGCCGGCTCCCGCATTTTTGAAGCGAAAACTTCTTTTGACGCGACACGGACAGATTTTTCGTGGGCTGTGAATCGAATTCTAGCGTCACGCTCGGGAATGAAAAGAAATCTTCGGGATCATGACCGTCGGCCATCTAAATATTAATTAGCATTTTCCATTGCCTGATGCGTTTCTAGATGGCCATGCTCGTAGCCACGCCCTCCGGTTTCACCCGCGTAGTTTCCAAAGTAAGGTATCAAATTCTGAGTTACAAGTTTTCACTTCTATCGCCAGTTCCTATGGCGGCCAATTTTTTTATACATCGTTGTTTTTTTTACATTAGCAGAATTTTAATAGAAAATTTAAAAGGTGCCCATCAGTTCGTAAACATATCTTGAATGTATTCAGTAAGATTTGGTCAAGAAAGCAAGTCCCAGTTTCATTCGGAAGAGCAATTTTTGTCCTCATCCCTAAAAAGCAGGAAGTAACTCATCCCAAAGACACCAGACCGATAGCCCTAACCAATACAATTTCTAAAATCTTTTTCAGTATATTGCAAACAAAAACGACCACATTTATGACTAGCAATAGGTATTTCAGGCCCAATCACCAGAAAGGGTTCTTGCCCGGTATTTCTGGATGCCTGGAACACAATACATTACTAGCAGAAAGTTTGAAAGATGCCAGAACACATGAGAGGCAAATAACAGTCTGCTGGATAGACCTAGAGAACGCGTTTGGTTCTGTCCAGCATGAACTTATGATATTTGCCCTAAAATGGTATAACTTTCCTGCTGAAATTATTGACATAATTAATTCTTATTATTGCCCCCTTAAAATTCGTCATAGCAGTAAACAAGGAATACACAAAACCACTTGAATACAATGTGGGACTATTCCAAGGGTGCTGCTTATCACCAATAGCATTTAATATAGTTATAAATATTTTAGTAGACAAATTAATATCCCGTGAAAAGAAATGGGGCTACCGGTTTAAAATCAACAATAAGTACACTGAGTCAATCTTGGCCTTTGCGGACGACCTTGCAATACTTACACGTAATCCCAAACAGTGCCAGGAATTGTTGAACGAAGTTGATGAGTTCTGTACATCGACGGAGGGAATGAGGACAAAACCATCTAAATGTCATTGTCTTTGTCTGGGTAGACGAAATACCAAATATACTTCTTACGAACCGGGACTCTCCATAAGTGGCCAAAGAGTTGCACAATAACAGAGGCAGTGCCTTTCAAATTTCTTGGTAGAAAGATAGATCACAAAGGACGTACACCATCATTAGAGGTGGTTGTTGAAAATTTCATGAACAACCTCAATAAGGTAGACCAGCAGCCTATCAGCAATATCAAAAAAGCATGGATATATGACAACTATCTCACATCACGTCTCACTTGGCCTTTCCTAGTATATGACATCGGTAAAACTCTCCTGGCAAAGCTAGATGCCAATGTCATAAAGATATTGAAGTCATGGTTCGGATTGGCACATCCGGCTGATCCCCTCTACTCTTTTTAGGGATCACAATAGTTTTGGGCTGAAACTAAAGAAACCGTCTGAACTTTACAAACACCTAAGAGTTACAAAAACGCATGTTTTGGGAAAGTCGCAAGACGAATTTTTTAAATTTTTTAATTTAATTACATCTCTCCCAAAAGACAAAAGTGCTTCAGACCTGGAATCTAGACTTCAATTCCATAAACAATTTATGGCAGGTGCACAAGTAAATACTGCTGGGTTGGGTGCGAGAAAGAAAAGGGAAGACCGAGACATGGTAAAAACCTTTCTACAACAAGACGAAAATGACGGTTACAAAGTGCACGCTATGAATTTAGAAATGCAAAGTGAGTGGTTAACCATAGGTGAGTTCTGTATCCCATTAGCTCTAAAGTGGCGCACCTTGATCTATGACTGGTATGCCTTATTAAAATTTTATCTAAATGCATTCCAAATGACCCTCCCTGACCAGAGTAACTTGGTAAGGTGGGGAAAAAAAGCCTCTGAAAAATGTTGCTATACTTGTGGAGAGGCGATATGTACAGCAAGGCACATATTGGTGGGATGCAACTTGCTCCTTAATGGGGGTCATTACTCACGGCGTCATGACAGAGTACTTGAAATCATACGTGAAGCCATGAGCCTTTCAGTAGCTAGAGCCCAAAAGGGGTTGACGACAAACAAAAGACAAATTAACTTTGTAAAAGAAGGCTCAACTTCAAACTCCAGGAACAAGCCTTACTCAATCCTGGGTACAGCACCTGATTGGACTATTTTAATGGACACATATGAAAAGCACTACAAAATCCCAGAAGATGTGGGTGTTTCGTCATCCAGACCGGACATTTTCCTTTTCTCTAGAGCTACGAAACGCATAGTCCTTGTAAAACTTACCGTACCGTGGGAAACTAATATACCTAAAGACCACGCGATGAAACAAAATAAGTATTACGACCTCCTAAACGAATTAACAAAAAAACGGCTATGTAGTTAGTTTATACGCTGTAGAAGTGGGAGCGAGAGGTATACCAGCAAAATCTCTCTATAACATGCTGAAAGACCTTGAATTATCCAGAAGTGCAGTAAGTTCTATACTAGAACGTGTATCTAAAGCTGCACTAGTAGGCTCATATCAGATTTGGCTGGGCAGGGAGAGAAAAACGAGTGGTGAAGGTGAGTGTTGATGTACGTCAGAAAGGGGCCCCTTAAACCTACGCCCGAGTCACAAGTCTCGGGAACTACTCGGGTTTTCTCTCTCTGCCACACGATGGACCCGGCACCCGCACGGTGAATCCATGGAATGCTAAGAAGATCGTCTCTCTCTAGTTGATATTTACAACAATTCTGTCTAAACGTCATGATTGTAAACCGTAACCAAAAATCGGCAGTCATAGGGACTATGATAGCTAATTTGGAAATTACGCGGGTAAAACGGGAGGACGCGGCCATGACCCTATAGACCCGAGTTTACCCGAAGATTTTTATCACTTACGAACGTAACGCTTGAACTCAATTCACAGCCCGCGGAAAATCTGCGTGTGGTGCGCCACAACAAGTTTCACATCGAAAACACTGGGACGCTCCGCGATGTCATTAATGAAAGGAAAGCGACGATATCTCCCGTGCACGGCTCCTCGCGTCTCTCTCACTCCTACGTATTTAGAAGAACAGTTTGCCGCCCCGCCCCGCGCCCGCACTGACCGCCCCCCCGCCCGCAGGCTGGAGGTGACGCTGTACTCGCTGCGGTCGGGCGAGAAGCTGCAGCTGTTCACGCCGGACCCGGGCGCGCACGCCGCCGTGCCGCCGCTGTGCCCGCGCCCCGTGTTCACGCGCGCCTGGGGCCGCGCGCGGCTGGCGCACGCCGCCGCGCTGGCCGAGCTGTACCTGCGCCGCGCCGCCGACGAGCGCGCGCTGGCCGAGCTGGCCGAGCGCCTGCGCGCGCACTACGAGCCCGCCGCGCCCGGCGAGCCGCCCGCGCCCGGCGACCTGTGCGCCGCGCGCGCCGCCGACGGCGCCTGGCGCCGCGGCTCGGTGCTGGCGCGCGCCGGGGAGCGCCTCACCGTGCACTACGTGGACTGCGGGCCCTCGGAGGAGCTGCCGGCGGCCGCCGTGCGCCGCCTGGAGCCGGCCTTCCACGAGCCCGCCGCGCTGGCGCTCGTGGCCGGGCTCGGGCTGCGCGCGCGCTCGGACGCCGCGCTGCCGGCGCTGCGGGCGCGCCTGGCCGGCCGGGAGCCGCACGTCACGCTCGACTTCGGCGCGGACGGCTGGCGCGCCACGCTGCTGCTGGACGGGGAGGACGTGGGCGCGAGCCTCGTCGCCGAGGGGCTGGCCGAGCCCGAGCCGGAGCCGGAGCCGGAGCCGGAGGCCGAGGCGGCCGCCGAGCCGGGCCCGGAGGCGGCCGAGGGCGAGGCCGAGGGCGAGGCCGAGGAGGCCGCGCCGCCGGGCTGCGTGCCGATGTTCATCAGCCACGTGGACTCGCCGGGGCAGTTCTGGCTGCAGGACGCGGCGCGCGCGGCCGAGCTGGAGGCGCTGCAGGCGGCGCTGGCGGCGGCGCCGGGCTGGGCGGCGGCCGCGCCGGCGCCGGGCGCGCTGGGCGCGGCGCGCTACGCGGGCGACGAGCGCTGGTACCGCGCGCGCGTGCTGGACGCGGACGCGGACATCGCCACCGTGCGCTTCCTGGACTACGGGCACACGGACGTGCTGCGCGCCGGCGCCGGCGAGCTGCGCGCGCTGCCGGGCGCGCTGGCGGCGCCGGCCGCGCACGCCGCGCGCGCCAGCCTGCACGCCGTGCCCGCGGGCGCGGCCGAGTGGAGCGAGCGCGCCGCCGAGCTGTTCGCCGAGCTGGCGGCGGAGCGCGCGCCGGCGCAGGTGCGCGTGGTGCTGCGCGGGGAGCCCACGTACGTGGACGTGTTCGTGCGCGGGCGCTCGCTGGCCGAGCGGCTGGCGGCGGCCGGGCTGGCGGCGCGCGCGGACCCGGCGCCGCCGGTGCGCGCGTTCGCGTCGCACGTGCACTCGCCGGCCGAGTTCTGGCTGCAGCTGGAGGCGGCGGCGCCCGAGCTGCAGGCGGTGGACGCGGCGCTGGCGGCGGCGCCCGGCTTCCCGCCGCTGGAGCGCCCGGCCGAGGGCGCGCTGTGCGCCGCGCTCTACCCGGAGGACGGCGCCTGGTACCGCGCGCAGGTTACTCACTTTCAAACTCTTTATTGATCATCGTAAATATTTGCAATAGCACAGATGGCCGGTGTGTACGGATCCTAGCAGTACAATGTATCGAAATATTTTGTTTTGTAGACACTCCAGCCTATGTAAAACTTTCAACTGTACTAGCTGTAATGTACGAGGGCAGTTTGATAACCCGGTGACGTTTGTTATTTGTAATGGCCTGACATTTTACTTTGTCTATAGAATGACGTACGTACTACATTTTAAGTCGATCCGCCAAAACAAAATACAATTTTATAGCGTTAAAAAAAAAAGATAACGGATAGGGCGCCGCCGGAAGACGGCGCGCAGGAGCCCGACTGCTGTGACAGTCTTGCGAGGGCCGCCGTGCCGGGGGCCGACGTGTTCGCGGTCAAAGAAGGAAGTCATAGCTGAAATTGACTCCTATTTTTCAGAGTTCAAGAAAATATATTTTTTGTAACCGTTAGAGAAGTTCGAGTATCGTTGCGCTATCGTCGAGCCGAAGGGAGATTGCGTAGAGTTAAAGTTTTGTGAAAAGCTACTTTTTTTCATTTATAAGTCACTGATTTATCAAACAGTCTTCGTGTGTATATATACTTACGGTTGTTTAGAAAAGTTTATGTAAGCTGTAGTGTATTAAGCGTTACATTTATTTTATGAGTCCGTGTCTACACAGTGAGAAGGTCATTAGGAGCCAGTGCCTTTCTAATACTACTCCTGTCGTTAAAACGATACGCTGTTTGAGGAATAAATATGCTATTGTGGAAATTACTTTGTTAAATTATAGCCAAAAATAACGAATTCAAGTAGGGTTATGTGCTTTTAGTAACATGGGTAATTAGTTGTTAATAAGTTGAATGTGGGTAAAAACCAATTTTTTACTCGAAATCCTCGATCCAGTATTCCGACACAAAATGTCAACACTGTCATTTTTCATAAAAAGTTTTATCTATGACTCAAAAGTTTTGCCTCTACTTTTGTGATAAGAACATCTAGGCTGTGGAAAACGTCGCCCGAGTGGGTTTTCCTCTATGGTTTCAATCTTTGTGTCTTCAAAATCGAGAGAGTGTATCGGTTTCTTCTAGGTGAACACGCTCGATCGTAGACCGCATCGTCGCTTAACATCAGGCGAGATGGCAGTCGAGAGTAAACCTAAAAAAAATAAAAAACTACTGCATTGTTTTTACAACTTAATAGTTATTTGTTATACAAGAGTGCAAAGTTGATTTTTAACCGCGTGCTCAGTTTTGATGACCGAGCAAGCGAAGGATTCTAAAATTGAATCACGAGCGCAGCGAGTGATTCAAAATTAGAATCCTGAGCGTAGCAAGGGAATCAAAAGAGCACAAGGTGAAAAATCTTTGCACTCGAGTGCAACACGTAACTTTTCATTCCACCTCAGCGAGGAAATGACTAAATGCAAATTTTGAAATGTTTTCGCGCTAAGAAAATTAAAAAAAAAGTAAGTACACCAAGGAGGTTCCGAGTCTGAGTTTTTAACATATAAAAAAAAAATGTATGATGCATTCGGCACCAAGGAGGTAGAAATAAATAGGTTGAATTATGTTTTGAATTCAAAACCTCAGTACACACGATGTTCTAAATTCAAATTTACTTTAACCTCTAGAGGGTAAAAACGACTTTTGCGCCCTGATATCGAGGAGCAAAAGTACTCTTTCCGAGCTGGTGGGATGAAAAATATATTGGTGCACTAACGTACCGCCCGGTGCGGACGCGTCGGGAATAATTTTTTTTCGATATTGTTCGACGATGACGTATCATGCGGCACGTCATCGTGCCATCGAAGGAGTCCGACCCTGCCTCCACTGCAGTCGACGGTGAGTTGTAATGAATGATTGAATATGAACCGTGCGGCGGGCGCAGGTGCTGGCGGTCGGCTCGGAGGGCACCGAGGTGCTGTTCCTGGACTACGGGAACGCGAGCCTGGCCGGGGCGCTGCGCGCGCTGCCCGCGGCGCTGGCGGCGCGCCCGGCGCTGGCCCGCCGCTGCGCGCTGCAGCGCCCGCGCGCCGCGCGCGCCTGGCCGCGCGCCGCCGAGCAGCGCTTCGCCGACCTGGCGGCCGAGGGCGCCACCGTCTTCGAGGTGCAGTTCGTGGCGTCCGGCGACACCTCCATCGTGGAGCTGTTCCTGGAGGGCCGCTCCGTGGGCGAGATGCTGGCCGCGCTCGGGGACGAGCCGGCGCGCGCGCCCGCGGGGGAGCCCGTGCGGCTGGCGTACGTGCCGGAGGACGGCGACGCCGTGTGGGTGCACGGCGCCGGCGCGGCCGCCGGGCTGGCGCGCGTGGGGGACGCGCTGGAGCCGGGCGCCGCGCTGCCGGCGGCGGCCGCGCCGGCCGCGGGCGCGCTGCTGGCGGCGCGCTGGCCGGAGGACGAGCGCTGGTACCGCGCGCGGCTGCTGGCGCCGGCCGGGGCCGGCTGGCGCGTGCGCTTCGTCGACTACGGGAACGAGGCGGAGGCGGACGAGCTGCGCGAGCTGCCGCCGGGGCTGGACGGGCCGGCGCTGGCGGCGCGCTGGCGGCTGGCGGCGGCGCCGGGCGCGGCGGCGCGCGCGCGCCTGGAGGAGCTGGCGCTGGAGGACGCCGAGCTGCGGCTGGCGCCGGCGCCGGGGCCCGAGCCGCGCGCGCGCCTGCTGCACGCCGGCCGGGACGTGCTGGCCGCGCCCGAGGAGGCCGTCGTCTCCGCGGGACGTGAAACTTCCGCGGTGGAGGAAAACCCCGCAGTCGAAGACACCCCCTCTGCGGTCGAAAACAATCCCGTCGCGTTCGAGGAGAATCTTACTGCGGTCGAAGAGAATACCACTGCGGTCGAGGAGAATCCCACTGTAGTCGAGGAGAATCCCACTGTAGTCCAGGAAAATTCCGCTGTGGTCGAGGAGAATCCCACTGTGGTTGAGGAGAATCCCACTGCGAGCGAGGAGAACCCCAGTGCGGTCGAGGAGAACCCCAGTGCGGTCGAGGAGAACCCCAGTGCGGTCGAGGAGAACCCTGCCGCGATCGATGAGAACCCTCCCGCGGTCGAAGAGAACCTCACCGCGGTCGAAGAGAACCCCGCCGCGGTTGAAGAAATCTCCACCGCAGTTGAGGACAACCCCACTGTGGCAGACGAGTCTAACGGGGTCGAAAAAAAACCTGCTACAGTGGAGGAGAGTTCCGCGGTCGACGAGACCCCCACGGTCGAGAAGAAACCCGCCGCGCTCGATGAGATCTCCGCGGTCGAGAAAAAACCCGTCACTGTCGAGGAGACGCCCTCAACAGTCGAGGAAGTCGAAAATAACCTTATCGAGGTCAAAGAGAACTCCATCGTGGAGGCCCCGAGCGGTGCGGACGAGGCCGAGGAGCCGGCGGACGAGCTCAACGAGAGCGCCGACAGCGCCGACACCGTCATCGAGCGCGCACCGGCCGCGCCCGGGCCGGCCGAGCGCGCCGCCGACGCGTAGTGGCCGCCACGCTCGCCGTACTCTTCTAATCTCACCTAGGTTAGTCCGCGGCGAGCCGCGGTATCTGCTAATATTTTTATACGACTGTAAGTCAAAAAGACACTATTATTTCGTTATTCGATTCTCCTCCGGGGGCAGCTTTCTCGCGTTATTTTTACGCAACTCATAAAGTGTATGTCGCCTCGGTCGACGGCGCCTTGTTTACTGTCTCATGTCACGATGTGAACAATTCAGAATTCGTTCCATCGATTCATTTCGTAGCATCCTCGAGCCATTATAAATACTCATGAGCGGCGGGCCACATGACGTGCCTGAATAGTTAACGTACCTAATCGTTATTTTCATGTTGTTTTTAAGTTAGCTTAAGCCAACAGTTATGTTTTCGAAAATGTTTAATTAGTTTTGACTAAGAAATATAAAACTGTATAAAGATTGTCATGGTCGTATTATTTCCTCCTCCTAGTTGGTCGAAGCATCACATCGGTCCGACATTTAAGCACGGCCACACAGGATTCGGTACGGCGGGAGGAGCTCCCGTCGAACTGAACCCTGTGCCAGCACGATACCTGCATAATACCCGCATGACTTCCACACGATACCCGTGAGACTTCCACACGATACGTGAGACATCCATACGATACCTGTAAGACATCCACACGATACCTGTGAGACATCCACACGATACCTGTGAGACATCCACACGATACCTGTGAGACATCCACACGATACCTGTGAGACATCCACACGATACCTGCGAGACATCCACACGATACGTGTGAGACATCCACATACGAGACATCCACGATACGTGAGACATCCACGACGATACGTGTGAGACATCCACACGATACCTGTGAGACATCCACACGATACCTGTGAGACATCCACACGATACCTGTGAGATCCATCCACACACGATACGAGACATCCACATCGATACGTGTGAGACATCCACACGATACGTGCGAGACATCCACGATACGTGAGACATCCACGACGATACGTGTGAGACATCCACACGATACGTGTGAGACATCCACGATACCTGTGAGACATCCACACGATACCATCCACACGATACCGAGAGACATCCACGATACGATACCACGATACGTGAGACATCCACACGATACGTGTGAGACATCCACACGATACGTGTGAGACATCCACACGATACGTGTGAGACATCCACACGATACCTGTGAGACATCCACACGATACCTGTGAGACATCCACACGATACCTGTGAGACATCCACACGATACGTGTGAGACATCCACACGATACGTGTGAGACATCCACACGATACCTGTGAGACATCCACACGATACCTGTGAGACATCCACACGATACCTGTGAGACATCCACACGATACCACGTGAGACATCCACACGATACGTGTGAGACATCCACACGATACGATACGATACGTGTGAGACATCCACACGATACCTGTGAGACATCCACACGATACGTGTGAGACATCCACACGATACGTGTGAGACATCCACACGATACGTGTGAGACATCCACACGATACGTGTGAGACATCCACGATACGTGTGAGACATCCACGTGTGAGACATCCACGATACGTGTGAGACATCCACACGATACCTGTGAGACATCCACACGATACCTGTATGAGACATACGTATGAGACATCCACACGATACCTGTGAGACATCCACACGATACCTGTGAGACATCCACGATACCTGTGAGACATCCACACGATACGTGAGACATCCACACGATACGTGTGAGACATCCACACGATACGTGTGAGACATCCACACGATACCTGTGAGACATCCACACGATACGTGTGAGACATCCACACGATACCTGACATCCACACGATACCTGTGAGACATCCACACGATACCTGTGAGACATCCACACGATACGACATCCACACGATACGTGTGACATCCACACGATACGTGTGAGACATCCACACGATACGTGTGAGACATCCACACGATACGTGAGACATCCACACGAGACATCCACATACGATACCACGATACCTGAGACATCCACGTGATACGATACCTGTGAGACATCCACGATACGACATCCACACGATACGAGAGACATCCACACGATACGTGTGAGACATCCACACGATACCTGCGAGACATCCAAACGATACCTGCGAGACATCCACACGATACCTGCGAGACATCCACACGATACGTATGAGACATCCACACGATACGTGTGAGACATCCACACGATACCTGTGAGACATCCACACGATACCTGTGAGACATCCACACGATACCTGTGAGACATCCACACGATACGTGTGAGACATCCACACGATACGTGTGAGACATCCACACGATACCTGTGAGACATCCACACGATACCTGAGACATCCATACGTACGATACGTGTGAGACATCCACACGATACCTGCGAGACATCCACACGATACCTACGAGACATCCACACGATACCTGCGAGACATCCACACGATACCTACGAGACATCCACACGATACCTGCGAGACATCCACACGATACGTACGAGACATCCACACGTTACGTGTGAGACATCCACACGATACCCGTGAGACATCCACACGATACCTGTGAGACATCCACACGATACCTGTGAGACATCCACACGATACCTGTGAGACATCCACACGATGGACCAATGGACCCAATGGACGTCGCATATGCGCTGAGGGAAATATACTCCGGTATGTACTCCTCAGCGCCCCGTATAAAGTCCCTAGAGCAGAGAAGATATAAGGGAGCGCAAATACCCAACAACCTACCAAACACCCTCTTCTTAGTTCACACTCAAGAGGAGAAGGAGACCCTGACAAACCAGGGTTATGGGTCAGGCACCGGGTCACGCATCCTTACCATCCATGAAGCTCAGGCACTAACATACGAGTCGGTAATCGCAATCAAAACCAAGGCAAACATGAAGCTGCACGAGAGCGTACCCCATGCGGTTGTTGCAATCTCACGGCACACGGGGACCTTCAAGTTTCAAGTTTCTTTATTTCGCTTTAAATTGTGGTTACACTAAAGTTCTTACAAATACTTAGCACCTAGACAATTTCGGCCTAAAAGGCATGCGAAAAGATTCACTATGTGCAAATCTATATTTTATGACACAAAAAATGACACTAATTAACTGAAAACTAAAATTATCAATAATAATAAATAAATATTGGTGGACACAACACCATGTCACACACCCATTGTAGCTATATATTATACATAAATTAACATTGAGAATTTAAGGGACTAAATCTATTTTCATTAAATTCAAAGAAGTGTTTTATGTCATAGAAGCTATGCTCCATTAACCATCTTTGAAATTTAGTTTTAAATTGTTGGCACGAGAGAGATTTGAAAGATTCAGGAATTTTGTTATATATTTTTAAAGCCATAATATAACAATTTCTTCGGTAAAGTTCTATATTACATTGTGGAAAGACAAGTCTATTCGAATAACGAGTACCTACAGTAGTAGTGACGGTTATCTTTGAGCTTATGGAAAAGTTCTGGGTGTTTTTTGACGAACATACATATCTCAAAAATGTACATTGATGGCAGAGGAAGTACTTTCAATTCTCAAAATAATGGTTTACATGAATCCAAAGGACCAGCACCGTAAATTGGACGTATACATCGTTTCTGTACTCTAAAAACTCTGTCAATCTCTACCGAGTTTCCCCATATAATAAGACCATACCTTAGCATTGAAGCTACGTAACCGTGATAAGCCATTAAGGATGTATTTCTGGATGCTACTAAAGATAGTCGACGAAGTGCATAAGCAAATTTACTTAATTTGGAGCACACTTTTTCGATATGTGCTTTCCAATTGCAGTAGGAATCGACGGTGATTCCGAGAAATGTGGCTGTACTAGTTTGTTTTACATCGATGTCTTGATATACAATTTTGAGATTTTGGGGCTTAGTTTTAACATTATGAAATTGCATGTAACTTGTTTTATTTATATTCACCTGTAAGTTGTTTTTGGTCATCCAATCAATGATAGTTTTAATCGTTTCATTTATGCTACGTTCAAAATCTATATTTTTTTGTTGTGGAATTATAATGCATAATGTCATCTGCAAAAAGTACAGATTTATGCGTAGTAACGTTAGGTAGATCATTAATATACAATAAAAATAGCAAAGGTCCTAAGATGCTACCTTGAGGGACCCCGACTCTGTTATATTCATAATCAGATAAAAAGTTACGCATCCAGTTAAATTCATCTACTTTTTTTATTTCTACGCGTTGTTTTCTGTTACACAAGTAGCTCTTAATCCAATCAAGAGGAACGCCTCTAATACCATAATTTTCTAGTTTTTCAAGCAACGTCTTATGACAAACAAAATCAAAAGCTTTACTCATATCAAAAAATACAACAGCAACTGGGTTTTTTATATTTATCTGTTCAGTAATATTTTTAACTAACGCAAAGCTCGCTAACGTAGTAGATTTATTCTTCTGAAACCCGTTTTGTTCATTTTTTATTATATTATGTTTGCTTATGAAATTATACAATCTCTGATACATTATTTTCTCAAATATTTTAGATAGAATCGGCAATAAAGCAATAGGTCGATAATTGTTGATGTTGAGTTTTTCACCCTTTTTATACAGTGGTTTTACTGTTGAGAATTTTAGTGCATCTGGGAATGTACCTTGTTCAAAAGACATGTTTATTAGATGACTAATTAAATCAGCGCATTCATTTCTACAGATCTTTAAAATATTTTTTCGTTTACGATATTCTTGCATATTATAAGAATAAGAATAATTTTATTTCCAGAAACATGGTTACACACTTTAACAGAATAAAAATCAGAATTTACTAAACAATATACATTTGTTGATTAGCAGTGAGCTCCAAACTAAGTGCAAGACTTGTATCTTGGAGCTCGAGTGCGAAATTTCGAACAATAAATTCGTTACAGTTAGACTATAAATTATTTATGATTAAAAAGAACCCTTTTAGGCAGTTATTATAATGTGAAACAAACGTCTAAATAGAAAACATTTTTTTTTTACTTTCTTAAATAAAACAAAACTACAAGTACTGAGACATGAATGATTATCTAACCGTGTCTGACAAACTATTAAGCTATCCACTATATATGAACTATTCACTATATAAACAACCTATGAGTTCCTCAGTGTCATCATACGTAAGACCCTGTAACCAGGCTTTTAGTTTCTTTTTAAGTTCGAATTTCTGCAAGTGTTCGCAGTCTCGCAACCGCCTTGACACGTTGTTGTAGGTGCAGACAAGCGAGTACGACGGCGCACGCCTAGCAAGGGATGACTTGGCGTGAGGCAGTGGCAACAAGTAGGCCCTGGTAGAGCGCTTAGCCAATAACGTTAAGTAGTCTTCGCGAGATCTCAAGCAAGAGTGAGTCCTCATGACAGCGTTGAAAACAAACAACTGTCGAACTCTTAGGACGTTGAATTCGGAGTAGATTAAGTCGGTGGAAAAACGAAAAGGCTTCCTTAGCAATACTTTAATTAGAGCTCGTTGTGCTCTCTCGACCGTTATAAAATACGTCTTTCCAGCGCATCCCCAAATCGAAATGCAGTATTGAATGACAGACTGACATAGCGCGATGTAAATGTCCTTAAGGAGAGATATAGGTGCACAATCTCTCAGGTTTTCATTATATGAATTAATTTACGCACCCGTGATGATATGTCGTTTATGTGGTGTTTAAACGAAGATTCTCGTCAATTATTACTCCTAGGTATCTCATACTCTGGACTCCTTCAATGACGCTACAAGAGCAAGGCAAAGATTGAGATTGGGAAACTGTAGAGCAACAATGGATTTTCAAACGTATTTGAGAGGGTGGACGAGAAACCGAGGTTTTGCTAAAAGCGATGTATTTAGACTTACTCGCATTTAGAGTGAGTAAATTATTATCTAGAGTATCAGCAAGGACAGCCAGACCACTCTCGGCAAGACGAAAACCTGACTCCATGACTTGCTATGGAAGACAATAGCAGTATCGTCGGCGTAGGTAATGATATCGGCATTGGGAAGCTCACTGTTTACTATATCATTTATGTAGAGCAAGAACAAGGTCGGACCGAGCAGGCTTCCTTGTGGAATTCCATAGTTAACTGGAAGTTGATCACTGGAGTGGTTACCGACTTTGACAAATTGCGAACGACCAGTTAAATAACTATGGAACCAATCCTGAGCGACGCCTCTGACACCGGATGCCTCCAGCTTTTTCAGAAGCAAACCAGGCGATAAAGAGTCGAAAGCCTTAGCCACGTCTAAAAACACTGCAATACACCTCGCTCCTCCATCCACGTAAGAGGATACCAAGTTCACCAAAAGAAGCTGCATCCTCCGTTGATTTACCTTGTCTGAAACCAAATTGCCTATCAGAAATAATGTTTTGTTGATCTAAAAATTTTGTGAGTCGTGTGTTAACAATCTTCTCAAGGATTTTTGAAATAATGCTGAGTAGAGCGATAGGCCTATAGTTGTCTGGAGACGATGTAGAGCCGCTCTTGTGTATGGGAGATACAGAAGCAATTTTCCAACAATCTGGAAAAACCCCGGTTTCTAGGCTTAAATTAAATATATGATGTAATGGAGTAACTAGAGTATGAAGTGACATTTTAATAATTTGGACGGGATAGAGTCAGGCCTGGGAGTGCAGTCAGTTTTAAACCAGCTATAATGCATGCTATTTCGTGCGGGTCCGTGGGATACAAAAACAGGGACTGAGCGCATGACTGCATTGTTTTATGAGATTTTATTAACCTCTCTTCGGTTACACAGAGCTTAGATAAAATGGCATCTGCAAGGTTTTTGCCTACCGAGGCAAAGTGACGGTTGCACCGGTCGAGAGTTGCTTTCACTGCCTTTCAACAAGTCGGAGGAGTACCATTTTGCCTGGAAGTATAGCAAATATTTTTATAGTTTTCCAAAGTTGCTTTGGGTTATTTTTACTTTGCTCTAACAGTTGACTATTGTAGCAAGTCTTTACGTTACGCAAAAGTTTGTTACAAAAGTTTCTGTATCTTAAATATATCAGAGAACGTTGGCTGTCATTAGGGTTATTTTACTGTCCATGTGCAGTTTGTCACGATGTCGCATACACCTGATTAAACCGGGAGTGATCCATGGCTTGAGAATTGCCTCTCTACGACCCACTCTAATAGATTCTGTATGATTTTTTATTGAATTTGAAATGATGTCATTAAAGATATTTGTGGCGCAGTTGACATTTGAACAAGACAGTACAGGGGTCCAGTCTGTAAGCGCCAGTTTTGCCGCCACGCCGTCAAACCTAGTCCTCAGATAGCATCTGTTTAAAGGATTTTGTTTTTTTATTCTAGCGGGATGGCAGGCGATAGTGATAGAATGATCGGTTACAGAAGACTGGCACACGGCACCAATAGTTTTGCGTTCTGAACTGATGAAAATGTGATCCAGGCAGGTACGGTTTCGAGTCGGGGAGGTAATAGCAGGAAGTAATGCGTGTGAAGCCATTATGCAGAGATACTGGGAGACACATTTATCTCCAGGATCACACAAGTTTAAATTAACGTCGCCTGCAACCACAAGAGGGGATTTAATTTTTACTTTTTCGAGGGCTGTATCTAGAGATAATAAAAATGGATCTATATTTACTATCGAAGGAGAGCGAGAATATGGGTGCTAATTCCATCGTAGCCTACAGATTTTGTATTGCGAAGTGATTTTATTACAGATTTTACTTCATTTGCACTAGTAGGTGAGAGAAATAAGCTTGAAGTTATTTTGTCCGTATTTGTATTTACTGTCGCTGTACTACTGGATATGGGAAATGGTTTGTTCTTGTTTTCATTATTGGTTTGAGTAATACTTATGAAATGCTCATTAAATTTACTGGCTATTTTTTATTGGGTCTTCTATTACGAGGTTGTTTATTTTTATTTTATGGATGCTAGACATTTTGATGTTGCTATTGTTTTTTATAATATCCCATGTAGCTTTACACTTATTTTTAGCTGTTGATATGATGCGTTTATTCATGTTTTTCTGGGATATACGCATGCATTTTTTTAAGCAGTCAGCATTACTACGCTGACGACACCGACGACGCCATCGGTCGGTTCGTGCGGCGAGCGTGGGCTGCATCACTAAAGACCATCCGAGATTTCAACCTACAGATGGCCATCAGGGACAGAAATGCGGCCGTTGTGGAGGCTCTGGGCCGGGAGGAGGCAGCTTAGGCAAATGGCAATTAGGCAAACACTCGATGTCGAGTCGATTACTAGCGGAATCCCAGCCGGTAGTGATCGGCTCTACAGACGAGCACTAGAATTAGATATTAAATGTACCCAACTCCCTCCTATTTTCCTCTTCTTCTCCTTATCCAAAATATGTGTAAAAAATCTATATATATATAAAACTCAAAGGTGACTGACTGACTGACTGACTGACTGACTGACATAGTGATCTATCAACGCACAGCCCAAACCACTGGAGGGATCAGGCTGAAATTTGGCACACAAGTAGATGTTATGACGTAGGCATCCGCTAAGAAAGGATTTTGATAAATTCTACCTCCAAGGGGATGAAATAGGGGATCAATGATTGTATGAAACTTTTTATTCCTTGGATATATTGGCATGAAATTTCATAAAAATTGAGTTTAGCTAAAATCATGAGACACGTATTACAGCGTTTAACAAAATTCAACCCTCCAAGGGATGAAATAAGGGATGAAAGTTTGTATAGAAACTTTTTATTCCTTGGACATATTCACATCAAATTTCTTAGGTACTTAGTACTGCCAAAATAATGAGAGTTTGACAGAATTCAACCCTCCAGGGATGAAATAAGGGATGAAAGTTTGTATAGAAACTTTTTATTCCTTGGACATATTTACATTAAATTTCTTAGGTACTTAGTACGGCCAAAATAATGAGCTATGTAGTACTTTTTTTCAAAAGTCGTCCCCTAAGAGTGTTAGACAAGGGATGAAAGTTTTATATTAACGCACAGGACGAAACCTTAGGACACACTTTAAATTTCACACATATATTATTTTTATAGCGTACGTAGCCACTAAGGGAAGATTCATCTAAATTAAACCCCTAAAGCGATGAATTAGGGGATGAACGATTGCATGAAACTTTTTATTCCTTGGACATATTTGCATGAAATCCTACTTCCCTACTCATATTATAAATCTCAATGTATGAATGTTTGGATGTTTGTTGCTCAATCACTCCCAAACGGCTCAACAGATCGAGCTGAAACTTAGTACACAGATAGCTTATAGTCTGGAATAACACATAGGCTACATTTTATCCCGAAATCATGCACGGTTCCTTAGGGATCAAGTATAAATAAATGTAAGATCGGAATGCCTAACTAGATTTTGTTGCAATTCGAAACACAGATTCAAACATCAAAATAAAACAGGCTATTTACTATCCCGAAAACATACACAGTTCCTAAAGGATCAAGTATACATTTAATATCGGAACGTCTTATTAGATTTTGTTGCAATTTGAAACACAAATAGTTCTTAGTCTGAAATCCTATCCTACTAATAATATTATAATAATACATGTTACGTTACGTTTGCGTTGCGTTTGCGTTGCGTTGTTTGCGTTGCGTTGCGTTGCGTTTGCGTTGCGTTTGCGTTGCGTTTGCGTTGCGTTTGCGTTGCGTTTGCGTTGCGTTTGCGTTGCGTTTGCGTTGCGTTTGCGTTGCGTTTGCGTTGCGTTTGCGTTGCGTTGCGTTTGCGTTGCGTTTGCGTTGCGTTTGCGTTGCGTTTGCGTTGCGTTTGCGTTGCGTTGCGTTGCGTTTGCGTTGCGTTTGCGTTGCGTTGCGTTGCGTTTGCGTTGCGTTTGCGTTGCGTTTGCGTTGCGTTTGCGTTGCGTTTGCGTTGCGTTTACGTTACGTTTACGTTACGTTTACGTTACGTTTACGTTACGTTTACGTTACGTTTACGTTACGTTTACGTTACGTTTACGTTACGTTTACGTTACGTTTACGTTACGTTTACGTTACGTTTACGTTACGTTTACGTTACGTTTACGTTACGTTTACGTTACGTTTACGTTACGTTTACGTTACGTTTACGTTACGTTTACGTTACGTTTACGTTACGTTTACGTTACGTTTACGTTACGGAATGGAACGAAACAGATCAGAACAGAACTCAACACAACACAATACAACATAGCATAACATAACGACGATAAACACGAAAGATTTTAAGGTATTTTGTATGTCAGCCGGTTTTGGCGAAATAAGGTATATACTCTGAATCGGCATACAGCTGACTAAAACTCTGCCGACGCGACGCAACGTTACTAATTTGCCAAAATTATTGTTTTGTAAGAATTCACATAAACTATGTTTGTATTCCCTGGTAAAGAGTGAAACATACAAAAATAACTACGGAGTTATTATAAGAACTATTATAAACAAAGTAAGACAACAACTCTACATTTTTACTATTTTTTGAAAGCAGTGAATTTACACACAAAACAAATCAAAATTCTACGCGGACGAAGTCGCGGGTAACAGCTAGTAATAATATATAATTGTAATGACAAAGATCACGGACCCCGGAGTCTGTGGAGTGGCTAATTTAAATAAAAAAAAAAAAGACATCCACACGATACGTATGAGACATCCACACGATACGTGTGAGACATCCACACGATACCTGCGAGAAATCCACACGATACGTATGAGACATCCACACGATACGTGTGAGACATCCACACGATACGTATGAGACATCCACACGATACGTGTGAGACATCCACACGATACCTGTGAGACATCCACATGATACGTGTGAGACATCCACACGATACCTGCGAGACATCCACACGATACCTACGAGACATCCACACGATACCTGCGAGACATCCACACGATACCTACGAGACATCCACACGATACCTGCGAGACATCCACACGATACCTGTGAGACATACATACGATACCTGCGAGACATCCACACGATACCTGTGAGACATCCACACGATACCCGCGAGACATCCACACGATACCTGTGAGACATCCATACGATAACTGCGAGACATCTACACGATACCCGTGAGCCATCCACACGATACAAATATCTTTATTGCTGTTTGTAGGTAAGATAAGATGATACAAAACATTTTAAAAGTTGCCCCATACAAACTGGCCTCTGCGAGAGGCATGCAATATGTCTGGCAAGACAATTTGTTGTACTCTTCATTTAAATAATGAAAAAAATAAAATAATAGTCAGCTGATTAAAGTCTTCTTCTTCCTGATCTTCTATTCATTTCTGATTTTTATTTGTGATCTGATTCTTCCTCTTCGATTTCGATTCATTTCGGGCTTCTATTTGGTTGTGATATATACATATATGAGTGTGAGATAAATGCTTGGTGAGCACAATTTTGCCTACGTCTTGTGTTTCATCAGGATGTTGTTTTGTGTTTTTTGAGTTTGATCAGTATGTCCATCCAAAGTCTAAGGTCTTGCAGTTCATCCATGTGAGGAATGTCAAAGAATGTGTCATCATCATCATCATCAGCCGCAAGACGTCCACTGCTGAACATAGGCCTCCCTCCTAGATTTCCACAACGAACGGTCCTGCGCAACCTGCAACCAGCGGTTTCCAGCGATCTTTGTGAGGTCATCTGTCCATCTAGTGGGAGGCCGTCCAACACTGCGTCTTCCGGTTCGTGGTCGCCACTCGAGAACCTTTCTTCCCCATCGGTTGTTAGTTCTGCGAGCGATGTGGCCTGCCCATTGCTACTTCAGCTTGCTTACTGTTTGAGCTATGTCGGCAACTTTCGTTCTTTTGCGAATATCCTCATTACGGATTCTGGCGCGCAAAGAGACTCCGAGCATAGCCCTCTTCATAGCTCGCTGTGTGACTTTGAGCTTCGTTATGAGGCCCACAGTGAAGGACCACGTCTCAGTTCCATAAGAGATCACTGGCAACACGCACTGGTTAAAGACTTTCGTCTTTAGGCATTGGGATATTTTGGACTCAAAGATGTGCCGAAGTTTCCCGAACGCTGCCCATCCGAGTTGGATCCTTCGCTGGACCTCTTTGTCGAAGTTGGATCTACCTAATTGGATCTTTTGACCCAGGTAGACGTATTCGTCAACAACTTCGAGTGTGGTATTCCCAACAATAACCGGTACAGGTGAGACATGAACATTTGACATGACCTTCGTCTGTCCATATTCATCCTCAAACCTACCTGTTGGGATACTCTACTGAGGTCCCTGAGCATAGCACCGAGGTCCTTCATCGACTCCGCCACAATGACTATGTCGTCGGCAAACCGAAGGTGAGTGATGCATTCGCCGTTGATACTGATGCCATATCCGTTCCAGTCTAGTAGCTTGAAAACATCTTCCAGCGCGGCAGTGAACAGTTTCGGAGATATAACATCTCCCTGTCTCACGCCATTCTGTAGCTGGATATATTTTGTGCACTGGTCCTGTAATCGGACAGACATTGTGGCTTTGCTGTAGATACACTTCAACACTTCGATATAGCGATAGTCAATGCGGCATCGCTGCAGAGACTGAAGCACTGCCCAGGTCTCGATGGAATCGTCTGTCTGGAAAGTCTGTCGGGTGGGGATCCCCACGCACAGACGTCCGAGGCAGATTGGTTGAGGAGTGGACAGTAGCCACAGGGCTGCAGTTGAACAACCGAGGAACGGTGCATACGTGCGTGCGACAGCAGGGAAGTTCTATAGTGGATCTAACGTTCGCAGTCCCCGCTCTCGCAAGCCGTATTAAGGACTGGGAGGTACTGGAGAGAACGGAGTCACTGTCGGATCACCGATACTTTCGATTCGACTTGTCCCCTCCAGGATCCCCGAGCGGTCCAAGCCTCAACACGGGCGAGGAGAGTCCACGCTGGGCTATTAAACTTTTGGACCGTGAACTCCTGCTGGAAGCAGCTATTGTTGAAGCATGGCACTCTCCACCTATCGGGGTCTCGGATGCAAATAGCGAGGCCGAGCGTATCCGTGAGTCCATGACGAGAATATGCGAGGCTGCGATGCCCGAACAAAATGCCGGCCGCAACACCGAAGCGTTTATTGGTGGACGGACGAGCTCGCTCATCTCCGCGAGAAATGTGTGGCAAAGCGACGTTTGTACACAAGGCAACGTAGGCGGCGGCATCGTAATGACAATCGGGAAGCAGAATTGTATGCCTCGTACAGACTGGCCTTGACTAGTCTCCAAAGAGCGATAGCGAGAGCTAAAGAAAATGCTAGGGTCGAGATGCTGGAGGCCTTAGATCGCGACCCATGGGGTAGGCCTTACAAGGTGGTCCAGAATAAGTTCCGTGCTTGGGCACCGCCACTCACGGAAATCTTAGAGCCACAGTTCGTCCAAGGTGTTGTGGCCACTTTATTTCCCAACAACAGAAACCATGTGATCCCAATGGTAAGCTGTGCTACCTTTGGCGGAGCTCAGGAAATGGAAGTTATACCTAAGGTATCAGAAACGGAACTTGCTACAGCGGTTCGTGTACTTAAGGGCAAATACAAAGCTCCAGGACCTGACGGTATTCACGGGCACGTCTTGGCGCTGGCGTTGGAAGTTTTAGAGCCTTCATTCAGGAACTTGCTAGATTGGTGTCTGGAACAAGGTAATTTTCCTAAGAGGTGGAAGACAGGAAAATTAGTACTACTGCGTAAGAACGGCAAACCTGCTGACTCTCCCTCAGCATATCGGCCGATTGTCTTGTTGGATGAGGCAGGCAAACTATTTGAGCGCATCATCGTCTCGCGTCTGACAAGACACTTAAATTTAATTGGCCCAAATCTGGACGATTGTCAGTTTGGCTTCCGAAAGGGTAGGTCCACACTTGACGCAATAGAGCGCGTGAGGGTCCTAGCAGAAGAAGCAGTATCCAAAAGAGATTTCGTCTTGGCAGTGTCTTTAGACATTGCTAATGCTTTTAATACGCTTCCCTGGAATGCCATAAAGGACGCACTGCGGTACCATCAAGTGCCTCCCTACCTATTCCGAATCCTGGAGGACTACCTCTCAGAAAGAGAGATAGTCTTCCCGGGACGGAATGGATGGAGACGATGGACTATGTCATGCGGTGTTCCACAGGGATCTGTTCTTGGACCGTGCCTGTGGAACATCGGATATGACTGGGTCCTGAGAGGGACCAATCTGCCGGGAGTTCATTTGACCTGTTATGCTGATGACACCCTGGTAACGGCTAGAGGTCGGACCTATAGCGAAGCAGCGGCCCTAGCCACTGATGCGGTGGGGCAAACAGTGGACCGTATAGAAAGCTTGGGCCTCAGCGTTAACATGCAGAAGTCGGAGGCTTTGTGTTTTCATAAAGCTCGATGTCGACCGCCAGTCGGATCAGTGATTGTTGTTGGAAGTGTTTCGATCGCTGTCGAGTCGACGATGAAGTACTTAGGACTCGTCCTCGACAGTCGATGGAACTTCAGAGAGCACTTCCGGCAACTATCGTCAAGACTGATGAAGACGGCATCGGCCCTTGGGAGCTTGCTGCCAAATATTGGCGGAGCGGGAGTCGCCTGTCGCCGCCTCTACACAGGTGTCGTGCGGTCAATGGCTCTATACGGGGCCCCTATCTAGGCGGGTGCCCTGAATAGATATAATACAGCAGCATTACGGAGACCACAGAGATCCATGGCTATCAGGGCAATCAGAGGATACCGTACCGTGTCTTTTGAGGCGGCGAGTTTGCTAGCAGGGACCACGCCGTGGGACATTGATGCCCGGATATTGGCTCGTCTGTACAACCAACTTTCAAATGCACTGTCTAGGGGTGAACTACCTACCCCTGTTGTGATACGGCATTGGCACAAGACGGGCCGGCAAGAGGCGTTATTGAGATGGGAGCGCAGGCTTGAGGAGCCAAGCGCGGGGCACTTCACCGTGGAGGCATTCCGACCCATCCTAAGAAACTGGCTAAAACGGGAGCACGGACAGCTCTCTTTCAGGCTCACACAAATTTTGACAGGTCATGGCTGCTTTGATCGATACTTGTTCAGGATAGCCAGGAGAGAGCCAACACCTGAGTGTCACGAGTGTGGTGGTGCAGAGGACACAGCTCAACACACCATCGAAATGTGCCCAGCGTGGGCAGAACAACGGGCGCAACTTGTCACTGTGGTGGGAGCCGATCTCTCTCTGCTCGCCATTGCATCGGTGATGACGAGCAAGGAGACAGCCTGGTATGCGGTCCGCGACTTCTGCGAGGAAGTCGTCGGACATAAAGAGAGGGCAGAGCGTGACAGGGAGCTTGATCCGCTGAGTCACCCTATGCGCAGGCGCAGAAATAGAAGGCGGCTAGCTCACGAGCGCCGGCTGCCGCCATAATATAGGGCTCTGGGCGACAGGCTCGGGGGGATCAGTCGCCCGATAAGAGAGTCCCCAGAGCATGGATGGGCAATGTCCCACACACATTCCCATAGCGAGAGGGCTCGGGCAGGAATTGCCCCTCAAGAGGGGGTCTAAATAAGGCCAGCGTAGTCGGGGCCGCGGAGGAGTGCGGAAGCGTGCCCGTAGTCCCGATAGCCCAGGGTTTTTAGTGGGTAGGCCGTCACTTAAGTGACGGAGAGCCCCACATAACCACTGGCTCCCTCCCCACGGGGGGGCTAGTGGTATCTGTAATTGATTTTCCCTGAAAAAAAAGGTCTCGATGGAATCGAAGGCTTTCTCATAGTCCACATACGCTATACATAGTGGCCGATTATACTCCTCGGTTTTCTGTATAATCTGCCAGAGCGCATGGATGATTTTTTTTTGACAACTCACACACTACACCATCTGACCCCAAACTAAGCAAAGCTTGTAATATGTCGACCAGATAGCTGATATAATACTTGTATAGTTGTAAATACATACTTATTATACATAGAAACACCCAGACACAGTGCAAATATTTGAATTCATCATACAAATATTTGCACTGGGTGGGAATTGAACCCACGACCCTCGGCTTCGCAGGCAGAGTTACTACCCACTAAGCCACGAGGCCAGCCTGGCCAGGCCGGCCAGCCAGCCACATGTGGTCTATGGTACTATAGCCTTTTCGGAAACCAAAGAATGTATAAAGTCACGGAGGCTAATACTTTTTTGTTAGCTCCGTGTATAAAGTGCAATAAATGTATATAATCAAAAAATGTCAATATGTATACAGTGCAATATGTAAATACTCAAAGAATGTCAAAATGTAATACAGTACAAACTAATTCAACATGATACAATATATCATTATTTGGTCTTATGTCAGTTGAATGTCAAATTTCATAATGGAATAATAATATCTATTGAAATATTACCATTAATATCTATAAGGTTAATAGATTGTAAAAAATTAATGTTAAACAATGTCGAAAATATTAGTATTCCAATTAAATTCCTTACCATTTAAAAATTCATCATCATCATCATCATCATCATCATCAGCCCGTGTTCGTCCACTGCTGGACATAGGCCTCTCCTATAATACGCCACTCAGCCCGATCCTCGGTCTTACGCTTCCAACCGCCACCAGCTGTCTTTCGTATATCGTCACTCCATCTAGTCTCAGGGCGTCCTACACTACGTTTACCAATTCGCGGTCTCCACTCCAGAACCCGTCTACCCCAACGGTTATCGGGTCTGCGACAAATGTGACCGGCCCATTGCCACTTCAGTTTGCTAATACGCTGAGCTATGTCGGTGACTTTAGTTCTCTGACGAATTACTTCATTGCGAATGCAATCCCCTCAGAGAAACCCCAAGCATAGCTCTTTCCATAGCTCGCTGAGCGACTTTGAGCTTTCGGACCATTTTGACTGTCAGTGTCCAAGTTTCAGCACCGTCGTTTTCATTTAAAAATTCACTTACAGTATAATATGCAGCATTTATGTACTTATCAGCATTTTTTTTAGTTTACTTTTGAACATTGTTATGTTAAGTTCTTTTATGGCATTTGGCAGCTTATTATATAAAAGAGGACCTATACAAAAATGCTGTCACTCATAATCTTTTTTTTTGCGTTTGTCTATGAGCAGTCTACACTTATCACGCCGGTTACGTTTTACTTTGTCACTCAATAGAGGAAAATAATGAGGGTTATTCCTTACAAAACACATAAATTCAAATATGTACAGGAACGGCAGGGTTAATATTTGGTTGTCTATGAATACTTGTCGGCAGCCATCTGTAACTTGCATCCCGAACATAGCACGAATGCATCGTTTTTGTGCTTTGAAAACTGAGGCTGTATCAGTTGAGTTCCCCCAAAAAATGATCCCATATCTCAAGACTGATGCCACCAATCCATGGTAAGATGTAAGAAGAGCCTCTTTCTTTACCAATGGAGCAAGCCTATGCAGAGCATATGCCGAGCTACCAAGCTTCTTGCAGAGAATCTCAACGTGTGCCTTCCAATTCAATTTCATGTCTATTGTTGGGCCCAAAAATTATGTTGTAGTGACTTCTGCAAATTTTTTATTTTGATAATTTATGTTTATGTTACTCAAGTATTTTTTTGTTTGAGTAAATGCATGAAATTGGTTAAATTAATTTTTAAGTTATTAATGTTTAACCAATGGATAGATGAATTTAGTGCGGCATTGATATCTTCCTCATAATTAGCTTTATCTTCAACTTCAACTTTTGGTTTATGGCTTTTATTGTGGTTTAGCCTCACAATTTCGCCAATGTCACTTAGAAAGATAGACCGCCAAACGGGGAGATTGGTGTACGATAACTTTTGTTGACTGTAATTCGTGTATTTTTGTTTTCCCCCTTTTCTGAAAAAGAAAGGGGTTAGTTCTAACTACAGGACGAGCACAAGACAACACACATATATTTCCACATATATTAGAATATACAGCGTGGCGCTTTGGTGCCGACATTAAATGAACACACGGGTAGGGTTACTGACCAGTAATCATACAAAAGGTGTGAAAAATTAATATTCGCTTATTTGAAAAAAAAAAATCTCTAACAAACTAAATAATTGTATCATGCGATAGAATGAAAATCATCCTGTTTGGAACGGGGACGGGGAATTCCCCGTCAACTTTATGCCTGTTCATCACTAATAAATCGAATACCTACCAAATAATAAAGCTAATAAAATAACATAAAGTAAATAGGTAAATGCGTTGGTAGGTATCTATTGTAACTTTGGCGAAACATTACAAAATGATTGCTTTTTGAAGCCCACCAAATGTTCCTACTGCTGGGACTCGGGGATTTCTCTCGCACGGAAAAACTCAAGGCCATAATCCACCACGTTGGCCAAGTGCGGGTTGGTGGTTAACATAAACATGACCTCGAAAGATTCTAGGTACATGTCGGTTTTTTGTTCACGATGTTTTTCTTCACCGTTTTTAAGTTAGCAGCATTACGCACATGCCTTCGATAAGACAGTGGTGCGCGTAGGATTTGAACGCGGGACTAGACCAGCACTTGGTAATAACAAAGAGCATTTAGCGTGAAAGCTGCTGAATTTGTTGGTACCTACAACTTTCTTAAGAAATAAAATAAAAACAACTTCTCGCAATACGATTTAAATTTCGTAAACAATCTAACCAATAAAACCCTTTGAGAGAAAAGGTAATTTTGTTTAAAATCGAATTATTGTTGCTAGTATACTTACAAGCTTTTAACGGTCGAAAACATGTTCTGGGTCGATTTTCAAAATCATATTGTAGGACTTAACAGACTAAAATCACATGTGCATAGGTACACTCAGAAAACACTGTACGTTTGGCGTCACTAATTAAATAACTATTCACAACACAATCAGAGTCACACAAAAACAAAACGAAAAGCAACCTAATCTTATTGACACTGACTCTAAAAATAAATTTTACACTAAAAGAACGAACAAAAATAACATGTAAGCGTCTTTTTCCCGAATAATTAGATTACAAAATTCCCTAGTTAAGGATTTACAGTAAAAGTTTTAGCGCGCCATTAAGAGAAATGTGTCAGGGACAATACGGTCAACTTCGCATCCCGACGGCTAGCACAAAACTAGTGAAAAATTAGAGAAAGAGAAAGACTACATTTAACATTAGTTAATAGGCGTGTGCATTATTTCTCTTTCGTCTGCATTTCATTCACAACGTGCGTACGTTTGCACGTGTGTTGCAGGACATCACCTATCTCGTTTCTTTAGTATTTGCTTTTCGCCTGATTTTTTTAATTGATAAATCGGATGGACTTGTGGGCTGCGGTGTAATGACCTCTGCGCAGGAAATTTTAGATACAGGCTGCTCTATTATGGTATTTTGGAAAATTGCGAATAACTCAGTAAATAATAACGATAATTGAAATTTAATTTGACAGAATAGGTCAAAATATGATATTTTATAGGTGGTTTCATTTAATGTCGGCACCAAAGCGCCACGCTGTATACAAGTATAGATATTTATAGTTTTTTTTTAAATATATTTACATAAAATATATACAAAGGGAGTATTAACTAGGGAGAGGAGGGATTTAAGGGAGGTAGGACGGGGAATATCTGGGGGGATGACATCATATAAGGGCTGCTGCATCAAGGGACAACTGAAGAATATGTGATCCACATTTCCCTCATCTAACCCACATTCACAAATGGAGTGATTCCTGATCCTGAGTTTGGCTAGAAAGACAGGCGTACAAGAGTGGTTCAAGCGAAGACGGCATATTGTCGAAATGGTAGATTTGTTAATTTTTTGTGTTTTAAAAAACCAGGGTTTGTTGGAGATATCTGGTTGTAAGTTACCGTAGAATATACCCTTTTCTTTTCTAGATGTTTGCCATTTTTTGGTTCCAACATTTATTCATCATAGGTTTCAGAATAGTGCATAAATCATGAGTATGGATTTGGGAGTAATCAAGGGATCCTGAAATTACAGCGTTTTTGGCACAGGCATCTGCATGCTCATTACCAACAATGCCTGAGTGGCCAGGTATCCAAGCCAGAACAATGTTAATATTATGTTTGAGGCATTCTAGTAGGGCTTCTCGTATTTTCAGGATTATGGGGAATTTGGTTTTTGTTCGGAATGGATTAGAGAGGATAGCTTGGAGGCAGCTCTTAGAGTCTGTAAGAATTAAGGATTTGTTGAGGTTATGTGATATAATAAATTTGATGGATTCTAGGATAGCTATAGCTTCACCAGTAACGACAGAAGTTACAGAGGGGCACTTGAAGTTCAAGATTATACTTGTAGAAGGTACCCATACAGCAGCACCAACTGGAGAGCAGGGGGACTTAGAAGCATCAGTGAATATTTTGAGCCAGTCTTTATATTCAGTTTCAATTTTCCAACTAAACACTTTATTAGCTTCTACAGTGTTCTTGTCCACCCCAAAGTCCATGATAATGTTGTTGGGTAGGAAAGTTAACGCTTCATAGGGCGTAGAATATAGGGGAAGGATGGGATACTGTACGAGAGGGTAGGGAAGACGACATAGAAATAGCTGCGCAGTAGGGGAGCGTGGGTCACAGTGGATCCATTTTCTTTCAATGACTTGTAACTTTACTTTTTTACCTCAAATTTTCTATCATGTTGACAGAATCCTAGAAAATATATTTAAATTTGAACCTGTATTACAAAAACAGACCTAAAAGCACTCAGTATTTTTTTTTATTATTTTTATTTTAAGTGATAAATTATCCACTGTGCCCCATAACAGGGGCACAGTGGATACTGATGTGGGTTACACTGGATCCTGTGAGTCACACTGGATAATGATGAATTTATATTAATTAAAAAACGTGTATTTTAATTAAGTAGTTTATTTTTACTCATTAAACATGCGTTTAATTTTAAACATAACATAAATCTTTATTTGAGGTAATTTAGACGTGGACTTTGCATTTGGAAAGTACCTATAATACTTTAAACTTAGGTACTAGTTTCACAATATGAAAAAATCAAACGATCAATAAACAGAACACATCTGCTGTCCTTCAACTTATAAGGTTGACATAACTAAACCTCTTACAAACAATAAAAAACAATTACAATCATAATATTCTTAATCCTCCGATCCTATAGATATAGACTAATTGAAATAAAGTCAACAAGCAAAACGAAACAGTTTTTAAATCTCTTAATATTTATAGTTTTCAGTCTCAATTTTAATCAGTTAAGTAAATCTAAATAAATAGCGTATGGCCACTTCACATAAGAGATCAAATTATTACTTAAAAGTAAGTATTAATATTTAACGCAGATCTATTTTGGTGGATTCTATATCAAAACAATACAATCCTTGGGCTCTTTTAGTACTCCCAGTAAATCCTGGTTGAGGTAGAATCATTTTAATGTCTTGCAGTGTGATTGTTGCAATGTCAAGAATATTAGGCATATGAAACTTGTTGTTACTTTTGACAGATTTTTCCGGAGAAAACTAACCTCTATATCTCCAACTTTATTCCCAATAACTTTCGCAATATAATAAAATTTCTTTTCTTTTACCTTAAATTCTACTAATATAAAGTTTCCTTCCAGATTCGATTGCGACTCGATTACGATTCGATTACGACACGGCCATCCTGCTTGCACACGTCCTCGTGTGGTGGCCGTCTTGCGAATAAATACTTCACGACAGAAATGTGTTCCACTCGGTCAGTCCTGACCCTGATCTTCAACATATCACAGAATTTTCAGTTCTATCACGAGATACCACAAATCAGAAGATACAATAATCTATTGGCAAGGTCAAGTACCGTAGTCGTTCAAGTTCCGAACTCTACATTACCGTGACTCGATTTTACAGTTTACGGACAAAGTGATAAAATCAACTAATGTAACATTTTAACCAAACCCAACAGGAGACACTAAATTCCCCATACTACTGCCAGAACCACATACCACAGTCGTTCATCAAACCTCAAATTTACGACTTTAATTTAGATCACATGAAACTCCCGAGTAAGACATCTAACGCCACGGCTCTCCAGCTGAAAAGCAATCACATTGCTCATACACAACCACCGCGTAGTTCAGTTTGCATATCCATCAAGTGGATCGCCCGTGTGTCACCTGTTATCACACGCCCGTGTGTCCTCTGTTATCACACGACCGTGTGTCCTCTGTTATCACACGCCCGTGTGTCCTCTGTTATCACACGTACGGTCTTTCCAGACCCCGATCTCCGCCAGAGCTAAACGCATACCGCGCACCCACGGACTACTTGAGTTGCCTCAAGAGACACCGATTTCTACCGGGCTACGACTACGAAATAGCCTCTGGTACGGTCGCACACAATACGGCCGCTAGAGTCCCCTTACTCGAGTTTCCGTCACAACTTAAGCCATCATCATAATTATCATCATTTACATCAACCTCGACTGGTATGTGACCTGCTGGCATCTTAGACTATCGTGATCGTAACCTTACAAATGTAAGTACGCTTTGAGTGTAAAGATTTCAATGGGTAACGGTCACAGTTCAATGCTTCAACTACTTTAAACGGCCCTTTAAACTTCGGATCTATTTTCGTTTGATAACGCTCTTCGTTCGCTAACAATACAAAGTAACCAACCGAAAACTTTTAGACTTTTGACTCGACGAGCTACGACTACGTAATAACTACTGGTATGGTCAAACAATACGGCCGATAGAGTACCCTACTCGAGCTTCTACCACAACTTTTAAGCTAACGCATTGTAACCAACGTCATAATCATCATGGAGTTCGACTAGTACTTGACCCTCTGGCATCTTCCATAACTTATCCTGAACTTGTAGGTACTATTAGTTGAAGTCTTTGTAGGTATGCTTTGAATTTTAAGCTCAAGTGTATAACGATCACCATCCAAAATCTTAAGCACCTTAAACGGACTTTATAACTTTTGATCTAATTTAGTTTGTTGTTAATTAATTTTGTTACCACACAAAATCACCAATTCTGAAGTTTCGCTTTTGTTTAATTAAATTGACTCTTATCATATCCTATGTCACACATTTTGCTTTCGGACACACTCGCCAGTTTACTCACTACGTCGTTCTCGACATTGATACACATCAACGGTAATGGTTTCTGTACTTTCCCGATTAAAAGCTATTTACAGGAGAAACTTTTGAAAGTAGTCTTCGTAACTTAATGCAACCTATGTGGTATTATTGCCACGACCTATTGTCACTTGTCACTAGAGTCTATCAACGTTAACATAGAACAATTTCTATTGACGATCAGATCGAAAATGTAAGAGCAACCAAGTACCTCTTTAATCTCATAATTGTAACTAGTTAATTATTTCTTCACTTGATCATTAATCTCAAAGCAGGAATCAGATTCATGGCCTACGGCTGCCAATTCAGCGCTCTTCCAACAAACCCATGTTGTTTTATTGCATTCCTAATGAATGCCCAGTCATCATGACTATGGTCTACAATAGACCCGACCTCAACCAAAGCCACTCCCGCACCGCCCATCCACGGACTGTCTCCAACAGATACCGACACTACGGCTACGAAATGGCTACTGGTACGGTCCGACCAACTGACCTAAGATTCCTTACTATCACTCAACTCTACTTTATCTATTTCAAGAGGTATTTGGCTCCCAGACATTCTCCTTCACCTATCAAAAACTGAGAACGTATTTTTCAGACCAAAAAGTATAATCAGGAACTCATGTCGACTCTTGGCTGTTATAAAAGCAGTGTTCTTTCGAGCTTTATAGTCACAGATATCAAATGAAAACCACCAGCGCAGAGTTTAATTTTGAAAGATAATGGCACCATGAAGGCATTCTATTTGATTGGAACTACGAAACCGATTCACAGGCGGGTAGACAGTGTTACTGTTGAGCTCGCCCTAATAGTCTACGCACATGCGGTCTGGACCATCGTTTTTGTTTAAAAATACAGCTGGGTTTTCAAATGGGGAGCAGCTAGGTCTAATAATATTCGCTTCAAAGAGCAATTTCGCATAATCAGGTCCGCTCATCTCCGGACATCCTATGCGGTCCTCATTATATCACGTTATTTAGAAGTCGAATTAACGATTTCAAAAGCTTTAAGGCTTGTTATCACTAGTTTAACATTTGTCACTATAGAAGTTACATGCGATTGAAAGAAACTATTCTCTTGTGTTCTCAAATTTAAACAAAGAACTTTAGTTAATGCGAGTTGCATCGCTGTCATGTATCCGACTAGCCGCGATTTAAAACTTCACGGCCTAACATCATGTCACTTTCAAAATAATTGTCCAGCAACAAAATCTTTAGAGAATGATCGTTAATCACAAATCTAGTGATTTGTGATTAACGATCATTCGATCAACGATCAGCAGCCCCATATCAGACCCGGCCGGGCAGGGAGAGAACAACGAGCAGCGAAGGCGAGCGCCGATGCACGTCAGAAAGGGGCCCCTCAAACCCACGCCCGAGTCACAAGTCCCGGGACCCACCCGAGCTCTCCCTCTCCGCCACACGACGGACCCGGCACCCGCACGGCGAATGCACGGAATGCCAAGATCGTCTCTCTCACATTTATCAACAGGGTAATTTCGTACGTATACCTACTGCCATAATAGATTGTGGTGGCTCCCGCTAGCAAGTAATGTTAACGCACCATGCCAATATGTGAATAGTAATTAATTTTCTTCAATAGTGAAGCTTCTTACAACACGACCAATCAGACTTCTGCAAATGATAAAACTCGATAAAGCTTTGATGAAAACACTCGATAAAACAGCTTTATAAACTCAGCTTGGCATAAGGCGGGCTATTACTGCGATTATGGAAAACATAGCTGTGCAAAAAAAGTTAATTAGCAATAATGACAACTAGAAACGAACATACCTGATTGACGGCTGAAGCTCCTCGCTGAGCGCAGACTTCGACTCATCAACTTGATCACTCGGCTGCTTGTTTGGTCATGTACCAACCAATCGCCCACAACTTGATCTCAGTATAGGCTGGCGGGTGGGCAGGCACGTGGACAGATGGCAGGTACTTCCTGGCCAATAGCAAACACGTGGCCGTGCTGGACGGCAGGTAGGCGGAGCACGAGGACAGACTAAACGGCAGGCAGAAACGCCTATTTTTGGCCTGGTCTTCGATTGAAATGTAATCTTCCGTATGACTGGGCTCTCTCACAGCAGCTTCACTGACACATCGAAGTAGGTGGTGGTGAAACTTCGATCCGGCAATTTCTTCCTTTTAACGTTATTCCAAGAATTCGGCGACGAAGCGATCAATCGGCTCACAAATGTGGGTAGTTTTAAGTATCACTTGGGTTTTCGCGATTTATTTGAATAAGAGTACCCACTAACGTCTCGGTCAAAATGTAAAAAGCAACTTGCTTCCCAGTAATCCTTTCGTAGTGCAATCTCAGTTAATCACGATGATGTTTCACCACTCGGTTGATTTTCCGCGAAACAAATGTGCATCACGCACTATGATCTTGCATTGGTGTTTTGCTTTTCAGCATCGTATCTGGCCAGTTCTTTACAGGAGGTTGATTTCGGTGATTACAACGATTCGATTAATACTCGCAAATTTTTCCAAAATATCACGCCAGGGATTTACTTCTTTGTTTTCATCCAGCACGAATCTCTCTTCTGATGTCGGCGAATTACGAAAGCTGCAGACGGAGGCTTCGAAAGGAAACTAGAATTGCTTAGAACGAACTTTACTATACTTAAATTCACATTAAAATATACTAAAACTATTTAACCTAAACGCGAATGCGTTCGATATGAGAACGACACTCACATCATAGGATCTTAAGCCTATCTAACTTAGGTGCGAATGTCTTCGACGATCGAACAACACTGACTTCTTTATAGAAATCAGCTTTGATGAAGGGCCATCTGGGTCACAATTTAATGAGGTGAGCATCAGTGAATTGTAGAGTCTGGCTAACGAAAGTTGATACTGACAAAGCGCGGCAAATTGAAAATATATCAGCATGGCATCCCTTAACTGAAAATCTCGCCAAAAATAAACATAAGCCAGCTAAAGTCCATTTCACGAAAGAAGTCCCGCAGACGCAGCGCTGTATTCGCGCGACATAATGTTGCCACGGTTAAATTTATATGGTATGGGGAAATCAGGGGGAAATAATTTATAGTTCATTAGTTTCATTTTATTAACTTCGTACTCGAACAGTTAGATAAGAAAAAAAATGTTTTTAATAGAATATATTTTTTATATAGGTACCTATTTGATGTTTATACTGCTAAGGTCAGATTAGTGAAAAATTAATCTTCCTGTAATTTCTAAAATATAAAATGGAAATATTTCAGTTCAACCAACTTCAAATTAGAAAAATAAAATAACATTTAAAGAGTTTTATTCAAAGTTTTATTGAATAATTATGATCGGTCATACTATGATCACTGTTAGAAGAGTGAATAGAAACAGAATCAGATTCTGTTTCACTATCACTAGCCGTAGATATAATAAATCGATCCATTTCTTCATCCATAAGACCATAATTTTTTAAACATTCTTCCTCCAAATGCTGTACATGTTTACATTGAACTGCCCAATCTTCCGCTATAACAGACTCGAAAGCCTCTTCTGTTAGGCGTACAATTTCTTTTGGATCTTGGCCCACGTTTTTATCCGCTACCCGTCTCTTTACAAAGCTCCACATTTTTTTCGATCGGATTGAGATCACAGTGGTAAGGCGGCAATCTTAGCAATTCATGATTGTGAGATTTTAATAATTCATCCACGGCATATGTAGGTGGACCTTTGTTTTGCTTAATTAATCCAAATAATACAGCTTTTGTCCAAGTATCTCGTATCTCCAAAATATTCTCCCTTTCCTCGCAGCCATTCCTGCATGTCACGTTCAATACTTGACATTGTAGGTGCTTTATTTATTTGAGTGCAATGATACGGAGCGTTGTCCATTACCACAAGTGACCTTTCAGGTAGGTAGGTGTGTTTCAGGACCAATGTCACTATTTGCAGATGATAGCACGATAACAATAGCCTGCCAAGATAAAGCTAATTATGAGGAAAATATCAACGCTGCACTAAATTCGTCTATCCACTGGTTGAACATTAATAACTTGAAAATTAATTTAAATAAAACCAATTTAATGCAATTTACACAAACAAAAAATTACTTAAATAACATAAACATAAATTATCAAGGTAACAAAATTGCAGAAGTAACTACAACAAAATTTTTGGGCTTGACAATAGACATGAAATTGAATTGGAAGGCACATATTGAGATTCTCTGCAAGAAGCTTGGTAGCTCGGCATATGCTCTGCATAGGCTTGCTCCAGTGGTAAAAAAAGAGACTCTTCTTACATCTTAGCATGGATTAGTGGCATCAGTCTTGAGATATGGGATAATTTTTGGGGTAACTCAACGGATACAGGCTTAGCTTTCAAAGCACAAAACGATGCATTCGTGCTATGTTCGGGATGCAAGTTACAGATAGCTGCAGACAGGTATTCATAGACAACCAAATCTTAACCCTTCCAAGCCTTTGTATTTTTGAAGTTATGTGTTTTGTAAGGAATAACCCCCATTGTTTTCCTCTCTTGAGTGACAAAGTGGAACGGAACCGACGTGATAAGTGTAGGCTGCTCATAGGCAAACGCAAGAAAAAGATTATGAGTGACAGTATTTTTGTATGGCTCCTCTTCTATATAATAAGCTGCCAAATGCAATTAAAAACTTAACTCATCCATGTTCAAAAGTAAATTAAAAAGATACTGGTACCCCAATGTTATTACACTGTGAAAGATTTTTTAAATGATAGGGAAATTAATTGGAATACTGATGTATAGATGTTGTATAACTTGACATTTTACATTCCATTAACTTCCACATTAAATTCCATTAGCCACATTAGTGTCCACTGTCTATATTTTATGAAACTTTAGATTTAACTAATGTTAGATCAGATAATATATTGTAACGGACAGGTTGAATCAGATTACTCTATAATATATTGTAAGAGTTCTTTGAGTAGGTATACAAATATTAAATTTTATACATGTTAACATTCTTTTACACACATTGACATTGTTTTATTTTATAAAAATTGAATTATTATTATCATTATTTTTGATTATTATTTTTTGATTTTTCTATACATAATGACATTCTTTAAAATTGCTCACACGGCTAAACTGCAAGAGCTACTACTGCAAGACCTTGGATTCTACATGAAACCACACACTTGTCAAAGTCCATAACATCATCCTGCTGAAGCACAAGACGTTGGCGTAATTGTACTCATCAAACATATCACACTAACATAACACACCGGGATAGAAGCCAGAAATTAATACATGATGAATCAGATGACATATATGATACAACCGATTAAAAGTTAAAAATGAAAAAAGAAGAAGAAGACTATCAGCTGACTATTATTATCATTGTATAAATTCAGACCAATGGAAACTGCGTTGCCAGACATATTGCATGCCTCTAGAAGAAGAGGCCAGTTTGTATGGGTCAATTATTTAAATGTTTTGTATCATCTTATCTTACCTGCAAACAGCAATAAAGATTTTTGTATTTGTACGACTTTCTCACTCATCCATTTCAAAAAATTGTTGAGTTCATGTCATCGTGGTAATCTGAGGATTTGGATTGGGATTTGAACATTAACAGTGCACCATTAACAAAACCATTTTCAGTTCCTGCAAGTTAGGTTAGGTTAGGTTAGGTTTTTTTTTTCACCTATCTCCGGCCACAGGGGCTGGAACCTATTCGACATTAATAGCATTCATACCAGTTCTCGCTTTTACTGCCTCTCGTACTTCCATAACTCTTCCTTTTCATACTTCTGCTTTCATACCTTTTAAATTGTTCTAAACTAGCTACTTATGCAGGGGACAACAGTTTTATTTATTTTCTTATATTCTATTACATTTATATTTTCTTATGACTTTGTACTTACAATTAGTTTCTACTGTTCTTTATATTTGTATGTCTTTTTATTTGTTTTGTCACCGCCATTATAACCTCATGTTACATTGGTGTGATCATTGAATACATTTTTAGTTTGATTTTTACTTATTACTTTTTTCACTATGCATGTACAATAATCTATAAACCTATTTCTCATATTGCCATCAATTAAAATTTCGTACAGGTTGCTCTCCTTTATGTTTATTTCTATCTCTTGCTCTATGTTATGCCTTTCTTTATTGAAAATGAGGCAATCCGCAATGACGTGTATTACGCTCTCTTCTTTTTGAGGGTCGCACGGGCACGCCGGACTCTCCTTACACCTAAAACGGTATAGGTATGAGGAGAATCCGCCGTGTCCTGTGAACAACTGTACTTTCAAATGGTCCATGCTAATTTTGCTTATCAACGGAAACGCACTGACAGCGTCAGGAAAAAAAATTTTTGTTGTCGATCCCTGCTGCGCGGCTTTGTAACGCCTGTTCCATTCGTCAAGCGACTCATTACGAATGAGCCGCTTGACGAACGAGACAGGACAGCTACTGTAGGCCGGTTTGGCCTTCAGGGTCAATGCCGCAGACTTCGCCAGCTCGTCCGCCCTCTCATTTCCCTCCATCCCCGCGTGGGCCTTTATCCAAAATAATCTCAGTATTTTGTCGCTTGCCTGGATTTTTAGTATATTTTGTCTTATTTGGACCGCGAGGGGATGAAGGGATGCATTGTTTTGGACAGTCTCGAGGGCGGAACGGGAATCGCAGAAGATGCTGCAGCTTGGTCCGCTGGCTTTCACCGCCCTGCTGGTAGCCTCAGCCAGAGCCAACAACTCCGCCTGGTAGACAGAGCAGCACTCGGCCAGTTTTAGTTTTTTAGTTCCAGTTTCGACGGCACCATTCCATATGGAAAGTGCCGCCCCAACTTTCCCTTCTATTTTGCTGCCATCTGTGAAGATGCTAAGCTCTTGGTCATAGTACTGGTCGAGTGCTTCTCCGTCCCCCAGGCATATGAAGCTGATCTCCAGCTGCGCTGCAGGGTGTGGCTTCTCCGCGAATGGTACAGGCGTCTCGATCTCCCGATCTCCTACTAGTCGCCGAGAGTATCCCCTCTTCGTCTCATACAGCATCGCTGTCTCTCTTATTCTGATGTCTAGGGGGAGTATCCCGGCGAGCAGCAGTGCCGAGTTCAGGGAGGCCGTTTTATAGGCCTTTATGACCTTCTGGGTGAAGCCCCCGCTGCACATTGTCCAGTTTCTTCCTGACGCAGGCCTTAAGAGTTGCATGTCCCCATGCGCTAGCCGCGTATAGGATTGTGGGCTCTACAACAGCGACATACATTGTTTTCAGGATCTCTGGTTGCAGTCCCCAGTGAATTTTTGCAGCTCTGTTCAGCTGTTTGTAAAATCCTATGGCCTTTCTGCAGACGTTTGCGGTATGGTCGTTGAAGGTCAGTTTAGCGTCGATGGTGAGGCCGAGCAGTTTTATCTTGTCAGTCATGCCAATGTCGATCCCGCCCATGCTCAGACGTGGGGTGTCATATTTAAGCTTTCTTGTAATTACCATTGCCATTGTTTTGTGTGGCGCAAAATTGAGCTTATTTGTAACACCCCACGCTCCAACACGCCCGAGAGCGGCATTGGCACTCCTCTCAACCTCTACCGCCGTCTCACCGTCGAAGACCATTACGACGTCATCCGCAAACGCCTGCACATATATCCCCTTCGCATGCAGCTCTTTCAATAGTGGGTCCAGCAGCAGATTCCATAACATGGGGCCCCCGATGGACCCTTGCACACACCCTTTTCCAGTCTCCTTTGGTTAGGTTAGGTTAGGTTAGGTTAGGTTGGGGTGCGAGGTTCGGGAACCTCCGCGTGGTGTACCCTGGGCATCACACAACAACTTGCCCCGGTGGCATCTTGTTGTGTGATGGCAAATCTCGGGCGAGATGGAAAGGGCTTCTACGCGTGAACCCGAGAGGGTCACGTGTAGAAGTCTAGGTGGTGGGGGTTCCCCTGGGAGCTGTCTGCTAAGCTGGGAGCTCGCAGGTGGACTAGGGGAGGAGATCCCTCAGGGGTCGTAGAGAAGCTGTGCGTAGCGACATCTGGCGTTTTCGCTGGTTGTCGCTGCGCACAGCAGCCAATTCTCAAGGTTTGGGGGTCGCCGAGGAGAGTGTCTGGCACGCGAGACCGAGACTGCGCTGCTTACAGGGCGCTGTTCGGGCTTGCGATCCACGCATGGTCGGCGGGAGGCCGGCCGCTAGACCCCACCCAGGGGAGCTATACCCTTTCATTTAGCAACACTACAAAATAATGAACATAAGCGGTTTTAAAGATTTACCCAGGAGGGTCCCCGAGAGGGGAATCCTCCACGCTTCGGCGTGCTGCCCCACGTACTCTGGGGGGGGCGAAAACAGCTTAGATTTTCACAACAACGACCATGGCTTTCGCACAACGGACTCTGACCGCACACGGAAGGGATCTGAGGAGGAGGAGAAGAAGAAGGAGGCGCGCGTGGTTCTGACGCGCATCGACCTGGCGACGGAGGAGGAAACGGATGGCTCCAGCGACATTAGACTGTCGTTGTCCGGCTCTTCTGAGGGACTCTCTCGGAAGAGGAGCTTGGGCAGGGAGGGCTACGACAGCTGCCGCTCCCGCTCCTGCTCCGGGTCCAGTGATACCCTGAGGGCCCAACGGCCACCAAGGTACCTGCAGCCCGGAGAGGAGAGGCAGAGGAAGGCCACCTACGACTGGGATGTACGTGGGCATGGCGAAGGCGGTGAAGGAGCTGAACTGCGCTCGGGAGGAGCAGATCAAGCTCGATGCGGAGGCCGAACTGGCGAAGAGGCAGCGTGAGCGCAACGACAGGGCACGGGCGTATTTCCGTAAAGACCCGCGACTCCCTGGCACTCATGATGCGGCTGCGCTCGAGAAGTTACAGAAGTGGCCACCAAGTCCAAGAATCTCAAGGGCACATTCATTCACGCCCTTAAGGATGCTGCACACGTGGTGCAGAACACGTACACCGAGATGCGCGGGCGTACGATGTCGGAGGAGGTGGCCTTGCTCGTAGAGGCCAACCATAAGCTCACGGCGGAGCTTAAGGTATTACGCCAAGAGGTGGAGCAGCTACGAGCAAGGCCACCGCCGGCTCCGGCTACTGCTCCTCCCAAGGAATCACCACCTTTGGAGGAGATTATGCGGGCGGTCATGATGCAGGTGGGCACCATGATCAACGCCCGCTTCGAGGGGTTGGAGGAGCGGCTGCTCCCACAACAACGCCACAGGCCGCCTCTTGCGGGGGACAGGCACAGGGAGGAGCCACCGCCGGTGGCCAGCACCTCGAAGACGGTGCCCTCTTCTGCCGGTCAACTGGCAAGTGGATCAAAGCGGCGTAAGAAGAAGGCCGGGAGCGCTCGTGCCCTGGTAGAAAGTCTTCTCATGGAACCCTCTTCTGCGACTTCGC